>CM024601.1:8143860-9343860 GCA_014182555.1 Eucalyptus erythrocorys | reverse complement strand
ATCTCCAGATCCAAAATTCTCATCACCACTAACAATATTCTTCAGCTTTTCTAAGCTCTCGGGCTTTCCCATGATTGCAGAATCCACCAAATGCAACAACTCTGGAGATACATTTGGCATAACGGCTCTTAATTTATTCTTTTGTGGGGAATCAACAGCAGAGTATCCAACATCCTCATGATTAGCTGAATCAAGACTGGTTGCAGAGGATGACTGCTTTATGGCATCAACCAACTGCCCCTCAGGCTCAGGACTCGATGTGGAGAGGTGATGGTGCATTTCAGCAGCAGGTGAAGAGTCAAACTCTGCTGAGTATGACACAGATGTGCGTCTCACATTGTCTGAAGTTGATGACCTGTTTGAATCCACTATAGTGTCATGGTCTTGGCCAAAAGATTTCTCTTGATCTTTCAAAGAAACCTGCTCAAAATGGTCTTCATCAGTGATTGCAGCTATAGAATCAATTCCTTCCTCAATGACATTGCTACTTTCTACTTCTGATGCACCATCTTTCTTTATATCATCAGCTTGATGAGATGGTCCTGCGATTTCCTCTATCTGTCCAATATCACCCAAAACTTTGGCAGGCAGTTCATTTAGCTCTTTAGTTTCTTCTTCTTCTTCCATTGTGTTGTCCATAGACTGAGTCAACTTTCACTCCATCTGCCTATCACTCCACTTAGAATAAGATACAAATAAAAAAATGAGTGAAGGCTAGAGGAACTAACAGAAATGAATAAGAATGTTGTGCCTCTATGACAGTGCAACAGGGCTGCATACTCTCTTTTTCCATGTACTTAGAAATGGAAACAGATTTGAAGTGGATACACAAGTAACCTTCATAATATGAATGACATCAAATGGGCACAACAATATAGTTTATAGATATTTGCTATATGATTTCCCGTCGCCAACACAATTCAAACATGCACAGACAAAATATTTTCTCAAAATAAGGACACTAAAAGTGCCATGACTTTTGTACAACGCTCGCTTTGGTGCCATAATTTTGGAAGCAATCGTTTAAGTGTCAATAACTATTAAAATCAAATCACTTAAGTTACATCTGCAATTTCCTTGTCGGAAAATCCTATTTGACATTAATTTCCAGCCCACATAGAATTTTCAAAAAGGATTTTCTGGCAAGAAAATCACCGATGTAACTTAAGTGATCAATTCTTAAAAAATGCAGCACTTAAATAATTGCTTTTACCAAAAAAAAAAAAAAAAAAAAAAATAGTAATTGCTTACAAAGGTGAGCGTCTTACAAAAGTTATGGCACCGAAGTGACCTGTATGATTTCCATCCTCATTATGCTCCACGTAAACATATACAAAGAAATTCTCTCTCAAACTCCACCACCAAAATATTTAAAATATATATATATATATATATATTTATTTATTTATTTGTCTAGATCAGTCCACATTCCACATAAACAAAAGCGGAATAAAGATTTTCTAGTTTTCAAAGATTTTCTCAATTTTCAGAACTCCCTTGGTATTTAAGTTCTTCAGACCACAAAGAATCTCTAAGAAACATAGATGACATAAGCAAATAGCTTAACATACCCAAGCCAATTCATCAAATTGTATAGAAATAGAAATCACTGTTCATAATCTAAAGGCCTAAACAAACACTTGGATCGATATTTGCATGCTCTAACACTCACCCTTACACGTAGACTTGGATTTCCCGAAGACTAAAGCGTGGAACGGGATAATACTACTCCAATCAGATATATACTAAACCAATGCTGACTGATTTAAAAGTCTAAGTAGCTAAAGGCAAAGGAGTAGTTTATAGTTACATGCTCTAACAAATAGGATAAAGGAGAATCAAAGCACTTGAGTCCTTAAACCTAAATAGCATAAAATCTTGAAAACAAAATCAATGGAATATTAGTCCCCCTCTTAGCAAAAATGTGTTCTTACGATAGCTAGAACAGCAGCTGCAGCTACATCAATTAAGTCTTATCCCACTATGCTGGGTCGGCTATAAAATCCTTATGACATTCTGATCCATTCTATATCAGCTCTTACCTACGGCATAGGGTGAAAGTGGAACAACAAAATAATGGAATAGAAAGAGTAATGGTGTCTTCAATTTCTAGTTTAGGTTGTGACATAGAAAGGATGTGTACAAGAGAAATAAAGGAAACAATACACTTTGGAAATATAATTCTCGAAACTTTCATTTAGGGAATGAAATGTGCACTCTCTACTGAAGGAATCTTATCTAATAAAACAAACTAAACATAGAAAGAGTAATGGTGAAAGTGGAACAACAAAATAATGGAATAGAAAGAGTAATGGTGACTTCAATTTCTAGTTTAGGCTGTGACATAGAAAGGATGTGTACAAGAGAAATAAAGGAAACAGTACACTTAGGAAGTATAATTTTCGAAACTTTCATTTAGGGAATGAAATGTGCACTCTCTACTGAAGGAAACTTATCTAATAAAACATACTAAACATGATGAAAAGGTAAAGGGAAAGGAAGAGTTCCTCTTTCATCCTCATTCCAACATACCAACGAGGACCTAAGCATTCATTTCTTTCTTCATCGTCTTTCAGGAGCCAAAATTGGCAGAACCACTAAAGAGGAGACCTGAAAATCCCTTTGCTATGGGCGTTTCTCCCACAACTATAGTAAAACCAAGAAAACAAAGGCTTGATAAACCCTCTCCCAGTTAGGAATTTTTAAGAGTAAAGCACTATGTGTCTCCTAGATTAACTCAACTCGCGTACTTAAGATACAGCCGACCACAGCTCCTTTGCACTCTTGCATCGGAGTTTCCACTGCCGTAAAAAACCGACCTCCCAATACAAATTTCCAAACTTCAAAGCTCACTCTCCTCGCCACCACTAATCAAACAGGAAAAACTTAGCCAAATACGACCGCCGGAACACAACAGTCTCCGAGCCATTACAAAAGCGGCCAACTCCAGAAATTAAAAAATTTATTTAGAAAAAAAAAAGATTTTGGCAGATCCAATCACACGCGGGCCTTCATTTCTCACTGAAGGGGGCAGGCAAGCGCATCCCCCGCAGCCGGCCGACAAAAAAGTCGACGATACCGAGACCGCACGCGTAACCGAAGTCAACCGATTGCAGAACACGCAAGCCGCCGCCGAACACTTCAAGCATTCGGAGCATCCAGAGATTCGACGAGCAACGACGCCCCCCCCAAAAAAAAAAAAACCGATTCGAGCTCCGCAGATCCCGCGGGATCGAGCGGCGCCCGGTCAAAAGAGATCATGCAAACGCACGCGATCGATGCACTCGGACGAAGGACAACAAGCGAAAATGCCGAGCGATTACCGGGTGGAGGAGAGGCTGGCGCGGCGCCGATCCGATTCGAGGTCGCCGGTCGACGAGATGCGCGATCGACGAATCGGAATGCTGCTGCGGCGAGGAGAGACGGAGATCGGAGAGTCGGAGCGAATTGCGAGAGCAACGCGGCGGAAGCGCGACGGGGAGGGGAGGGGGAAGAGATTTGGAAATTTTTAGCAGGGGGCAGCCAGCCGTGGAAATGAATTCCGAAAGACCAGTCCAAAACCACGGGGGTAAGGAAGTACGGTGAACCGAGGTCGAGGGGGTTATGGTGATTAGCGCCCGTTGCCATGGGGGTTTTGGTAAAAGCGGACGTTTGCTTTTTTAAAATTTTTTCTTTTCTTTTTCTCTTTCAACCTGTCTTTTTTTTTTTTTTTTTTTTTTTTTGATGATTGCTCAAATAGTCTACGCACTTTAACCCATATTTAATCTAATCTATAAACTTTAACTTGACATGTAATATCATTCTTGAATTTTTAATTTGTTTAATATGAACATCGGGATACAACATTGGACAATTGCATATATTCTAAGGTCTAAACAATGACTATATCAAACAAATTACAAATTCAAATACGACATTTCCAGTAAGATATAATTTAATGAGCATATTGAATAAATTTAAAGTTGAGAGACCATTTATATCATTTACCTTTATTTTAATTCTTTTTAATCATTGAGCCTTCATATATTATTCTTTTGGGGAAAATTAATAATTATCTTTGCTTGGCTTATAAGTGAAGAGAGTGTGAATGAGGAGTTAGCTATGAAGGCACTAGCTTATTTGTATCTTTCTTCTTCTCTTTTTCCATTTCGATCTAGCTTGAGTGATATTCACTTCTTCACCTTTTCTAACCCTCTTGATAAGATCATCTTTGAAATCTGAAAATCTAAAGCCATTTTTATAAAATTACATACTACATAAGCCCTTTCCCCACAAAAAAAAAAAAAAAAAACAATGCATTTCATTAGCATCACCTACTGCGTATAATTTACTTTTTCTAGATAAAGGTTGATATTTTGATTCTCTTTAGTTGGACATTTCAACGAACCCGCGCATTTGCATGGGAGAAAGGGACTTGCTTATTACTGATCATAAAATAGCAAGAAGACTTTTTCCTGTGCTCTCTTTGATTCGCACTGTAGCAGCATCGTTGTCGTGCCAAAGTTTTCTCAAATATTTGGCTTTGTCTTTTTATTGTTTTCTTTAGATAATATGATATACTATGACGTTCAATTTGATAAGCTATCATAAATGGTGATGGAACGTGGCGTTTATTACTTTTAACTAGTTACGTGGTCTGTGCATTGTGAGGACATGATAGCACATATACTGTAATCTATATTGAGCGTATATCTATATTGTTATATGTCGTTTGAGGTTGTTATCAATTTTTAGTAAATAAAATATAGAATTTTTCATTCATTTTGTGAAGCTGGACATAGGAAGGTTGTATCAGAGTTTAAATAATATTTAATGGAATAGAATCGCAATGGAATGTTGGAAAAAAAGGGTATAAAAAAAAAAAACTGTTAACATGCTCGTAAACTTAGTTTTATATTTTCATTAATTTCCGGGGAATTTTTGCGAATAGAGGCGTTAAAGAAACAAAGCGCCGATTCAATTGCGGGCTCTTTTTTATGGGCCTGATCCAGTCCCGCCTAATGGGTCTCACGGGCTTTATGGATGTCGAATTTGGACTTCATGGGCCTTTCTTCATGGGCCCTGAACGAACTTCTTTTCAAATAAATCCAACTGGGCCTAATTGAGTGATTGGATAGGCCTTATGAGTCCTGGCCGTTGCCCCGTCTCGTCACCAAAATCGCAGCTTCATTTTACCTTTGTTATATTTTAGAAAAAAATTAAATCGAAAATTAAAAAAATTAAAAGTTGGTGAGAAAAAAAGTAGGCTTCGATTAGAATGGTGGATTTAAGTATTAGAATTAGTTTAACACCGCATAAAATGTACTCAACAAATCATATTCGCACATTAAACTCTTGGAAGATGGATCGCACAGTCCCATTACTAGCACAATCTCTAACCTAAAAAATAAAGGAAAATAACAGAAAAGAAAAAGAACTCATGAACCTACTCCAACTTCCTCCCACTTTTTCAAATCTTCAAGCTCCACTCCCTCCTCAAGCTTCCAGTGAAATGAACATACTGGAGAATTGAAATTGAACGGCACAATCCGTGAGCTAGGAGTAGATCCCGGACATATCCTTCATCCGGTCTTAAACAGAACTATCTTGAAATTATGTCCCTCGACATCAATCTCATGCCCCTAAGAACCTCCTGAGCACAGAACAATGTGGGTCAATCTACACGCTTGGGACCCACCGCATCACCTTGACAATTAAGGGTGATCATGGTCCGAGTTGAGCTGATTCGACGTCTAATCTTAGAACCAACTCGCATAGTGTTGGTCCCCAATTTTTTGGACCGAGGACCGAACAACGACCCTATGGGTTCGGTCCAATTCTAGGATCAACTCGGAACCAACCGATAATTTTTTTATTTCATTTTTTTAATTCCTTAAAAAGTAGAACTCATTAACTCAAGCAAAAAAAGAGACTTACAAGTTGAGTTGTGTTTGCAAAGGTGAGCGAACAAAGGTGAGCCGCGAGACGAGCAATGAATGGCAAGTGTAGTTCACGAGCAAAGAGGGTTTCTAATTGGGACTTTTATTTTCTTCTGATTTACTAGGCAAAGAGCAAGGCCAGCTAAGAGAGGTAAGCAGTGGGGTTGTTAAGCGGCGAGCAACACGAGCGTTGAGCAAGGCAAGCGGCAAGTAGCCAACGACGACAAGCGGCCAACGATAAGCAGCGCGAGCGTCGAGAGAGGCAAGAGTCTAACGGCTAGCGCCGAGCGGCCAACAATGAGTGATGAGCAAAGAGCCACGAGATGATGATCGGCATGCGGAGTGAGTGTGCATGATGAATAAGGCAAGGTTGCTTTTGCTCACAAGGGAAAGTTTCGTTTTTAAATAAAAAAATGAACGGGATAAAGATGGAAGAATAAGAAAAGAGGTTAAAAACATTTTAAGCCATTTCACAACGCTATTTACATTGTTCATGCCGTCATTCATACCTTCATTCAAGCTGTTCAAGTGAAGAACTCAAGTCGTCATTCAAGTTGTTCAAGTGATGAACGCCGGCTGGGTTTGTTATTTATAATAAAAACATAAAAAAAAATATTATATATTAAATATCTATAATATATTATATATAAATATATTTTATCAAGGTTGGATCGACTTTAAACTTCTAGGACCGAGGACCAACCCGCATAGTACCGATCCAGGAATCTTAGGACCAAGGACTGACCCGGTCCCTTTGGAAACCAAATCAAGATTAGCAGGGTTAGACCGGTCCAGGGTCGACCCTAGATCGCAACTCACCCCTATTGACAATAACAAGTACTTTGGCACTCCTTTGGCCACTTGAAGCTACACACTTTAATGTTGGCCTCGGCCTTGTGAAGGAGCAAGAAAGGGACCGGTGTCTAGACAATATACTTGACCACGACTTGCAAGTAAGGGAGTCCTAGAACATTGGATTTTCGCAACGTGGCTCCTTCATCGATTGCTTCTTTGAGCTCCTGGCAGTCGCTCACCATCTTGGCTAGATTGCGCAGCGGCTTTGCCATTGCTCATCCCAAGGTGCTCGATCTTGCAATGACCCCCCTAATGAAGGCTACATCCATAGCATGCTAAAAATCAAGAATTAACAAGTTAAGACTAAGGGTGTGTTTGGGAGTAGCTTCCCAAGGCTACTTTGAAGTCCCAAAGGTCTTTGGGCCAAGTATGGGGTGTTTGGCAAAGAAATTTCAAAGCCCATTTGCAAAATGTTAGGCTTGTGAAGGCTGAAAGCCCAAGGCAGGTTGGGGGCTGCCTTGGGCTTTCAGCATGCTGAGAATGCTGAGAAGCTGAGAATGCTGAGGAGAGGCTGTCGTGAGAGAGAGAAGAGAGGCTGTTCATCTTCTTCTTCGTTAGGGAGGTCGGTGAGGCGTTGTGATGGGTCGGCAACGGGAAAAAGAGGCCGGCGTGGTCGCAGCACCCCGGCGACCGTCACCGACCAGTCGCGTGACCCAGATCTGGGTCGCGGCGAGGTGGCGAGAGGTCGCGCGCCTAGTTCGCGGAGGTGGCACCGGGTCGCGGAGGTGGCAAGGTCACGCGCCCGGGTCGCGGAGGTGGCGGAGGTCACCGGTCGCGGAGGTGGTGGAGGTTCTGCGCCCGGGTCGCGGAGGTGGCGAGAGGTCGCCCGGGTCACGGCGCGCGACCTCCGCCACCTCGCCGCGACCCGGATCCGGGTTGCGACGCCTCGGCGACCCAAGACGTCGCCGCAACCCAAATCTGGTTCGCGGAGGTGGCCTAGGTCGCGCGCCATGACCTTCTCCACCTCGTCGCGACCTAGATCCGGGTTGCGAAGCCTCCGGCAACCCAAGACATCGCCGCGACCCAGATCTGGTTCGCGGAGGTCGCCCGGGTCACGGCGGTCACGAGGTCGCCAAGGTTGCGGCAAGTTGTCGCCACGACCTCCGGCGACCCACGACCTTGCCGCGACCCAGATCTGGGTCGCCGAGGTCGCTTGGGTCGCGCGCCGCGACCTTCGGCGACCCACGACCTTGCCGCGACCTAGATCTGGGTCGCAGAGGTCGCCTGGGTCGTGGCGCCCGACCTCCTCCACCTCGCCGCGACATCCGGCGACCCACGACCTCGTCACGGAGGTGGCCGGAGGTCGCCTGGGTCACGGCATGCTACCTCCTCCACTTCATCGGACCGCCTGTTCCTCGCCGGCAATTATTGTTCTAGTCGGCCAACTTTTTTTTTTTTTTGGAATAACAAATGGCTTTACAAATATAATTTTCCCAAACACCATTTTGCTCAAAGTACTTCACAAAGGGCTTTCAAAGTATAATTTACAAACACAGCTTTGCATTTTGGAAAACACCTTCAACTCAAAGATATTTGCATTTTCCTAAAGACTTTCCCCAAAAGTGGTTCCCAAACCCACCCTAAAGTATCTCTTAGCAATGAACCATCTCGAAAAATAATAAGAGAATCTAGTATGTTCTTGCTCGATGTGCTTGTGATTGTCGACACTCTCGATTTTGGTCCTCTTTATTATGATTCTGTCGAGAATGGTAAGGACTCTCTTTAAGTAACTCGAAATGCTTTGATGTGCACTTGTTGGCCAAAAGCTTGTAGTGTTGTGAAGAACTTTGAGACAATCGACCTTCCTACTTCTTCCAAGACCAAATCCATGAACTATTGCATGAGCTTGCATTACCGTGGCATACAAGGTCAGCCAAGAAGAGCATGCTAAAGATCGAATTGAGCACCGTCATGATTGTTGTCTTCTCAATATCAACCTTTCAGCATCAATCGCAACTCATGTAAGACGAATCTCACATGCTCATCCACCTCCTCGCAGCACCTGGCCTGGCCCTCGTCGAGCCTCTACACCATCAACATTTTCGAAGCACAGACCGTCTTCAAACAAGACCTATTCATGATTAGGAATGCCTCCCTAGCAAAATATGTTGAAGAAATTACTGTGGTTGCGATTGCCCTTACTTTAGGTTCATTATTGGGCCATGTCACTTGGAGAGATTGTCTAGGTTCATCGCTGAGCTCGACAACGTTTGTTATGACCTAGAACAGGAAAGGGCCTTGCTTTTGTGGGCAAGTCAAGAAATTCAAGAGAATCTTTGGATCAACGTTTGAGTATTTTAAAAGTTTCAAAAATTTCAAATTGAAAAAGTCAAAGTACATGTGCTACAAGATTTAAATTAAGTCAAAAGATAAAGTAAATCCAAATAGCCCAATATGTTAAAATTGACAAGCCATTCAAGTAAATTGTTTTTCTAGTTCGAGCTCAATTCCGTTAAGTACTCAATCTACTTGAACTTGAAAAAAGCAAACTAAAGTCAGGTAAATATTCTAACACAACTCAAGTAGCTCATAAGTAATTTGATACCCTTGGAGAAAATATTAGCTACATCTCGAATTCTAGCATGGCATATTTCAAGTCTTTTGTTAGGTGACACGTGTTGCCCGATGCCACGATAGAATCCGAATTCCTTTGAAAATTTGGCACTCTCTCTCTCTTTACTGGCTCCACCAGAGAGAATGTCTCTCTTCAATTTGAATTTCGAGAAAATATTAGCTACAATTAGGATTCCAACATGACATATTCCAAGTTTACTCGCTGGATTCACTCAATGGACGATATGAGTGATAAAGGCTAGTAAATACACCTAGAGGGAGGTGAATAGGTGTTTATAAATTTCTTTTCAAACCTTTAATCCAAATCCCTCGGCTTGAAATAAAAATCAAAGATAATTAAATCACGCAGCAATAAAGTAAAGAGAGTAAGGTAAGAGAATTTTGACACTGAAGATTATAGTGGTTCAACTTATTGTAAGTCTATATCCACTCTCCACGCTGACAACCCACTGGCTATATTCACTATGTAACAAATGAGAATTTTACAACTTTCGATCTAAACTTCTTTAGTATAAAGTCTTTGCTACAACTCTTGCAACTTCTCACTGTAATTGTCCCTCTTTTGTACACAAATAAAGCTCAAGAGATTTTGAGAACAAGAAGTTTCAAATGTTCGATCTTTAAATTTTTCTATCGGCTCACTCTTACTCAAACAACTATGACTCCACCTTAAATACTCATTCGTGCCTTCATAGACATCAGCACTTTCCAAAAGAGTTCATCCAATCTACCTGTTGGAATGAATCAATTAAGGTGATCTTCACGTTGTCGAATATAAGCGGAAGATAACTCGTCAATCATGTTCGCCCATACAATTAGGATCTTGAGTTTCCAAAAGTGGAACATTCCAAATCTTGCTTGCTCTTCAACGGATTAATTCGAAATCTTCGAGCTTGGTTTCAGCTAGAGATCTTCCATGAATTAGAACGAATTAAAGAAGATAATATCCAATCTTTAAATTCCTAAACCATTGGAATGAATCGCTGTCAGCTTGAACAAAATTGCAAAACTATGTCTATAGACTTTAGACTTAGATAGAGTGTGGAGATCTTCAGATCGAAACTTATGGTTCTTAAAATCTTCAAACAGAAACATTTGGGTCTCGAACTCTTCAGACTTAAGCGACTGAATCTTGGATTCTTCAGACTTAACTTACGAGGATGTTTTATTAGCTTTAAAACACTTAAGGGATTTTTCTTCAACAATGAGTTGCCTAGTGTCAGACTAGAATTCAAATTCCTTTGGAAAAATTTGGCACTCTCTCCTACTAGGCCCCACTAGAGAGAAAGTGTCTCTCTCCAATTTGAATTCCAACGTGCGACTCTCTCACTCCTAGAATTATTATGTGTTGGGCCCCATCAAAGACATCTCTCTCATTAGAAAATATTAGGTGGTCCGAAACGCTAAGTCACCGTGCGCCCGCCCAATGAAGAGGCAACACATGGCTCCATGTGGAGACAAGCCCACCATTATTTTCAATCAAATTTTTGCACCCCTTCCCTGTCTTCATTAAATGCTTCGTTCTTATACCGGGCCCATAATCAATTTTCAGAGAAGGTTTTGTGTCCCCATCTCTCTCTTCATTAAATGCTTCTTCTCTTGCTTGCATGAAGAAGCACCCCTTCCCCTCTCTCTTTTAAAATTCTCTCTCTATTCTGCATAATTTTCTCCATGAAAGCGCATGACACCCGCCCTCTCTCTTTTTCAAAAATCTCTCCCTCCCAAAAGCCCGCTCTTTGCCCTAGCTCGGTTGCCTTTGCTGTCGCCGCCAAGAGCCACTCACTCCCCCTCTTTCGCTCTTAAGAGTCTCGCCGGTCATAGCTAGGTCCTAAGCTTTGACCGTCTTTGCCTCCACCTCTTTGTTGCGGTTGCCTTGCAGTCCTAACTCTAGTTGCTCGGTTTCATGTGGAGGAGCAACGAGCACGGACGATGATGATTTGGTCATCCTTGGTATGGGAGTGAGTTGCGACGACATTGTGATCACCATTGTGAACGATCTCTCTCGCTCCTAAGAGCCGTACCAATCATAGCTATTGGGTCCTGACCTCGACCTTTGACCGCCTCTGCATCTCGGTCATGGTCACCTCCGGTCCTAACTCCAACCCCTCCATTTCATGTGGAAGAACGGGTTTGAAAAATCCTCCATGCTATTTCAAAAGACAGCATGTCCCCATAGCTGAGGAACCGCGCCTACTCTTTGATAAAAGCTAATAAACACACCTAAAGGGGGTGAATAGGTGTTTATAAATTTCTTTTGAAACCTTTAACCCAAATCTCTCGACTTGAAATAAAATCAGAGTAAAAACACTTAAGCAAATTAAATCACGCAACAATAAAATAAAGAGAATAAGGTAAGAAGATTTGAACACGAAGGTTTATAGTGGTTCGGCTTAATGTAAGCCTACGTCCACTCTCCACGCTGACAGCCCACTGGCTGAATTCACTATGTAGCAAATGAGATTTGTACAGCTTATGATCTAGACTTCTTTAGTAGAAAGTCTTGGCTATAGTTCACGCAAATTTTTACTGTATGTATCTCTCCTTTGTACAGAACTAAGGCTTAAGAAATTTGAGAACAAGGAGTTTCAAAGGTTCAGACTTCGAATTTTTCTATCAATGCACACACTATTCGAACAACAATGACTTCACCTTAAATACTCCTCCGTGCCTTCATAGCCATTAGTACTTTCCAAACGAGTTCATCCAATCTACCCGTTAGAATGAATCAATTAAGGTGATCTTCAAACTGTCGAACATATGTGGAAAATAATTCGTCAATCCTGTTTACTTATACAATCAGGATCTTAAATTTCCATAAGTTGAACCTTCCAAATCTTGCTTGTTCTTCAACGGATATTCTAATGGAGATTAAATTCAAAATCTTCGAGCTTAGTTTCAGCTAGAGATCTTCCACGAAATATAACGAATCATAAAGATATTATCCAATCTTTGAATCACCAAACCATTGGAATAAAACGCTATTAACTTGGGCAGACTCGTAAAATTGAGTCTAACAGTTTTCAAACTTTGATAGAAGAGTCTAGAGATCTTCATACTGAAACACTTGGGTCTTGAACTTTTCGGACTTAAGCGATTGAGTCTTGGATTCTTTAGACTTAACTGACGATGATGCTTTGTTAGCTTCAAAACACTTAAGAGATTTTTCTTCAACACTCTTCTCCGCCCTCCACCGAGCGTAGCGACCCCTCCCCCCTCCTCGATCGATGAGTATCAGAACCCTAACTCAACAAGCTCTTCTTCGAGGAGGACAAGAACTGGCTCCTCACGTCCCTCTCCAAGCTCACCAACCCCTCATTGTCCCCCACCTTGGACCCTCCGAAACTTGATCGAAGATCCGGTGACTTTGGCACAAGTACCATAGGCAGGCGTAGACCAAGAAGCCGAGCTCGCCCGAGACGTGTGGGGCAAGAAAATGAGCTCGAGGGAGGCGAGAAAAGGCAAGGGGTAAAAGCAGCAAGCGAATTTGGAGGAAGAGAGGGAGAAAGACAAGGGCGAGATTCTAGGCGGTGAGGAGAATGGAGGGGGGGGTCCTTCGGAGAGGACATGGAGTGTCCAAGAGTAGTAGCTTAGAGCAAGTTTTTGAAGAAGCGGCTAGTTGCAGTAGCAAAGTTGAAGCCTTTTTTTTTACATATAAATGATCGTTTCCTCGTTTGCTAAAGATGAAGTAGTTTTTGCGGGTTGTCTAATTTTCCGATCCTCTAAGTTTCTAGTTCATCCTGTTCTCTCGTTTCCTCGTTTGTTGCAAAACATGTCAGCTCTATTTAGAAGGACAAGAGAAAAGAAATTGAAGTGAACGACTTTCAAAAAGTTTGAGGCCGAGATTGACTAGTGAGCAAAAGTTGACACCTTATCAAGTATCGAGACCTTTTCCTTTCTGACCAAAAAAAAAAAAAACAATTCTTCTTCTTTGAAGTTTGGGCCTCGGCCCTTTAAATGCAAAGATCGAGTTGTTCTCTACGTTGGGTTACCATCGTTGCAACCCGTTCTAATCTTTGTTTGATGACTGGACAGCTAGAATGCTACCTAGATTTGAGCTGGTCTTGGTGCTACCCTCCAAACTGTTTTGTCCTTTTTTTCTCAAGTGGTCAATGATTGAAATGCATTTGGGTAGTCACGGCAACCAAGACAAGTTATGCAAGACTGTTGCGATCAGTGATCATCATAAAGTTTGAGCCATTTGGGAAAATCTTTCGCATTACATTTCCTGGTGCCATGCCAAGTCAAATTGTTGGATACATAATTTTATGTTTCAATGAAACATGTAGAAACGTGAGGGTCTGTCTTAGAAGATAAGGGACAAGGAGGGTTTAGTTTTGCCTTAGGTCTTCTATTCATAATCATGCATTCGATCAACTGTTACCTTTGTCCTCGAATCGCTTTTGTGCATGAAGTCATATAATCCATCCCGACAAAACATAACTAGGAAAAAAGCCTGGTTTTCTTGTAGCGATAGTTCTCAGGCATTGTTTAGAGTTGCTTCTATCTTCTTAGTACGTCAAACTCAAGCAATTTATAAAGATCAAATTTTATAGTGTCACAATTCAATTTGCCAATCACATGACAATTTAGGTGAATAACAGATTAAAATTAGGCCATTCTCTTTCAACTCCTGGACATAATCCCTCCTGGATCTGGAACATATCCGACAGAAATATCTGGTGAAGGTAATACTTTCGATTTGGAAGGCCAAACGAGTTCTTTTATCATGTGAGGTTGGTCATCAATGGAAGACCAATCGCAACTCTGCTGCTGCACTAGGTGGAGGGCGAGAAGAGGAGGTGCGGCTCCTCAGCTGTGGGGACATGTTGTCTTTTGAAATAGCACGGGAGGATTTTTCAAACCCATTCTTCCACACGAAATGGAGGGGCTGGAATTAGGACCGGAGGTGACCACAACCGAGACGCGGAGGTGGTTAGAGGTTGAGGTTAGGACCCACTAGCTATGACCGGCACGGCTCTTAGGAGCGAGAGATCATTCACAACGACGACCGCAATATCATCGCAACTCACTTCCATACCAAGGACAACCAAATCATCACCGTCTACACTCGCTGCTCCTCCACATGAAATTAAGTAGCTAGAGTTAGGACTGCAAGGCAACCGCAACAAAGAGGTGGAGGTAGAGATGATCAGAGCTCAGGACCTAGCTACATTCGGCGGGGCTCTTAGGAGTGAAAGAGAGGGAGCAAGTGGCTCTTGGAAATGACGGTGAAGGCGGCGAGCTCAAGGCGACGGGCAGGCTTTTGGGAGGAAGAGATTTTTGAAAAAGAGAGAGGGCGGTGTCATGCAGCTTTGATGGAGAAAAATATGCAAAACAGAGAGAGAATTTTAAAAAAGAGAGGGGAAAGGGTGCTTCTTCGTGCGAGTGGGAGAAGACGCATTTAAGAGAGAGATGGGAATGCAAAAACCTTCTCTGAAAAGTGACTGTGGGTCCAGCAGAAGAACAAAGCATTTAATGAAGACAGGGATGGGGTGCAAAAATTTGACTGAAAATAATGGTGGGCTTGTCTCCCCATGAAGCCATGTGTCGCCTCTTTATTGGGTGGGCGTATGGTGACTTGGCGGTTCCGAACCACCTAATATTTTCTTGAGAGCAATTAATTCGTTCAACACTTTCTCTCTCCAAATTTTTTCAACACTTTTACTCTCGTTCGTTTTGTCCCTTCGTCGCAATGCTTCTTCATCGACGGATGCCAAAGCTCGTCCGACGAACCACGCCTCTACCATTGTATCCACCTCATCCGCCACCTCTACATTTGCATCTACTCGTCTCTCTTGACTTGCTCTCACCTCTTCCACCTTCGCCTTCCCCTAGGTATTGATTTTCAAAGCCTTTTCTCCAACATTATATTTTTTTCACCATTGATTTGTAATTTTAGGATTTTTTTTTTTTTGGGTTAATACCTTGAAAAATCCTAAACTCGGTACACACCGTGACAAATTTACCCCAAACTATTTTTTTGACCATCAAAAACCCCAAACCGGTATACCTTTGACAAATTTACCCAGATTGGTACACTTGTGACAAATTTACCCTCTCGTTAGTTTTTATTAAATTTTATCGTCAAATTATTAAGTTAAATGACACGTGATGCTTGATTAATATACCAATTTAGGATTTTACGCTCCGTTTGTTACAGTTTACAATTTTTGTGATTTTTTTTGTATTAATCTAATTTAGCGAAGGGTATATTTGTCACAAATTTACCAGTTTGGAGTTTTTTGCAGTCGAATAAATTAGTTTAGGATAAATTTATCATAAATGTACTAGTTTAGGGTTTTTTTTTTTTGTTAGTCGGGGTAAATTTGTCACGTGTATGCCGGTTTGGGGTTTTGCATGGTCAAAAAATTAGTTTGGGGTAAATTTGTCACGGTGTACCAGTTTGGAGTTTTTAGGGTATTAACCTTTTTTTTTTTTTTTAACCTTAGGTTTTTTTTTTTTTTTTGTCCCTCCCTGTTTTGCCCTCACCATGGTAAGTAGGAAAAATTAGTTATCCAAAACATTCATGGCAAAAACTTGCTCAGAACGACTCGGGCCCCACTGTGTAATATTATCCGCTTTGGACACTGAGTCCTCACGGATTTAAAACGCGTCACACAGGTTAGAGAGGCCCAAGCCATTATAAACTGGCCCAAGACCTCCCTCCCTAGGCGATGTGGGACAGGGACCCCTTCCTTGCGCATGTCCGGGGACCGAGGCGCGGACGCACTGCCATCCCTCCTCCCCGTGCACCACCGCTCGGGCCGTCACACTCTCCCCTCCTTGGGAGCATAGCGCCCTCGCTATGGCCCCACACGTGATTGGGAGTCGGCTCTGATACCATTTCCAAAACCGAGGTCCAGAGCCTAGAACAATTTAGGACCATTCCCAGAACCGAGGTCCAGAGCCTAGAACAATTTAGGAAATCGATCAGTCTAAGTTCAGTTCTTGGGCAATCTAGTGAAATCAACTTCTTTAGCATTTGTGTTCATTGACCACACTTCACAAGCTAAATGCTTGATCTAAGCCAAAACGCCGAAGAAGGGATGGCAGTGCGTCCGCACCTCGGTCCCCGGACATGCGCAAGGAAGGGGTCCCTGTCCCATATCCCCTAGGGAGGGAGGTCTTGGGCCAGTTTATAATGGCTTGGGCCTCTCTAACCCGTGTGACGCGTTTTAAATCCGTGAGGACTCAGTGTCCAAAGCGGATAATATTACACAGTGGGGCCCGAGTCGTTACAAATGGTATCAGAGCCGACTCCCAATCACGTGTGGGGCCACAGCGAGGGCGCTGTGCTCCCAAGGAGGGGAGAGTGTGACGGCCCGAGCGGTGGTGCACGGGGAGGAGGGATGGCAGTGCGTCCGCGCCTCGGTCCCCGGACATGCGCAAGGAAGGGGTCCCTGTCCCACATCGCCTAGGGAGGGAGGTCTTGGGCCAGTTTATAATGGCTTAGGCTTCTCTAACCTGTGTAACGCGTTTTAAATCCGTGAGGACTTAGTGTCCAAAGCGGATAATATTACATAGTGGGGCCTGAGTCGTTACAAATAAATATACGGCCCACCAAAATCCTTAGCCCACACGCTCCATAAGATCCAATGGGTTCACTTTCCGGCCCATTCTAAATAAATTAAATTTCTAAAAATCTAATTATGCTAACAATTATCGATCGGATTTTCGGGATGTCACATGCTCAACATATCATATATTTTGAAAATCTTGCTACTTCATTTCAAATTGTGGACAAACAGCCCGATCTCCTGGAAATAGCCTGAAAATAAATAAACCCATAAAAAGAAGGTGCTAAGATACAAATATTATACAAGACAATGCATGGCAGAAAAAGTGAATTTATCATCCAAAATGTACTTCGATAATTTGTTCTCCAAAAGGACAAAAGTTTTAACAATGTGGAACCTTTGATTTGCACCTAATGCATTCTCCACTTACTGTTTAGGTAGAAGCTTTTCTTTCTAAAACATGGAAAAACTTATTCCAAAAAGAGTATAATTGGCAATACTATTAGTTGAGGCATTGAAATAACAAGGGTCCACAAGAAAGCAGCTCCTAAAACTTTTTTGAAATTGTGATGAAGGTTGAAACAACAAAAGTTTTTGTTGATTTAATAGCCTGCGACTTACTTGATTAATTTATTCAAGTTTTTGCAAGTAGAGCCTCATATTTTCTATTAATTGGCAGAAGATTAATGCATATCAGCATGAATGTGTAGACATAGATAGAAAGAGAGAGGACGAAAGAGGGTGGAGGAGGGAAATAAACTATATTTGTATCTCAGTGCCTTCATCTTTGTCTTTACGGACATGATCCGCCAAGCTTTGAGATCTTGGTTTTGAAACCCAATTTTGTTTGCTAAATTTTTTAAGTTGATTTTTTTCTTTTCTAGACTTGTTTTGTCCTTGCATCTTTATTGCAAAAAAACTTTGGCCCATTGCGCTCAAACAAGTGATTGTTGCATATAACAAAGATCTTCATCTAGTTAACTTGAATTTGGGAGTCGGTGCCTACCGTACAAAGGAAAAGTATTTTCCATCTATGTCAATACTATGTATCTTGTTAGACTTAAGACATTTGAAAGTGCAAATTAGATACACGGTTCATGTTCTTCCTGGGTATGGAGGTTTTTCTCCCTTCTCTCTTTGCTCATGATCATATGAGGAAACATAAGTGAATTTGACACAAACAATACACAATGGTTTATGCAGCTTGATAATTCACTATATAGGCGAATCGATACAAATTTATTAAGTTATATTGGCATATATCATTCAAATTGTCTAGACTTATTTATCGATAATTTTTTAATTGAAACATTTTGTAGTTGTACTTGTATTTGCACTTGCATTTTCATCTTAACAATTGGACAAGAAATAAAATTGTTATATTGCAGGTATATGATGTTGGCCTCTAATGCGAGTTGATAAAAATTTATTAAGTATGGAGAACCTAATATACACTTTTAGGATCTCCAAATAATTGGTTGAATACACTTGAAGCAACACTCTAGTGATGAATTTAATCTACTTAGGTTAGATTGTTGTTTTGGTTAAAATCAGTTAAAACTATGGGACTTAACTTCGAAACTCGTTGCTCGGGGCTATTTTGGTGTCATTTCACACACAATTTGATATAATTAGGTGCAAATTTGTACATATAAATTTATCGAATGGAAAAATCACAGGTAATTATTCGCTCATACTAAGCGAAGCATATTTTGCTTTCTTAAATAACAGATGAGATTTTATTATGCTTGTAAAAGCACTATATTAATTACTTTTTGTTATTTTGATTGTAGTGTGAAACTTCTCATCTTTCACATGTAATACATAAGATGGAAAAAAGATTTTCAATTTGCATTATGAATGTTGTTTTCAAATGAATTTGAAGCATATCATAAGAATATGACCCATGCAACTGGCAAATGATTTTGAGTGAGGAAGAGTAATATGTTTAGAAATAGTAAATGAAAACTAACCGAATGGATTTTTGTATGTAATTTTGAGAGGCATTCCGATAGCTCATATAATAAAGAAAAGATATATAAGAGATATGTTAACAATGGTGTCTATGCAGTCATAGAGTATGTTTCTAAGTAAAATGATCCATTTTTTCCATAAGATCAAATTATTTGATTAGATGTAGAAGATTGATGTCCGATAGTTGTAAAAGTGTTATAATTAATATGACCGAAGTCAGCATTAGGGGGATTACGGCATGAAAGTTTTAAGCAAATGAAGTCGGAGGAAGCAAAAACTTGGGTTTCATTTTATGTTATTGTTAAAATTATTTGCAAACGAAAAGATTCGAAGGTATAAGTAGGGGAGATTGTGAAAATTTTCTAAATTGTTTTCATTGTATGCAAATGCAAAATTCAATGCTCTCATACATTGTAAAGGTAGATTAAGATAGTAGATTAACAAATTTATTTTAAAGAGATACTTTATCTAAATTTGATTAAGATTGTTTCGATGATGTTTGGTGTTTAACACCATGCATCGCACTAATAAATATAACATGATATGTGCACTTTTTGTTAGGTTAATTACCATTGGAAGAATACTCTATTCAAGTGTACACTTTTGTTAGATAAGACTACGAAATCATTTATTTGGTTATTTGAGGCTTCGAAAATTATGTTCGTTGATCAAGATGCAGCCATGGCAAAAGCCATTAAAATAGCGTTTCCAAATCCACAATACTTAGCACATCAGGAAAAATATTAATCAAAACATCTTACATCTCTATAACAAGTTGGGTTTTAAGGATAAATATCTTTTAACGCTTATATATAGATGCAAATCATAAGACGAATTCCAATTTGCTTTGAAGGAAATGGAAGAAGAATGGCATACTAAGAATAACAATTGGTTTCAAAGATTATACGACCTTAAACATAGTCTGAAAACCGAGCTCGAATTCCTCCCTCTCCTCCAAATCTTCGAGCTTCACCCTCTCCTCAAGCTTTTGTTAAAATGAGCATATTGTATAACCCAAAATCGAAGGGCACAATTCCATGAGCTAGGGGTCGATCTTGGACATATGTGTTCATTGGATTCCAAACGGAACAAACTTGAAATCCTGTCCCTCGACATCAATCTTGTGAGCTAAACCACATGCTCAAGACCCGCTACATCTCCTAGACAATGACTAGTACTTTGGCATTCCTTGGCCATTTGAAACTCCATGCTTCAACGTTGACCTCGGCCTTGTGAGGAAGCAAGAACGAGACCGGTGTCTAGATAGTGTCCTTGACCATGGCTTGCAAGTAGGGGAGTCCTTGAATGTTGTAATCTCGCAACGTGCCTCCCTCATCAACCACTTCTTCAAGCTCTTAGCAGATTCTAGCCATATTGGCTAGATTGCACAACAGATCTAACATTGTTCATTTCAAGGTGCCCGTTCTCGTGTCGACTCCCTAATGAGCAAGCCTTAGTGAATGGGGTGTAAGCTGCGAAATTGCACCCCGATATCTCTATATTTAGAATTGTAAACACATATTAACGAGTGAAAGAGATTTGCGCACCTAATTTAAAATCTATTGTTCTTGATGCGGAATTGTGATGATTCAAAGCTCAAAAGCTTCTCCTCTATTACCCTTTGTATTACCAACTCAATGAGAGTGCCCCTCATCTTTAGCGTTATATAAATGCTCTTTATGTGAGGATAATTGTGTGTCAAAGTCGGATGAGAGACATGAGCGAGTTTTTGTCGACAATTTAAAATATCCATTTATTTTCAAAAAAAAAAAAAAAAAAAAAAGATGAAAAGAAAAAAAATTGAAAAAATGAATAAAGTGGACCAAACAAAGATGGTGAGAGCGAGCAGGCTAGGATTCTTGACTCTCCTTCAAACAAATTTTCAACTCACCTCTCTCTTGGCCCATCTCTTTACTTCCTTTTGAGCCCATATTGTTTTCATTCCTTTTTTTTCTCCCTTGTTTCAGCTCATCAGAATTAAAGAACTAAAGCCCAGCCCACAAACCCATGTTCAATCCCTATACATGCGCACGACCAGGAAAGAAGGAGGAGGGCGTGTAGTGACGCTACGAAGGAACAAAAGACTAAATGATGTGTAGGTGACTGGGAAAAAAGCAAGCATTTGTGAGCAAGGCCATGAGTGATGCGCTATAACAGGATTACACGCAGGAGCCTTCTAGAGTAAATGAGCTGGCAAGAGCTTGACGGAAAAGATTCATCAAATGAGGAGTGCATGAGGGAGTGAGCAGGGCTCAGCCGAGGCAGAAGGAGAGAGGGAAAAGTAGACATAGAATGAGGGGTGATCATCATCTTCTTCTTCTTCTTTTTATAGAAAAAAACCACATGGGGGAGAAAAAGAGAGGCTTCACTGAAACCAGGAGGAGAGGGAGAGGTCAATCAGAGAGAAGGCTTCATTGAGAGGGAGAAATAGAAAGCAAGCTAGTTACAATAGGTTGTTCATTAACCAGAATACAGGCAGAACTTCGATTGAAAAAAAGAGTGGTTAAAAGTCATTTCTTGGTGTCTAGAGTGAAGATTGATCGCGGTCCAACGAAAGTGAGACCGAAGTTAAAGTACGTTTGTCACATCGGTTTTGGCCCTTTCCGTCTCTAATCTTGATCAGGTATATTTCCTCCGATGCATTTTTTCTTTCCCCTGTTTTGTTAACATATGCTGTTCAAATGAGTGAACAAATGATCCGTTGTTACGAACTGGCAATGGCATTTGAAAGATATTGCTAATTTAGAGTCTTAAATGCCACATCCAGATCAAACAACGCATTATAATCAAGATTAAAACTCATGTGCTTAGTTGCATGCCAAAGATTTGATGAAATGCTTAATAGAAAACCGAAGAGAGATCGATGTCTAAACTTGAGATCGATTTAGATTTGCTTATGTATTAGTTGAATCTTGTATCACTTTTCGTGTTTCCTTTATGTTTTCCTACAATTTGGTGAAAAATCTTTTATTGGCGTTGGTTGTGCATCCCTCCTTGTCGAAGCCAATCTTCCCATGCTGGTGTGCCCTATGGTTTGAGGCCGTTCAAGTTAGTGTTTTTCTTTACTTTAAGGCTCCGTTCGTTTTGCGGAAAATAATTTCCGGGAAAACGTTTTCCGGATTTTCCGGTGTTCGTTTCATGGAAAATGAATTCCTTGGGGAAAATATTTTCCATCCAAGAAAAAAGCCTTCTAAAGTAAGGGAAAATATTTTCCACTTTTGAAAAATGGAAAACATTTTCCTCACTTGATCCCTCTTACCTCACACCCGTATAAATCTTCACTTTCTCCTCTCATTTCTTCTTCCTTTTTTTTTATTTGAATTATTTTTTTAGTTTTCTTCGTCTTTTTAATTTGAATTATTTTTAATTTCCTTTTTCTTTTATTTTCTTTTTCTTTTATTTGTTTCCTATCTTCTTCTTTTTGGCTCGTCGTTGAATCAGGTGAACCTCAAACTCATCGATCTTAAACTCACACTCGTCAATCTGGCGAGCCTCAAGCTTGGCACTCGCACTCGTCAATTTAGTGAGCGGAAAATATTTTCCTTACCGAACACCGGAAAACATTTTTCGAAACATTTTCAGATTTTAACCGAACACCAGAAAATATTGTCATTTTCCTGAAAAATGACTTCTTTGGAAAATATTTTCCGGAAATGGCCCATTTTTCGCGAAATGAACGGACCCTAAATGTGTTCGTGATTGTTTAATCACTAGAAATGCTAGGCTTGAATAGCTTTGACTTCCATTTGCATATTTTCTCTCGTTTTACGGTCGCCCGAGTGCGTGGTCAGAAGTGACGATTGTTGACCGAGACAGGTTACTGATGGTTGGTGGTAGCTTGCCGATGGCGTAGGCATTGGAGGCAACGCGGCAAGGGTGGTGGTGGCATCGAATGGTCTTTGTGCAGCTAGAGTGGTAGAAGACACTTCGGGAGAGGAGAAGATGGCTTGACAAAGGTGTAGGGGAAAAGGACAAAATAGAGAAGAAGACAAAAGAAAGAAAAAGTAGAAAATCCGTTAAAAGATAAAGTTAATAAAAATAGGAAATTTTTAATTTTTTTTATCCAATCAAGACAAATTTAGGTTTGGGTGGACTCAATAGTTCGAATCGGGGCCCAAAATCAATAGCGATCGCATACCTAAACAACAACATAAAAAGAATTGGCCTTATCCTAGTGGGGGCAAACCCCTTTTCCAAGAGGTAGGTAGGTCAAATAGGCTCACTCCCTATAAACAGTCTCTTTTTTTTTTTTTTTTTGAATATGAGAAATTGCTTTATTGTTGAGGAACGGAACTATTAGTGGTAGTGCAAAGCACTATGTAGACTTCATCCGAAGCGGTTGTTCTCTCTGCTTATCTTTTTAAGAAAAGCAATAAAAAGAGCCCTGGGAAAGGTATCGAGACTGATTCCCAAATATAATAATGGTAATAAGTTTTAAAAAGTTTATCGATTCGAAAAAATATATTAAAAAAAAAGATAAAAAATCTTAGGAAATAATAAAAAATTTTAGAAATTCGAAAATCAAGGAAAAATTAGAAATTTAAGAAAATCATTAAAAAATTAGAAATTGCAGAAAAACATTAAAGAATTTGAAAAAAAAAAAATCTAGAAAATTAAAAAAATTAAAAATTTTATAAAATCATTAAAAATAAAAAAAACCTAGAAAATAATAAAAATATAAATCATTAAAAAATAAAATAAATAAAAAAAAATTAGAAATCCTTTGAAATATAGACCTAAAACTGGAAAGGCCTTTGAGGCTTTATGATAGGGTTCTTTGTTTTGAATTGTCTTTCTCTTTTTAAAGACAATACTAGGGGATGCTTATGCACTTTCCTCTATGATTATACTTGGTTGCGCTTTTTAATATCCTTGATGTTATTTCTTGCTCTGAAATGGTTAGGACAATACCTAGAATTCTTCGATAGGTTGCTACAACATTAGGTAGCATAATTAAGTTAGGTACCAAAACGCATTAGTCTTAAGGTTAACAAAATTAAGTTCTCGAATTTAGAATCTTTGATTGTATAAATAGTAAGATATCATCGTATATCTTACTAGGTTTTTAGACAACCACAAAATGGTTAGTGATGACTTTTTAGTCAAAATTTGCATAGACTTAATTGATCAAAATTTTGCATGCTCAAAAAGGTTAGCAAGGTATGAACTTGGAAGAGTCTAAGTCAATGGAAGGTTGTCGGCCCGAAGTTGACAAAACCCTAAACTAATAGCTCCATTCTTGTGAGAGGATTAGGTTGCGACACGGACTCTCTTCACACAAGTCCTATTCATGATTAGGAATGCCTCTCTAGCAACATCTATTGAAGAAATTGTAAGCCACAAAAACGCAACCAAGATCTCCATGGGTAGAGTCATGAACATATATAAAGTTAAGTAAAGAGATTTGTGCACCTAGTTTGGAATCCATCGTTCTTGATATGTAATAACACGATCCTAACTCAAAAGCTTTTCCTCTATTGCTCTCTATATCGCTAGCTTAATAAGATTACCCTTCAACCTTAGTGTTTAGTAAATGCTCATTAAACACTATTTATAGAGTTCTGAGACAAACCTTCTCATTACGTGCCGAGCTCACCGTAGTCCATACTAGCCAAAGTATATCAAACTAATTAAAATATCCTATATCTCACTTTATTAGACCAATCTCGTAAAATGATAAATTATAATACCAATCAATGTAATTCACATAAAAAAAAAAAAACTTTTATAGAGATGACTACGGTTGTGATGGCCCTAGCTTTAGGGTCATCATTAGGTTGTGTAGATTGGAGAACTTGTCTAGTGCCCAGTAGGGCCTGTCACCGAGCTTTAGGATGTTTATTATGATCGGGAATGGAGGAGAGCACCACAATAGTAGCAGGTTGAAAAGTTCAAGCGAATCCACATGGACATTTGAGTATTTTGAAAGTTTCAGAAATTTCAAATTGAAAAAAAGTCAAGGTACATGCGCTTCAATGTTTAGATTAAGCCACAAGATAAAGTAAATCCAAATAGTCCAATATGTTTTTGTTGACAACCTATTTGAGTCAATCATTACTCAAGTTCGAGCTCGATTCCGTTAAGTATTCAATTCACTTGAATTTGAAAAAGTGAGTTGAATTTAAGTAAATATATGAACAGAACTTAAGTAGCTCATAAGTAACTTGATTCCCTTGCACTTCTATTTGAAATATTCATTAAGATAATTAATTTTTTGTGTATTTTTTTTTTTTTTTGGAAAGCAACTTTGAAGTGAAAAATAAAAAAGAAAAGAAAAAAGAGAGGGCCAACAAAGAAGCAACAGGAGCTAAGATCCAATCCTTGGACATAGTAGCTGCTTAGGCGAAGCTCAGGCGATGTCTCGCTGATGAGTTTGCGGCCCCGATGATTAGCCAACAAGGTTGCGTCAACCTTTGAAGGGCCAGATTTGAGAAGCTGGAGATTGCGTGACTTAGGCAACCCAAGCCAACCCATGCCAATGTCATGATCCGTCCTCTGCAACCAGCCACCACTTGGCCCTTCAAGAGGTGGTGAAACCCAAGGCAAAGGCCGCCAAGGTCACTCGACCTCAGGCGAAGTGGCGCAGGTATCGCACAACCCAACATTAGCGTCTCCCAGCTCCTCTAGGATCAACCACGATCCATACTCAACAAGGGTAAAAAAAAAAAAAAAAAAAAAAAAGCTAGCGAGGGAAAGATGTGGAAAGAAAAGTCATTAATCCCTTGAGATAGCTTTTCGAAAACGCCGAAGGCCCAGGAGCTTTAGGTTTTGTCCATGCTGGCTTTTATTCAAAGTGGTCTAATATTTTTTTACCAAATGCCCCAACATTCACTCAAGAGACTTTAAATGGGGAAAGTTGTGCCAAAGTTGTGCCAAACGTAACTTTGACCCCAATGAATTGCTTGATGCACAACAGACAACATGTGCAAGCCATCAATGGGATGGCTTGTGATAGGCCACTTGGCAATAGCAAAGGTTGTTTGACGTTGGTCGATTCGAGTTGATAGTTATAATCCTTATTCATAGTGTCATGGGGCAAAAATTATAACGCTTTCTTGACAATCACCTAGTCGTGATTATTTTTATTGGCTTCTAAAAGCCCTTGAGCAAATGTTAAAGTATTTGATGAACAATTTAGGGAGATGTACTGCATTTCCAAAGTCCTCCACAGCCTTTTTTCTTGAAGCAAGTCCTACCAAACTTTAGCTTTGAACATTTCCAAAGTATAAATGCATTTTTTCTTCCAACTTTGCCCTCTCTCTAAGCTTTGGAAACTCCAATATTACCCTCAATAATATGTGATTGTGGCAAGGTCTCCAACCACATCCTTCATGTAAGGTCATGCGACCTAAGGCCGATGCTTGATCTAGCTCATCAACATCCGGTCGCTATTGGTGAGCCCCGCTGCTATTGAGTTTCAATTTTCTTTATTTCTTTCCAAAATTGTAGTTTTTTTTTTTTCCAAATAATATTTAAATTATTTCCAATACACTTTCCAATCGCACTTTACCAATCAATATTTGCAAATCGAAAACTCTCTTTTAACTTGAAAGTACTTTTGCCCAAAAGCTTTCCTCCGCACACCCTAAGTTGCCGAGGAATCGAGAGATAGCCCGAAACCAAGCAAGAGCGATGTTATTGTAGAATGAAAGCATTGGCATTGTAACCGACTCCCGTTTCATCTGACAGCACTCTCTCTTGTCGTGTCCCATACAGAGCTCTCTTGTTTTGATGGATTCAAAGTCAAACAAAGACCGTTCTTTCGCCCCTTTGGATCTTTGCCGTCGTTTGGACGTGACTTGTGAACCTCGTCGTTTTGCTCCCTCGGACTTGTCGTTTCCTTAACATCGGAAAACAAGGTCGGAACAGGCACGACGGCTTGTCGTTTCACCCGTAAGTGGAGGATCGGTTTTATTTATTTTTGGCCTTATAAGAAGTTAAAAACAATTTTTTGTTCTTTTATCTCAAAATTTGAAGTACTATTCAGTTTTTCCAAAATTATTATACAACAGTTATTCCGTGAAAGTCTAAATTGCTCAAGATTGGTTAAGATTTAAAAAAGAGTGCATTGTGAAATTCATCGACGAATAAAAAAAACAAAAAAAATTAAAGTAATTCCTGACAAGTCAATGTGAAAACAAGAAGCATACCAAAAAAAAGGCAAATGAGAAGAAAATATACTTCAATTTACCATAAAAAGAAATAAAAGTATTTCAATTAATGATAAATGTGTCAAGATCGATTTTGGTCAAAATTTACTTTAGAGTAAATGTGATGCATCAGTTTAAGAATTTTTGTGACACAAAAATTTATTTATTTATGATAGATGTGGCACAATTTGAGTTTTTTTTTTTTTTATGGTATTTGCATGAGTTAAAAAAGAAAAAAAAAGATGATGCTATCACACACCAAATCTTAAAAAAGAGAAAACATTAAACAATAAAAGATTAAAAGCAAATCCAGCAGACTTAAAAAAAAAAAAAAAAAAAAAGAGTACTTAAAAAAAAATCGCTCATCGGTAGAGTTCGTCGAATTTGAAAACAAACGGCCATATTCACGGGGCCCACCCACGGTTCTTCGCATGAGCCTAGGCACGTAACTGACTTCACCGCACAGATAGTTTCTTATAATAATAATAAATAATTAATAAACCCAAAAAGAAATGTCTCCCGTCTCACGAAACGAACTACCCCCCACCAAAAAGCAAAAAAGATTAATTATTTAGTCCCGATAAATAATTAATTAATTTTGCGTGAGAAGAATAACATCGCCCTGGCGTCCCGCTTTCTCCATCCGCACCGCATCGTCCTTTTGTCCCTCGTCATCTTCACCACCGCGACTCGCATTCCCCGTCCGGTCAGTCTCCCTCCGTCTCCGAACTACTCCGGCGGAGGGAACCGATCGGAGCTTCACGAGCGGCGGCGGAGAGAGCACAGAGAAGGCAGGAGACCTCGATTCGTTCGTTTCGTTCACGCGAGCCGTGGAGTAGAGGAGTCCGCAGCGGAGTGACGAAGAAGCCATCGCTTCATTTTTCTGCTGCTTCTCTTCTTTTCCTTTCCTTCTGTTTGACGTCGAAGGGCACGATCCTTTGAGCCACGGCCGATCTTATCCTTTATTGGGTCCCAAAGGGAACAATCTCAAAGTCCTGTCCCTTGACATCAGTCTCATGGCCTAAGAACCTCTCGGGCATAGCACAATCTAAGTTAATCCACGCACTCGGGACCTGCTACGAATGCGTTTGGTAACACTTCTGTTAAAAAATTATTCTAGGGAATAGAAATCGAAAAAACTATTTCTACTCTGGGAACAATTTGTAAATTTGTTCCTAAAATAGAAAAAAGAACAAAAATACATTTGGTGAATTTGTATAAATTTTTTTTATTTTTTTTTTTAAAATTTTTTAAAATTTTTATTTTATTTTTCCTATTTTCTTTTTTTCTTCCTTTTAGCCGGTCGCCGGCGAGCGGCCGACGAGGATCGGCGGCCTCGCCCAGTCACGACAAGGCTCGCCAGGGGTTGGCGACACTCTGACGAGGTCGTTGGCCCTCAACGGCCGATCCACCGGCCATGGCCGAGGCCGGCGACCTAAAGCCAAAGTAAAAAGAAGAAAAAAAAAAAAAAAAAAGAAAAGAGAAAAGTTATTTTTTGAAAGTATTCCAAAAATAAGAAATAAGTTTTTCTTTTATTTTGTTTATATTCCAAATTTGTTCCTAGGAATAAAAAAATATATTTGGAACAAAAACGCAAACAAACGTGTTTCTATTCTTTTTTTATTTCCCAGAACAAAAATAAAAATAAAAATTGTATTCATAAACAAAAGAAAAGAACACAAACAGACATGCCCTACATCGCCCCGACAATGGCTAGCAATTTGGCATTCCTCACTCATCCTCTGAAGCTGCTCACTTCAATGTTGACCTCCGCTTTGTGTAGGAGCAAGAATGAGACCGGCGTCCAAATAGTGTCCTTGACCATAACTTGCAAGTAGGGGAGTTCTAGAACGTTGGATTCTTGTAATGTGGCTTCCTTGCTACTTTTTCAAGCCCTTGGTGGGCTCTCGCCATCTTGGCCGCATTGGGTAACAGCTCCGACATCGCTCATTCCATGGTGCTTGTTCTCGTGTTGACCTCCCTATGAGCAAGTCCTGGCGAATGGGGTGTATACACTGAGATCGCGCTACACCCATAGCGTGCTAAAAGTCAAGAATTAACACATTAAGACTAAAATATCTACCGGCAATGAGCTCTCTTCCAAAATAATAACAGAATCTAGCACGTCCTTGCTTGGTGTGCAAACAATTGCCAACGCCCTCGATTTGATCCTCTCTATATGATTCTAATTGAGAATCGCAAGAACTCTCTTAAAGTAACCCGAGATCCTTCGGCACACTCCTGTCAAGATAAAAGCTTGTAGTCGGCTTCCCTGCTTTTTCCATGATCACTGAGTCCATGAACTGCTGCATGAGCCCGCATTGCCATGGCACGCCAGGTCGGCTGAGAAGAGCATGCTCAAGATTGAATTGAGCACCGTCACAATTGCTGCCTTCACTCCATCGATCTCTTAGTATCAATCGCAGCCCATGCGGACGAATATCACGAGCTCATACACCTCCTCGTAGCACGAGGCCCGCCCTTCGTCGAGTGCTGCGAACATTTTCGAAGCACGGACTCTCTTTAGGTTCCTCCATTTGTGCAGGCAAAACCTATTCATGATTAGGAATGCCCCAAGCAGTATCTGGTGAAGAAATGACTATGATTGTGATTGTCCTAGCTTCAAGGTCTCTTTTTTGTTTTGGGGGCCGTGTAACTCGGAGAGAGGGCCAGGTAAGGCTTGTCCCCAAAGCTTGAGGATGTTTATTATGACCGAAAGCTTGTAAATAGCATTCTTGTATCATAGGAATGGGAGACGGTAAACACACTAGAGTTTCCAATATTTATGTTGTCTTGTTGAACCTAGTCCATGGAATCTCCAATCATGTTATCCCGTCCTATCACCAAAACACATGTTATATCTCTTAGAAAAAAAGGATCATTTTGGTCAAACTATCTCGTGATAAATTAAGTCAACAAATTTAAATTAAGCCGGAAGATAAAGGAAATGTAGATACTCCAATATGTTAATGTTGATGAGCTATTTGAGTCGATTGTTACTCAAATTCAAGCTTTGATTAAGTGAAGTATTCAATTCACTTGAACCTGAAAAAAGCTAGCTGAATTCAATTAAATATATGAACAGAGCCGAAGTAGGTCACAAGTAACTTGATTCCCTCGCACTTCTATTTGAAATATTTATCTAACTTATATCGAGTATTGCAGTTCTATAAAAGAAAGTCTATGTGTGGCTCTTAAGGTTTGAAGAGGGGGAGGGGGGCGGAGAGAGATGTATAGGCTTAGGATTCAGGCAGTTCTAGCTTAAGGTGACATTAATTGATTTTCCCGCTTGGATGAACAAAATAACAAAGACCAAATCTAGGAGCCGCTGTTTCCATATCGTAAAGAAGTAATGGGACATAGCAGCCTCGGCGAAGCTCAGGCGCTAGCCTGTTGTTGAGGTCGCAACCCTCGATGAAGAACTGCCAAGGTCGAGCCAACCTTTGATGGCCAGATCTAGGAAACTTGAGGTTGCACAACCCCATACGACCCCCGGTTCATTCACACCGATGTCATTAATCCCCTCGAGATGGCTTTTCAAAAACTCCAAAGGTCCAAGAGCTCCACACTTTACCAATACTAGCTTTCATTCAAAGTGGCCGAAAAAAACTTTACGAAGCGCCCTAACATTCGCTCAAGAGACTTTAGAGTGAGAAAAATGCAACCTTAATCCCAAAGAAGTTGCTCGGTGCACTATAGACAACATGTGCAAGCCATCAGCAGGATGGCCCACACAGGCTGCTTGGCCATGCAAAGGTTATTCGATGTTGATTGATTTGAGGTGATAGTTATAACCTTTGTTAAAAGTATTGGATATGTAATTTTGGGAGATGTATTGCATTTCCATAGTCTTTCAAGGCCTTTTTTCTTAATGCAAATCTTAACCTACTTTAACTTTGAGCATTTCCAAAATGTTCATGGGTTTTCTTTTTCAGCTTTGCCCTTTATAAGCTTTCAAAAGTTCAATTTTACTTTCACTAACGCGTGATGGTAGGGAGGTCAGATTTGACGGTATCCCTTGCCTAAGGTCACACGACCTTGGCAAGTGCCCCTAGTGCTTGATCTAGCTCACCAACGTCCGGCCACTGCAAGCGAGCACTATCACCATTGAGTTTCAATTTTCTCCTTTTCCTTTTATAGAAATATAGCTACAATCCTTCACAAATAGTTTTTTCTTCAAATAAAATTTAAATAGTTCTCAATGTACTTTTCGATCACACTTTTACCAAACATCATCTACATTACGTACTTTCGCCCCCAAGAACTTCTCCCCGACGCGCCCTAAATCACCCCGGCGCCATAAAATAGCCCGAAACCAAGCAAATATCAGAGACAGAGGGCGTTGGCATTGTAAACTCCACTTTCATTCGTGGCACCCTCTTCTCGTGTCCCATATGGAGCTCTCTTGTGATGGATTCGAAGCCAAACAAGGACGGTTTTTCGCCCTGTTGGATCTTTGCCGTCGTTTGGACGTGACTTGTGAACCTCGTCGTTTTGCTCCTTTGGACCTGACGTTTCCTTAACATCGGAAAAGAAGGTCGGCAGAGGCATGACACGTCCCGTCGTTTCGCCCATGAGGGAAGAGTCGCCTTCACATATTTTTGGCCTTATAAAAAGTTCGAAACGATTTTTTTTTTTTGTTAATATTCTAAAAAACCTTAAACTGGTACACCTGTGACAAATCTACCCCAAACTATTTTTTTGACCACCAAAAACCCCAAACTTGTATACCTTTGACAAATTTACCATAAACTGGTACACTTGTGACAAATTTACCCTTTGTTAGTTTTAGTTAAATTTTCTTGTTAAATTATAAAGTTAAATAACACGTGACAATTAACCGGTATACCAATTTGGGATTTTACACTTTATTTGTCGAGTTTACAATTTTTGTGATTTTTTTGTGGTATTAATCTAATTTAGCGGGGGGGTATATTAGTCACAAATTTATCAATTTGGGGTTTTTTTTTGTCAAATAAATTAGTTTGGGATAAATTTGTCATAAATGTACCGGTTTAGGGATTTTTATAGCTAGTCGGGGTAAATTTGTCACAGGTGTACTAGTTTGGGGTTTTTCATGGTCAAAAAAATAGTTTTGGGTAAATTTGTCACAAGTGTACCAGGTTTATGGTTTTTCAAGGTATTAACCCTTTTTTTTTTTTTTTTTTTTACTTTTATCTCAAAATTTGAAGGGCTATTCAGTTTTTTTCCAAAATTATTATACAACAGTTATACTTTGTAAAAGTCACGATTGCTCCAGAATTTTTTTTTTTTTTTAAAAGGGCATCGTGTAATGCATCGGAGAATCTAAAATAATAAAAAAAAACTAAAATTAATTCCACACGAAGTTATTTCCTTAATATATTCAATATACAAACAAGAAACATACCCAAAAAGAAAAAAAAATGCAAACAAGAAGAAAATGTACTTTGATTTACCAAAAAAATAAAATATAGTTTAATTTATGGAAAATATGGCAAAAGCATATCGATTTCGTTCAAAATTTACACTAAAGTAAATGTGGTTCATCAATTTAAGAGTTCTTATAATACAAAAATTAATTTTGGATAAATGTGGCATGGATGTATCGCTTTGAATTTTTTTCTAGTATTAGCCCAAATTAAAAAAAAAAAAAAAAAAAAAGATGCAATCTAGCATCAAATCTGAAAAAGGCTAAAAAAAAATTAAACAATAAAAGATTAAAAGGAATTCCAGACAGACTAAAAAAAAGAAAAAGCAAAAGCATTTTAAAAAAAAAAAAAATCGCGTCGTCGGTAGAGTTCGTTGGAACTTGGATTTGAAACGAACGGCCATATTCGCGGGCCCACACACGGTTCTTCCCCATGAGCCTACATACGTAACTGACTTTACTGTACAAAATAGTTTCTTATAATAATAAAAAATTAATTAATTAATTAACCCAAAAAGAAATTCCTTCCGTCTCCCGATACGAACTCCCCCAGAAAATAAAAAAAAAAAAAAAGATTAATTATTTTAATCCCGATAAATAATTAATTAATTTTGCGTGGCAAGAAAAACACACCCCTGCACATTGCTTTCTCCATCTGCGCATCGCTCCTTCTCCCTCCTCGTCACTTCACCACCGCGATTTCGCATTCCCTTCCCGTCCGGCCGGTCTCCTCCTCCGCCTCCGAGAGCCACGCCGGCGGCCAGAACCGATCGGAGCTCGCCGCGAGCGGCGGGAGGCCTCGATCCGTTCGTCTCGCCGGTGCGAGCCGAGCAGCAGAGGAGCCCGCAGCGGAGTGACGAAGACGCCATCGCTTCAGTTTCGCTGCTCCTTCTTTCTTCCTTTTTGCTGTGCGGATTCCTCTCTCGTCAATCCGATCCGAGTCGCTGTTGCTCCGATCACCGGTGCTGCGGTTTCTCGGAGAAGTTGGCGGTGCGGAGAGGAGATTTTTTTTTTTTTTTTTTTTCTTTTGGTTCGAGAGCGAGGGAGAATGGGGCTGACGTCGGGAGTTCTCATGGGGACCGTGGTCGGCGTGGCGCTGATGTTCGGATGGAGTTACATGATGCGGCGCCGCAGCGCCAAGCGCGTTGCCAAGGTAAGCGCCGCCGGATTTCGTTTCGCGAGTGACGCTTTGAATTGATCGCGGCCGTCGACTCGTCGCGTTGCTTTGTCGGACTTGATTTGGAATGCGAGATAGAAGTTGGATTTTTGTTTTATCGGTGACTGATTCGATGACGGTTTGAGTACGTCAGAGTTGGCAGTCTATTAATGCTTGCTTTGTTGAACTTAATGAAATGCTAGACGGAAGTCGGAATTAGAAAGTAGTTTTAAGTATGGAATTTCGAGATTGAGGGGCAGTTTTGTGCGCAACTGATACGGTCCTACAGAGTTTATGCCGAATCTTAAGTATTCTGAAGCAAAAGTATCCATGGGCTACTAAATTCGCAGTTCCTCGCGATGTCACGCATCGGAAAATAGAATCCAGCACCTGATTTGCCTGGATATCAAGCACAGGCAAATTGCAGTCTTCCACAAGCTTCAGCTGTTGGTGCATTGTGGCATTCTACAGTTTAATTTATGCCAAAGTGCATCAACATTTGTGATAGATGCTGAAGCTTCGCTGACTATGCCTTTTTTTATTGATTAAGCCAAATTTTTCTGTTATTGATTGTGCTTTGCTGTGCTCTCTTTCACAGGCTATGGATATCAAACTACTGGGTTGTCTTGATCGAAATGACTTAAAGAAGATTTGCGGTGAAAACTTTCCTGAATGGATATCTTTTCCAGAATTTGAGCAGGTTGGTTTTCACCTCTCACACATCTCCACATTGTTCTTCAACTTGACAAAATGTATGGATTTCTTTCTTTACATTAATCCACAGATTCCTCTGTTGGTTCTTTCTGTTACCTATGTCTACATTTGTTATTATTACATAATCATGTGGAAGATGGTGACCAAAGAAAAGCTTTTGGAACATTCGAACACATCTGTAGTTGCCAGTTGAACAATTATGCAATGCTTGGCTAGTTAATGCACTGGTGGATAAGTCCATATTTGTTTAGATCTGCGAATGTCGATGAAGTTACTTGTTCCTGCTGTGGAATGTATAGCTCTGAATCTGAATTGAACCTCTTCAATATGGTATTTGTAGAGAAGCAAACTCATTCAATATTCTTGCTCTTTTTTATACTTGGCTTTCTATTATAATTTGGTGCATCTCCCTTCTTTATAATAGGCTAAATGGCTAAACAAGCAACTCAGCAAACTGTGGCCATATGTTGCAGAGGTAATGTACTTTATTTCTTTGCCTTCGCTGATATGAAAGTTACTAAAACCTTCATTTTCTGTCCATTCCTAGTAAGTAAGATTTTTGGAGTTGTTACTTTGCAGCACAAGCCTGAGATGCTTTAACAGTCAATATGATCTTTGTCAATGCAACCTTTGTGAGCCAGTGACAAGAACAAAGCCAGCTTGGTTTGAGTGTGTAAACTGTTTGCTTATGTTTTCTCACAGTGGTTGTTTTTTTCCTTTTTCTCCCCTTATTTACTGATTCTTAGATATGTTGTCAAGACAGTAACTTTTACTTATAAGCCATCAAAAACTCCCTATCAGCATGCTTCTGATGGCGTCTGTCCCCTTGCAGATTAGTTATATGTTGTAATTCACAATTTTCTCTGAATGAAGCTTCATTTTTTAACCTTGAATTCAGATCTAGATTGTTTGCTCAATAAACAGTTTGAATCATGACTGCAAAATATTGGAATTGATTTCTAAATAGGTTTGGTATGCATGTTGTGCATATTTCACCTTTCGGAGGATTAATCCTACTAGAAGAGGGGGAGAATGATATGAGAGGGAACTGACCCCTGAATTGAGGGCAAGGGGTCAATAACAGAGAATTGGAGCTGTGTGATTATTTCACAGCCCAATTTTACAAGTTCTTTAGTAGAAATTCTTGTCTTTGTTCTCAGGCTGCAACAGCAGTGATTAAGGAATCTATTGAACCGTTATTGGAAGAGTACCGACCTCCAGGAATAACTTCACTGAAGTTCAGCAAGCTGTCTCTTGGAAATGTGGCACCAAAAATAGAAGGTATGAATCAACAAATATATCGTGTCCTTTCTCTGTAACTTTTTCATTTACTTAGGTTTGCTGCTCTCAGCCATGACATAAAGCTGCAGCTATGATAATGTCTTGTGTATAATGTGTGGAGATTCAGCTCCTGGTCATTATAAAATTTATGACATAACCTATATAATTGTATAAGATAATAGTAATTCGTGTTGAGTGTAATTTATTGGAATTCCTTATCTTCATTTCCTTGTATATGTTCTTTTTGGGGTGCATTATTGCACACTTTTCTTTTACTTGTAAATTGAAAAAATGTAGGTATACGCATTCAGAGTCTTAAAGAAGGTCAAATTACTATGGATATTGACTTCCGATGGGGAGGAGATCCCAGCATTGTCTTACAAGTACAAACTGCGCTTGGAGCATCAATACCCATTCAGGTTGGTGTGGCGTGATTATTGTTATCTAAAGATAATAATACTTTAGTGACAGCATTATTCTGTCATTTTGTGCTGTCAATTCTTCGTCACAGCTCTTAATTTCTGAAAAGGAATTGGTTCAGTACAATTAATTTGGGAAAATACTGATTGCTCCAGTTAAAGGATCTTCAAGTTTTCACTGTCGTTCGTGTTATCTTCCAATTGGCTGATGAGATCCCATGTATTTCTGCTGTTGTTGCTGCCCTACTTTCTGAGGTACATATCTTCCTTGAAAATATCCATTATTTCAAGTATTCATTAAAGTTGGTGTCTATTGGAATAGTTGGTTTTGGCGAAACATTATTCCTTTACTTTATATGTTGTTTGTTCCCCCTTTCTTAATTTGCCCTTCATGTTAGTGTACTGGGCATTAATAATTTCTACATTGGAGGGAACCGTTCATTTTGTATAGAAAGACTTTGCTAGTGATTATTTGTCAAAGTCACTAACTATTCTGTGCAACTTACCAGCCAGAGCCAAAAATCGATTATACCCTGAAAGCAGTTGGTGGAAGCCTGACAGCCATTCCCGGACTTTCAGACATGATAGATGTGAGTTTGCTACAAAGAACTCTAAAAGAGAACTCTAAATTGCTATTGATTTTTTTGCAAACGTTGACTTCTGGTAATATCATGCAAATGGTAGGATACCGTGAATTCCATTGTGACAGATACACTTCAATGGCCCCACAGGATTGTTGTTCCACTAGGTGGTGTACCTGTAGATACAAGGTAAAATAGCTATACCCGCCTTCTCATTTTGGTCTTTAGATTGAGAGTATATATATTTAATTAAAATTTGATCAGATGGCTTACTGTTACATTTGACTGACTTTTAAATTACAGGAGAGAGGTTATATGCTGATGAATAAATTTTTAATTCTTTGAGGTTGTAACATTTTTTGATGAGTGAAGAGAGACCTAAAGTCTTTCCTTTTTTGCAGTGTATTCCGTCCTCTTTGTGTGAGGAATTCTTCAATGAAGCATTTTACATATCAGTTTATCAAAAGAGAAAAAAAAAAAAAAAAAAAGGCTGTCTACATATCAAAGCTGAAGATAATGTGCATCATATCAGACACTAGTATTAGCTGTTATGACCATTCGTGGGGGGTTATGATATTTCAGCTATGTTCTTGACATACATTTACAGGGCAATTGAGTGAAGTAGAAATTGCTATATCACACGATAGATGCCATTTAGCCTGAGTTTGTCCACAATGGATGCTGATTTCGGAGGAATAAGTGACTGTAGTAGCTTGTGCATTTTGCTTATAAAAGACAAATTATCGCTAGCCTTTTCTATCTCCAGCATTTGTTTTCTTAAAGATACTTTTTCACTGATTTGCTCCTTAGATGTGTACAGATTAACGCTCTTTGGTCTTGTTTTGATGCTTAATGTAATACTTTGTGGCTGCAAGGTTTTTCTTTTCATCTTGGTAGTCTTGGTTACTCAACGGTGTTAATTGGTTGAGTTGATGGCTGTGGTTTGATGTTATGTGGAAGTTAAAATGTGGCCAAACCCTACAAATTTTTTATTAAAATTAAATGATTTCATTATAAAGTTTTGTTTATTATGCTGCATGGGGCAAAGTTTTCTTTTCCCTCCTCTAGTTTCTTCATGACAACACCTATTAGGGAAAAAAACTCTAAATAGATTAGAATTGATTCAATGCTACTTTGTCTGCTACATTTGTTTCCTTAGATATCCTGGTTTGAACATTGCCCTTTTTATGATGCAGTGAATTAGAACTGAAGCCACAGGGCAGGCTTAGATTAACAGTAGTTAAAGCAAATGATTTGAAGAACATGGAGATGATTGGAACATCTGACCCGTACGCGGTTGTTCACATCCGGCCTCTTTTCAAGTTTAAAACACAGGTTATCGATGACAACCTGAATCCAGTTTGGGATCAAACTTTCAATCTGATTGTCGAAGACAAGGAGACGCAGTCGCTAATCATTGAGGTTCTGAATTGTTTTCTTAGTCTCTTTTTGGTTTTCAATCTCTCCTTTTTCAGAGACTTTTACCTTTGCTAGAAATTTATCAAAAAGATTCTTCTTAAATAGCACTATTGTAAACATTTATAGCTAGTGAACCAATTTTTGGCTGTCACTGTTATGTTGAGGAACCTGTTTCAGATCCATAGATAGATGCAGATGTGGAGACACAAATCTTATTGTGTTCATTCTGACAAAATTAGTTAGTTTTAAACCATTATCCATTCACGGATTCCCCAAACAGGTTCTTGATGAGGACATTGGCCAAGACAAACGGTTGGGAATTGCGAAGTTGCCCTTGATTGGGCTGGAAGCTGAGACTGAGACAGAGGTCAATTTGAGATTGCTTCCATTACTTGATATGCTGAAAACCATAGACAAGAAGGACAGGGGGACTGTTACCCTCAAGGTACCGTTTGTATCTTATGAATTCAGCTATAAAGATACTTCAGCATGAACCAGTGATGGGTCTAGATCCCCCACTGATTTTTGTAAGGAGCATGTATTTATTTTATGTTTTCAAGAGAATTTCATATCATGCCATAGAAAATTTCAGAAAACAAAAACTTAATCGAGGTTATTACTCGCTAGTATTTCCATCTTGCCACCATGTTTAAGAATTGCAGCAGATAAGTAAAGATTTAATTTCTATACATCAATAAAATCTATTCAATATTGCTTGAAAATGTAATTTTTCAAGCACAAAAGATCAAGTTTTTATTAGAGCCACTGCTAATGTCAAACATAATTACAGCAAGACAATTAATATCATATACACATGCTACTCTTCCAACAATGAATGTGCAAATTTCTTTTTTCAACTTGTGGTAGACCTAAAATTTCCTTTTACATTTCTATTCGTTGAACTTTCCCACTGTATAAAGTTTCTGCATCCATCAGAGCATAGAAGTGGAAGCTCTAGTGCTTATTTTTATTTGTTGCCATCTATTGAGTTTTTCCATTTGTTGGTGCTTTAAGACGTTTCTCTTTTTCTCTATGCTGAAGCCATAATTGCTTGCATAACTCTTCTTGAAGGTAACGTTGAGTTGTATTTGACTCTTAATCTTCTTTTTATGCCGGTTCGGACTTTCAGGTTTTATATCACGAATTCAACAAGGAGGAACAGTTAGCAGCTCTAGAAGAAGAGAAGCAGATCTTGGAAGCAAGAAAGAAGCTAAAAGAGGAGGGAGTCATTGGAAGTGCAATGGATGCGCTTGACGGAGCGGCATCCTTCGTTGGATCCGGGGTGGGGATGGTCGGTACTGGCATTGGTGCTGGAGTTGGGCTCGTCGGGAGCGGCATTGGTGCTGGAGCGGGGCTCGTTGGGAGTGGACTAGGAGCCGTCGGAAGTGGCCTAAGCAAAGCAGGCAAGTTCATGGGGCGAAGCCTTACGGGACACTCCAGTTCGTTCCCGGGCTTGAGCAAGAGGCATGACAGCTCGACCCCAGTGAATAGTACTCCAGAACACGGTGGTTCTCTGCCCCCGCAGTAACCATACGGCTGCCACCGAAGAATGTGATGTCATGTCGCAGCTTTTGCAAATCGATGGTCAGTTCGAGCTTTGCTTCTTGCTCTGTTGCCATGTTATTTAAGTGAAAAGGGAACCCATCTTCAATTTTTCGTTTCTCTTGTGATGAATCGTGCAGGTGAATGGATGGAGGGGGTAGTTTTGGTGCTCACCCTTGGTATCGGGGCTTGCTTAGACCGCATGTACGTGAGTTTTATCCATGACTGGACAATATGCTGCTTTGCTCCACTTGCTGCTGCAATGTTTTCCACGATACCCTTGTTTTCATGGAGGATGTTCCGAGCCGGCCGCTTGCTTGCTTGGTGAATTGTGTCATTGTGACTCAGGTGTAATGCTGCTGCAATGTTTTCCACGATACCCTTGTTTTCGTGGAGGATGTTCCGAGCCGGCCGCTTGCTTGCTTGCTGAATTGTGTCATTGTGACGCAGGTGTGATGTCGCATTTATTTAGGGTGTGTTTGTTCCGTAAAATATAAATTTGTGAGATGATTTTCCAAAATTTATCAAATTTCGTTAGCTGAAAAAGGGCATAGACAGTAAGAAAAAAAAAAATTAGGATAAAAAAAAAAGGACCATACTTAAGTTGAAGTAAACAAGTTCTCCATCCTAGAAAACATAAAATTTATTCCTATTTTCGTCTCTCTTTTGCATCTTTTTTGGATTGCATTATTTCCGATAATATAAAAATATAAAAATTTGTACTTCATATATAAGTAATATCTTCTTTATCATTTTAGCACTTTACATGAGAATAAATTATAATTATAACAGCTAAAGTGACTTCTTAAAAGTAAAATTTGAACATTGTAACCGAATAAATCATTAGATGATCGAAAATCTCAATTATTGTAATTCAAAAATGATTTACACTAAAAATAATTTTCTCCATCAATTTTTTTTTTTTTTTTTTTTTTGGCGAAACACACCGACCCTTTACCGATATAACTTTGCGATTTGCATGCTAGTGAATTGAATCCGAGAAAGGAGGGAGGCCAAATGTCCCTGCAACCCTGACAATTAGTCTAAAAATTTGAAAACTCTTGATTTTCCTCTCTTACTTTTTTTTGACATTTATAAGGAGAAAGTGGGTGAGCTCTCTCTCACGCAATGCTTCGCTCGAGAAAGGCACCCTCGTTGAATGAGCACACCGCATGCCGCCCCTTCTTTTGTTCTCTTTTTCGATCGCTAAATTTGAATGTTTCAAGATATATTTGTGACCGCGGGAAGTGGATATTCCCGGACCCGTGAAGTGATTCGGTAGCTCGACGGATCACGCCGCAGGGGAGCTCAAATGGTGAGAGGGACTGTTTTTGTACTTAATGATATAGTGACTAATCTCGTGTCGTAAATTAAATCGATTTTTTATTACTGAGTGAATTGAATATATGGGTTGGCACTTTACTTTTTGGGATATGTGCATCTTTTATATGTTGATCAAATTAATATCTTAGTCATTTTATAATAAATGAATAAAGTCACTTCTCTATATATGTTGGTCAATTAAGATCTTATTCATCTTATGATATATGAATAAAGTCACTTCTCTCTCTGTCGATAAGTAAACGTCTTATTTTTTTAGGGCGGGGGGAGGATCTCTGCCCTCTCACTCTGTCCTTTTGCTCTTTTTTCTGTTCAGACCCTGCACTTTTTTTTTTAACCTTCGCATTATCTATACTCTAGATTCTTTTTCACCAAGTTCAGAAGTCAATGAAGCATGGTGCAGCCACTTGCTATATATAGATATATTCCACAAAGTTCGGAAGTCAATGAAGCATAGTGACGCCGCTTGCTATATATACGTATGTGTGTGTATATATTATATTTGCCGTCTTAAGCTACACTTAAGTATTAAGATTGCTCACCTTTTATTGGCTTTTTATATTACGTTCAACCACTGAGGTTTGCCCCAGTGACCACTCTTCCAACATGGAAAGAGGAGGTGAGGGGTTCGAATTTCCACATTCTCAGAGGAAGTTGGGGGTAGGGACAATATAGTTTAAGGTATAGGTTTCGACTCTCACGCCTTGCAAGGAGGCAGGGCAAAAGTCTAAGAGTGAGAATTAGAATAGAAATAGAGAATGACCAACAAAAAAAAAAAAATTACGTGGCCTTTCTAGAATCGGTTTTTTATTTTTTGGTAAATCTTATACTTTTTCCGTACGTTTTAATCATGGGTGGGGCTAGTAAACACTGTCGGCTCTTACCATCTAATCTTAGCTTAGCTCAGCCCACTTAGCTTAACCGCTCATAACGCAAATGATAATCATTATGGTTGGAAATTAATTTCTGAAATAAAAATAAGTTTCTCTATTTCTATTATTAAATGAGTTTCTGAACAAAAATACACATTTGATAATGATACACATTTTTTATTTCCAAAATATAAATTATTTTGATAACGATACGAAAAATTTTTCTCCCAAGTGGCAATGGACAACGAGGAGCAGCTGGTGAGTGAGAAGAAATGTTAGAACATTTGAATAATAACCCACATATTTATTTAATAATTTAAACTTTTAAAATAATCCACAATAGTCCTATAAAATCTCACATTTCTCTCCTCTCTACAGACGATCAAACACTCCTCTTAATCACTACTCTTGACTTCCCATGGCCTCTTGCCCCAAAAACTACAGCCTTCCCCCACCCCTCCACCGCCATCCCCCGCCATGCATCCTCCTCCTTCGAGACCCCCACCATTTCTCCCTCCTCAACCGCCCCCTCCCCGACAACTTCCACTTCCTCAAGCCGTGGGAGTCGCCGCTCCCCTTCGACGACTTCCTCTCCTCCACCGATGCCCGCTCTGCGGAGGCGATCCTCACTTCTGGCCGAGCTCCCGTCACCGCCAACATGCTCCGTCGACTCCCGGGGATTCGCCTCATCGTCAATGCTAGTGTGGGCTTCAACCACATCAACCTGGCCGAGTGTCGGAGGCGAGGGATTGCAGTCGCCGGCGCGGGGGACACAAAGTCGGAGGAAGTGGCGGACTTGGCAGTCGGGCTATTGATCGACATTATGAGGAAGGTCTCGGCGAGCGGCCGATACGTGAGGCGCGGATTGTGGAGTAGCGAGGGAGCATTTGTCCTCGGATCAAAGGTTTTGATGCTTGCTCGATCTACTTATTAGTCTCTAATGATTTCCGTCATTAATAGATTTTTGGATGACTATTTAGCGATCATTGAGAGGAGAGTTAAGTACAATTAAGCTTTAATTGAATGTGCAAGAGTCACAAATTTTAGTAATCGATAATTTTGAGAATCGAGTTTCACCATTGATGGTTATATGTTAAAGCTTCGGACTCTAGACTATAAATAGATTGATGATTTCTTTGAGGTAAACATGGTCATTTGACACGGTGTGACGTACTTTGTACCGATCGATTTCTGGAGAGTCAGAACATGTAAGTTGAATATTTAAATATTCTAACGTGGAGAAAGAATCGTTGAATAGGACAAGCATAATTTTCTCTAGTTTCTTCATGTAGAAGTGTCCTATAAGTTATTCGACTATTAATTGGTCTGATCATGCGGGAATGTTTGATGAGAAAAAGCTATGATTGGTACGAAGGGTCTACCTTCTAGTTATTACGGCGCAGACGTCTCGTGGGGGTAGCACCAGTAATTTAAGGTGTAAAGACCATGTCTCGATGCATAAAATGATTTTTCGTGGAAAGATTGAATTGAATTATTTTTCTTCGTTATACTCTTAACACATTCGACTTCCTAAAATTTTTAATTTTTGATCCATCTAGTGTTCGCATGTCTAATAATAACGATGGATAAGATGAGTTCGGTCTGATTATGTTGTTCGACAGAATAATATGGTCTTGAGCATTCCCTTGCTTGGCTAGTGCCATCACTGATTTCGTTATCAGATGTTGTAATATGGGTCGCTCCATGTTTACAGCCATGGTGTAAAGTATCTTGTCGGGATGGATTTGAAATTACGAATGTTGTGTCTTCTGTTGAAAATGTCTATGCTGATGGATATGACCGCGAAGCACGCCTGGACAATCGATGTAGGGCCAGTAACGAATGCGGCATAACATAAGGCCCTTTAAACCGGCTTGACTTAACTCATGCTTGTGTAAATTTCTGTCACTAGCGAGGTGTAGATGTAGAATGGCACCTCGTCATTTATTTCCATAATTCAAGGAGAAAGTCATTCCTAGAGGTGTTGAAATGAGTCTATAGACTCATATTTTATCTATATGAATCAAGACTTTTAAAAACTCAATAAAACCGGATCCAAAAAATGAGTGATTTAAATGAGTCGAAAATGGCTCAAAATTTATGACCCATTTTCGATTCATTTAAAATATCAAGTGGGTCAGAATCCATTTCCAAGTTTCCAACCCAAGCCTCACACTTTCTTTCCCTCTTTAACTTTAAAAAAATGTTTTTTTTAATAAAAATCAAACGGATATGGCAAGACTTAATCTCGCCGCCGTCGACGGTGGCGGGCGAGCTTGATCTTGCCGACGATTGGCAAGCCTCGAGCTTGGGCAACTGGCCAAAGAAAAAGAAAAGAGAAAATAAAAAAATAATAATTAAAAATTATATTTTAAAAAATAATTAGAAATTCGATTTAAAAAAATAAAAATAATTGAAAAGTCAATTTTTAAAAAATTATTAAATTTGTCCATTAAATTTGTACTATATGAAAGTGTTTTAGCAATACCATTTTTTAAAAGATATTATAAAAGATAAGCTTTCTTATGTTTAGTTAAAGGTTTTCACTTTTTTAAAAAAAAAATTTATTTACTATTTTTTATTATTTAGTTTACTTTTTAAATTTTATGTGTTTATTCAAGTAACATATATGTGAAGAGTTTAAAGTGAATTAAATTGATGGGAGTAAATTAACCTAAATGGAGTTAAATATTAATATGTTTCGCCAATATAAGTTGAGTCGGGTATAAATCGGATATGGGTTATTAAATTTATATTGTACAAAAATGGGCCAAAACGGGTTAAATGAGTCAAACATAAGTCGTTCTATTTTTTACCCAACCCGCCCATTTGACGGCCCTAGTCATTCCATTTTATACGACTTGATCTTATGGTCTTAGTTATACCTGAAGTGTAAATAATATCTTCTCTACTGGTGGTGGGTTATTTCACTTGCAGCTGGGAGGCAAGAGGGTCGGAATAGTTGGATTGGGAAGGATTGGCTTGGAAGTTGCTAAGAGGGTGGAGGCCTTCGGATGCGCCGTTTCATACAATTCGAGGAAGAAGAAGCCACACATTTCGTACCCCTTCCATTCCAATGTTCGTGATCTCGCCGCCGACAGCGATGCCCTCGTAATCTGTTGTGGCCTGACCGAGCAAACCTACCACATGGTCGATAGGGAAGTGCTATTAGCTCTGGGGAAGGAAGGTGTGATTGTCAACATTGGGCGTGGACCGATTATTGATGAAAAGGAAATGGTGCGACTTCTGGTCCAGGGACAGCTCGGAGGCGCCGGGTTAGATGTGTTTGAGAACGAGCCTGATGTTCCTGAGGAGCTTCTCGGTCTTGATAATGTCGTGTTGTCCCCACATGTGGCGGATTTTACCCCGGAAACCGTATCGAATCTGTGTGATCTCATCGTCGGGAACTTGGAAGCTTTCTTCTCGAATAAGCCCTTGCTCTCTCCCGTGTTGGATGAGTGAACCGACCGCTCTGCTGGTCTATATCGGGCTCCTATTACCACTATTACAGTAGATTCAGTCGGCTTTGCCTAAAGTGTTGGAGATCAGGATTTGATTCCAATTATTCTAAATACGGCCTGATTGATTCAATTAATCCGTAAGATTGGATATTCGGACAGAAAAATAGGAAACAATATCTTGTATATTTCTTCCTATTGTTTAGCTTTCTTGCATTATAAATGTGTGAAATACATATACAAAGATATTACAAATGCAATTTCCTCCATTTCCTTCCATTTTCTGTCACGATATCAAAGCTTCCTTTCCTGGCCTAGTTCCCACAAAAGAATCTCTAGAATTGCCTCCATTTCTAGTTTCTGATTTGTTGTTGCATCCCTTCATTTGCAAAACAAATTCAGCACTTTGGTAGGAATTCCAACCTCACGATACCATGCGAAAGATCATAATCAAAATACGAGTTCTTGTGAAAACTCATCACAAAATGAGATCTCCAAACAGATCGATCTGGAGCAAGTCGAGCGATCTCTTGCTGAGCATCCAGTTATCTCGACACCGGCACCAATCATCTCGACTCCTGCTTCTGTTCAACATTTCTGGGCCGGTCCAGTAGCCGCAAGCCCACTGTTTTCCATTTCCAGGCCAATGGGCAGCCGGGCCAATCAACCTTGGGCCCAACATAGCCCACTCGGAGGAGATACAACTTCGGGTCTCGGAGGCAGGCCCAATGGAGGTGGGCTGGGCCTGCCTCCATTTGTCCTAGGTGCACCGGGATGGACACCTCTCGGCCAAGCGTCGGATCCGAGTCTAACGGGTCTAGGGATTAATCCCTACCCGGGATTCCAACTCGGACTCATGGCCTATGCCCTTCTAGTCGCCGGTGGCCACTCGGAGATCGGCAACCCGTTGTACACATCGCCAACCGATGAGCCTGAATTGAACATCATAAACCTGGAACTCATCGGACCAAAAAACTACATGGCAAGGGCTCGGGACTTCCCACAAGCCTTGGTGACAAAGGAAAAAGTCGGCTTCTTTGACAGAACCATGGCTATTTCGATCAGCGAATTGCTTTAGTGACACTGGCACAGATGCAACCAGCTCATGCGCACGTGGATCGAAAATTACCTAAGTTTTGAGATCGCCACTAGACTTCCTCTGATTGAGGATTCGAAGACCATCAAACTTGACTGCACGAAGCATTTTGCATTGACCTAACCCTTGTCAAAATTGAAGCAAAGGAACCTCTCGGTTACCGCATGCTTCAATCAACTCTCGACCTTCTGGAATGAGCTTGAGGTGGTTGAGGAGCAACTCGAGGGACCTGAATCCACACTCAAACAATATCAAGAGATGAAGGACAGAGAAAAGGCCACTAGATTTCTCTAGATTTTAAGTGAAAGTCACTCACCTTTCTGATCACGGATTCTTGCCATGGAGCCAGCGTCGCCTCTCGATCAAATATACCAATTGGCCATCCAAGAGGAAAGCTACCGGTTGGCCATGGCGGAGTACGTTCGGGTAAGAGAACGTCACACTCGCTGCTTTGGCAAGACCAACGCAAACAAGTCTTTGGGTTCAGGCTTGCTGCTCCGGTGAGGCAAAGGTAGCAGATCCTTAGTTTGTGAAAGTGAAGAATCAGATGAAGATGTATAGATGAAGTGCGGATAGATGAAGAAGAAGATAGGAATGTCTCTGTATTGTATTGAGAATCAAAGAACTTTTGTAATACAAGCAGTAGCAATGTATATAGCTTTCTATACTTCCCTCCTCAGCTCTTGTTTGTAACACTATAGCTTGATCAATGTAATCGAAGCTTTTTCCTATAGAGCATCCATGGAGGTTTTCTCTTCCTATCTCCTTCAATCCCTTTCTCTCGTGCTCTCTGTTTCTTTTATATCAGTTTCTATATTAAAGAGAGAGAGAGAGAGAGAGAGAGAGAGAGAGAGAGTCGAGGTTTGTTTGTTACAGAAAAAACAGAATACAACTAAACAACCAACTAAGTACAAATGTTGACTTCGACTATATACATCTTTGGTAATCCATGTTATCTTCCACGTCATCAATCCAGTTCAATCTATAACATAAGATCTTCACCATTGATCATTATTTGCCGTTGATCATTATTCTTCATCTTGCTGTAAACTGTCTTGCTGTGAGCTGAAGTTGGATCCTTCAAGTCCTTGTCCTCTGTTTTCTTCGACTGATATTTTCTTCAGCTGAGGTCTAGCTGAGATCTGAGGTGAGACCTGAGGTCTTTGCTTAACAGCCCCCCTCAAATTGGGTATGGGTGGAAAACCAAGACCTAATTTGATTCGAAGTTGAGAATGTATGTAACGGGATAGAGATTTGGTAAATATATCGGCAACTTGAAGCTGGCTAGGGACATATTGAACACGGAGTGAGCCAGAAGATACCTTTTCTCTCACAAAGTGGAAATCCACTTCAATATGCTTTGTTCTAGCATGCAAGATGGGATTGGCAATAAAAGCAATAGCCGATTGATCATCACAAAATAGATGTGTGGGATGACTGAGTGGACATCCAATGTCTCGCAGGACAAGACTAATCCAGGTGAGTTCAGCAGATGCAGAGGCTAAGGCGTGATATTCAGCCTCAGTAGATGATCTGCTTACTGTGGTCTGCTTTTTGGCAACCCAAGAGATGATGTTAGCTCCAAGATAAGTGCAGAAACCTGTGGTTGATCTGCGTGTTGCTGGACATCCTGCCCAGTCTGCATCAGAAAAAGCATATAGATGGGAAGAACTTTGAGAATGAATAAAGAGACCAAGATGAATGGTGCCTTTAATATATCGCAAAACTCTTTTAAGTCGATGGGAATCTGCAAGAGTAGGTGTTTGTAATTTTTGACAGAGGAGATTAGTAGCAAATGCTATATCAGGACGTGTTAAGGTAAGATATTGTAGGGCTCCAACTAGGCTGCGATATTCTGTAGGATTGGATAGAGGAACAGAGTCATTTTCCATAACAAGTGGTCGAAGTGATAGAGGAGTAGAAAGAGGTTTACATTCAGACATATGTGCGCGAGTGAGGATGTTAGTAGCATATTTGCTCTGACATAAAAACAAATGATCAGTGTTTTGTTTGACCTCGATTCCAAGAAAGTAATGAAGTAAACCAAGGTCTTTCATGTGGAAGGTCAGACTCAAAGAATGTATTAGAGCAGAGAGTAGTTGTGGAGAACTCCCTGTTAGAACAATATCATCGACATACAACAGTAAAAGCATAGTATCTTGACTATGGTGATATATGAATAGAGAGGGATCGGTGGAACTGCAGAAGAAGCCATAGCCAAGTAAATAATCACTGAATTTATCAAACCAAGCTCGAGGAGCTTGTCGAAGACCATAGAGTGACTTGTGTAATAGACACACATGATGAGGTCTTTGTGGATCTTTAAAGCCAGGAGGCTGTTCCATGTAAACCTTTTCATGAAGGGAACCATGCAGAAAGGCATTTTTCACATCAAGCTGATGAATAGGCCACTGTCTCATCTTAGCTACTGACAAGACTATTCTAATTGTAGCATGCTTAACAACTGGACTGAAGGTTTCAGTAAAATCAATACCTTCTTCTTGATGGAACCCTTTTGCTACTAACTTGGCTTTTAACCTGTCAAGGCTGCCATTAGGAGCAAGTTTCGTTTTGAAAACCCACTTACAGCCAATGACATTCATATTCTCTGTTCGAGGTATCAAGCTCCAGGTTTTATTTTGGTACAAAGCATCCATTTCTTCAGTCATTGCTGCATACCAACCTTCATGTGCTAGTGTTGATTTTATAGACTTTGGATCAGGAGGTACTTTATAAACAGCAAGACAGGCATACCTGGGATTAGGTTTGATTATACCAGACTTTGATCGAGTCTGCATTGGATGACTAGAATAGGTACCTTGTACTGACTGAGTAGATACACTTTCTGATGATATGTTAGAAGCAGAATTTACTGCAGAGTCAGTACTAGAGCTATGCAGCATTGTTGCATCAGAAGGAGATACTTCCTGATTTTGTATATGTGGAGATACTTCATTATGTGTTGCTGTTGTAGATATGACATGTTCTGATATACTTGCTGGATCAGCATTGTTTGTATACTGACATTGTAATCCAGCATTACCTGCAACATGCTGAGAAGGTGTATCACAAGATGGAGAATAGCTAGAGAGTGAACTGAACCCTGTGTCCTTGGATACTGATTCTGTCATTTGTTGTTCTTTAATCCATAGCTGATATAATGCTGTAAGTGGTGCATAATTTGTGAGACTCATCTTGGTAAAAGGAAAGGAGTTCTCATCAAATTGCACATGTCGACTAACATAGACTCGTCCAGTTGTTGGCACAAGACACCTATAACCTTTGTGCAGTGTATTATATCCAATGAAAACACATGTTAAAGATCTTGGATCAAACTTATGCTGTGCATAAGGTCGTAGGCAAGGAAAGCATGCACAACCAAACACTCTTAGATGGTCATAAGCTGATTCCTGATGGTATAGTTTCTTATGAGGAGATTGCATTTGTAGTTTTGGTGTTGACAGTAAGTTTATGACATAATTGGTTGTAACAAAAGCATCAACCCAGTATCTTAAAGGAATTTTGCCATGATACAGCATAGCCAGACCCAATTCTACAATATGTCTATGCTTTCTTTCAGAGATGCCATTTTGTTCAGGTGTATAAGGACATGAGAGCTCCTGTTTGATACCACAGCTTTGCAGATGAGCTTGACACCTTTTACTGAGAAACTCTCCTCCACCATCACATTGAAAAATTTTAATCTTTGACTCAAATTGATTCTCTACTTGCTTTTGAAACAGTACAAAGATTTCATAAAAGTCTGACTTCAATCTCAGTGGATAAAACCAACTATATCGAGAAAAGTTGTCTACAAACACAACATAGTACTTGAAGTTCTGAAATGAAGTCACAGGTGAAGGTCCCCATATATCACAATGTATTTTACGTAGGGGCATGTTTGTGACAAATTCGAGGAGGGAAAAGGTAAAGCCGTAGTCTTAGCAACTTGGCAACTAGTACATATACTCAGTCTTTGTATTAGTACAGTAAATGAGTTTTTGTTTCTTCAAATGCTGCAGGGTATTCAGGTTGGTATGAGCTAGTCTCTGATGCCAAGTGTCTTCTCCCACTCCTCTGTGTATCTGAGCTAGAAAGATCTGTGCTGTTTGAGGATTTACTTGGTATACCCCTTTAGTTTTCCTTCCAAGTAGTTGAATTGTGTTGGTCCAATTGTCCTTTATATAGACACCAAATTTGTCAAAAATGAATGAACATGGATAGTCATTCGTAAGCTTTGACACAGACAGCAAATTTTTCTTGATGCTAGGAACAATAAGAACATCATTCAAAGGTAGCTGACTTTCTTTCATATGAAGTGATGTGTTCCCAGTATGTGTGACAGGTAAATGCGAACCATCTCCAATCATGACTGTATCTAATTCAGTACATATAGAAGAGTTTTGAAGTATACCTGGATTAGCTGAAATGTGTGCAGTAGCTCCAGTGTCTGGATACCACTCACTGCCTTTGGTGTCTTCAAGATGTATTGCTGCCAAGGCTTTTGGAATTTCTTCAGCCTGGTAAGAATTGTCAAATCTATACCAGCAGTGAAGAGCATCATGGCCTGGTTTCTTACAGATTTCGCACTCAAGTTTTAAGTTGCTGTTCTGCTTTTCATCCTGCATAGTCTTGGAAGTAATTAGATTAGAGGGATGAGAATTCATTTCCTAGTATCTTTGTGATGGTCCAGCATATGGTCGAAACCCAGAGGCAGTAACAGAGTTAGAGAAACTATTTCCTTGCATGTAATTGACATTACTAGACCTGTATCTTGAGTTTTCTCCAGGATATCTAAATCCCCTGCCTCTGTTATTAAAGAACCTTCCTCTAACACCATGAGTCCCTCTGTAATTTCCTCTGTAATTCCCTCTTTGTGCTATAAAGCTTGAATTTTGAGGAATGAATTCTCTTTCTGTAGCTTCTTTGAACTGTACTGAGGAGTTTCTTTGCCCAAAATAGGCCATATTAGGACTAAATTGTGTTCTGGAGTAGTTCTGTAATCTTGAATCAAACCTCTCCAATTGAGCAACAACTTCATCATATTCAGGTTGTGGTTTCACACAATATATTGTTGTTCGAAAACTTTCATATTTAGCTCCTAAACCTTCCAACACACCAAATAGTTTGGTTATGTCATCCACAGGTTTTCCTATAGCCTTTAACTGATCACAAATTGCTTTATATTCTTGAAGATAGACTAAGAGGGTTTTATCATGTTTTTGACATGCCTGGAGTTTTCCCCTCAGTTCGAATTCTCTTGCTACTGATCTCTGTGTAAAACGATTTAACAGAGCTTGCCACACTTCATAGGAGGTTTCTAAGCCAATTATTAAGCTCAGTATACTTTCTGAGACAGCACCACTAATCCATGAAGATATAAGCTGATCAGTCTTTATCCAATCACTATAGTCTTGATTCATTATCTCAATTTCACTACCATCAATCACAACTTGCAGCATACAAGGAGGAGACTCGATATCACCATTAACAAAACCAAAAAGATCTTGGCTTTTCAGAAATCTTTGAATCTGTGCTTGCCATAACAGAAAGTTATCCTCAGCAAGCTTGATTGTGACAAAGTTTGATATATTCACATGTATCGAAAAAGGGTATTTCAGTGCTCTTGTTGCCATTGTTACAGACTTCTTAGCTTAGACTTGGATACTAACAGAAGCAATCAACTATAGCAGCACTGATGAGTTATTGATATGATTACCGTGATTGCTTATTGCTTTAGATTCTCCATGTTGACATCAGAAGCGATTTCTGAAAGAAGGTTACAACCTGTCTCAGCACGCACACCCCGATAGCTCTAATACCATGTGAAAGTGAAGAATCAGATGAAGATGTATAGATGAAGTACAGATAGATGAAGAAGAAGATAGGAATGTCTCTGTATTGTATTGAGAATCAAAGAACTTTTGTAATACAAGCAGTAGCAATGTATATAGCTTTCTATACTTCCCTCCTCAGCTCTTGTTTGTAACACTATAGCTTGATCAATGTAATCGAAGCTTTTTCCTATAGAGCATCCATGGAGGTTTTCTCTTCCTATCTCCTTCAATCCCTTTCTCTCGTGCTCTCTATTTCTTTTATATCAGTTTCTATATTAACAAGAGAGAGAGAGAGAGAGAGAGAGAGAGAGAGAGAGAGAGAGAGAGAGAGAGAGACTCAAGGTTTGTTTGTTACAGAAAAAACAGAATACAACTGAACAACCAACTAAGTACAAATGTTGACTTCGACTATATACATCTTTGGTAATCCATGTCATCTTCCACGTCATCAATCCAGTTCAATCTGTAACATAAGATCTTCACCATTGATCATTATTTGCTGTTGATCATTATTCTTCATCTTGCTGTAAATTGTCTTGCTGTGAGCTGAAGTTGGATCCTTCAAGTCCTTGTCCTCTGTTTTCTTCGACTGATATTTTCTTCAGCTGAGGTCTAGCTGAGATTTGAGGTGAGACCTGAGGTCTTTGCTTAACATAGTTTTCATGAAGCTCATCGAGTGGCATCTGTGGGTCACTCGACTAATGAAGGAAACCCTTCGGGTGGAAAGGTCAGATTTTTTGAAGGGATCTAACGGCCAGCATTTGTCCACTCAACTGGCTGAATCCAATGGCCCGTATGAAGCCACATCAGCGCCTATTTTAAGTCATCGAATGGTCCACATGGCGTCACATCATCTAAAGGAGGTGGGCAAAATCCATAAAGGGGTAAATCTTGCGAATATTGCAAACGTCCACGTCATATCATTGATACTCGTTGGAAATTGCACTGAAAACCAAATGATAAAGAAAAGAGAGACAAAAAATATTATGTTTATCAGATTTCAGCACTAAAGAAAAAAAAGGGCATCTCGAGCAATTACATCGGATGAATATCAAAATATTATGAGAGCTCTAAGTCAATTGGAGACTATCGATAAAACTACAAGCTTTTCGGGTACTTCTTTCTCTGCAAGACGAACTCAATTTCAATTGATGCATGGATAATTGATTCAGATATTGGTAACCACATAATATACAATAGTCGATTCTTTTCCATTGTCCACAAGAAACACACTCTTCCATGTTAGCGCATCTTCCAAATGGGGATGTCATGACATCAAAATCGGCACCATGTATCTTAGTTTACATATTATCCTTAAGAATGTCCTTTGTATACCTAATTCCTTTAATCCTGTCTATTTTTTATGCGGCGATCGAGTATAAGTCTATGTTCACAACTGTCTAGGGCTCCTTTGGGCCTTCGCCTGATCACGTCCCTTCGATGAGCTCGTCTCCGTCCATATAGGTGAATCAAAATGGGTGTCCACGCAGTTTTGGTTCAATCCAACAAAAAAAGTTTCGGTTTTGGCCAAGTTTTTCCTTCTCAAAAGGTTGTCGATATTGTATAAGAATAGCCAAAAGCCAAAAGACCAGTTTTTTTTCATTAAATTTGCATCAGCCGTCTCTATTTCATATCAAACAGCCAGTTAAGTGAATATGATGGCTGATATACGCGACGATACAGAGATTAGCAAACAGCCAGTAAATTGGATGCTTTCAAGACAGGTGGTCGATATGATGGTTCCAGGTTCAGCAGGAGGAGGTCGGAGAATGATGGGGGAACATTGGAGCGTGCATTAGAACTGAAGCTGTTTGCATCTGTCGTGAGTTCAATACGAGCCCTTCTCTCTATTCAATACGAGCCCTTCTCTCTATCTCATGGTTCTTTTTTTTTTAGGGGATAGAGCTTTTGGAGCATTTGCATCCTCGTATTTTGCTGTCGTGGGGCTACAAGTTTCCGAGTATTTGTACTGACAACATCGAATATGGTTAGGTCTGCTTCATCTTTCCACTACCATCGTGTAGGAGGGTTTCCACAAGTCTTTGTCGTGAATGTATTTATCATTTTTATGCTTCTTTTCGCCTTATAACGTGAGTAAGATGGAGTCTATTCATGATGAATATAATGGAAGTTCTTCAATGGCTGATTTGACCAGTTTCCTGATCACTTTCCTTGGGGGACAAAAACGTTATTCTGTGTTTATTGCATCGGGAAATGCTTATTGTTGGAGACTTGCTATTGATTCCACTAGAAAAACATGAGAAACTTTATTTATTTTTTTTTTTCGGGGGTAAGCACGTGACATTGAATTGCCAAATGAATCATAAAAAACCATCCATTTTTGGGACGTCCAGATCTCGCTCCAAAAAAACTAACTTTTTGCAACTGGCATGAAGAAAAGTTCCACATGCTGCAACTCATTTGTCACAAACTCCAGGACAAGAAGGGAAGCCGATGTATGATCATATTGAATGAATAACAAAGACGCATACCATAGCATTAGGGCATAAATCATGTATGACGAATGACTTTCACAGCCTCAACAATGGAAAAGAATATGTTTTCAAGTGAAATTAGTAGATAGGCCCACGGATAAAAAATTATATACATACTGATACAGTAGGTTGATACTTAATCTAAGATTCATGAAATGGATGGAAATCTCACAAGCTTCTAACACAATCAGAGTTTGTAACTCAAGTTCTTTCAGAATGGAAGTGGCTAAGGTAACTTAATTTCATATAAATCTAAGATCCGCTATCTTTTTACGTGTAAAGAATGAATAAAATGTCGTGAGAGCCTCAATGTGTTCCTTTTCATCTTGCCTACAAGGCCTATTATCAGATGTGAGATCCTCCGCAGTGCCAGCTCTACAAAGAGCAGCTCGACCATCTCCAGCATTAGACATGAACTGGCTGCCCCTTCTAACCAACGTAGTTACACAACATGAGCCACCTCGTCATTCCTCATTCAAAAGATCCAAATTGGTCTTCAGATGCTTCACGGCCATTCCTGTATCATCCTCCTCTCTTCTCGCCATTTCATCAATGACATATTCAAGTTTTGCAGCAAACTCAGCAGCGTATTCAACAAAACTTGAGCGCATTGAAAGAAAGCAGTCACTCATGGAGAATACAATGAAAAGAAGATGTAACTTCAAGGAAAAATACTGATCTTTTCGCTTCTGGATATTCTTACACAACAACAAGAGCCTCTTAAAGAGGAAAAACTTGGCCAAAATCGAAACTCTTTTTGCTAGATGGAACCAAAACTGCGAGGACACCCATTTTGATTCACCTACGCGAATAGGACGAGGCGTGACGACGAGCTCGTCATAGGAGCTCATCATAGGGCCGCGATCAGGCGGAAGCCTAGAAGAGCCCTCGATAGATGCAAGACCTTGTACTCGATCACCACATCAGAAACAACCGGGGATTTGGCGCCATCCATGGCGAGTCGGCGTAATTGTGCGTGCATGAGAAAGAGAGAGAGAGGAGTCGGCTGATAAATGTGGCCATCGATGGGGCTTTGCAGGCGACGGCGGAGGCAAAGGCGGGGGCAGTTGCGGTCGCGGTAGGACGTGCTAGAGAGAGGGGGAGTGGCCCGTCGTTGTTCTTCTCCAAAAGAGCATATAAAACCATTGAAAATTATGAAGATGAGAGAGCATGCTAAGCGAAAGTTTGAAAGTGAGCATCCATTGTTACTCAATACTTTTGTCCCGAGCAGAGAAAAAAAAAAAAAGCCTTTTTAATTTATTTTCTATTCTTGTCCAGATCATAGGACAAGTGTCACATTTTGAATGGATCACACATGCCACGTAAACTAATGACCTAGTGATTACAAACCACCAAATATATAATCCTCCTCCTCTTCATCTTCCTCTACCGCAAACTCTCCCGCACCTATACCACCCCGCCAACTCCAAGTCCCCCCCACCGCCACTAAGACGAACCACCACCACCACCATCTCCGCCAATTCTCCTACTCCCTCCTCTGCCACTCCGCCTCCTCCTGCTCCCCCTCCTCCCCCTCGGCCACGGCCCCTTTGGGTTTGTCCCCGAGGCCCTCCTCCCCTCCCACCCCTCCCCACTCGCCATCAAGCTCACGTCGTCCCCCTCCACCGTGCCTTGGCATGGGTAGTTTTCTTCCATCTCGCTTTCAAGTAAATCACTAGACAATCGAAAATCAATCATTGTCTTTGAAAATTAATTTTCGATAAGTTTTTCACGAAACAATCACACCCTTGCTTGATGTAACTTTGCAATCGGCATGCTGGTGAATCAAATCAGGTTTCCTAGTATTGGTACTGAGATGAGGTCTCTCTAATGGTGGAAAACAAAGAAGTGGAGAAAAAGGACTTGGTTTCGTTGCATTGATTCCAATCTCATTTCTCTCATTAGTTTTCTTCCATTCCTTTGAAAAAAAAAAAAACCGCAAATAAATCAACAAAGATTCCCAAACAGACTAACTTACTGAGAAGAGGGTAAATTTTTTTATTCCGGCAATTACTCGAACCCTCCTGAGGGAATAATCTCATGTTACCAAGATTTAAAGTATTCACAGAGAAATCAATATAAAATCGTAGCGAGCACGTTATTTGAAAGATCAGGCAAGGTGGCCTTGGAAACGCCGCATGGGGCGGAGTCAGGGTCTCCCTTCAAAATGCGTGGGTGAATTGAATACGCGGGGTTGGCACTCTAAATTTTTTTTTCCTTTTTTTAATATGGGGCATCTTTTTATACATTGATCAAATTAATATCTTATTCATCTTCTGATATATGAATAAAAGTCACTCCTCTCTCTCTCTATCTCTCTCTCTCTAGAAGTAAACGTTTTACCTTGGCGGAAGGGGGGGGGGTGAATCTCTGTCCTCTGTTTGTCCTTCTGCTACTTTTCTGTTCATAGTCAGCACTTTTTTTCCCCTAGTCAGCGAGAAAAGTCCTGACTTTGGCACTGTCTGTATTCCCAGTAGATTCTTTTTACCAATGTCAGAAGTCAATGAAGCATCGTGCAGCCATATGCTGTAGATCCTTGAGTTGCCCCAAATTTAAATGTGTGTATATATACATTTAAATATATATAGATATATATATTTGCCGTCTTATGCTATTCTTAAATATCGAGATTGTTTACTTTTTATCAACTTGTTAAATCACATGTCATTAAAAAAAAAAAGAATCACATGCCTTTATCATGTGACTTGACGTATTCTCCATAGATGGGTCATCTTTTTCTAGAATCTTTTTTTTTTTTTTTTTTTTTTTTTTTGTTGGTGGTTCTTTTACTTTGTTCGAGAACTTTTAATCATGCGTGGACCCACTCTTACTACCTCGGCTTACCTCGGCCTACTCAACCATCAAAGTCTAATGACAATCCACAACCAAATAGACAGATGAAAATTATGGATGATTCTACACGAAAAATTCATCCAACAAATCTATGTAGAAAGCGGAATCACTTTTTGTAGCTTATAATCAAACGCGTTCTTGATATTAAAGAATGCCCGTGAATATCTCGATCCTCAATGTCTATGACCGTAGGTTAAGGTGAGAAAAATGCTACTTCACATGTGCATTTATTTTTCATACCCCACAAATCTCAAAGAAATTCTCAGTCGTCTTTGAGAGAAAGACATAATGACATTTCCATCTACTCATGATGTTTTGGATACGTTGACATCAATCATTTTTTGTCAAAATATTTTAAAATGACGACACTTTTTTATACATTACAGTGATGGATTCTTATAAATGAGATCGCTGAGCCTCCACATCGCTCGGACAATTTTCTTGTTGATTTCACATTCTTACGTGAATCTTGTCACCGCTTTTATCGCTGCAATCAATTGATTTTGGAAGTAATCCAAAACATTTTCCCTACCATCTTATGCAAAGGAAATGAAAATATTTTTTTTATCGATCCTACTCTATTATTAACATTTGAAACTAAATCGTTCTTACTCTGATTATTTTCGAGAATTTGAGAATTCGAGCCCAAGAGGTGCCCTGGCGAGGCCAATTCCAGCACGGGTCACGGGCTCACGTGACTGGCCGTGGCCCGCACGCGCGACGAAGCTGGGCGCGTGAGGGAGCTTCGGATTCCCGAGGGAGGGATATGAAGGGGATTCCGCCAAACGAGTCACGGTCACGGGTCAACGCCTCGCGATGAATGAATGACCCACGCGCACAGCGATACTTCCTGTCGCTGTCAAAACTTTTGCCCCCGCAGGAGATAAAAAAAGCGTACGGGAAACAGCAGAGTAAAATTCGTTGGAATTCAATGGGCCCTTCATTGCAAAATTTGCAATTTGCAAACCTCCCCACATCTTCTGGGCCAAAAACATAAAAAATGAAGTTTACGGCACCACTCTCAAATAATTGGAGGGACGGTGGACCCAAAAAGATAAGAAGCAGAAAAATGGAGTTACATATTCGTGGAAGATTCTGATTCAATATTATAATATTAAATCTCATTTAATAGTTTAAATTTTTCGAATACTTAGTACTGAGAAAAAAATTGAATTTGGCACAAGAAAGAGTGACTGAATATTAAAATGTTAAATCTCATCTAATAAATTAAACTTTTTGAACAATAATTCCATCAAAATCTCATGGACTCTTTTATCAAAAAATAATTTTTTGTCTCATAAAACATTTCGAAATGATAATTCATGATACATTTACCGCTACCTCTAATCGAAATCTACATCCCATCAACATTCTATCAAGTATCCCATTAAAATAGCATACGTGTTGACACACGTGAATATTTTACGTCTAATATGTCATTCTCTTCATCAAATCCATCATGCGATTTGTTTATCACGTGTGTTGACATGTGTGTATTATAATAGGATATTCAACGGAATGCTCATGAATGATTGATTTGAGTTGATGGTGTCGATTTGAGATTTTTTATGAGATAAAAATTAGTATAGAGTAAATATATTATTTAATTTTCAATAAGAGAAAAATTAGTTTGGTGTAAATGCATTGTTAGGGTAATAGTAGGAGATTTTTAAAAGTACTAATCTTTAAAAGAGTGAAGCGATTTTTGGTTTAAAATTCAAAGGCCTCATAAATGGTTTGTGGACGTTGATACAAATCTAGCCTTTTACTTCTTAAGTCCCTTTTTAGTTTTGTACACTAAATTATAGTCTTCCATCCGGAACAAACCATATATTTATATACTCATAAGGACTATAGGCGTCAAAGCGTGAGCAAATAATTCCTAAGATAAACATATAAACATTTTATATTAAATTGTGGGTAAGATTCATAATCAAAGACAAAGATGCCTTAACATTCAAAGATTTTTATAATGGTTTGCTACGCTTTTTTTCCTTTTGACAAGCGTCGCATTTAATATAAAAATTTATGTTAAATTCTGAGATGAAAGAAAGCTATGCAAAAGCACAAAGATAAAGTATGTACCGTCCAACGTGAAATACTATTAAAAAAAAATCACATCATTCTTTGGTGAAACATCAAAACTTAGGAGTTGCTAAGACTGTTGAGTATGAGTATCGAATTTGTACATGGGTAAATTAAGCGATAAATTGATAAATTTACGTGCAATCTGGAAATTGAATCTGGAGATTTGCATTGAGAATCTATGGATATAGATAAGTACGAGTTTATGACTACAAGACTGAAATGCGTCAAAGGAAATGCTTTTTTAATACTATCTAGAGGAGTTATATTGTCTTTGAAATTTTGTCCTCTAAGTTTTGTTCTCTCTACAATTTTGTTTTCCAACCTTCTTTTTTTTTTTTTATAAAAAAAAAAAAAAAAACAACTCATCTAACTTTTCTCAATTCGTGCGATCAAATCTAAATTACCGACATGACACTGCTGACTTGGGTAAAGATGATATGATAAATCCACGAATAAATCCATGAATGAAGGCGGAGCTAAAGAGTCGATCAATTCAAAAGTACTTAGAAAGGATGAAATTGCATGAAAGTAGGAATCTAATCTTGTTAGAATAAATCTGTAAATTTTTCTTCTACATGACATCTGTTTATATTCATAATTATTAGTGAAAATAAATTTAAAGTACAATATACTTCACATCCATATATCCCATTTTAAAAAATCAAGCGATAACATGAGATAAATTTTAAAACTCATCGAGACACGGTAGTTTCGCACCGACACCCATCGTTGCATCCAACATTTTCGAAACGAAATATGGCAAAAAAAAAAAAAAAAAAAAAAAAAAAAAGTAGTTAGAAGGATAAACTCAAAACCAAAAAATCAGAAAAACAAGATATTTTCCCGCCGTGTCTTTTGGCTTCTAGAGGGGAAACAAAAATTAAGTAATCACATATATATATAGAGAGAGAGAGAGAGAGAGAGAGAGAGCCCAAAAAATGGATTTTGGTTCACTTTTTACTTTCCTACTCCCAGCTTTTCATATATTGTTTTTAATATTAAAATGTAATTCAATCTCGAAGAAAGATGAAAAAGATAATAATGTAAAGGGTTAATACCTTAAAAAACCCCAAGCCCGTACACTTGTGACAAATTTACCCCAAACTATTTTTTTGACTATGAAAAACTCCAAGGCGGTACACACATTACAAATTTACCCCGATTGACCATAAAAAACCCTAAATTGGTACATTTATGACAAATTTACCCCAAACTAATTTATTTGACTATAAAAAACCCCAAACTAATAAATTTGTGACAAATATACCATTCACTAAATTGGATTAATACCACAAAAAAATTATAAAAATTGTAGACTCTAACAAACGGATCATAAAATCCCAAATTAGTATGCTAGTCAATTGTCACGTGTTATTTAACTTAATAATTTGACAATAAAATTTAACGAAAACTAACAGAGGGTAAATTTGTCACAAGTGTACCAGTTTGGGGTAAATTTGTCAAAGGTATACCAGTTTGGGGTTTTTGGTGGTCAAAAAAATAGTTTGGGGTAAATTTGTCATAAGTGTACCAGGTTTGGGGTTTTTCGAGGGTATTAACCTAATGTAAAAGAGAAAAAATATCTACCCACTTCCTACTAAAAATTGCACTCGACGAAATCCTTTCATCAGTCCTGCAATGCAGTAACCAATTTTATCTTTCTCTAAGTTTCTTATTTCCTAAACTTTAAATGATTATTATTTTTATTATAGAGAAGAGCAAAGTAAAATCCATTCGATGTTTACTTTTCAATTGAAGAATCCGTACAGTGAAAAAAAGACGAAAGGTAATAGTAAGCATTTCATCTTGTCATTCACCTAGAGATATTAATCTTATCATTACTTCATAGTAGTATACCAAAAAGAAAAAAAGAAGAAATAATAGTCCACATGAATTGGAATTTTAGTGTGTATATATATATATATGTATGTATCTATGTATCTATGTATGTATGTATGTATGTATGTATCTATGTATGTATGTATATGTTGCGGTGCGTATTAGGTGAAACCAATCAACCATGGTGCCCATACAAATACCGGCACCACACTATGGGCACCACACTTCCTTTATGCAATATCTTTATTGGTCTCTTCATGGCCATGTTCTCTTCACTCTCTTCCTTGACCTTTCTTGCAATGGCCCATGCCATGCCTTCCCTCCTCCCTCCTCCCCTTCTGCTGCCGTGTCCCCCCGCCTCTCGCCGCCACCACAACCTCCACCTCACCTCCTCGCCGTCCTCACTGGCGCTACGTCCCTCTCCCTCCTTCTCCTCTTCCTCGTCCTCCTCTTCTCCGTCTTCCTCAACCGCAAGTTCTCCTGCATTTGCAACGCCCTCGCCAACTCCAAGTCCTTCCACTGCCACTCAGACTAGAACCAGGAGCAGCACCACTGCCACCTTCGCCGCTTCTTCTACTCCCTCCTCCGCCGCTCCAACTCCTCCCTTCTTGGTCACGATTCCAGGTTCCGGTTCGGTTCCGTTTGGAACTTGGAACCTACTCTCGAGTACAGGTTCCAAAAAATTTGGAACCTGGAATCTACCCGTCAAAACCAAGAACCTGGAACCTACCCTGTCACAGGTTCCAGGGTCGATTCTAGGTTCCACGGGTTCCCTTTTTTTTTTTTTTTTTTTCATTTTCAAATTTGAACTATAACGCACACGCATACTCTACGGTAACTTGAAGGACGAGGTCTTTTGTTTAGTAATAGATTGCAAACAATCATCCTGAAATCTTGCCATTGCTCTACGAGATATCAGTTGACATAATAAGCAGGCATAAACATAATGTTGACACCTAAGTTTTTGGGGTTAATTTTTGCTAAAAAATAAAAAAATTCAAACAGATCACATGGCATATAGTTTAGGAACAATTTTGTTTTGGACCGCCAGCGAAGGAAAGATTTTTTCACATATTTCATTCAGAATTTTCACATAATCAGGTGATATACACTAGGGAGTGTATTTTGAATAGAAAGGAAATTTTTGGGTGGAATATGCGAAAAATGCAAAAAAAAAAAATATTGCGCGAATGGGTATATTTCAATGATATATTTAGGGTATTATGTGCAAACGAAATTGGAAACAAAATATGCAATCAAGATTCAATTTTTCCTCCTATAAAATGTCTTGTTCGCGTACAAATTCGGAGGAAGCCACACAATTGAGAGATTCAGCCACATTGAGGGGGGCTCTCTCGTTTTTTATTTGAAAGGAAACAAAGGAAAAAAAAAAGTGAAAAGTAGAGAGAGAGAGAGAGAGAGAGAGAGAGAGAGAGCCGTCCGTGGGGTGGGGGTTCTCTTTTTAGCAGAAGAAAAAAAAAGCAAAAAAGAAAAGGGAGCTGGGAGAGAGAGAAAAATAAAATTAAAAAAAAAAAAGGAAAAAGGAGGCCGAAGCCCCCCTTCTCGGCGCGCCCGTTCGTCTTCCCCCAGTGGGGGAAGTCCTCGCTGGCTGCCGTTGCCATCAACGCCATCGCCGTCGTGCCCCCCACTGCCGATCCCTGTCCACGCGCGCGCCAACGCAGAGCCCCATCGCCGGTCCCAGAGCTCGCGACGCCGAGCCCCTCACCGCAGCCGCCCTACACCCTTGCGCGATCCCCTGCCCCTCGGCCTCACCACATCCCGAGATCCGCCGCCCCTCTACCCAGATCTCGACGCGACATCCCCCTTGCTCCGTCCTCGAAGCTCGACGCCGCCGCGCCTCTCCGCGACGTCCCTGCCGCCTCGACGACCGCGCGCGCACCCGATTGAAGCCGGAGCTCTTCGCCGCAGCCGCCCGAAGCTCCGCCACTCGTCGCCGATCCGCCACCCAGAGCCTTCCTGGTGTCGCGCCGTCCCCGGAGCCTTGCCAGAACCCTAGCCGGCGTTCCCCCAGCCGGCCCTCCTCCTATTTCCTCTTTTGGCTGAGAAAAGAAAAAGAAAAAACAAAAACAAAAAAAAAAAATTAGGTAAATCCTATTTTTATTTATTTCTATTTTTATTTTTACTCTTTTATGTTATTTATTTTTCTGTTTATTGCACATTATTTGTTATTTTAGGAGTAATTGTCCCTTTAATGTTGAGGTGAAATTCCATGAGATAAATTTGTAATGAAATTAGTAATTGCCAGTCCGATTTTCGCGCCCGAAATCCGACTCGCAATTACTTAAAAAATTGCCAATCCGATCTCATGCGCGAGATACGGTTCGTCAACTTGAGGGATCGATTTTGTTTGATTTGCTAGGGTTGTTTGAATTAATCTTTTTTTAAAAAAATCAAAAATGTAGTTTTAGGGTTTGCATGCTTAGGATAGAAATTTCATTTTTTTTAATAATAAAAAATCAAAAAAATCAAAAATCAAGTTAACTGATTTAGGTTGCATGTTTAATTATTAGAAATTGTTAATTTCAAAATCAAAAAAATCTTAGATTAGGATTAGGTTTTTTATTGTCTTGTATATTTGGATTAGGGATTTTATTTAGATCATGAAAAAAGAAAAACAAAAAGAAAGCAAAATTCACTTAGAATGCTAGTTGAATTGCATGTTAAATTTTAATTTAAAAAAAAAAAACAAAAAGCAAACAAAAATCATCAGGAATTTTAGAATAGAATTGCATGTTTAATTTTAAGCTTAAATCAATTTTTTAGATAGATTGCATCTTAGGCTAGAAATTACTAAATTAAAATAATGTCTTAATTTAAATTAGGATGACCTAATTCCTAGTTTAAATAGGATAGAATTTTAATTTAGTTAGGAATTTCATTCAAATATCTTAGGATAAATTACTTCCACCTTTTTTAGGATAAATTGCAATTTTTAGAAAAATAAAAAAAAATCATAAAATCAAAAAGAAAAAATTTCAAAATCTTGCATGAGCATGTAGAGTTAGGAATATAGATTTAGTAAATAAAGCATTTAGGCTAGTAAATTAGACTCTTTTTTAGAATCACATTTTTTAGGGTAGTTCAATTAGAACTTTTGTTAATTCAAAATTTCAGGTAAAAAAAAATCCAAAAACATTAGGTGCATGATTTGCATTCTAGAGTCATTTAATTAAAATTTGCATATTAGGTCATTTAAGTTGCAATTATTGCATTTCATGTCATATAATTTAGATCATTTTGCCATGTCATATTAGGCTATTAGCATGCATTACATTTAAATTAAATTCCATTAAATAAAGTGAAAACAAAAAAAAGAAATCTGCGTGTTAATTAGAGACCATATCTAGGATTGTTGATGTGGATTTTAATCTAACGATGCAGATGCTTTTGTTGCTACAAGGTAAGTCCCTTAACCTTATTCATTGTTTTATTCGGTGTTAAATTGGTGGATTGCGTACCCGCATGATCACCTCACATGTTAGGGAGATAAATTAAAATCGATTCAAGCTACTTGCCAAACATTTTTCAAAATAAAAGAATGGTACCGAAAGGGCGTTAGAGGAATTTAGCGTAACCAAGTCGCCGTATCTAGAATCTGTGGTTCGTAGGAGTAAAGTAAATCTCCCATTACTTTACTTGGGTTTTTAATCGACCCACCAAAAATAGATTAGTGGCGACTCCTAATTGAAAATCAATTGCATGCTAAGAACTTGAACCTAAGTCGCGAATTGGTATGGGCTTAGGAGAGCCCGAGTTAAGTCCAGACTTAACAATCCATTAGCCAAACCCTAGGTGGTTCACACCCGAAAAATTGATCGCGACACATAGTGATATGTCTCCAAAAAGTAAAACATAACAAGAAGAACCTTGAGTTTCACAGGAAGGCGTCTCTATGTCTGACGGTCTTTCTTTTGATTGAATAGGAGCAAAGCCTGCATTTAAAAAAGTCTTATATGAGAAGCAGCTAAAGTCCATACTGAAAGTCCGAATCCAATGAGCCTAAATGGGTTAATGCTGCAAAAGAAAAGATACATAAGAATGGATCAGAGAAAATGGAATCATTGCGACAACTCAAAACTTGCATGTTCAAATTATTATGACAATGAAATTAATGTAAAAGAACAGACACAAGTGTCTTAAGGAAGATTATGACGTAGCATAGGGCCCAAAAAATCCTTTTTCTTTGTGAAAATCAATCCTACATGACAAATTCACTTATCTCAAAATGAATTTCAATAACTTATGGATGCTCTGCTAAATTTACTGTACTACACATCCAAGGAATAGATCAAAAGCTTTGCTCGAAATGTAGTTACAGCACACACTTTAGAATATCAAAGAGCTACTATTTCTAACAGGGCAACCTACCACTTCACCTAAAGCAAGAAATAGTAATTTGAAAAAATAAGCATTGCTAAAGATGTACAAGAGAGGAAAGCTTGGCATCTTCACAAGCTGACTGAAGACCATATTTACTTGCAAGGTGCTGATCGACAGTTTAATGGCATCAACAGGAACATAAGATCCTAAGAGAATTGGAGCAACTACCACCTACATAAGGAAATATACAGCAAAAGATTTAACCATCAATACTAAACTTGTCTTGTGGCATCTTCACAAGCTGACTGAAGACCATATTTACCTGTAAGGCCGACGAAGTTTAGCGAAAAACGCATCGTGAATTCGATCAAAAGAAAAGAAAGGCCGACAAACCCACAGCACCATCCTTTCCACGGAACTCATCGAACCCAAGAAACCATCCCACAATTCCCACAGACCCAAAACTGAAAAATTCATTGAAACAGCGCACGACCCACGAAACACAGAGAAACGGATGAGCCTAGAATCTAACCGGAATCAAGAAACGGGAAGCCCACATGACCAGCAATGGAGGGTGGTCGATCTTTCGACCAGAAGCAGTTGAGTCTCAGCGAGATCAAAAGGCGAGGTACAATTGCATATGGGTCTAGGCGAGCGGTGTTAGTGACTGGTGTCCAGCGGCGTCGAGCGGCGAGGGTTCGGGCGAGCCGTGTCGGCGACTGGCGTCCAGTGGCGTCCAGCAGCGGCGGCCTCAAAGGTGAGCGGCGTCCGGTGGCGAGACTCAAAGCGGCATCAAACGGTGTGACTCACGGATTTGGGCAACAACTAGCGTCGAGCGGCGAGGGTTTGGGCGGCGGCGTCGGCGACTAGCGTCCAATGAGGTCCGGCGGCGGCAGCAACGGCCTCCTCGAGGGCGAGCGGCGTCCGGCGGCGAGACTCAGAGCGGCGTGAGTCGTGATTGTGTGAGTGTGAGGTCTGAACTTTGAAGACTGAAATCTGAATGAAGAGCTGTGGACTGGAGATTCGACTTTGATTTTGAAGCCCTAAACCGGTTCCGCAACCGATTCCGGTTCCGATTACGGTTTCGGTTCCGATTCCGATTCCTAGAAAAAGGAATTGGAACCGAAATCGAAACCGGTCCCCCACAGGGAACCGGGAACCGAACCGGACCCTCCCCCCGTTCGGTTCCGGTTCCCGATAACCCGGGAACCACGCTCACCCCTAGTTTTAAATTGATAGAGCAATCAAATCGGATTTGAGGCATGATATCACTTCTTTTAAAAATTTATTTGCTCCACAATGTTGCTAGTAGTCACCAATAAATATTCTCCAAAATACAAAAAATAATAATAATAATAATAAATTAAATGAGAATACTAAATAACAATTTTAGTATTTCTTCAGGATCTCTTTAGAAAATAATTGGAAACAATAACTGTATATTCTTTCGAAAGAAAATGAAAATGAAAGAAGAAGATTGATTGAACAAACATGTTTTGTAATTTATAGTAAAAATAAGAAGTTATATCTGAGCAAACACAACCTTCCAATGATTAAGAAGTTATGTCTGAACAAATATGGACTCTAAGATAACCGTTGAAGGAAATAATAAAATTCGAAAATAAATAAATGAAAAATAACTATAACTCATTATGGACAATCACATAGTTTCAAAGGATGATATGGTTAATTTTTTTTATAAAAATAAATCCAAATTTTCCAGTAAATAAAAAAATAATGATTGTTGGTTAGTCTTAAATCTTGTCCACATGCGCACTCACATCTTTTCGATGTAGGACAAGGCGCCTCTTGGTTTGTTTTACAAACAAATTGTGACGACCCAGACCCGGGACAGTACGGAAGGACGGACTAAGATCGCCTCGGCAGTACGCGGGCGAGACTAAGGGCATTTCTCCTGTCCCACATCGCTTAAGGAGGGAGCCTTGGGAGCCTTTGTAAGGCTTAGGTTCCTAAGTATGTGTGACGCGTTTCACGTACGCTTCCGCTGCGCTGAAAACAAAGCCTTGAGGGAGGGAAATGGCTTCGTGCAATCCCATCCAAAGAAGACAATATTAGTTTGGGGAAAGGAATGGCCGGGTGCAACCTTGTTCCTAGGTGACGCGTTTTAAAACCGTGAGGGAAAAGACCGTGGTTGGGATGGCGGTTCGTCCGCGCCAAGGTGGGTGACCTAAAGCGGACAATATCACACAGTGGGGGCCCGGGTCCTTACAAATGGTATCAGAGCCAACTCCCGCAGCGTGTGGGACCACAGCAAGGGCGCTGTGCCTTAAGGGGGGAGAATGTGACGACCCAGACCCTGGACAGTACGGAGGGACGGACTAAGATCGCCTCGACAGTACGCGGGCGGGCTAAGGACATTTCTCCTGTCCCACATCGGTTAAGGAGGGAGCCTTGGGAGCCTTTATAAGGCTTGGGTTCCTAAGTATGTGTGACGCGTTTCACGTACGCTTCCACTGAGCTGAAAACAAAGCCTTGAGGGAGGGAAATGGCTTCGTGCAATCCCATCCAAAGAGGACAATATTAGTTTGGGGAAAGGAATGGCCGAGTGCAACCTTGTTCCCAGGTGACGCATTTTAAAACCGTGAGGGAAAAGACCGTGGTTGGGATGGCGGTTCGTCCGTGGCAGGGCGGGTGACCCAAAGCAGACAATATCACACAGTGGGGGCTCGGGTCCTTACACAAACTACCAACAATCCCCCACTTTGTTAAACAAAAATACAAAAATAAAACGTCAAAAATATACAGCCCAAATTTCCATGAGATTAATAACATACATAAACGTCTCTTTTGAGTTAGACCTTTATTTAGTATAAATATCTCAAAACTCAATTAAAGTGACAAGTAATTTGGCTTTAAACTTGTGCTTTTAAATAATAAAATCAGACGTACCGCAAATATACTAATCTCTTGTTTCAGTGAGAAATTCTATATTACTATGCATTTTCTTGGCCTTATACTCGATCCTATTTCATGAGCTCTTTAGAAAGTAACCCTAAATTTCGTAAGAAACAGGACTACTTCTAAGTTCATATGAGTGAAGTATACGCCATGTGTTTCTGTTACTATTTACACATTATATAAGTGGACTATACTTTATTAAGAATTCAATTTAACCTACAATATATAACAAACGATATTGACTCCTTATATCAAGACTACGTTATTATCAAATAATCATATTCAGTAACTTGTTTTTACCTATTAAATCTTAAAACTAGTGATGTTTTAGAAAAAAAGTTGAGTTACGATTACTGGTGATTTTAATAAAAGAGTTTCAACCCCAATTATTTTGAGATCATTATTACCATACCTCTTGATAAAGCCTTTGTCAAGATATCAGCTAGATTATTGCTTGACATCACATAGACAATTGTTATGGTACCATTTTTAATCAATTGTTTTACATATTCATGTTTTAGACTAAAATGTATAGACTTACCATTATAGGTTTTACTATAAGCTCTTACCAAAATGGCCTAACTATCACAATGGATAGAAATAGGAGGCATAGGACTAGGCCATAATTTGATATCCAATAACAAATTCCTAATCTATTCAGCCTTTTTCTTAGTTGTTGCTAAAACAACGATTCAAATTCTATAGTTGAGTAAATTACACACATTTGTTTCTTGCTTGTCCAAGAAACAATACATTCACGTAATGTGAAAATCCATCCAAAAGTGGAATGTTTATTATCCACACTTGTAATCCAATTAACTTTTGTATATCCTTTTAATATAACCAAATAATTATTATAGTCAATCCTAAATTTTCTATGCTCTTAAGATAACCAAAATTCCGGTAATGGCCCTCCAATGTTCTATACTTGGACTACTAGTATATCGACTCAACTTGCACATAGAATAATCAATATTAGGTTTCGTATAATGCATCACATATATTAAAAAGCTTACAGTTCTTGCATATTCAAGTTGTGTTGCTACTATACTAGTATTATAATTTAATTTAATATTGGAAGCAAATGCAGTACTCATTTTTTTGAAACAAAGATGTTGAAATTTATGTAACATATTCTTCACATAATCACTTGGCTCAAAGAATAACCCCCACTATATTTTTAACTTTCATACCTAAGAAAGTATCATACCTTGCTAAGATCATAGTGGGTGGACAATTCAAATTTCGCATAAAAGGGCATCATTGAATATTTCGCAAAGGAGGCAATTTTAAATTCCATAGCATTCGCATTCAGCAATAGCCCACAAACAATAATGTTTATGACACCATTGACTCTATTTAAATGGCTAGAGCAAGGAAAGTAGATAGGGACACATTATTCTCTGGATAACCCCTACGTTCATTCGATTCACAAACTACAGTAACTTCCAGAATCTTTTCAATAGGCTATCTATGCTGTCTTGTCGAATCGCATGGACGAGGTGGCCAAAACCTAAAAGCTTACAAGTATATCTCTCTTCCACCACTGACTAACCCCGGATCTCCTGTAGCCAAATCCAAAACCAGTCTCTATATTCGCGCCCCCCACACGCCACCCCCCAAAAATACCAACAGATGCGCTGCCCACTGCCCCAGAAAGAGAGAGAGAGAGATATAGGGTTGACAAGAGTGATGTGGTAATTTATAAAATTAAATCACCATATGGTGGGTAACAAAATAAAGGATCATGGGTAGGAGATGCAATTTAAAATTCAGCAACAAAATTCAAGATGTAATTTATTCAAAAGTGACGATGCAAATTGATATGTATATATAATAACGAATACGGCGGGCTATATTTTCTCTAAAGAGATGCCTCTTGGATGGATTTATTTGGAGCTTATATATCTCCGGAGGTTTTTAAATTCTGTAATCGTAACAATTATTGATAAATGGGATTACCAAAAGAGAGTATGCACTTCTTAGGTCAAAGAAAAATTAGAGTTTCCAATTAATTAGTACGATGGTTCCTTGCGTGATGGAGCGGCGGGAATCTGTTCCAACTATTTCCATAATCATATAGCATAGAAATCCTCTAATTTTTTGGAATGAATTTACACTATCCCTAATGAATTGACACGTGGGCAGGCGATAAAGTATTCGAATTCAAACATCCACGCTTTATTATCAAAACAATTTTGAAATGTTGTGTTGAAAGTGTCATAGATGTAAATAGTTGTACTTTTCCAAGATATTAGGGTGTTATGAATGTCCAATTATAATAGATCGTGTTGTCTTTGGACTTTTGGCAAGAAGTTGATAACTTGATTTAGATTATAGTCCTATCAAAAATGCCGATGGGTTTTTCTACAAATTCTCTAAGATTCAATTCTCTCGTATCAATGACCGTTAAATGACAAAATAATAAATTTTGATAGTTCATTACAAATCTTCGAAATATCTATATGCTACGACATTTTTCTTAAGAAATTTGATAGAATGCAAGAAGGTGCGACATGTTTAGGATGGGGGGTCATTTCAACATTCCTCACAAGGACAATTTGCAATTCGAGTAAATTACAAACGAGCAAATTCCCAAATAGATCGTGTCGTTTTTGGACTTTTGGTGAGAAATTGATTATATAGTCATATTGGAAATGCTAATGGGCTTTTTACAAATTCCCTAAGGTTCCATTCTCATGTATCATGACCATTGAATCACAAAAGAATAGGTCTTGATAGTTCATTATCAATCTTCAAAATATCTATATGCTATGACATTTTTCATAAGAAGTTTGATAGAATGCAAGAAGGTGCAATGTGTTTAGGACAGTGGGTCATTTCAGCGATCCCCACAGGGACAATTTGCAATTTGAGTAAATTACAGAACAAATTCCAAACAAAGCCAATCCAGTGTCTAAATTGTTGTTGATGCTTATAATTTGTAGAAGAGCCAAAGCCGTACTTTCTAGAGAAATAAACATTATTGGGAGTAGGTGAAAAGGAAGGTTCTACTCTTTTCTTTTTTTGATCTTTAAATAAAAATTCAGACGCGGAGAGGATTTAAAATGACAAAAATAGAGAAGAAAAAGGAGAAAAATCGAAAAAGATAAGGTCTCACCTAGAATTGAATTCGGGTTATTGGATTCAGAGTCCAATATCTTGACCACTAGACCATGGGACCTATTGTTGTTTTGTCGATAATATAAATTTTACTTAACAGTATTTTATTTTGTGCAAAATGACTTGACATTTTTCTAAAAATGATCATTTGTATCGCTTAAATAATTAGTTAATGGAAACCTTTTCATTATTGATAATAATTTAATCTAAATATTTTTGTGGATGATAAAATATTATTCGTTCATTTACTTTTATAAGCGATATAAACAATCATTCCGAAAAAATGTTTTTCAAAAGTTCATTTTCTAGAAAATAAAAAAAGAGGCCGACATATATCGTAAGTAATAACGCCACCTTCACGACCAGGGTTCCCTCCATCCTATTGTTAGCTCGTGGATACTCAAACCCAAAGTAAATGTACAGTTGAGTGCATGAGCATATGCTGGATTCGTTCCGCTGAGAAGGAAGCTCGCCATGCCAGCCCGTTTTGAGCTCATGCAGCACTATTCACTGTTTCTCCTCTTTAATTTTTCATTAGATCAAGATGTCACGAGCCATTTGATTTAGATACTTGAATAATCATTACTGTGTTTGGTTTGCAGTTGATACCATAATAATAAGGATGCAGGCAAATGCCCAAAATGTCCTTGCTCTTTAAGATGTTAATTACTTAACAATTATGGTATCCTTTAAGTTATGAATCATATAGAATTGTAAAATTTGCGATTCATTATGTTACTATACAGCAATATAATGTCCTATGGCGTTGTACTTAATAATGATGCTTGTGGTCATCATCCGCGACTAATTTGAGCAATTATTTAGGCTGGATGTGGGGAATGGTTATTGACACTGGTTTTCCAAACCCCATGCGTAGCATGGATTCTTATAAAAAAAATTCTACACAAATTTCGTATTTATTAATGTCTATACTTCAAATTCTCCACATAAAAATTATGATGATATCATTATTTTTTTAAATGTAAGTAGAAACTTATATGTCAGTATTGAGTTGGTTACTTGTTCATGTCAACCATTTAGAACAAGAGAATCATGTGCTAATTAGTGAATGTATAAGAAGAGGAACCGAAAGTGGCGACTCATCAGCAGCAAGAAATCACAGCGAAAACAAGTGAGCGTGCATGCTAAAGTACAATTTTACCCCAGTAGATAAAGACACATTGAGATCCTTGTATCTGTCCTTTTCTTTTGGTGCCTGAGTTTTCAAAGAGGCAAGCAACAATGGCTAACTATTTTATCTCCACATTGCAGCTTGTACCTCAAGCTCTTTCCCATGCCCCCAACGCTTATTGTTCAGAAATGAGATGAAATATGGAGTTGGGATGAAAATTCAACCATCAAATTCCAAAAGCGGGTTGTTTAAGTAGCTGTTTTCAGCTCATGTGCATCCATAGCGGCAGCCTCTCCATACATGGGGTGAAGTATGTGGCCATCCTTTGGAACAATGTGCACCCACTTGCGCCCGCTGAGCTTGTGCTTCTCAAACTGAACCAACCCTTCTTTCATTGCAAAGAGGGTGTGATCTTTCCCCATTCCAACGTAGTTTCCAGGGTGAAATCGGGTGCCCCGTTGTCGAACAATTATATTTCCTGGTATGACTCTCTGCAGGTTATCAAAAAGACAATGTGATCAAAGAAAGAATAAGAAAGACCGATGGGCAAGATTTGTTTCTTCACCACAGGCTTTTTAGATACATTTTGCTCCTTCCATTTCTTAATTGCTGAATCATTAGTAATTTACCTCTCCACCAAACTTCTTCACACCAAGATTCTTTGGTTTTGAGTCTCTTCCGTTCTTTGTTGATCCCGCCGACTTCTTAGTGGCCCAACGCCTGAACAGCAAATTCAATCCTCCGCCAGATGCATCTTAAGCCAATGGAAGAAATTATTGCAATTAGCAGATTGTCGACCTCTGTGTGTGTGTGTGTGTGTGAGTGTGTGTGTGAGAGGGAGGGAGAGGGAGAGGGAGAGGAATATCTACCACTGGCACTGTTATAAACAGGGATGCTGGTGGTAAGCTCTTTGATATTAACTCTCCTATAAAGTGATGCCACGAAATTCATACTCTTGATTTCCACAGAATTCCAAATAAACCCAGAAGTTCCTGCAACAGCATGAACATGTCAACTGACAAATGTTGATCAACCAAATATGCACCGCGGGTTAAAACAAAAAAGACAGAATTGTCTATGATTCCACTCTTTTTTGATAAACAATCTTACCGAACAATTGACACATCATCTTTTATGCTCAGGCATGAAATAAATTGTAGCATTCACTAAGGATGGCAGATTAGTTTCTCTTCACTATGCTTAAGAACCATGTGATGGGAAAACCATAAGGAAAAAAGGGACACAAAACATACTCAACTAGCAATAAATCACCATTACAAGAGCCATTCACTTCTTTACCAAGAGAGAGACCAGATCCCAGTTCCTTTTTCTGATGCCAGGGGATGAGGACATTCACTATTCTCCTCCACTCCCCCTTTTACTGAGTGAATATATGAGGAATGGCAAATTGTCTCTCCCAAGTGATAATTTTCTTCATTTCCTCTACTCCCAACAACAACAAACAGACCGACACACACACATGCAGAAGAAGAGAAAAGAGAAGGGGGGGCGAGTTTTTGAGCTTTTGATTCCTTTTCAAGTGATCTCCACTGAATAATATGTACCTTTCACACACTCCATAGAAGCACATCCTGACTAAACCTTCTTATGTCTTTCACGATTTCTATTGCTCTACGTTCATCCCAAATCCAATAATGATCAAAGTAAAGCTTTTTCCCTCCAACATAAGTGACAACAAAATTCATAGTTGTAGACCTTCATTATTTTAGTTTATGCTACATTACCTGTGCTATGCACTTTGCTACTGGTGAGAATTACCGCTCAATTAGAGGCTATTAGTATAAAAGAATAAGTAATTAAATGTAAAAAATATATTACACACCATAGTTGAAGAAATATTTATACGACTAATCTTCTAGTGTAGAAATCTCGTAAATAGAGTCAGCAACACCAAGGAACATATTAGCAGCTATTAGAAGATAAGTAATAAAGCATGACAAGAATATTCTACATTATAATTTACAAAAATATATATACAATTTTGAAATCGGGTGCAGGAATATAGCAAACCAAGTTCATCAATATGGAACACATATCCATACTATCAAGATTCATGTTGATAATTATATTGTGCTTTCAAATGTGGGAGAATTTTCTGGATCAAAATATTAGTATATTAATATGATGGCAGAAAGAGGAATTTTAACCTAACTACATTGGCAGAAAACAACAAAAAGAACACATTCCAACCAACAGATTTCCAAATCGAAAGTTACAATCCAAGTGGTATCTTCACCATGGCAATGTCTTTCAAAAGGACTTTAATTAATGGAAACACACATATTAGTCGAATGTTCAGATTAAAAACCAAGACTTTTATGGTCACCGACTACACATGTATTTCATTAGCCAAAGGAACTGAGAATGTACCTCAAACATTGACATCTTCCAACACTTTTGAACCACAAGAAAGAAAGCCTTTTTGGGTCCTAATTATTAGGAAATAGTTCTCATATTTTACTAAGAGGAGCAATAGAAAGGTAGGAGAATCACAATTCTTTTCTCTAAATTCTTCAAGAAAGCCTAATTCTCAATTTCTAAGAGGAGCAATAGAAACGTAGGAGATCAAGAAACCAACATGGAAAAAGTGCTTCACTCAACTTGCCTCCTTTATCTTGCTCATGTGGTGAAGTTTCCAACACAAAGATAATTTAGTAGTTTGTCAGGAAATTGAGGGTTAGAAGGCTCATCGCACTATATTTCAAATAATTTATGTGTTGCATGCAAAAAAAATTATGCATGATAAATTCCAATCTAGTCTCCCCTTTTTCTTTCCCATGTTAATCTTTCTCAAATAAAAAGAGTACTGAGGCTAATGGAAACTGCCTTTTACAGTAATGGATACATAGTCATGACGTAACCAATTTTATGGCAATTAAAAAAATGCATAAACAGATGCAAATATATAACTATACATATCTATACTACTTTAAAATGTTCAAAATATCCCTACAAAGTTTAAGACACATTTGGTAATAGTTTGTTAATTGTAATCTAATGGGCGTAACCGTCCAACATGAAGTGATGCAAGTGGGGGGCGAAGCCCAAGTCAGATCTAGCACATTTTTAATCACTAGATGAGCAATTTGTAGATCCACAGGAAGATGGGCAGCCACTGCTTTGCTACATTAAGGAACAGATCAGGAAGTCAAGGCTACAATTAAAGTGGCACCTCAACTCACACACATCCCTTCACAAGGTCAATTGAATAAAAGATTACGATCAAAGGCGCATATAAATTCAACCATGAGGCTACAATTTCCACAAGCAAAAATACTAATAATGATATTTGTCCGCGGAATAGTAAGTCAGCTACTGCTTAAAACATAATTTTAAAACGCCCAAACTTTTTCATTATCTTCGGTTGATTCGTCTCTCCCTGCATTGTCTTCCACATATTCCTCAAGCATATTCAGATAAACACACCTTCTACTCTTTCGACATAATTATCCTACTTATTGAAAATTGTACAATCCCAGAAATCAACGCCATACCAGGCCGTGTATTCCCTTCTCTCTCACTCCCACACGGGCCTGCGATTACACTCCTCAGTCCTTAACACGGCCACCCTACCCTACACTAAGTAAATCGTCCTGAGAACTTTTTTAGTTCCAATGGACACTTGGAAATATCACCCCCGGCGGTCATCAAAATCCAGCAAAATCCCTCATTTCGAGCAAAACCCTAAGCGCACCCTCCGGAAACGACACGAAACGAACTGCAACGTGAAGAAATCGAAGGAATGGCCCAAAACGCAAAACGATCGAGGACCCGACGGCTCCGTCCAATCGAGCGAGGAATCGACGGCTCCTCGATCGAAAGGCAGAGGGGGAAGCGACGGAAGAAACAGAGCGAGAATCGCGAAAGGAGAGAAACGCCTACCGTTCTCCCGGACTCGCTGCGGCGACGGAGGAGGAGAAGTAGGATGGCGGTGGCGGCGGCGGCGGCGGCGGCGGCGGCGGCAACCGTCCGATTTGCCGATGCAGAAGGAGGAGGAGGGATGCCCTAATGGGGAGAGAGCTGAAATGAGCGAGAGGGGGAGTCGGTAACATCATACGATAAAGGAAAATCAGGAAATAAAAAATAAAAAATCAAACGGAAACAAGAACGAGAAGTACAACCTGCGATATTTGTCTTAAAAACATTTTTTTTTTTGCCGGATAATGCGCTAGCATATTTTAATGATTTAATCTACAGTGGTATAATGGAAATGGACAAATTTTTTTTTTTTTTCTGGTAATTGCTTCCGTCTTTCCTTTTTCAAAATACCCTTTAATTTCTATGAGTAAACCACGTGGAATACTATGAAAATATCGATTAAGTAATTTCAAACTCTAGAATCATTAATATCCATTCCCCTCAACAACTAAGATGATGATACATTATCTACCGTTACCATTCGCAAAGGCATCGACATTTACTAATTTAGATCAAACAAAGGACGATCGAGGTCATAAAATCACTCTCCGTATTTCCTGTACAACCCCGCAAAAATTATGATCCCACTACTATTTCCACGTGTTCACTTGATTTTTAAGTGAGAAAATACTTAGCCTTATGACCTATTATTATCGGACGCTGAAAATTTTCAATGTCACACTCACATATATATTATTACAAAAAATGAGGATGTCACAGAAACATATGCCTATGTTGACAGTTAACTATACACCGGTGTTCATGTTCATTTTGACATTTTTCGTCCGCGACTTAAAACAGGGGTTGCACATTGACTCATATATGAAAAGTTAAGGTACTCCATTAGACAAAAAAGTTTGCATTACTCGATTGTAAAGCAGAGCAAAGTCCAGTCACCTGCGTGTCATTGCCCCTAAAATTTTGATCAAACACGCTGCCAGTCCAGTAGTCTAAATATGCTAGTATGAAATAGCCACAATGGGGCTCGATACAATATGATTGTGTTGATCGACCCATTTGAGGTGACCATAAGTCACTCTTGGGGCAAGCTTATGGACTTCTATGGTCAAATGAAAACTCTGCTTCTCATACTTGTGAGTGAATGTGAGATCGCTAGGCTGTACTGTAACAGTCATTTCCTTCGGACTTGCCGCAATCGCTTGGCAAACAGAAGAATCATCTCCCACATTTGTCACCGCCCTTTTGAAGCTCTTAACTTTGGTCGAGCCGGTTTTGTTCGAATATACGGCGATGAAGGAAGGGTAGTTGAGGTCACCATCACTTCGGCTGCAATTCCAATGGCCTCTCCTGATGACAGCACTCATCTGCTTCTCGGGATATCCCAAGCTGCAAAGGAATTCGATATAATCTTGCAAGTTCAGGTCATATATAAGTCCGGGGTCCACTTTTTTTTTCTTAGGATTGATTTGGCCTGTTCCGAAATCTAGAGGCGTGGCAGCATTTCGCCACCTTTGATCTTTCAAGGTTGTCCCCGTGTTATCCATGGTGTATGCTGTGGTCATCATTGCCGATTTAATGGCCGCTGGGCTCCAATCTTTGTGCACGGCCTTTAGCAAAGCTGCGACCCTGGCAATATGTGGCGCTGCCATGGAGGTGCCTGAGTAAAGCGCGTAATCAGTGACGAGATCGTAAACGCCAACTTCCATAAATGGCCTGTTTGGTGCAACTGCAGCTAGTATATCCACTCCTGGAGCGAGAATATCCGGTTTCAGGATGCTTGGATTGATTGGATCTGGCCCTCTCGAAGAGAAATAAGCAACTAGAGGCGCTGGGTTTGTGCCCAATTTGGTCTGCAAGAACCTCATACTCACAGTTGTATTGTTTTGTCTGGTCAGGTAGTCCTTTATTGGAGCTCCTGAAGAAGTCGGTATGACTACCGCGGGGATGAAGTAGTCTTCAGGATCTAAAATTAACTCATTGCTCGGGAGAATTGCCGCATATGCTCCTCTGTTATCAAGTTCTTCAACCTGACTGTACAAATCCACCGTATTGTTGTTGTCACAGAAAACTACCTATCCAGCAATTTCTTTTGGTTCGAGTGCTGACAAGAGTTATTTCGCTTTGTCAGGGTTGTCCTCGCCATAATAGACTTGTGCATCAGCGATGTAGATGCTCTCAGGGAAGTTCGACGTACCCTCGATAGTTAACCCCTTTCCCAGGGTTGAAGTCGCAACAAAGCTTCGATCAACAGTTCCTGCTCCGACTGTCATGATCCAGGGCGCTCCATTGTACATGGAGTTATAGGCCCCATCATTTCCAGCTGCGCAGACGACAATGATACCCTTCTCAATCGCTGACAAAGATGCTATGGCAATCATGTCGTTGAAGGACGGTGTGAGCAAGATGCCGAGAGATAAAGACATGATATCCACTCCGTCAGCAATTGATCCATTCCAGCAAGCACATCACTTGATTCGGACTCTTACGTGTCTCTTGCCCATAAAACTTTGTACATCGCAACATGAGCTCTTGGTGCTATTCCTCTGGCTATCCTGCTCGCATATCCGAAATGACTTACTCCAATTACAGGGGCCCCTGCAGCGGTGGATGACGTGTGTGTGCCATGACCAGCGAAATCTCTCGCAGAGTTGTAGTCATACATCTTGGATATATTTAATCCTGCGGCAGCAAGGCCCTTGCTGAAAGACCGAGCTCCAATGAGCTTCCTGTTGCAGTTGGATGGGCTAAAGGCATTGCCATTCTCGCACTCGCCTTTCCATCTTGGAGGCACTGGCGGCATCCCCTTGTCACAGAAGCTGGCGCTCTCTGGCCATATTCCCGTATCGAGTATTCCGATGATGACATCTTCTCCATATGAGCTGGTGGGCCATAGTTCGGAGCTGTGCTTTAGGCCGAGGAACTTGCTGCTATGGGTTGTGAACGGCTTGCCAAAGGACTCTTTAATCGTTGCTCGATGAGCCAAAGATTTTTCAATCTTGGCTAGCTCGGACAGCGTGAGCCTGGCACTAAAACCATGCATGACATGGTTGTATGAATAGAGAAACTTGTCCTCGCCATTGCTGAGAGATGGCGATAGCGAGTCCACAGTGGCACGGAGCCAAGTCTCGTGGGTTGGAAAAGATGCTGGTTTCTGTGAATGATCCATGTGGATAATGTATGTCTGGTGTTCTTCAGATTCTGACATGACGAAGCTAGTCACGGTAGACAACAGAAGTAGCCATAAAAAACGCGTTTCGCGAGGCTGAACTAGAAGGATTCATCGCCCTGCTAGTCAAGTCTAACGAAAGAACGCTAAAAGAAATTGGTGAGATGGGAGCTACTTGAACATTTCAGACGAATGTGCATGATATATATAGAAAGACACCCCCTCATACTCGTCTCTTCTCTTGTCATTTCTGTTCAGAGGGAAGTAAAGAACCGGAGGTTTCAATGCTCTTGGAAAGCCCATGTTTTGTCCTTTTGCTCGTGTCAACACCCCAAGTGCCGAAACTCCTTGTGCTAAGGAGCCGGTCAATCACATTGGAAAGCACACCCGAAGGCCAAAAGCCAATGACGTCAAGTTCCTAAGGAGCGAAAGCCATGCCGGCTCTTTTAGATGATTTTCATATTCTTGTTCAAGATCTGAAGATTACAATAGACTTGCAATTTTTGATTATGTCCTGAATCTGATCATTAACTTCATCCATATCAAACCCAGATTTTAGTTAGCTTCCAGCAAAAATTTATGTTATTTAATGAGGACAGATTGATACTCTCTGAAGCTCAATTAATTTGAATTGTTACTGCAGGGGATAGCTACTCTAAAGAAGCCTATTGAAAACCATCCATTTTATGATGAATCCCTTCAAAATTCAATTGAATTTTTGTATTGACAGAAAAGTTAACTTATTATGGCTTAAGTTTAACTTTTTTTTACACTAACTTTATGCTTTTTTTCCTTTATATCTCATTATTACTTGTTCTAATACCATCTATGCTATTCAGAACTTTAGTCAGTTCATGACCATGTTGCGTACAACTCACTTTGTTGCCGTTCTTCAAGTTCTTTCCCATTTTAAGGGTAACTTATTTCGTGATCTTCACTTTTTTTTCAAGGGTACCTCATTCCTTGGTCTTCACCTTTTTGCTCACTTTTTCTTCATGGGTATCTTATTTCATGGTCTTCACTTTTCTATTCACTTTTTGTTAGAGTTGAAGGCTTAGGGTACTTTATTTCATCATCGTCGCTCCACTATAGGCTACTACTTATCTCATGGTACTTTGTTGCCGTCCTTCAAATTGCTCATAGAGGGTGAAATATATGAGTGGAGAGTGAGAGTGCACATGAAGTGTTTTACGAAAAGGCAAAGACAAATAACAAAATATTGCTTCAGGACTCTTTCTCTCTCTCTCGGCAAGAACCCTTTTTGCGGGGGATTGATTCAAGTATTAAGATAATAAGGAAGCATGTCAAAGCTATGGCTTTTGGAGGGTTCTGCCCATATTTAAAAAAAAAAAAAAAAAAAAAAAAAAAAAGGCGAGGGGCGACAACAGGTGGTGGTCGAGGGTGGTGATGGCAGGTAGCGAGGGCCCACATTTGGGTGGAGGAATTTGAGACTGCGCGTCGGTGTTTGAGGAAGGTCGTCGAGTGTTTGAATTGCCCATAGAGTTCAGTATCAATGACCATCACTGTAAGGACCCGGGCCCCATTGTGTCATATTATCCGCTTTGGGTCACCCGCTCTGGCGCAGACAAACTGTCATCCCAGCTATGGTCTTTTCCCTCACGGTTTTAAAACGCGTCACACATATTAAGGGACCCAAGCCTTATAAAGGCTCCCAGAACTCCTCCCCTTAAGCGATGTGGGACCAGAGAGCTTCGCCCACGTACTGCCGAGGCGATCTTAGTTCGTCCCTCCGTACTATCCTGGGTCTGGGTCATCACATTCTCCCCCCTTAAGGCACAGTACCCTTACTATGGCCCCACACGTTGGGAGAGTCGGCTCTTATACCATTTGTAAGGACCTAGGCCCCACTGTGTGATATTATCCGCTTTGGGTCACCTGCCCTGGCACGAACGAACCGCCATCCCAACCAGTCTTTTCTCTCACGGTTTTAAAAGGCGTTACACATATTAAGGGACCCAAGCCTTATAAAGGCTCCCAGAACTCCCCCCTAAGCGATGTGGGACTAGAGAAATGCCCTTAGCCTCGCCCGTATACTGCCGAGGCAATCTTAGTCCGTCCCTCCGTACTGTCCTGGGTCTGGGTCGTCACAATCACTATCCTCGAGAGGCACTCCCAGCATTTCGTTTAATGGTCCACATGGTGCCACATCATCAAAAGGAGGTGGACAAATTCCATAAAGGGGAAAATCTTACAAATATTGCAAACGTCCACGCCATACCGTTGATACTTGTTGGAAATTGCACTGAAAACCAAATGATAAAGAAAAAATGGACAAAAAATATTCAGCTTATCAGGTTTCAGGGGTATATTGGGCAATTACGTAGGATCAATATCAAAATATTATGAGAGCTCTAAGTCAATTGGGGACTACTGAAAATACTACAAGCTTTTCGGGTACCTCTTTCTCTACAAGATGAACTCAATTTCAGTTGATGCATGGATAATTGATTCAGATGTTAATAATCACATAATATGCAATAGGTGATTCTTTTCCAATGTCCACAAGAAACCCACTCTTCTGTGTCAGTGCATCTTCCAAATGTGGATGTCACCTATTCATCAAAATTGGCACCGTATATCTTAGTTCACGCCCTATCCTTAAGAATGTCCTTTGTATACCTAAATCTTAAATCCCTAGCTGTTTTTGACACAGCGATCAAGTACAAGGTTTACACTCACATCTAGGGAAAATTATCAAAAAAATCATAAATCTATTGCAATTATGCCAATTCAGTCCTAAGCTTTTTTTGGGCCAATTTAGTCCTAAACTTTTATAATTATGTCAATTCAGTCCATCCGACCAAAATTAGCCGGCCGGCACTAATGTGGACATCGGCGGGGATAGCCGGCCGACGAACGCTGATGTGGCAATTTTTTTTAATTTTTTAATTTTTTTTTTTTTTTTCTTTTTTTCTCACCTTCTCCTTCCTCTGGCCGGTGCCAGAGGTGAGGACCAGCAAAGTCAGCCGCAGCGCACGTGCGCCTTCATCGGCCAACCCATGGCCTCCCGCCGAGCTCTGGCGAGGTAGGGGTCGACCGCGAGATCTCGGCGCAGAGGGTTCGGTTCCTCCCTAGAGGCGAGACGGGCCAGCTCTTCGTCCTCCCAGGACAAATCTTGGTCTGCCAGGAACACCGTGGGGTCGTCATCCTTGTCGTCCAATTCTGGTCCTTGGGCATCCCAGGGCTCCTCCGAGCAGTAGAGGGAATCGAAGAAGGAAGCGGGGCTTTGCTGGGTCGTTTCTAGGTGAGCCATCATCGTCTTCCTATGGAGAAGAAGACGTCCGAGGCCGCACTCATTACACGCGAAACGTCAAACCGCACACTTCATCGCTCGACTCGACCCATCTCCTCTCTCTCTCTCTCTCTCTCTCTCTCTCTCTCTGGACTGAATTTGAGCGAGCGACCACTGCTCGATGCTCAGTGCGGGGACGACGGCGACGGCAACAACAACGACGGGGATGTTGGGTTTTTCTAGCGAGGAGCCTCGCCGGCCACTAGCGAGGTCGACCCTCACCTTGGCTGGGCGAGGCCTTGCCAAATCGGGCGAGGCTCGGCCTCGCCCGGCCTTGGCAAGGGCCAAGCTTGTCGGATCTGGCGGGGCCTCGCCCTCGCCTCCGGGGGCCGGCGAGGCTCGCCCCCGCCAGCCCTCGCCTCTAGCCGGCACTAGCTGGCCAAAGGAAGGAGAAGGTGAAGAAAAAAAAAAGAATTAAAAAATTTTAAAAAAATATATTAAAAAATTCGAAAAAAAAATTAAAAAATTAAAAAAATTGCCACATCGGCGTTTGCCGACCAACTGTCTCCCGCCGGTGTCCACGTCAACGCCAGCCGGCCAATTTTGGCCGGATGGACTGAATTGACATAATTATAAAAGGTTTAGAACTAAATTGGCCCAAAAAGAAAAAGTTTATGACTAAATTGGCATAATTACAATAGGTTTAGGACTTTTTTTGTAATTCTCCCCTCACATCTGTCTAGGGCTCCTTTGGGCCTTCACCCGATCGCATCCCTTCGACGAGCTTATCGTCACGCCTCATCCCGTCCATATAGGTGAATCGAAATGGGTGTCCACATAGTTTTGGTTCAATCCAACAAAAAAACTTCCGGTTTTGGCCAAGTTTTTCCTTCTCAAAAGGTTGTTGCTATTGTGTAAGAATACCCAAAAGGCAAAATATCAGTTTTTTTCATTAAATTTGCATCAGCCGTCTTTGTTTCGTATCAAACAGCCAGTTAAGTGAATATGATGGCTGATATACGCGAGGATACAGAGATTAGCAAACAACCAGTAGAGTGGATGCTTTCAAGAGAGGTGGTCGATATGATGCTTCCAGGTTCAACAGGAGGAGGTCAAAGAATGATGGGGGAACATTGAAGCAAGCATTAGAACTTAAGGTGTTTGCATCGGTCGTGAGTTCAATACGAGCCTTCCCCTCCCCACTTCTCTCTATCTGATGGTTTTTATTTTTTTAAGGGGATAGAGCTTTTGGAGCTTTTGCATCCTCGTATTTTGCTGTCGTTGAGCTACAAGTTTCCGAGTATTTGTACTGATGACATCGAATATGGTTAGGTTTGCTTCATCTTTCCACTACCATTGTGTATTTATCATTTTTATGCTTCTTTTCTCCTTATAATGTGAGTAAGATGGAGTCTATTCATGATGAATATAATGGAAGTTCTTCAATGGCTGATTTGACCAGTTTTCTGATCACTTTCCCTGAGGGACCAAAACGTTATTCCGTGTTTATTGCATCGGGAAATGCTTATTGTTGGAGACTTGCTATTGATTCCACTAGAAAAACATGAGAAACTTTCTTCTTCTTTTTTTCAGGGTTAAGGTGCGTGACATTGAATTGCCAAATGAATCATTAAAAACCATCCCTTTTCCGGATGTCCAGATCTTGCTCCAAAAAAACTGACTTTTTGCAACTGGCATGAAGAAAAGTTCCACATGCTGCAACTCATTTGTCACAAACTCTAGGACAAGAAGGGAAGCCAATGTATGATCATATTGAATGAATAACAAAGATGCACACCATAGCATTAGGGCATAAATCATGTATGTCGAATGACTTTCACAGCCTTGACAATGGAAAAGAATATTTTTTTCAAGTGAAATTAGTGGATAGACCCACGGATAAAAAATTATATACATACCGATACAGCAGGTTGATCCTTAATCTAAGATTCATGAAATGGATGGAAATCTCATAAGCTTCTAACACAATCAGAGTTTGTAACTCAAGTTGTTTCAGAACGGAAGTGGATAAGGTAACTTAATTTCATATAAATCTGTGACCCGCTATCTTTTTACATGTAAAGAATGAATAAAATGTCGTGAGAGCCTCAATGTGTTCCTTTTCATCTTGCCTACAAGGCCTATTATCAGATGTGAGAGCCTCCGCAGTGCTAGCTTTACAAAGAGCAGCTCGACCATCTCCAGCATTAGACATTAAGTGGTTGCCCCTTCTAATCAACGTAGTAACACAACATGAGCCACCTCGTCATTCCTCATTCAAAAGATCCAAATTGGTCTTCAGATAACCATGCTTCACGGCCGTCTCTGTATCATCCTCCTCGCTTCTCACCATTTCATCAATGACATTCTTATTCAAGTTTTCCACAGCAAACTCAGCAGCGTATTCAACAAAACTTGAGCGCATTGAAACAAAGCAATCACTCATGGAGAATACAATGAAAAGAAGATGTAAATTCAAGGAAAAAGATTGAGCTTTTGGCTTTTGGATATTTTTACGCAATAGCGACAGCCTCTTGAGAAGGAAAAACTTGGCCAAAATCAAGACTCTTTTTGCTAGATTGAATCAAAACTGCGAGGACAACCATTTCGATTCCCCTGAGAAGAATCACAGGTGAGCAATATCTACACAATCGAATCAGATAAGCATCACCTGATCATCTCTTTTATTGAACTCGAATCTGTCTTGTATATGCAAAAATTCATTGAACAAGCTCAAAGCTGAATACAAGGTGTTTGTGAAAATACCGAGAGAAAGAATTCTGGTAGAAACTTCATTTCTCTCGGTTCGACTACTCTAACTTCCTTCACTCCTCTCTTTTTATACTATGGTAAGTAACTTTGCTTTAGCATTATACATCTTAACGGACTCGGTGATCGTACAGAAATACAACCACTAAACAACCTAACAGTTGGACTCCAAATCTCGAGACCATTATTCCTCCTATCATGTTTTCAGCTTTCTTTAGTCTCTACTTGTTGCTGAAGTATACCGGCTTGTACATCGACTTGTTGCTCCGAGTGCATTAATTGCATTGATCTTTGCCCCCGCATCGCTTAGTAGTTTGTATTTGCTTGTTCTTTACTTCAAATTGTTCTATCTCTCTCGGCGCATTAGTTCGGCTTGCCGTTTGCTCTCGCCTTGATGTTTGCTGCTACTCTTGTGCTTATCTTCAATAGCCCCCCTCAAATTGGGAATTGAAGAAGCTGAAATGCCCAATTTGGTTGTAAGATGAGCATGTAAGAGACGTGTCAATGACTTTGTGAAAATGTCAGCTACTTGATACTGACTAGGAACATAGCGAACCTGTAAGGAACCAGAGGACACTTTCTCTCTTACAAAATGAAAATCAATCTCGATGTGTTTGGTTCTGGCATGTAAAACAAGGTTTGATGTTAAGGCTATAGCCGACTTATTATCACAGTAAAGGCTAATAGGGGGTGATAGTGAGCAACCAATGTCACGTAGGACAAAGCTCACCTAGGTAAGATCAGCAGTAGCCGAGGCTAAGGCACGATATTCAGCCTCGGTAGATGAGCGACTTACGTAGGGTCGCTTCTTTGCTGTCCAGAAACAAGATTAGATCCTAGAAAGATACGAACCCGGTTGTAGATCTTCGAGTATCTAAACAACCTGCCCAATCAGCATCTGAAAACCCATAGAGGTGCATAGTGCTCTGAGAATGGATAGTCAGGCCATAGCTAACAGTACCTTTGATGTATCTCAGTACCCTTTTTAAACTCTTGAAGTCTGCTGTAGTTGGGCTGTGCATTTTCTGACACAACTGGTTTGTAGCATAAGATATATCTGGTCTTGTGATTATAAGATATTGTAATCCTCCCACTACACTTCGATACTCAGCAGGGTTAGTCAAAGGTAGAGAATCATTTACCAGAATAGGTGACTTTAGTGGAAGAGGAGTAGAAATTGGTTTAGAGGTCACCATGTTGGGTCGGGTAAGAAGCTCAACAGCATATTTTGTTTGAGAGAGAAAAAGAGATTTAGGTGTATGCTTTACTTCTATGCCCAGGAAGTAATGTAAATTCCCTAGATCCTTCATACAAAAATGATGGCTGAGTGAGTTTATGAAATTAGTCAGCACAGATGTTGAGCTGCCAGTAAGAATAATGTCATCAACATAGAGAAGAAGGAGAAGTGTAGCAGAATCAGTTCGAAGAATGAATAGAGAAGGATCTGTGGAACTACAAAAGAAGCCATATTCCAATAAAAAAACTGCTGAATTTATCAAACCAAGCTCGAGGGGCTTGGCGAAGTCCATATAGAGATTTTCTGAGCAAACACACATGATGTGGCTTCTGTTTATCTTGAAAACCTGGTGGCTGTTCCATGAAAACAGTCTCAGTTAAATCACCATGCAGGAACGCATTTTTAACATCCAATTGGTGAATGGACCACTGTTTCATTTTTGCAATTGATAGGATTATTCTAATGGTAGCATGCTTAACTACAGGACTAAATGTCTTTGTAAAATCAATCCCCTCCTCCTGATGGAACCCTTTAGCAACAAGTCTGGCCTTCAACCTATCTAGGCTCCCATCTGAGGCTAGTTTAGTTTTAAAAACCCATTTGCAGCCTACTACATTCATGTGCTTAGTACGAGGAACTAATTCCCAAGTGTTGTTTTGATATAGAGCACTCATTTCTTCTTGCATAGCATGAGACCATCCTTTGTGTGCTAAGGCAGACTTTACTGTCTTTGGTTCAGGTGGTATGTGATATTCAACAAGACAGGCATATTTTGGATTTGCTTTAATAATACCTGATTTTAATCGAGTCCATTGGATGAGTAGACACTATATTCTGTGCATTACAGGATTGATTGCTGTGATGCTGTTCTGTAGTACCTAAATGTGTTGAAACAAACTCTTGAGTTGGCTGAATTTGTTCTGCAGGTACTGAAGATGACAGGGATGGCCCACTGGTATCAGCTAGAACTCCAGTATTGTGGTGAAGCTCTGCTATAGGTACCTCACTTGACTGGTGTGTACCTGTATTAATTGCCATAGAGTGGTTAGTAACTTGCATCTCTGGACAGAAATATTTTGTTCCAACAGAGGTAGATGGATGATGTTGTTGTGACTGATCTTGATCTGAAATGGTAGACCCAGGTACTAACACACTATGTACCCACTGTTTATATAGTGTAGAACCCTGATGATAATCAATGGGTAATCTGTGAGAAAAAGGGAATTCTCTTTCATCAAAAACAACATGTCTACTGATGTATACATGGCCATTTGTTGGCAGCAAACATCTATAGCCTTTATACTTGTCACTATAACCGATAAAGACACACTTGAGAGATCGTTGGTCTAGTTTATGTTGTGTGTAGGGCCTAAGATTTGGATAGCAGGCTGACCCAAAGACCCGTAAATGATTATATTGTGGCTCTTGGTTATATAATTTGAAATGTGGTGACTTCATATTCAGTTTTGCTGTGGGAAGAAGATTAATCACATACACTGCTGTCATGAATGCATCCACCCAGTAGCATAGAAGTACTCGAGCATGATACAACATTGCAAGACCAAGCTCTACAATATGTCTATGTTTCCTTTCAGACACACCATTTTGTTCTCGTGTGTGTAAGGACAGAAATATGTTGTTTGATGCCACATTGCTTTGTAAGTGTTGCTGAAATTGAAGACCTGTAAACTCACCACCTCCATCACACTGAAATGTTTTGATTTTATGATCAAATTGATTTTCTACTAGCTTCTGAAATCGTAGAAATATGTCATACACTTCAGATTTCTTCCTTAGAGGATATACCCAGCTATACCGTGAGTAGTCATTCACAAAGACCACATAGTATTGAAACTTCTGAATAGAAGTAACTGGTGATGGCCCCCATACATCGCAATGTATTTTCTCTAGAGGTACTTTAGAGATATGTTACGAAAGAGGAAATGGCGAGTCGAGCTTTTTGCAATTTTACAACTATTGCATGTTTGTAAAAACTTGGAACTAAACCGAATCATTTGCGATTCTGCAGAGCTTGTACTATTTTGAAGCTTGTATGGGCAAGCCTCTGGTGCCAAACATCTGCTCCTACGCCAGCTTGGACTTGTGAAAAGTAAGCCTCAGTTCCTTTAGCTTCCACCTGATACATTCCCCTGATACATTCCCCTACGCGGACGGGATGAGGCGTGACGACATGCTCGTCGGAGGGACACGATCAGGCGGAAGCCTAGAAGAGCCCTGGATAGATGCAAGCGTAGACCTTGTACTCGATCACCACATCAGAAACAATCGGGGATTTGGCGCCATCCATGGCAAGTCGGCATAATTGTGCGTGCATGAGAAAGAGAGAGAGGAGTCGGCTGATAAATGTGGCCATCGATGGGGCTCTGCAGGTGACGGTGGGAGCAGAGGCCACGGCGGAGGCAAAGGTGGTGGCGGTCGTGGTCGCGGTGGCGGTAGGGACATGCTAGAGGGAGGGGGAGTGGCCCGTCGTTGTTCTTCTCTAAAATAGCGGATAAAACCATTGAAAATTATGAAGATGAGAGAGAATGCTAAGCGAGAGTTTGAGAGTGAGCATTCATTGTTAATACTTTTTGTCCCGGGCGGAGAAGGGAGAAATCATAGGACAAGTGTCACATTTTGAATGGATCACATATGCCACGTACATGCCACGTAAACTGATGACCTAGTGATTACAAACCACCAAATATTTTCTCCTCCTCCTCCTCCTCCTCTCGGTCTTCCTCTGCTGCAAGCTCTCACCACCCCCGCCAACTCCAAGTCCCCCCAGCGCCACCAAGACCAACCGCCACCGGCACCATCGCCGCCAATTCTCCTACTCCCTCCTTTGCCGCTCCGCCTCCTCCTTCTCCCCCTCCTCCCTCCTCAGCCACGGCCTCTTCGGGTTTGTCCCCGAGGCCCTCCTCCCCTCCCACCCCTCCCCACTCGCCGTCAAGCTCATGTCGTCCCCTCCGCCCCGCCTTGGCTCATATAGTTTTTTTCCCGTCTCACTTTCAAGTACATCACGAGACGATCGAAAACCAATAATTATCCTTGAAAATTAATTTTCGATAAGTTTTTCACGAAATAATCACATCCTCGATGTAACTTTGCAATCGGCGTGCTGGTGGAATCAAATCAGGTTTCCCAAACAGAGAAAGAAGTGGAGAAAAAGGACTTGGTTTCGTTGCATTAATTCCAATCTCATTTCTCTCATTACTTTTCTTCCATTCCTTCAAAAAAAAAAAAAAACGCAAATAAATCAACAAAGATTCCCAAACAGAGAAACTTACTGAGAAGAGGGTAAATTTTTCCATTCCGGCAATTCTTTTATATTCTCGAACCCCATGAGGGCATAATCTCATGTTACCAAGATTTAAAATATTCACAGAGACTGGTCCAGAAAAAAAGAAACCAATATAAAATCGTAGGGAGCACGTTATTTGAAAGATCAGGCAAGGTGGCCTTGGAAACGCCGCACGGGGCGGGGTCAGGGTCTCCCTTCAAAATGCGTGGGTGAATTTAATACGAGGGGTTGGCACTCTAATTTTTTTCTTTTTTTCTTTTTGATATGGGCATCTTTTTATACATTGATCAAATTAATATCTTATTCATCTTCTGATATATGAATAAAAGTCACTTCTCTCCCTCGATCTCTCTCTTTATAGAAGTAAACGTTTTACTTTGGCGGAAGGGGGGTGAATCTCTGTCCTCTGTTTGTCCTTTTGCTCCTTTTCTGTTCAGACTGACTCTGCACTTCTTTTTTCCCTAGGCAGCAAGAAAAGTCCTGACTTTGGCACTCTGTATTCCCAGTAGATTCTTTTTACCAATGTCAGAGGTCAATGAAGCATTGTGCAGCCGCTTGCTGTAGATCCTTCACGAGTTGCCCCGAATATAAATGTGTCTATATATATATATATATATATTTTTTTTTTCATCTTTTGCTATGCTAAAATATTGAGATTGTTTACTTTTTATCGACTTGTTAAATCACATGCCATTAAAATAAAAGAATCACATGCCATTATCATGTCACGTGACGTATTCTCCATACATAGATCATTTTTTTCTGGAATCACTTCTTCTTTTTTTAGTTGGTGGTAGTTCTTTTACTTTGTTCGGGAACTTTTAATCATGCGTGGGGCTAGGAAAAATTACCCACTCTTACCATATGTGGTTGGCTTACCTCGGCTTACCTTGGCCTACTCAACGATCAAAGTCTAACAACAATCCACAACCAAATAGACAGATGAAAATTATGGATGATTCTACACGAAAAATTCATCCAACAAATCTATGTAGAAAGTGGAATCACTTTTCGTAGCTTATAATCAAACGCGGTCTTGGTATTAGTGAATACCTGTGAACTCAATCCTTAATGTTTGCGATCGTAGGTTAAGAGGTGAGAAAAAAGCTACTTCTCATGTGCATTTATTTTTCATACCCAACAAATCTCAAAGAATCCTTGAACATAATGACATTTCCATCTACTCACAACATTTTGGATACCTTGACATCAATCATTTTTTCTCAAAATATTTTAAAATGACGACATTTTTTATACATTATAGTGATTGATTCTTACAAACGAGATCGTCGAGCCTCCACATCGCTCAGACAAATTTCTTGTTAATTTCACCTTCTTACATGAATCTTGTCGCCGCTTTTATCGTTGCAATCGATTGATTTTGGAAGTAATCCAAAACAGTTTCCCTACCATCCTATGCAAAGGAAAAAAAAAAAAAAAAAGAGAAATATTTTTTTTGTCGATCTTACTTTACTGTTAATATTTGAAATTAAATCATTCTCATTCCAATCTATTCTAAAAATGTGAGGATTCAAATCCTTCATCGAAATGTGCCATGATGGACCAATTCCAGCACGGGTCACGGGCCCACGTGACTGGGCGCGACGAAGCTGGGCGCGTGAGGGAGCTTCGGATTCCCGAGGGAGGGATTTGAAGGAAAACTCAGGGCGCGCATGACAAACATCTATTTATATTCCGTAAATAGTTTTTCTATTCTAGAAACAATTCGGAATAGAAATCCGTTTGGTAAAATTATTTCACTTTTCTATTTTTGAAATAGTTTCTTGTTCCGTAAATAGGTTTAGACTAGAAATCAAAATAAAAATTTTCTATTTTTTTATTTTTGGAACAAAATGAGAAATAAAAAATATTTTCATTGTTCATCGTCGCCGCCGCCACCGGCCGCCTCGGGTCGCCGCCGCCGCCAATCGCCGGTCGCTGCCGCCGCCGCCGTCGCCGTCGTCAAAGAAAGAAATTTTGTGTCGTTATCAAACGAATTTCTATTTTTAGAGTATAAATTTTGTGTCATTATCAAACGATTATTTTTGCTTAGAACTCATCAAGAACTAGAAATAGAAAAATCTATTTCTCGTTCCGTAAACTATTTTTAAAACGAAATGATTTAACGCGCGCTCTCACTAATCGGAACCACTAAGGGCGCGCATGATTCTATTTCTGTTCCGAAATAGTTTCCTAACATAAATAGATTTTTCTATTTCTAGTTTTAGATGAGTTTCTAAGAAAATAACCGTTGATAACGACACAAAATTTCTATTCTAAAAATAAATTGTTTGATAATGACATAAAATTTCTTTTTTCGGACGGCGGCGGCGGCGGCGGCGGAGATGGTGGCGGCGGCGGCGGCCGCATGCGGCGTGGTAGGTGGCGACCCGAAGGGGCGGCGGGCGGCGGCGGCCGGCGATCGGTGGCGTGGCCGGCGAACGGCGGTGGCGTGCGGCCAGGCGGCAGCTAGAGGCAGAGGCGGCAGCTAGTGGCGACCGGGCGACTTCGACGATGAAATTTTTTTATTTTTCATTTCTATTCCGTAAATAAAAAATAGCTTTTTTCTATTTCGATTTCTAATCCATATCTATTTCTGAAACAAAGAATCTATTTCGAAAATGTAAAAAAATGGAATAATTTTACAAAATAATTTTTATTTCAAAATTATTTAATAAAAATAATTTCTGAAACAGAAATAGTGCGCAATTATGCGCGCCCTAAACCAGTCACGGTCACGGGTCAACGCCTTGCAGTGAATGACCCACGCGCACCAGCGATACGCACTGTCGCTGTCAAAACTTTGGCCCCGCAGGAGATAAAAAAAAGTGTACGGGAAACAGCAGGGCGAAATTCGTTGGGAATTCAATGCGTCCTTCATTGCAATTTGCCAACCCTCCCCACATCCTCTGGGCCAAAAACATAAAAAAAATGAAGTTTATGGCACCACTCTCAAATAATTGAGGGACCCAGAAAGATAAGAAGCAGAAAAATGGAGTTACATATTTGTCAAAGATTCTGATACAAATTTTATAATATTAAATCTCATTTATTAGTTTAAATTTTTGGTACACTTGGCACTTTGAAAAAAAAAAAAAAAAGTGGATTTAGTGCAAGAAAGAGTGACTGAATATTAAAATATTAAATTTCATATTTATCTAATAAATTAAACTTTTTGAATAATAATTCCATCAAAATCTCATGGACTCTTTTATCAAAAACTAATTTTTGTCTCATAAAACATTTCGAAATGATAATTCATGATACATTTACCGTTACCCTTAATCGAAATCTACACTCCATCAACATTCAATCAAGCATCTCATTAAAATGGCATATGTGCTAATGCACGTGGATATTTTATGTCTGATCTATCATTCTCCACATCAGATCCATCATGTGATCCATTTATCATGTATGTTGACACGTGTGTATATTAATAGGATATTCAACGGAATGCTCACAAATGGTAGATTTGAGTCGATGGTGTTGATTTGAGATTTTTGATGAGATAAAAATTAGTTTAAAGTACTTTACCAAAAAAAAAAATTAGTTTAAAGTAAATATATCATTATGATCTTCTATGAGAGGAAAGTTAGTTTGGGGTAAATGCATCATTAGGGTAATAGTATGAGATTTTTAAAAGTACTAATCTTTAAAAGAGTGAAGCGATTTTTGGTTTAAACTTCAAAGTCCTCATAAATGGTTTGTGGACGTTGATACAAATCTTGCCTTTTACTTCTTAAGCTCCTTTTTAGTTTTGTGCACTAAATTATAGTCTTCTACCTGTAACAAACCATTTATTTATATACTCATAAGGACTGTAGGCCTACTTGTCAACACGTGAGCAAATAATTCCTAAGATAAACATATAATAATTTTATATTAAATTGTGGGTGAGATTCATAATCAAAGACAAAGATACCTTAACGTTCGAGGATTTTTATAATGGGTTGCTACGCTTTTTTCCTTTTGACAAGCGTCGCATTTAATATAAGAATTTTATGTTAAATTCTGAGATGAAAGAAACCTATGCAAAAGCACAAAGATAAAGTATGTAGCGTCCAACATGAAATATTATTTGAAAAAAAAAATCACATAATTCGTTGGTGAAAAGGAGTTGCTAAAATTGTTGTGTGAGTGTTGAATTTGTACATGGGTAAATTAAGTGATAAATAGATAAATTTACTTGCAATCCAGAAATTGAATCTTAAGATTTGCTTTGAGAATATATTGATATAGATAAGTACGAGTTTATGACTACAAGACTGAAATGCATCAAAGGAAATGCCCTTTTGATACTATCGAGAGGAGTTATATTCTCTTTGAAATTTTTTCCTCTTATGTTCTCTCTACAATTTTGTCTTCCAACCTTTTTTTTTTTTTTTTAAATGAAGTTATCTAATTTTTCTCAATTCGTGCGATCAAATCTAAATTACTAACATGACACCGCTGTCTTGGGTAAAATTGATATGAAAAATCCATGAATAAATCCATGAATGAAAGTAGAGTTGGAGAGTCGATCAATTCAAAAGTACTTAGAAAGGATGAAATTGCGTGAAAGTAGGAATCTAATCTTGTTCGAATAAATCTGTAAATTTTTCTTCTACATAACGTTTGTTTATATTCATAATTATTAGTGAAAAAAAGTTTAAAGTACAATATTCTTCACATCCTTATTTCCCATTTAAAAAAAAAAAAAAAAAAAAACAAGCGATAACATGAGACAAATTTTCAAACTCATCGAGACATGGTAGTTTCGCACGAACACCTATCGTTGCATCCAACATTACCGAAACGAAATATGGCCAAAAAAAAAGTAGTTAAAAGGATAAACTCAAAACCGAAAAATCAGGAAAAACAAAAGAAAAAAGAAGAAGATATTTTCCCGCCGTGTTTTTGGCTTATAGAGGGGAAACAAAAATTAAGTAATTATATATATATATATATGGATTTTGGTTCACTTTTTACTCTCTTACTCCCGGCTTTTCATATATTGTTTTTAATATTACAATGTAATTTAATCTCAAAGAAAGATGAAAAAGATGATAATGTAAAAAAGAAAAATTATCTACCCACTCCCCACTAAAAATTGCACTCGACGAAATCCTTTCATCAATCCTACAATGCAGTGACGAATTTAATCTTTCTCTGAGTTTCCTATTTCTTAAACTTTAAATGATTACTGCTTTTATTATAGAGAAGAGCAAAGTAAAATCCATTCGATGTTTAGTTTTCAATTGAAGAATCAGTATGGTGAAAAAAAAGACAAAAGGTAATATTAAGTATTTCATCCTGTCATTCACCTAGAGATATCAGTCTTATCATCACTTCATAATAGTATACCAAAAAGAAAAAAAAAATGAAATACTAGTCCACATGAATTGGAATTTTAGTGTGTGTATATATATATGTGTGTATATATATATATACGTTGTGGTGCGTATTAGGTGAAACCAATCAACCATGGTGCCCGTACAAATACGGGCAACACACTATGGGCACCGCACTTCCTCTCTGCAATCTGTCTGTCTCTTCATGGCCATGTTCTCTTCACTCTGTTCCTTGACCTTCCTTGCACCGGCCCATGCCATGCCTTCCCTCCTCCCCTTCCTCCGCTGCGTCCCCCCACCACCACCGCGACCTCCACCTCACCTCCCCGCCGTCCTCGCCGACGCGGTGTCCCTCTCCCTCCTCCTCCTCCTCTCCGTCTTCCTCAGTTGCCTGCTCTATTGCACCCGCAACGCCCTCGCCGACTCTAAGTCCCCCCACCGCCACTCAGAACACAACCAAGAGCAGCACCACTACCATCTCCACCACTTCTCCTGCTCCCTCTTCTGCCGTTCCACCTCCTCCCTTCTCGGCCACGGCCATTGGAAAAATATGATTTTGAATTAATAAAGCAATTAAGTTAGACTTTGAGGCATGATATCACTTTCTTTAAAAATTTATTTGTCTGACAATATTGCTAATGGTCATTGGCAAATGTTCTCCAGAGTACAAAAAAATCTCAAATTAGAATATTAAATAGTAATTCTAGTAATTCTTCATAATCTCTCTTGGAAATAATTGAAAACGATAACTGTATATTTTTTTGAAAGAAAAACGAAAATGGGAAAAGAAGATTGTGATTGAACAGACACATTTGGTAATTTATAACAAAAATAAGAAGTTATATACGAATAGACACAACATTCCAATGATTAAAAAGTTATGTCTAAACAAGTATGAACTTTGAGATAACCGTTAAAAAAAATATATTTTTAAAATAAATAAAGAAATGAAAAATAACTATAACTCCTTTTGAATAGTTGCACTCAAGTTTCAACAGGACGATATGGTTAATTTTTTGGGATAAGTGCATTAGAAGTCCTAAAACTTATCATGAAAATGCGATTAAGTCCTAAAACTTTCAAAAAGTGCAATTAAGTCCTAAAACTTATCATAAAAGTTCAATCAAGTCATAAAACTTTCAAAAAGTTCAATAAAGTCTTAAAACTTGTCTTGAAAGTGCAATCGAGTCCTAAGATTTTCAAAAAGTGCATTCCATGGAATGACTTTGATTGAACAATTTTGATAAGTTTTAGGACTTGATTGCACTTCTTGAAAGTTTTAGGACTTAGTTGCACTTTGTGACAAGTTTTAGGACTTAATTGTACTTTTTGAAAGTTTTAGGACTTAATTGCATTTTCATGACAAATTTTAGAACTTCCAATGCACTTATCCATTTTTTATAAAAATAAATCTGAATTTGTCAATAATAAAAAATAATGATTGTTGGTTAGTGCCAAATCCCGTTCACATGTGCACTCACATTTTTTCGATATAAGACAAGGCGCCTCTTAGTTTGTTTTACAAACAAATTACTAACAATTCCCCACTTTGTTAAACAAAAATAGAAAAATAAAATGTCAAAAATATAAAGCCCATATTTTCATGAAATTAATACATATACATAAAGGTCTCTTTTAAGTTAGACCTTTATTTAGTGCAAATATCTCAAAACTCTATCAAAGTGACAAGTAGCTCAACTTTAAACCTATACTTTTAAATAATAAAATCGGATGTATCGCAAATATCCTAATCTCTTGTTTCAGTGAGAGGTTCTGTATTACTCCGCATTATTATGGCATTACGCTTGATCCTATTTCATAAGCTCTTTAGAAAGCAACCCCGATTTTCATAAGAAGCAGCACTACTTTTAAGCTCATATAGGTGAAATATCTACCATGTGTTTCTGTTGCTATTTACACATTATACAATTGTATTATACTTCATTAAGAATTCAATTTAATCTATAAAACGTAATAGACAATATTGAATTCTCATATCAAGGCTAGGTTATTATCAAACAATCACATTTAGTAACTTGTTCTTACCTATTAAATATTATAATTTGTGATATTTTAGAAAAAAAAAAGTCGAGTTACCATTATTGGTGATTTCAATAAAAGGGTTTTGACCCTAATTCTTGTTAGGTCATTATTACCATGTCTCTTGATAAGGCCTTTGTCAAGGGATTAGCTAGATTATTGCTCGACCTCACATAAACAATTGTTATGGTATCATTTTTAATTAATTATCTTACATACTCATGTCTTAGACTAATATGTATAAACTTACCATTATAAGTTCGACTATAAGCTCTTACCAAAGTGGCGAGACTATCACACTTGATAGAAATATGAGACATAGGACTATGCCATAATTTGACATCTAATAACAATAATTTGACATCTAATAACAAATTCTTAATCCATTCAGCCTCTTTCTAAGTTGTTGCTAAAACAACGATTCGAGTTATATAGTTAAGTGAGTTATACACATTTGGCTTTTGCTTGTCCAAGAAATAATATATTCACGTAATGTGAAAATCCATCCAAAAGTGAAATGTTTATTACCCACACTTGTAATCCAATTAACACTTGTGTATCCTTTCAATATAGGGTTAATACCCTAAAAAACCTTAAACCGGTACACATGTGACAAATTTACCCAAAAGTAATTTTTTGATCATGAAAAACTCCAAACTCGTATACTTGTGACAAATTTACCCCGATTAACAAAAAAAAAAATCTAAACTTGTACATTTATGACGAATTTACTCTAAACTATTTTATTCGACCGCAAAAAACTTCAAACTGATAAATTTGTAACAAATATATCTTTCACTAAATTGGATTAATACAAAAAAAATTACAAAAATTGTAAACTATAACAAACGGAGCGTAAAATCCCAAATTGGTATATTAATCAACTGTCAAATATCATTTAACTTAATAATTTGACAATAAAATTTAATAAAAACTAACATAGGGTAAATTTGTCACAAGTATACCAGTTTGGGGTAAATTTGTTTGAGGTTTTTAGTGGTCAAAAAATAGTTTGGGGTAAATTTGTCACAGTGTGTATCAATTTGGGGTTTTTCAAAGTATTAACCCTTTAATATAATTGAATAATTATTATAGTTAATCCTAAATTTTCTATGCTCTCAAGATAACCAAAATTCTGGTAATGGCCCTCAAATGTTCTATACTTGGATTATTAGTATATCGACTCAACTTGCATATCAAATAAGTAATATTAGGTCTAGTATAGTGCATCACATAAATTAAAAACCTTGTAGTACTTACATATTCAAGTTGTGCTACTACTACACTAGTATTATAATTTAGTTTGATATTGGAATCAAATGTAGTACTCTTTTTTTTTTTCGAAACAAAGATGTTGAAATTTATGTAACATATTCTTCACATAATTACTTTGGCTCAAAGGAGAAACCCCCGCTATGTTTTTAACTCTCATACCTAAGAAAGTATCATGCCTTGCTAAGATCATAGTGCGTGGACAATTCAAACTTCACATAAAAGGGCATTATTGGATATTCCACAAAGGAGGCAATTTTAAATTCCATAGCATTCGCATTCAGCAATAGCCCACAAACAATAATGGTAATGACACCATTGACTCTATTTAAATGGCTAGAGCAAGGAAAGTAGATAGGGACACATTATTCTCTGGATAACCCCTACGTTCATTCGATTCACAAACTACAGTAACTTCCATAATCTTTTCAATAGGCTATCTATGCTGTCTTGTCGAATCGCATGGACGAGGTGGCCAAGACCATTATAATGGATAGCACTTCAATATATTGTGGACTCAGCGTCCCTTTATTTATTCGATGTTTACAAGCATTCCTATACAAATCAACATTGCCAACACAACGAATATTCTTTATTACAGGGACCGCATCAGCAGCCCATCGATCAAAGATTGCTAGTAACGAGTTTATAACCATTTTTTGAGAAAGAGAAATCTCGAAAAACTAAAACGAAATCAATCGTCATGCCCATATTCCAGATTGCCTCCATAAACAAAGCGCCACATCTCATCCCACGCATGTAACAACTTTGTCTAACAATCCATTAAATGAGAGTGAATCGAGAATCAAAGCATCAAAAGCGCATAAACTAGAATTGAATACAAAAGGAAGAAATCGGAGTTTCTTGGAATGGAAAACTAGATTTGTCAAATGAGTGGGTTTGGCCGAAAATGAGTTAACTTATATTTGACTCATTTAATTCGCTTTAACTCATATTCATGTATTGTAAATCTAATGATACATACTTGACCAGACCCATACCTCACCTGACCAATATTTCTAAAACTCATTAATATTCTAGGAAAACTCACGCCCACTTTAAGCTATATGCTAATTGGATTTAAACTTCAAATTAAATTAGAAAAATAAATAATTAAAAATAGTAAAAATAAAAAAAAATGTTAAAAAAACTATAAATTGAAATATTTATAAAGAATTAGACCATGCACGTCTTTCTCTTATCTGGAGTAAACATATCATTGAACAACTGAAAACTACAACATGAAAAACCTTTAACTAAACTAAGAAATCTTATTTTTATGATTTTTTCTTTAAAAAAGAAGGTATTGCCAAAACATTTTTATGAAAGACAAATTTAATAGATAATTTTTTTAATTTTTTAAAAAAAAAAAATTAAAAAATTATTTTTAATTGATTTTTATTTTTTCAATAATATAATTTTTAATTATTCTTTTTCTTCTTCCTTGGCCAGTCGGCAACCACGACGATAGCTAACAATCGGCCACAAGCCAGCTCAAGCTTGTTTGAGTCGGGCGAGCTCGAGCTCATAGACCAGTCAACAATGAGGCCTTCGTCTTGCCAGCGGGCAAGTTTAAGCCTCACCGTCCAGCCTCACCAGACGTCAGGTGAGCTCGACTTCGCTGGATCTAGCGAAACTTGAGCCTCGCCGCTTGTTGATGAGATTGAACCTTGTCAGATGTTGAGTGAGCTCAACTTTATCAGATTTGGCGAGACTTGAACTTGCCCAACACCGGTGAGCTCAATTTGGGGAGGTCGAGGCCTTGCCAATTGTAGGCGATGTCGAGCTCATGTGAGGTCGGTGAGCTCGAGTCTCGCCTAGCCCGTCGTTGGCTGTCTCATGTTGGCCACCGGCTAAGGAAGGAGGAGGAAGAAAGAAAAAGAAAAAGAAAAAAAGAAATATAAAAAATAATTATAATTTCAATTTTTATTAAAAAATATTTTGTAAAGTTAAAGAGGGAGAAACTATGCTAGGCTTGGGTTGGATACTTGGAAATAGGTTCTAACCCACTTGATATTTTAAATGAATCGAAAAATGGTCACAAGTTCTAACCCATTTTTGACCAATTCAAATCAGATTCACTTTTTGGATTCAGTTTTAGTTAGGTTTTTAAAAGTCTCTGACCCATATACAACTCATATAAATATAATATGAGTCAAAAAAATGAGTTCATGATCCATTTTGACATTTTTAGTATAAGTTGAAAATTTTCAAAAGGCGTAATTAGAGCCTTGCGTTGCACTTGATCTCGTGGATCGAAGTCTCGGCATCCTCAACGTCGGCCACAAACATGCGAGGCTATGGATCCTCTGAAAAATTTGTTGAGCCATCTCCAATGAGCCGCACCAACACAAGCACTTGACATGCTCTTTATGGTGTACCCATCTGGCGCAAACAACTTTTGCATCTTATGGAACAATTTCATCGCAGCTTGAACCTACCAAACCAACCAAGGCATTTATCACGGCATTCCACGAAACCGCACTCCTCTTAGACGGAGCGAACAGATCCGTGCACGCCTTGACTCTTGAGAGCAAACGGGAACATGCAATTATCTAGAAAAACTCTACCATCTTCCAGCATCCCCTGAAGCAACGAGAAGGCCTCCTCCTTGTGGTCACTGTTACGAAGGAAGTGGGTCAACTGAAGAAGCCGACAAATAGAGATTGGCTTTGGTGGCGAAATTGTCAGAGCCATGATCTCCTCCCAGAGGTTTCGAGCAAAACTTGACTCCTATGTAGTCTGAGTCCATTGTTGCAAAATAAAACTTTAAAATTATTCGAAAAATATGACTTTGAATTAATAAAGTAATCAAATCAAACTTTGAGACGTGATAACACTTTTTTTAAGGATTCATTTACCCTACAATATTGCTAATGATTATTGGTAAATATCTTCCAAAATACAATAATGTCTTAAATGAAAATACTAGATAGCAATTTTTATATTTCTTCAGAGTCTATCTAAGAAATAATTGGAAACAATGGCTATATATAAACAAAAATGGAAGAAGAAGATTGTGATCGAACAAACATTTTCAGTAATTTATAGTAAAAACAAGAAATTACATTGGAGCAAACACAACCTTTCAATAATTAAGAAATTATGTCTGAACAAGTATGAACTCTAAGATAATAGTTGAAAAAAGTAATAAAATTCGAAATTAAATAAATAAAAAATAACCGTAATTCCTTTTAAATAGTCACACTGTTTCGAAAAATGATATGGCTAGTTTTCTTTATAAAAACAAATCCGAAATTTCTAATAAATAAAAGATAATAATTATTGATTAGTGTCAAATTTCGTCCACATACACACACATCTTTTTGATATGGGACAAGACATCTCTTGATTTGTTTTACAAATAAATTACCAACCACGACATCTCCAGATCGGTCCACAAGGCCCTCCTCCCCTCCCGCCCCTCTGCACTCTCAAGCTCATGTCGTCCCCTTTCGCTGTGTTTCGGCATATGTAGTTATTTCCCATCTCACTTTCAAGTACATCACGAGACAATCCAAAAACTAATCATCGTCCTTGCAAATTAATTTTCACAAAAAAACATTTTCCCCAATCGATAAATTTTTCACGGAACAATCACGCTCGTAATGGACGTAACTTTGCAATTGGCGTGCTGGTGAATCAAATCAAGTTTCCCAGTTTTGGTACTGAGGTGAGGTCTCTCTACTGGGGGAAAACAAAAGAAGAGGACAAAAAAGGACTCGGTTTTCGTTGCATTATGTTCCAATCTCATTTCTCTTAACATGACATCCTTCTGTTTTCTTCCATTCCTCCCTTTTTAAAGCCCCACAAATAAATCAACAGAGATTCCCAGACAGAGAAAATTACTGAGAACAGGGTATTTTTTTCCTCCCGGCTTTTTTTATTTATTTTAATTCTGGAACTCCCTCTGGGGAATACTTTCATGTTACCAAGACTTAAAATATTCACAGAGACAGGCCCAAAAAAAAGAAAGAAATCAATATAAAATCGTAGGGAGCACGTTATTTGAAAGATCAGGGCACGGTGGCCTTGGAAACATCGCACGGGGCATGGTCAGTGGGGGCCCTCACGTGATCTTCGCTCAAGAAGGGCAGCCTCGTTGCATGAGCACGCCGCATGCTGGCGCTTTTCCCCTTTTTCTATCGCTAAATTTATCTGTTTTGGAAAATCTTTAGGACCGCAGGAGAAGTGGATTTTCGACCCGTGAAGTGCTTCACTAGCTCGTCGAATGTATGACTCGAATGGCGAGGACTGTTTTGCACTTGGTGATATAGAAACCGATCTCGTGTCGTACGTTGGATCGTTTATTTATTTTTATTTATCAGTGGTTGAATTGAATACGTGGGGTTGGCACTTCCTTTTTCTTTTTTATATGGGCATCTTACGTACGTTGATCAATTTAATATCTTATTCATCTTATAGTACATGAGAAAAAGTCACACCTCTCCCTCTCTCTCTCTCTCTCTGGAAGTAAAGGTTTTACTTTGGGAGGGGTGAATCTCTGTTCTCTGCCTGTCCTTTTGCTCTTTCTTTTTCTGTTCGGACTCTGCACTGTTTTTTTTTGCCCTGGTCGGCGAGAAAAGTCCTGGCTTTTGGCACTGTCTATCCTCTGAGTAGATTCTTTCTACCCAGTTCAGAAGTCAATGAAGCATCGTGCACCCACTTGCTAAATAGATCCTTCACGAGTTGCCCCGAATTATATATGTACGTTTGTCGTCTTATGCTCTGCTTAAGAAATTGAGATTGTTTACCATTTTCTTTATCGGCTTGGTAAATCACATGCTATTATCATGCTTCGCGAAATATATTCTCGATCCGTGAATGTGTGATCCAGAATTGCTTTGTCTTTTTTTTTTTTTTTTTTTTTGGTTGACAGTTCTTATACTTTGTTCAGGATCTTTTAATCATGGACAGGAGTAGAAAAGACTGCCGACTCTTATCATTTGTCGTTGGCTTAGCTTGGCCCACTCGACAATGAAAGGTTAACGACAATCCACGACCAAATAGACATATGAAAATCGTGATAAATTTTTACTTGAGGAGTTCATCTGACAAAGCAAAATAGAAAGCACAATCTCTTTCGTGTAGCTCACAATCATAGGTGGTCTTGATATTAGACAATACATGCGAATGTCACGATCTTCAATGTTTGTGGTCATAGGCCAAGGGGTGAGAAAAATGCTACTTCATGTGGGCACTTATTTTCGTACCCCACAAATTTCGGAGAAATTCTTTGTTGTTCGAGAACGGCAATTCCATCCGTCCAAGACGATTGTGACATTCCAAGCATCCCAACATCCTCCATTTCCTCTTAAAATCCTTTGAAAATGACCGCTTTTTCTATACTCTACATCAATCAATTCCTATACACAAAAGAGATGTTGCGTGAACACTGCTCCCGCAATTTTCTTGTCAATTTCACTTTCTTACGTGAGATTTTGTCACCACTTCGATCGTGGTAATGTAACCAATAGATTTCGGAAGTACCCACAAAAATCTTCCCTAACTATCCTAAGCAAGAAAAAAGACCAAAAAGAAAAAAAAAAAAAGAAAAAAAAGGAAAAGGAAAAGGGAGGGCCTTCCTTGCATGCTCCGGCGGGAACAGTTCTAGCACGCGTCACGGGCTCACGTGACTGGCCGGAGCTGGGCGCGTGAGCGAGCTTCGGATTCCCGAGGGAGAGATTGGAAGGGGATTCCTTTAACCAGGAAGCGCCAAACCAGTCGCTCTCGCGGGTCAACGCCTCGCGATGAATGACCCACGCGCACAAAGCGACGCGCACTGTCGCTGTCGAAACTTTTGCCCCCGCAGGAGATAAAAAAAAGTGTACGGGAAACATCAGGGGTAAAATTCGTTGGGAATTCAATGCGTCCTTTCATTGCAATTTGCAACCCCACCCCCCATCCTTGGGCCAAAAAAAAAAAAAAAAAAAAAAAAAGTTTATAGAACCACTGTCTACAAAATTGAGGGATCAAAACAAAAAGTTCGATATTATTCAAAAATACATTTATCTAAAACTAATTTTATCTCACAAAAAAATTTAAAAATAATATACTCTGTAGCATATTTACCTCCGACTAATTTTCTTTTCATATAAATCTCAAATTCAATACCTTGACCCAAATCTATACTCCATTAATATTTGGTTGGGTATTCCCATGAAATGCATACGTGCCGATGCACGTGGATTTTCTACGTTAGATCTATTATTCTCCACGACGGATTCATGGTGTAGTTTTCTGCCATGTGTTTTTGACATGTGTGTAATTTAATAGGATATTCAACAAAATCCTCACAAAGGGTAAGATTTGAGTTGTGGATGTTATTTGAGATTTTTGGCGAGACGAAATTAGTTCAGAGTAAATTTATTATTTTAATTTTTTTGTTAAAAGAAAATTAGTTTGGCGGAAATGTATCATCAAAGCAATAATTTGAAATTTTAATGGTATTAACTCTTAAAAAAAAAAAAATTGAAGCGATCTCTAATTTAAAATTCAAAGTCCTCATAATTGGTTTGTGGATGTTGGTACAAATCTTGCCTTTTACTTCTAAAGTCCCCTTTTAGTTTTGTGCACTAAATTATAGCCTTCCATCAGGAACAAACCATAAATTATGTGCTCATAAGGCCTGTAGGCCTACTTTGTCGAAGCGTGAGAAATAAATCCCAACAGAAACAAATAAAAATTTTATATTAGATTCTGGGTAAGATTCATAATCAAGGACAGAGATACCTTAACGTTCGAGGATTTTTATAATGGTTTGGTACACATTTTTTCCTTTTGACAAGTAACACATTCAATATAAAAATTTATATTGAATTCCGAGATGAAGGAAAGCTGTACAAAAGCACAAAGACGAGGTATGTATCGTCCAACATGAAATATTTTTAAAAAAATCACATCATCTGTAGGTGAAACATCATAACTTCGGAGTTGATAAATGTTGGATAAGTATCGAATATGTAGATCAGGAAATTTGGTGGTGAAATCGACAAATTTACTTGCAATTTAACATGTACAAATTCCTTGGGAGTTATGAATGCAAAGATATGAATTTTTTTTTTTTTATCAGATGTCTCCGAAGAGACAATGCAAAGATATGAAATTGAATAGTGAGATTTGAATTGACAAGCAATAAATATAGATAAATACGAGTGTGTGATTATAAGATCGAAAAGGGTAAAGGAAATGCTTTTCTTATGATATCTGGAAATTCATTCCATTGAATAATTTTGGTTCAACTTTAGGGGAATGCCTTTGGCCAAATGCAAATATCTTTAGGGTAAATGGGTTTTCGGGAATGTTCGGGCGTTTGGCAAATTACGCATTGAAAAGTGACTTGTGTAAAAATACCGTTTGGCAAAACTTATTACAAATGGGCTTTTGCTTTTAATTTTTTTTTAAAAAAATTCTGAAAATAAAATCCGGTGGCCGGCGGTGCCGGACGGCCAGATTTGGCCGTCTAGCGGCCGGCCGCTCTGGCCGCCTGGAGGCGCAGAGACCAGATTTGGCGGCTTGAGGTCGTGAACCAGGCGACGCCGCCTGAGGTTCGCGCGACCTTAGGCAGCAATGCACGTGCGTCCCACATGCAAGCGTCAGTACTGCGCGAGTACGTCGCACGCGCCTTGGGCCCGAATCGGCACGTCCATTGCACATGCCGATTATGCTGGTTCATTCCAGCCGCGCGTGGCGGAGGGAAGCCGGTGTTCGGCGAGGTTGCGCGAACCTCAGGTGGCGTCGCCTGGTTCGCACATCGCCTAAGGTCCGCATTGCCTGGGTTGCGTGTCGCCGCCTGAGGTTCGCATCGCCTGGGTCGCGCGTCGCGCCACCCCTAGATGGTGGTCACCGGCGACACGCGACCCTCAGGCGGCAGCGGCGGCTGCCGGAGAAGCCCGGTGGCCAGGAAGAAGAAGAAGAAGACGATGGGGGAAGAGAGAACGACGAAGAAGAGAGACGAACAGTGGCAAAGAGAGATGAATAGTAGGCGTGGCATTTCCCAAATGTTGAATGCTCAATGCCCCCCTCCCCAGCTTTGAGCATTGAGTATTCAGAATGCTCATACTTGGGCAAAGGAGCTTTCAAAAATATTGCCAAACACCAAAATTTTTCCCTCCTAAAGCCCTTTGGGAATGCTCAACCAAACGGCCCCTAATTCTGTAAAAAAGGGTTAAGTCCAGTATAGTCCTCTAATTTATATTCTCTTCAAATTTTTGTCCTCTAGGTTGTGTTCTCTCTACAAATTTGTCCTCTTGACTTTTTTTTTTTTTGAACTCGCGCCATCTAATTTTCCTCAATTTGTATGATCCAATCAATAACGCGGGACTATGTGCCGCATTAACAAAACATAGAAAATTTAATGGAAACATCAAAACCACACACACAATGCAGAGAGAGTCTTTGAAAATTCTTTTTTCTCCGATGATCGGATGGTATAATTCCATGAATGGAGGGAAAGTCACATAACCCATCGATTCAAAAGTATTTAAAAAGGATGAAATTGCATAAAAGTAGGAACCCAATCTCGTTTGAACAAATCTGTCACATTTTCTTCTATCTGCATGCATTTATTCATATTCCTAATGATTAGCAATATATAATTATTTAAAAAAAATAAGCGATTACGCGATAAAAATTTTCAAACTCATCGAGCCGCGGTAATTTCGCAGGAACACCCATCGCTGCGTCCAACATTATTAAAAGAAATATGGCAAAAAAAATAAAAAGAGTGGTTAAAAGGATAAACTCAGAAGCGGAAAATCAGAAGAACCAAAAAAAGAAGAAGATATTTCCCCTCGTCCCTTCTGGCTTCTAGAGGGGATACGTGAATTAAGTATTTATAAATATATTTATCCCAAAAATGGATTTTGTTTCACTTTTTTACTTTGTCACTCAGCCTTTCACGTACATATTGTTTTTAATATCACAATGTAATTTAATCTCAAAGAAAGATGAAAAAATAAAAAAGGTAAAAAGAAAAAAAATTATCTACCTGTGTCCCACTAGAAATTGCACTCGATGAAACCCTTCCGTTAATCTTACCTTTGCAATGACCAATTTCATCTTTCTCTCTCAGTTTCTTATCATGAGTTTTGAGAGATATATTACTCTTAAGCATTACTTCATGGTGATGTTGCAAAAAAAAAAAAAAAAATGAAAAATGAAAAATAGTAATTGCATTCGCTCTACACGTGAAAAGGGATTTTAGTTTTTTATATATAAAAGTTTGTGGGGGGCGCATAATGGTGAAACTAATCAACCATGTTGCCTTACAAATATAGGGAATCACAACTCACAAGCAATATTCGCGTAGATCTTGGAAAAGATCATATTTAAATTAGCCCCTGTTTTTCCCCTGGTCAAACATATTTAAAATTAGCTTCTTCTTTTTTTGGTCGGTATATTTGAAATTTTGAATAAGCTTAGTTCTCCACAAATGAACTCTTCTTTTTTTTTTTTTTTTTACAAAAAATAATATTCGCCACGTAAATAAAAAAACATTTTTCCGGATTCTCGAAAGGATGGCCAGAGCCTCATCTCCCCTGTTCAAAAATAAATTCCCCTCCCTATCTCTCTCCTCTTTCTCTCTCTTCTGCAACACCACGCACCACCACAAGAGCCTCCCCTTCTGCAAGACTGCAACATCACTCTCTCTCTCTCTCTCTTCATGGCCATGCCCTCTTCCTCACTCTCTCTTGCTTGACCTTCCTCGCACCGGCCCGCGCCATGCCGCCGCCGCCGCCGCCGACGCCTCCCGCCGCCCACCACCGGCGTGACCTCCGCCCCCACCTCCCGGCCGTCCTCGCCGGCGCCGCGTCCCTCTCGCTCCTCCTCCTCTTCCTCGCCCTCCTCCTCTCCGTCTTCCTCTACCGCAGGTTCTCCGCGCCCGCACCGCCCCCGCCGACTCCAAGTCCCCCGCCGCCACCCGGCGGAGCAGGACCAGGACGACCAGGAGCAGCACCAGCTCCGCCGCTTCTCCTACTCCCTCCTCCGCCGCTCCACCTCCTCCTTCTCCCCCGCCTCCCTCCTCGGCCACGGCGCCTTCGGGTCCGTCCACAAGGCCCTCCTCCCCTCCCACCCCTCCCCCGCTCGCCGTCAAGCTCATGTCGTCCCCCTCCGCCGCCGCCTCCGCCTCGGCGGCCGCCGCCGCCTCCTCCGACCGCGAGTTCCGCAACGAGCTCTCCCTCGCCTCCGTCCTCAACGGCTCCCCCCACATTGTCTCCATCCACGGATACTCCACCAACCGCCGGGGTGACCGGCTCTTGCTCGTCTACGAGTTCATGCAGAATCGGAGCTTGCAGGACGCCCTGTTCGACAAGAAGTGCGCCGAGCTCGCCGAGTGGCGCCGGCGGTTCGACATCGCGGCCGACGTCGCGAGGGGGCTCGAGTATCTGCACCACGGCTGCGACCCCCCGGTGATTCACGGCGACATCAAGCCGAGCAACGTGCTGCTGGATTCGGAGTTTAGGGCAAAGATCGGGGATTTCGGGCTTGCTCGGTTGAAGACCGAGGAAATCATGGAGGAGGTTGATAATGCGGATGGGGTGGAGAATGGGAACGTGATGATCCTCGAGGAGGATAACAATGGATCCATCTTGGAAGAGTTGGAGAGCGTCGCGACCGGCTGCGACGAGGGCAGCAGCCGGTGCTGCGCAGAGCAGTCGCCCGAGAGCTGCGTGATCAGGGTCTTGGATTTGGAGGAGTCTCCGGAGGTGGCCGCGGTGTCGCCGGAGATGGGATTAGAAAGAGGGAGTGCGTCGGAGGGGTGTTTCGACGGGACTAGCATAGAGAGCGGTAAGGATGTGAATCGAGGGAATGCCGGGGGTGCCGAGAAGAAGGGGAACTCGAGGAGCAATTGGTGGTGGAGGCAGGACAATGGAGGAGGGTCCGAGTCGGGGCGAGTGAAGGATTATGTAATGGAGTGGATCGGCAGCGAGATTAGGAAGGAAAGGCCCAAGAGCAATTGGGTTTCGTCCCCCGGCGCGGTGAAAGACGAGGGGTCGAGCCGGAAGCTCGAGCCGCCCAAGAAGCAGAGGAGAAGGTGGGAATGGTGGGCCTCGTTGGACGAGGAGAGAGCGCCGAAGAAGGAGAAGAAGAAGCAGAAGCCGAAGGAGTGGTGGAGGGAGGAGTTCTGCGACGAGCTCTCCAAGAAGACGAAGAAGAAGCGAGGGCATTGCTCCGGCGACGCAGGGGAAGTGTGGTGGCAGCAGAAGGAGGACGACGGCGACTCGGCGCAGGAGAGAAAGAAGAGGAAGAGCAGGAGCAGTCGGGGCAGCATCGATTGGTGGATGGACGGATTGAGCGGAGAGCTGAGGAACGGGAGGAGGAATAGCCAGGAATGGTCTTGCACGAGCGCCGGTGACGTAATACCGAAGAGCGGTGGCATTAGCAGCACGCCGAGCATGAGGGGGACCGTTTGCTATATCGCCCCTGAGTATGGCGGCGGCGGGCAATTGTCGGAGAAGTGTGATGTGTACAGCTATGGCGTCTTGCTTCTGGTCCTCGTCTCGGGGAGGAGGCCGCTGCAAGTGACCGCCTCTCCGATGGCAGAGTTCGAGAGGGCCAATTTGATCTCTTGGGCGAGGCAGTTGGCTCAAAATGGTAGGCTCCTGGATCTTCTCGACAGCTCCATACACTCGCTGGACAAGGAACAGGCATTGCTCTGCATCACCATCGCCCTCCTCTGCCTACAACGGTCGCCGGCCAAGCGACCGACCATGGCGGAGGTCGTGGTGATGCTCTCCGGCGAGGCCGAACCACCCCACCTGCCGTTCGAGTTCTCCCCGTCGCCGCCCTCCAATTTCCAGTTCAAGTCCCGAAGGAAGGCCCGGTGAGCTCTCAACCGGAATCCTAGATTCCAATCCATGGTTTTGGTATTCCACTGACCGACCGTAGAGAGTGTGGAATGGTCGCTGGGGTTTCAGCAAATTGTGGTCATTTGTAGATTTAGCGATGCTACAAAAAAAAATTGGAATGATGAAAACACCAAGAAGGGATAACGCTTTCCCAATCCTTCTCGGCCTCCTGTCGAATGTGAAACCTTATCAGGCGACGCGAACACTGCTAAATATCGCGGCGCATGATGGCGCGATTCGTTGCCCCTTTGGGGTGGTTGCTTTGGCCCTACAAGCTGGGCATCATCATCGATCTTGGCAGCTGTTGAATTTAAGGAGCTACAGTACGTTTGGTGAATTCGGGACATCGTGGGTAAAAGGGAAAGATGTAGTTCTTGGTTTCCTTCCTTTATTCATCAATCGTTGGATTCCTTGGCAGAACGGGACGTGCTCTGACTTTGGGAATTTCTTCCTCCTCTGGGCCCAAGAAAGTCGAAGACTTTTTCCTTGGGTGCGCCTCCTTCTGCGTAAAAAGGAGAGAGCTTTTGAGGATTTAGCAGAGTCGTCGCGCGCGGAAGTGGGTATCTCTGCTTTTTCTGGGGTTGCGATGATGCTCGGTGCAACTTGGATGGGAGGCCAATCGAGTAAGATTTTTTCTTTTCTGCAATTAGGGAGAGTCGATTTCGGGGTGGGGGTGTACCTAATTATGAAAGATTGTGAAAGCGAAAAGGGATATTTGCGGGCTCGAGAGGGTGTCGGTCCGCCTCGATGATCAATTCGACTTGACCTGGCTTTCCCTTTCCGACCACGACGTTGTTCTAAGCATTGACCATCTATTAATTCCGTGACATTACACATGTTTGTGGAATGGAAATGTGTAAATTGTCCATTGATGAGCAATAGTGAAACTTTTGTCATTTTCAATGCATAATCTTTCTCATTAAGTACAACCAGAGATCTGCAAATGAAATCGTTACAGGGCACTCGTTCATTAGACCCTTAACAAAGACATCCATGTTGAACCCTCCTCTAACATCGGTTCATTACCTTATTTTCCTTTAAAGGAATTCTCCACGTTATCCGTAACCAAATCTACACATTGTAGGGATGCCCTTTCTGATCACATCACTCTTTTGGTTTCTTCTCAATTTTCCTTTACGCCTCTAGCTTCTTCTAACCAATCGCATCCCGAAAGAGTTTCAAGGCGAGACAGGCCTAACGAAGACGAATCACGACAAACTTTCTGTGCATGGCTTTAAAGGTTCTCGTCCCTGCTGTCGATTTTTGACAATCCTGTTATCAACCCCAATACGGTTGATTAGAGAAGAACCCCATTGAATATTACCGTACAACCATGTCTGGTGCAGCAGCAAACATGGCCTACCGCACCATCAAGCACATATACAGAAAACATAACAAGAGGAACTCTACATTGGAAAGTAGGATTTCGACCGACCTGACAACCTCAAGACGCCCCCCATGCACTAGAGTCCGAAGTAGCATTTTGGACCACTCCCCATGTATAGACAACGACGCATGAAGGCTCCTTTGGTCCCTACTGAGTTCATGCATTTAAGGGCATTTGAACTGGGTTCGGTGTCCACCCGATTCATATCCCAGGTTCACCCAAATGCAATGTTCTATCGTTCGTCTGTTTGCTCGACCTGATCGCAGTGGACCCGAAGAGGTACAGCGCAAGGGATGCTAGGTATATTAAGATTGATGTCTCGATGTTCGGATATCATAGTGATTGGATGGATCTTCTGTTGAGAATTGGACGTGATGTGTGTTATTGGAATGTCAGAATTTTGCTCCTTCAAATCGGTCGTTATGCAAATGTTAAAAAGCATTCTCATCGAACCTAGCTTTGTAGGGCGGTGATGCTTGAAATAAGGTGAGGATATGACTTGAACACAGAAGTCTAATTAGGAGGGATTCTGACTTGATCCAACCATTCAAGACCAATCACGTAACTTGTTATCAAGAAAAGAATTGCAATAGCTTTGCCTTTTTCAATTGCTCTCAATTCGTTAATAAAATGGCATTTTGCAGAAACATACGACCTGTGCTCCGATTGCAAAGGAGTTGTTGATACCACTCTACATTTATCATATGTTGGATATCTTATGCAGAACTGACACGTTCTTACTGACTTATAGGGTCCATTTATTTCGTAGAAAATATTTTCTGGGATAACATTTCCTCATTTTCCAATATGTGGTTCGCCTAGGAAAATGAGTCACGATTTAATGTTTTCCTACCAAAATTTAAATTTAGAGAAATGATGTCCTTTACGAAAGAATCAAAAAATGCTTTTCAAAATATAACTAAGTATCGGCACTTGAATCCGAAACTCTACGTTTGGGCATTAAAATCCTAACATTAGTTTCTAATGTCTAGGATTGAGTAATGTTAGGATTGAGTCTCCAATAGTTGGGCCTGGGTCCATTGAAGCTGGGCCCGAACCCCTAGTGCTTGTACTTGATGCTTCAGCACCCAAGCTCAAGTCCATAAAGGCCGTACTTGAGTCGCGACATGGCTAGGGTCATAAAGGTTGTGGCTGAGTCATCAGCGATCGGGTCATTAGTTAATGAAACGTTATTCCTAATTTTTTTAAAAAAAAATAGAATTCAACTATTTTTATGTAAAAAGTCAAATTTTTAATTATTTTTTTCTCATATATTCTTTTCTTTTTCTTTTTTCTTGCACCTTCTTGACCAAATCAACCAAAGGCAATCTCGAGATAGAATCCTAGAATCCGATCCATGGTTTTGGTTTTCCATTGACTTGACTGCAGAGTGTAGAATGGTCGCTGGGGTTTCGGCAAATTATTGTCATTTGTAGATTTTACGATGCAACAAAAGATCAAAATGATGTTACGTTACCAAAAAAAAAAAAAAAAAAAAAGATCAAAATGATGAAAACACCAAAAAAAGAAAAAAAGATTAGGCTTTTCTAATTGTTCTCGGTCTCTGATCGATCGCGAAACCTTATCATGCAATGCTAACATCACTACTAATATCACGTGGCATAATAACAAAGCGACTTGTTCGGATGATTGCCTAGGACAGCAGCTTCGGCCCTACAAGCTGTGCATCATCATCATTCCCGGCATCGGAAAGATTCATGATTTGGCTGGGGTCAGCAGAGCCCCCCCAACACGAGCTTTTGCTGCTCGCAGCTGTTGAATTTGAGGAGCCACATGATGTTTGGTGAAATTCGGACATTGTGGGTAAAAGAAAAGATGATGATCGTTCTTGGTTTGGACGGCTTCTGACTTTGCAAATTTCTTCCTCCTCTGGGCCCAAGAAAGTGGAAAGACCTTTCTTGAGTGCGTCTCTCTCTCTCTCTCTCCGAAAAGGAGATTTTCACGCATCTTGCCCTTTGTTGGGCTTGCGATGCTCGGTGCAACTTTGATGGGAGGCCAATCGAGTAGATTTTCTCTCTTTTGCAATTAGGAGAGTCGATTTGGGTTGGGGGACCTTCGCTAATTATGACAAATTGTGAAAGCTAGAAAGGATAGGTCGCGGGCTCAAGTAGGTCTGCCCTGTGTCGAGCAGAGGATCGATCTGAATCGACTTGACTTTCCCTTTCCGGACTCGATGATGCTCTAAGCTTGACCGCCTCTTAATTCTGTGACATCACACATGCTTGTAGAATGGAATGCGCCGATTGTCCTTTGATAGACAAGGGATTTTGTCGTTTTTAATACCCAATTTTTCTTGTATCAAGCATATCTGATGACATAGAAATAAAAATATCTTCTTATTAAGTATGAAAAAAATAGCTAGTATATGCAGGATGCTCAATAATTAGGCCATTAACAAAGACATTCACATCTAAGCCACTTATAACATGTTCCCTTATTTTCCTTCAAAAGGATTCTTCACATTATTCATAACCATATCTACACAAGATATAGATGCCCATTTCATCACATCATCCATTTTGGTTTCTTCCCAATTCTCCTTTTCGCCACTTACTTCTTCTCGAACCAAATTCATCCTAAAAGTTACGAGACGACAAGCCTAACGAGATTGAATCATGACAAAATATATGTCTTCAAGGGTCCTCGTCTCTCTCGTCCACTTTTGTCAATCTCGTTATCATCCCCATATGGTTGATTAGAGATGAATCCCATAGAATATTGCAGTACAACCATGTCTGGTACAGCGACAAGCATGACCTTACCAACCACACTAATCTACAGGGAAAGTAGGATTTGGACTGACCTGATGCACCAAAGTCCAAAGTAGCAGTTTGGGCCCCTCCCTATGTATAGACAACGACACATGAATGTTACTTTGGTCCCTACAGAGTCCATACATTGAAAGCACATTTAAATTGGGTTGGCTGGACTCGGGTCCACCCAAATTTGATATTTTTTCTTTCGTCTCTTTGCCCGACCTGATCATGATGGACCCGAAGAGGTACGTCGCATGTGATGCTATGTATATCAAGACTGATGTCACGACATCAAAATTGTGCTCATTCAAATTAGAAAACAATCTCATTGAACCTTGCTTTGTAAGGTAGCGGTGCTTGAAATGACATGAGGAAATGGCTTGAATACAATGAAACTTTGTTTAAGAGAAATTCTGATGTGACGTAATATGATCATTTGATATCTATTAGAATCTATACATTCTTACCATCTTTTAGTTCATAAAAGAATTACTATCATGAAAAATTTTAAATAAATATATTTATGATAAATTCACTTATGTAAATTAATATATTTAAAATAAATTTACTCTCAATTTTTTAATTGAATTAATATAACGAAAAATCATAAATGAATAATATGCATTATTTAATTTACTAATTTGATAATTAAATTTAATAAAAATTAACAAAAAGCAAATTTGCCGTGTGCATTAGAATACAAGATTTTTTGTGATATTAATTTAGAAAAATAAATTTTGTATTTACATGGCGAATAATTTAGGCACGGCCCGCATGACATGGACAATTGATATGAGTGACCGAAATTAATCCCCTCCGTCTCTCTCTACTTTCGACCGACGCTCAATCTCAATCGGCATGGCCTCCCGCCTCCAAAACGACGACGCTCCTCCGCCCCTCGATCGCCGCCCGCCGCCGTGCGTCCTCCTCCTCTGGCACCATACCCAGTTCTCCATCCACAACCGTCCCCTCCCCGACGCCTTCCGCTTCCTCAAGCCCTGGGAATCGCCGTTCCCGCTCGACGACTTCCTCTCCTCCTCCGCCGACGCTCGAGCCACCGAGGCGATCCTCACCTCCGGCATGACGCTGATCACTGCCAACGTGCTCCGGCGGCTCCTGGGGGTCCGCCTCGTCGTCACTACCAGTGCGGGCCTCAACCACATCGACGTGGCGGAGTGCCAGTGGCGCGGGATCGCGATCACTAACGCGGGTGACGCGTACTCGGCGGACGTGGCGGATCTGGTGGTCGGGCTGCTGATCGACGTGCTGAGGAAGGTCTCGGCGGGCGATCGGTACATGAGGCGGGGGTCGTGGAGTAGGGAGGGAGAATTTGGGCTCGGTTCGAAGGTAATCGAGCTCGCTCAATCTTCTTCACTCGTCTCTGATGATTCTCGTCGTTAATGGCTGTTTGGATGAGTGCTTAGCAATCATGACAGGAGAATTAGGTAAAGGCGAGCTCTGATGGAACGTGCAAGAGCCAGCATTTTAGTATTTAACAATTTGAGAACTGAGTTTCGCCTTCAATGATGATTATAATGTGCTCTCTGTTACATTATGTCAAAGCTTCGGACTGTAGACCGTGGAGAGATTGATGATTAGCTTTTTAGCTGATGCTTTTAATTGATTAATTTGATGGGCCTAAGTTGGCCCGTCCGCCTATATTGGGCCTAAAAGCTTGGTCCACAATATTAGAGCCAATGGATGGAGGGATATGATGAAGGGACACATTCCTTTTTGGAGGGGACGTATATAAATGGGAAATAAAGAGGGAGGAACGTACCTTTTCACAGTACGTACGTTCCTCCTCCCTCTCTCCCTTCAAAACTCTCTTCAAAAGAAAAGAAGAACAGCAACCAAAGAGACGACACCCTTTTTCCTACTAGGCTAATTGGCGTCATCGGATCGAAAGGGACCGAATTCTCTTCCTCATATCGGCGTCGGTGTTTAATCTGTGGCTAATAAGGTACATTCGATTCTGTGATGTGCCTTAAGATCGGTGATGCATGTGATTTTCCCGGGCTTGTATTCCGCGCAAGTTTAGGAGTTCGATTTAAGGTTGAATTCGGATTTTGGGAATCCGACAATCCCTACATTGGTATCAGAGCAAGAGTTCATGTTTCCCGATCCTTTTTCATGTTTTTCCCGACCTCTTTCATGTTTATAAATGATTTTTATTGATTTTTCGTGAAAAGAAATTCGACCGACACCGATCGGGGCGGAAAAATCCCGACACCCGAGACTGTTCATGCGTTTTTTCAAGCTTCTATAAGTCGAAATCCATTTCTGATTGCGTTGGATGGAAGGTCTTGTTGAGACGAGCGTGACGAGTGGCGGAACGCTGCCAACGGCCGCCAGAGGCGCTCTCACGCGCAGCTGGAGCGAAACGGTGTCTTCGGCGCGTGCAACGCAGGCGCCAACTTAGAGAAGGCGTAGGCGCGTGCATTGCACGTGCGCGCGCAGGCGACGTGCGCACGTGCGCCGGGGCGATCGCTGGTGCATGCTGATGTCATCGTGACGTCAGCTGCACGCGTGCCGGGTTGGTCCATCTGACCTGACTCGACCGGCCTGGCCCGACCCAACGACCTGACCCGGCTGAGACCCGTTGATAATAAACAAGTCAACACTGACTCCAATTATCACTACCCTGTGTGGTTTTTAAAGTATGCCTTTTAGGGCTTGACTTGTTGAGGCAACCAAAAAAAAAGAAGAAGCTAATTTTAAATATACCGACCAAAAAAAAAAGAAGAAGCTAATTTTAAATATGTTTGACCAGGGGAAAAACAGAGGCTAATTTAAATATGATCTTTTCTAAGATCTACACGAATATTGCTTGTGAGTTGTGATTCCCTATATTTGTATAGGCAACATGGTTGATTAGTTTCGCCATTATGCGCCCCCCACAAACTTTTATATATAAAAAACTAAAATCCCTTTTCGCGTGTAAAGCGAATGCATTACTATTTTTCATTTTTCATTTTTTTTTTTTGCAACGTCACCATGAAGTAATGCTTAAGAGTAATATATCTCTCAAAACTCATGATAAGGAATTGAGAGAAAGATGAAATTGGTCATTGCAAAGGTAAGATTAACGGAAGGGTTTCATCGAGTGCAATTTCTAATGGGACGCAGGTAGATAATTTTTTTTTTTTTACCTTTTTTATTCTTTCATCTTTCTTTGAGATTAAATTACATTGTAATATTAAAAACAATATGTACGTGAAAGGCTGAGTGACAGTGTAAAAAAGTGAAACAAAATCGATTTTTGGGATAAATATATTTATAAATACTTAATTCACGTAGCCCCTCTAGAAGCCAAAAGGGACGAGGGAAAATATCTTCTTCTTTTTTTGGTTCTTCTGATTTTCCGCTTCTGAGTTTATCCTTTTAACCACTTTTTATTTTTTTTATTTTTTGCCATATTTCTTTTCAATAATGTTGGACGCAGCGATGGGTGTTCGTGCGGTCCCAAAGATTTTCCATAACAAATAAATTTAGCGATAGAAAAAGGGGAAAAGCGCCAGCAGGCGGCGTGCTCATGCAACGAGGCTGCCCTTCTTGAGCGAAGATCACGTGAGGGCCCCTACTGACCATGCCCCGTGCGATGTTTCCAAGGCCACCGTGCCCTGACCTTTCAAATAACGTGCTCGCTTCGATTTTATATTGATTTTCTTTTTCTTTTCTTTTCTTTTTTTCTCTGTCTGGGAATCTCTGTTTGATTTATTTGTGGGGCTTTAAAAAGGGAGGAATGGAAGAAAATAGAAGGATGTCATGTTGAGAGAAATGAGATTGGAACATAATGCAACGAAAACCGAGTCCTTTTTTGTCCTCTTCTTTTGTTTTGCCCCAGTAGAGAGACCTCATCTCAGTACCAACACTGGGAAACCTGATTCGATTCACCAGCACGCCAATTACAAAGGGACGTCCATCACGAGTGTGATTATTTCGTGAAAAATTTATCGACTGAGGAAAATATTTTTTTTTTGTGAAAATTAATTTGCAAGGACAATGATCTGTTTTTGGATCGTCTCGTGATGTACTTGAAGCGAGACGGGAAAAAACTACACATGCCGAAACTTGAGCTTGAGAGTGCATAGGAGGGGAGGAGGGCCTTGTGGACCGACATGGAGATGTCGTTGTTGGTAATTTATTTGTAAAACAAATCAAGAAGTGTCTTCTTCCATATGAAAAAAAAAGTGAGCATGTATGTGGATGAGATTTGACATTAACTAACAATCATTATTTTTTATTTATTGAAAAATTCAGATTTTTTTAATAAAAAAATAACCATATCGTTCCATTGAAACAATATGACTATTCATAAGGGGTTGCGGTTATTTTTTATTTATTTAATTTCGAATTTTATTATTTCTTTCAATTATTATCTCGTAATTCATACCTGTTCAAACATAAATTTTTAATTATTGGAAGGTTGTGTCTGCTTGTATGTAATTTCTTGTCTTTGCTATAAATTATTGAAATTGTTTGTTCAATCACAATCTTCTCCTTCCATTTTCATTTTCTTTTGGAAGAATATATAATTATCGTTTCTAATTATTTCTTAAAGAGACTCTAGAGAAATACGGGAATTGTTATATAATATTTTTATTTGAGATTTTGTTGTATTTTGGAAGATATTTATTGATGATCATTAGCAACTTTGTGGGGCAAATGAATTCTTAAAAAAAAGTGCTATAACGCCTCAAAGTCTGACTTAATTGCTCTATTAATTCAAAGTCATATTTTTCCAAAAAATTTAAGGATTTATCTTGTAGCAATGGAGTCAGAGTACACAGCCGCTCCACTCTCTCTCTCCCTTTCCCAACCAAAGCCAATCTCTATTTGTCGGCTTCTTCAGTTGACCCACCTTCGTCACAGTGACCGCCAGGAGAAGGCCTTCTCGTTGCTTCGGGGAATGTTAGAAGATGGTAGATTTTTCGGCAGAAGTGCATGTTCCCGTCTGCTCTCAAGGCGTGCACGGATCTGTTCGGTCCGTATAAGAGGGAGTGCGGTTTCGTAGAATGCCGTGATAAATGTCTTGGTTTGGTTTGGTAAGTTCAATGTCGCGATGGAATCGTTCCATGAGATGCAAAAGTTGTGTGCGCCAGATGGGTACACCATAAAGAACATGTCGAGCGCTTGTGTTGGTGCGGCTCATTGGGGATGGCTCAACAATTTTTTCAGAGGATCCATAGCCTCTCATGTTTGTGGCCGACGTTGAGGATGCCGAGACTTTGATCCACGAGATCAAGTGCAAGGCAATGCCCTAATTACACATTTTGAACATTTTCAACTTATACTAGAAGTGTCAAAATGGATCATGAACTCATTTTTTGACTCATATTTTATTTATATGAGTTGTATATGAGTTAGAGACTTTTAAAAACTTAACTAAAACTGAATCCAAAAAGTGAGTCCGATATAAATTGATCAAAAATGGGTTAGAACTTGTGACCCTCTTTCGATTCATTTAAAATATCAAGTGGTTAGAACCTATTTCCAAGTATCCAACCCAAGCCTAGCATAGCTTCTCCCTCTTTAACTTTACAAAATGTTTTTTTAAATAAAAATTGAAATTATAATTATTTTTTATTTTTCTTTTTTCTTTTTCTTTTTTATTTCTTCCTCCTCCTTCCTTAGCCGGTGGCCAACATGACGGCGGCCAACGACGGGCCAGGCGAGGCTTGAGCTCACCGACCTCACATGAGCTCAACACCGTCGACAATTGGCAAGGCCTCGACCTCCCAAATTAAGCTCACCGGTGTTGGGCAAGTTCAAGTCTCGCCGAATCTGATAAAGTTGAGCTCGCCTAACATCTTGTGAGGCTGGATGGTGAGGCTCAAACTCGCCCGCTGGCAAGACGAAGGCCTCATCGTTGACTGGTCTATGAGCTCGAGCTCGCCCGACTCAAGCAAGCCCGAACCGGCTTGTGGCCGATTGTCGCTATTGTCATGGTTGGCGACTGGCCAAGGAAGAAGAAAAAGAATAATTAAAAATATATTTTTGAAAAAAATAAAAATCAATTAAAAAACATTTTCTAAAAATAAATTTTAAAAAAATTATAAAAATTAACTATTAAATTTGTATTGCATAAAAATGTTTTGGCAATACCTTTTTTTTTTAAAGAAAAAAATCATAAAAATAAGATTTCTTAGTTTAGTTAAAAGTTTTTCATGTTGTAGTTTTTAGTTGTTCAATAATATGTTTACTCCAAATAAGAGAAAGATGTGCATGGTCTAATTCTTCATAAATATTTCAATTTATATTTTTTAACATTATTTTATTTTATTTACTATTTTTTAATTATTTAATTTTTTAAATTTAATTTGAAGTTTAAATCCAATTTGCATATAGCTTAAAGTGGGCGTGAGAATATTAATGAGTTTTAGAAATATTGATCAGGTCAGGTATGGGTTTGGTCGAGTATGTATCATTAGATTTACACTACATGAATATGAGTTAAAGCGAATTAAATGGGTCAAATATAAGTCAACTCATTTTCGACTCGACCACCCATTTGACAGGCCTAGTTTTCCATTCCAAGAATCGCCGATTTCTTCCTTTTGTTTTCAATTCTAGTTTATGAGCTTTTGATGCTTCGATTCTCGATTCACTCTCATTTAATGGATTGTTAGACAAAGTTGTTACATGCGTGGGATGAGATGTGGCGCTTTTTTTATGGAGGCAATCTGGAATATGGGCATGACGACTGATTTGCTTTTAGTTTTTCGAGATTTCTCTTTCTCAAGAAAAAAAGAAAAAGAAAAATGGATGGAAGATATTTCCAATCGTATGAAAGCCCCGTACACTTTAAACCTACAAATTTAAAAGCTACGAGCATTGTAAACAAAAAACTCCAAACATATTCAATGCGGCATCTACGAAACACTCCTATATATCTTTATTTCTTATTTTGTGGACAATCGAGAAACAAGAAAACACTATTATCAATCTTGACGTTCAAGAACCGTATCCATGAAACGATTATTCTCCCAACTACATAAGTATATCATCCTTAAAACCGCATCCAATAAAACCCTAGACCCCACTATGCTTCTCCTGCGGGTGAGATCGTTGCGCCATTAGGACAACAAATTCGACGATGAGCGCATCCCGCTCCTGTATAGCCCGGGCGATCTACGCTCGAATTTCCCGCATTCTAGCTCGCGTCCTTGCCATGCGGGCTTCCCAGTCATAGAACTCCGGAGCCCACCCAATGCACAAAAAGTGATTCTCAAGAAGTTCCCTGTGAACCAAAATGGATCTCACCCCATGAAGGGCTACGTCGAGATCCCATTTGAGATGCGTTATCCTGCTTTTGACTGCCACAAAATCCTCAGGAATTTGCCAAAGCCTTGACATTTTCTCTCCCTCTCTCAGTCTCTTTTAGTGTTCTCCTACTTCAAGATAAGAAGGCAGAAGCAAGAATTAGTTTGAGATGGTTAATAGGAACTTTCTCCAAAACTTCGAGCGACGTGCGCACGTGCGACGCACATGCGCCGAGGCGGTCGCTGGCACGTGCCGGGTCGGTCTGTCCGACCCGACCCGACCGGCCCAGCCCGACCCGGCTGAGACCCGTTGACCGTTGATCGTTGACGACCATTGACGACTGTTGACCGGAAGTGGGTATCTCTGCTTTTTCTGGGGTTTGCGATGATGCTCAGTGCAACTTGGATGGGAGGCCAATCGAGTAAGATTTTCTCTTTTCCGCAATTAGGGAGAGTTGATTTTTGGGGGTGGGGGTACCTAATTATGAAAAATTGTGAAAGCGAAAAGGGATATTTGCGGGCTCGAGAGGGTGTCGGGTTGCCCCGATGATCAATTCGACTTGACCGAGCTTTCCCTTTCCGACCACGACGTTGTTCTAAGCATTGACCATCTCTTAATTTTGTGACAGCACACATGTTTGTGGAATGGAAATGTGTTAATTGTCCATTGATGAGCAATAAAATGATTCTCAAGAAGTTCCTTGTGAACCAAAATGGATCTCACCCCATGAAGGGCTACGTCGAGATCCCATTTGAGATGCGTTATCCGTTTTTGACTGGCACAAAATCCTCGGAATTTGCCAAAGCCTTGACATTTTCTCTCCCTCTCTCGCCTCTTCTTAGTGTTCTACTTCAAGATAAGAAGGCAGAAGCAAGAATCAGTTTGAGATGGTTAATAGGAACTTTCCCCAAAACTTCGAGCGAAGTGCGCATGTGTGACGCACGTGCGCCGGGGCGGTCGCTGGCGCGTGCCTCGCACGCACCAGCTGACGTCATTGTGACGTCAGCTGCACGCGTGCCGCACGTGCCGAGTCGGTCTATCCGACTTGACCCGATCGGCCCAGCCCGACCCGGCTGAGACCCGTTGACCGTTGATTGTTGACGACCATTGACGACCGTTGACCGGAAGTGGGTATCTCTGCTTTTTCTGGGGTTTGCGATGATGCTTGGTGCAACTTGGATGGGAGGCCAATTGAGTAAGATTTTCTTTTTTCTGCAATTAGGGAGAGTCGATTTTTGGGGGTGGGGTACCTAATTATGAAAAATTGTGAAAGCGAAAAGGGATATTTGCGGGCTCGAGAGGGTGTCGGGCCGCCCCGATGATCAAATCGACTTGACCGGGCTTTCCCTTTCCGACCACGACGTCGTTCTAAGCATTGACCATCTCTTAATTTTGTGACAGCACACATGTTTGTGGAATGGAAATGTGTTAATTGACCATTGATGAGCAATAAAATGATTCTCAAGAAGTTCCCTGTGAACCAAAATGGATCTCACCCCATGAAGGGCTACGTCAAGATCCCATTTGAGATGCGTTATCCTCGCTTTTTGACTGGCACAAAATCCTCGGAATTTGCCAAAGCCTTGACATTTTCTCTCCCTCTCTCGCTCTCTTAGTGTTCTCCTACTTCAAGATAAGAAGGCGAAGCAAGAATCGCTTGAGATGGTTAATAGGAACTTTCCCCAAAACTTCGAGCGACATGCGCACGTGCGACGCACGTGCATCGGGGCGGTCGCTGGCGCGTGCGAGGCACGCGCCAGCTGACGTCATTGTGACGTCAGCTGTACGCATGCCACACGTGCCGAGTCAGTCTGTCCGACCCGACCCGACTGGCCCGGGTCACCCATTGACCGTTGATCGTTGACGACCATTGACGACCGTTGACCGGAAGTGGGTATCTCTGCTTTTTCGGGGTTTGCGATGATGCTCGGTGCAACTTGGATGGGAGGCCAATCGAGTAAGATTTTCTCTTTTCTGCAATTAGGGAGAGTCGATTTTTGGGGGTGGGGGTACCTAATTATGAAAAATTGTGAAAGCGAAAAGGGATATTTGCGAGCTCGAGAGGGTGTCGGGCCGCCCCGGTGATCAATTCGACTTGACCGGGCTTTCCCTTTCCGACCACGACATCGTTCTAAGCATTGACCATCTCTTAATTTTGTGACAGCACACATGTTTGTGGAATGGAAATGTGTTAATTGTCCATTGATGAGCAATAAAATGATTCTCAAGAAGTTCCCTGTGAACCAAAATGGATCTCACCCCATGAAGGGCTACGTCGAGATCCCATTTGAGATGCGTTATCCTGCTTTTGACTGGCACAAAATCCTCAGGAATTTGCCAAAGCCTTGACATTTTCTCTCCCTCTCTCAGTCTCTCTTAGTGTTCTCCTACTTCAAGATAAGAAGGCAGAAGCAAGAATCAGTTTGAGATGGTTAATAAGAACTTTCCCCAAAACTTCGAGCAACGTGCGCACGTGCGACGCACGTGCGCTGGGGCGGTCGCTGGCGCCTGCGAGGCACGCGCCAGCTGACGTCATTGTGACGTCAGCTGCACGCATGTCGCACGTGCCGAGTCGATTTGTCCGACCCGACCCGACCGGCCCGGGTCACCCATTGACCGTTGATCGTTGACGACCATTGACGACCGTTGACCGGAAGTGGGTATCTCTGCTTTTTCTGGGGTTTGCGATGATGCTCGGTGCAACTTGGATGGGAGGCCAATCGAGTAAGATTTTCTCTTTTCTGCAATTAGGGAGAGTCGATTTTTGGGGGTGGGGGTACCTAATTATGAAAAATTGTGAAAGCGAAAAGGGATATTTACGGGCTCGAAAGGGTGTCGGGCCGCCCTGATGATCAATTCGACTTGACCGAGCTTTCCCTTTCCGACCACGACGTTTTTCTAAGCATTGACCATCTCTTAATTTTGTGACAGCACACATGTTTGTGGAATGGAAATGTGTTAATTGTCCATTGATGAGCAATAAAATGATTCTCAAGAAGTTCCCTGTGAACCAAAATGGATCTCACCCCATGAAGGGCTACGTCGAGATCCCATTTGAGATGCGTTGTCCTGCTTTTGATTGCCACAAAATCCTCAGGAGTTTGCCAAAGCCTTGACATTTTCTCTCCCTCTCTCAGTCTCTCTTAGTGTTCTCCTACTTCAAGATAAGAAGGCAGAAGCAAGAATCAGTTTGAGATGGTTAATAGGAACTTTCCCCAAAACTTCGAGCGACATACGCACGTGCGACGCACGTGCGCCGGGGCGGTCGCTGGTGCGTGCGAGGCACGGGCCAACTGACGTCATTGTGACGTCAGCTGTACGCGTGCCGGGTCGGTTCGTCTGACCCGACCCGATCGGCCCAGCTCGACCCGACTGAGACCCGTTGACCTTTGACAATTGACGACCATTGATGACCGATGACCGGAAGTGGGTATCTCTGCTTTTTCTGGGGTTTGCGATGATGTTCGGTGCAACTTGGATGGGAGGCCAATCAAGTAAGATTTTCTCTTTTCTGCAATTAGGGAGAGTCGATTTTTGGGGGTGGGGGTACCTAATTATGAAAAATTGTGAAAGCGAAAAGGGATATTTGCGGGCTCGAGAGGGTGTCGGGCCGCCCTGATGATTAATTCGACTTGACCGGGCTTTCCCTTTCCAACCACGACGTTGTTCTAAGCATTGACCATCTCTTAATTTTGTGACAGCACACATGTTTGTGGAATGGAAATGTGTTAATTGTCCATTGATGAGCAATAGTGAAACTTTTGTCATTTTCAATGCATTATCTTTCTCATTAAGTACAGCCAGCAAATGAAATCGTTATAGGGCACTCGTTTATTAGACCCTTAACAAAGACATCCATGTTGAACCCCCCTCCAACAACGATTCATTATCTTATTTTCCTTTGAAGGAATTCTCCACGTTATCCGTAACCAAATCTACACATGATAGGGATGCCCTTTCTGATCACATCGCTCTTTTGGTTTCTTCTCAATTTTCCTTTACGCCTCTAGCTTCTTCTAACCAGTCGCATCCCGAAAGAGTTTCAAGGTGACAGGCCTAACAAAGACGAATCACGACAAACTTTCTGTGCATGGCTTTAAAGGTTCTCGTCCCTGCTGTCGATTTTTGACAATCCTGTTATCAACCCCAATGCGGTTGATAAGAGAAGAGTCCCCATTGAATTTACCGTACAACCATGTCTGGTACAGCAGCAAACATGGCCTACCGCACCATCAAGCACATATACAGAAAACATAACAAGAGGAACTCTACATTGGAAACTAGGATTTGGACCGACCTGACAACCTCAAGACGCCCCCTATGCACTAGAGTCCGAAGTAGCATTTTGGACCACTCCCCATGTATAGACAACGACGCATGAATGCTCCTTTGGTCCCTACTGAGTTCATGCATTCAAGGGCATTAAAACTTTATGTGTCCACCCGATTCATATCCCAGATTCACCCAAATGCAATGTCCTATCGTTCGTCTCTTTGCCCGACCTGATCGCGGTGGACCTGAAGAGGTACAACACAAGAGATGTGAGGTATATTAAGATTGATGTCTCGATGTTCTGATATCATAGCGATTCGATATCTCTTTTGTTGGGAGTCGGACATGATGTGTGTTATTCCAATGTTGGAATTTTGCTCATTCAAATAGGTCATTATGCCAATGTTAGAAAGTACTCTCGTTGAACCTAGATTTGTAGGGCGGTGATGCTTGAAATAAGGCAAGGATATGACTAGAACACAGAAGTCTAATTAGGAGGGATTTTGACTCGACCCGACCATTCAAGATCAATCACGTAACCTTTTATCAAGAAATGAATTGCAATAGCTTTGCCTTTTTCAATTGCTCCCAATTCGTTAATAAAATGGTGTTTTGCAAAACATATGACTTGTGCTCCACTTGCAAAGGAGTTGTGGATACCACTCTACATTTATCATACGTTGGATATCTTATGCGGAATTGACATGTTCTTTCTGATTTTTATGGTCAATTTGCTTCGCAAAAAACATTTTCCAAGATAACATTTTCCTCATTTTTCAATATTTGGTTCGCCTAGGAAAATGAGTCATAGATGACGGTTTTCCTACCAAAATTTAAATTTGGAAAAATGATTTCCTTTATGAAAGAATCAGAAAACACTTTTCAAAATATAACTAAGTATTGGTGCTTGAATCCGAAACTCTACGTTTGGGCATGGAAATCCTAACATTAGTTCCCGATGTCCAGGATCGGTTCTCCAATAGTTGGGCTTAGGTCCATTGAAGCCGGGCTCGAACCCCTCGAACCCCTGGTGCCTGTACTCGATGCTTCAGCACCTGAGCTCAGGTCCATAAAGGCTGTACTTGGGTCTCAACACTTGAACTTTGGTCTTGACTTTGGCCAGGGTCATAAAGGCTGTGGCTGAGTCATCCGCGGTTGGATCCTTAGTTAATGAAACGTAATTCCTAATTTAAAAATAAAAAAAAAAACAAAATTTCAATATTTTTATGTAAAAAGTCAAAATTTTATCTTTTTTTTTTTTTTTTTTATTCTCATATATGCTTTTCTTTTTCTTTTCTTCTTGCATCTTCCTGGCCGGTGATCGACCATAGGTAATCTCGAGATAGAATCCTAGAATCCAATCCATGGTTTTGGTTTTCCACTAACTTGACTGTAGAGTGTAGAATGGTTGCTGGGTTCGGCAGATTGTTGTTATTTGTAGATTTTACGATGCAACAAAAAATCAGAATGACAAAAACACCCAAAAAAAAAAAAAGAAAAAAGATAAGGCTTTTCTAATCATTCTCAGTCTTTGATCGATGATGAAACCTTATCGTGCAATGCTAACATCACTATTTATATCACGTGGCATAATAACAAAGGGACTTGTTCGGATGATTGCCTAGGACAGCAGCTTCGGCCCTACAAGCTGTGCATCATCATCATTCTCGGCATCGGAAAGATTCATGATTTGGCTGGGGACAGCAGAGTCCCCCACACGAGCTTTTGCTGCTCGCAGCTGTTGAATTTGAGGAGCCACATTATGTTTGGTGAAATTCGGACATTGCGGGTAACAGGGAGGATGATGATCGTTCTTGGTTTCTTTTCTTCTGTTCATCAATCGTCGGATTAGTTGTCAGAACGGACGGCTTCTGACTTTGTGAATTTCTTCCTCCTCTGGGCCCAAGAAAGTGGAAAGACTTTTCTCGAGTGCGTCTCTCTCTCTCTCCCTCTCTCTCTCTCTCCCCGAAAAAGGATATTTTTACGCATCTTGCCTTTTGTTGGGCTTGCGATGCTCGGTGTAATTTTTTTTTTTTATTGATCTTACTTTACTCCTATTTTAATTCTCATTACTTTTGCCCCGCCTCTTTATACGGCGTGAGAGTCGAAATTCGTACTTGAAATTAAATTGTTTCTACCCCAATCCTCATTGAAAAGGCAGGGATTCGAATCCTTACCTCTTCCTAACATGTTGGAAGGGTGGCGGTAAACCCAATGGCTCATAGTGTAACTTTGATGGGAGGCCAATTGAGTAGATTTTCTATTTTTTGCAATTAGGAGAGTCGATTTGGGTTGGGGGGGGACCTTTGCTAATTATGACAAATTGTGAAAGCTAGAAAGGATAGGTCACGGGCTCAAGTAGGTCTGCCCCGTGTTGAGCAGAGCATTGATCGGAATCGACTTGACTTTCCCTTTCCGGCCTCGATGATGCTCTAAGCTTGATCGCCTCTTAATTCTGTGACATCACACATACTTGTAGAATGGAATGGCCGATTGTCCTTTGATAGACAAGGGATTTTATCGTTTTCAATACACCATTTTTCTTGTATCAAGCATATCTGATGATATAGAAATAAAAATATGTTCTTATTAAGTTTGAATAGCTAGTATCTGGAGGATGCTCAATTTATCGACGCATGGACCTCTAGAGTACCATAATTTGGCACAAAGAGACACTTAAGTGCCGTAACTTATGAAAGTGACACTTGAGTACCAAAATCGGAAAGAAATGGATTACTTACCAAAACGCTGACATGTTAATTTTCCTAAGAAGAGAGTGCAAAACGGCAAGATCGTTTTGGTGGCCGACGTATTAAAAATTTAATATAAAATTAATTAAATTTAATTTAAAAAATTTAAAAATTAAAAAAAAGGCCCTGGCCGCCGCCGTTGCCTCCCCACCGTCATTGGAAGGGCCGTTGATCCCAATCGACCAATGGTGAGGGCCCACGAGCCCTCGCCACAAATCTGGGCGAGGATCGCGGTGGCGGCCCTTGGCTTGGCAAGGGCTTGTGGCCGAGCGAGGGCCCCCAACCCTCGTTGGATTTGGGCGAGGGCTGCGATCCTTGCGAGCCCTCATAGGGGTTGGCGACCCTAGTCGACCCAACCCCTTCCGTCGCCGGCCCTTCTTGGCGGTGGTGGGGAGGTGGCGGCTCGCCCGCCTCCCCCTTTTCTAATTGTTTAATATTAAAAATTATTATTTTTAAATATTTAAATAAATTTAATTAATTTTATATTATTTTTTTACCACGTTAAGCATCAAAAAGACGCCATTTTTGCATTATTTGGTCACATCAGCGTATAAAACGGCATCATTTTGCATTTACTTCGCCAGAAATTGCGCACATCAGCATTTTGGTCGGATTTTGGCCGAAGTGGTACTTAAGTGATCCATTTCTCTTTGAATGTGGCACTTAAATATCACTTTCGTAAATTATGCCATTTAAGTGTCCATTTGTGCCAAGTTATAACACTTGAAGAGATGTTTTGCCTCAATTAATCAAGCCATTAACAAGGACATTCATATCTAAGCCACTTATAACATTGTTTCGTTCCCTTATTTTCCTTTAAAAGGATTCTTCACATTATTCATAACCACATCTACACAAGATATAGATGCCCTTTCCATCACATCATCCATTTTGGTTTCTTCCCAATTCTCCTTTTCGCGACCTACTTCTTTAACCAAATTCATCCTAAAAATTACGGGACAACAAGCCTACCAAGATTGAATCATGACAAAATTTCTTCATATGTCTTCAAGTGTCCTCGTCTCTCTCGTCCACTTTTGTCAATCTCGTTATCATCCCCATATGGTTGATTAGGGAAAGTAGGATTTGGACCGACCCGATGCACCAAAGTCCGAAGTAGCAGTTTGGGCCCCTCCCCATGTATAGACAACGACACATGAATGCTGCTTTGGTCCCTACGAGTCCACACATTCAAAGCACATTTAAATTGGGTGGGCTGGACTCAGGTCCACCCGAATTTGATATTTTTTCTTTCGTCTCTTTGCCCGACCTGATCATGATGGACCCGAAGAGGCATGTCACATGTGATGCTATGTATATCAAGACTGATGTTGCGACATTCGGATATCATAGTGATTTGATCGTTCTTCTATTGAGAATCAAATGTGATGCGTGTTATTCGAACATTAAAATTGTGCTCATTCAAATTAGAAAACAATCTCATTGAACCTTGCTTTGTAAGGTAGCGATGCTTGAAATGACATGTGGAAATGATTTGAATACAACGAAACTTTGTTTAAGAGAAATTCTGATGTGACAATATGATCATTTGATATCTATTAAAATCTATACATTCTTACCATCTTTTAGTTCATAAAAGAATTCATATCATGAAAAACTTTAAATAAATATATTTATGATAAATTCACTTATGTAAATTAATATATTTAAAATAAATTTACTCTCAATTTTTTTAATTGAATTAATATAACAAAAAATCATTAATGAATAATATGCGTTATTTAATTTACTAATTTGATAATAAAATTTAATAAAAATTAACAGAAAGCAAATTTGTCGTGTGCATTAGAATACAAGATTTTTGTGATATTAATTTAGAAAATAAATTTTGTATTCACATGACGAATAATTTAGGCACGGCCCGCATGACATGGACAACCGATATGAGTGACCGAAATTAATCCCCTCCGTCTCTCTCTACTTTCGACCGACGCTCAATCTCAATCGGCATGGCCTCCCGCCTCCAAAATGACGGCGCTCCTCCGCCCCTCGACCGCCGCCTGCCGCCGTGTGTCCTCCTCCTCCAGCACCCTACCCAGTTCTCCGTCCACAACTGTCCCCTCCCCGACGCCTTCCGCTTCCTCAAGCCCTAGGAATCGCCGCTCCCGCTCGACGACTTCCTCTCCTCCTTCGCCGACGCCCGTGCCGCCGAGGCGATCCTCACCTCCGGCATGACTCCGGTCACCGCTGACGTGCTCCAGCGGCTCCCGGGGGTCCGCCTCGTCGTCACCACCAGCGCGGGCCTCAACCACATCGACGTGGCGGAGTGCCGGCGGCGCGGGATCGCGATCGCCAACGCGGGGGACGCGTACTCGGCGGACATGGCGGATCTGGCGGTCGGGCTGCTGATCGACGTGCTGAGGAAGGTCTCGGCGGGCGACCGGTACGTGAGGCGTGGGTCGTGGAGCGGCGAGGGAGAATTTGCGCTCGGTTCGAAGGTAATCGAGCTCGCTCAATCTTCTTCACCTGTCTCTGACGATTCTCGTCGTTAATGGCTGTTTGGATGAGTGCTTAGCAATCGTGACAGGAGAATTAGGTAATAGCGAGCTCTGATGGAACGTGCAAGAGCCGGCAATTTAGTATTTGACTATTTGAGAACTGAGTTTCGCCATCGATGATGATTATGTGCTCTCTGTTACATCATGTCAAAGCTTCGGGCTGTAGACCGTGGAGAGATTGATGATTAGCTTTTTAGCCAAACACAATCATTTGACCGTGGCGTGATACAAAAGAAAAGGTGAACAGGACAAGCAATTTTCGTGTGTTTCGCTATCGATTGGTCTGATATGGTGGAGGATGTTTATACTGAGTGAACGAGCCCCTAAGTCGAGATTGGGTTTAGTTGTTTTCCTTCATTCGACTCTAACGCATTCAACTTCCTCAAATTTTTAAACTTCGATTGATCTAGTAGTGTTCATTTGTCTGACTGTAACAGTAAATATGATGGGTAAGATCTTCCAGCTAAGATAGATCATCCTGGCTTGGAATTTATCTTAAATGGAGAGTTCAGTCTGATATGTTGTTCGACAGAGTTACATGGTCTGGAGCATCCCCTGGCTTGGCCTAATAAATTCAATGGTGCAGTTACTGTTTTTTTTTTTTTTTTTTTTACCAAATGCTGTAATTTGGGTCACTGCATGTTATACACCCATGGCATAAAGTGTTTTATAGCAACGCGATTGGAATTATGAATGTTTATTTTCCCTTGAAAATGTCTATGCTGGTGGAGTTGACAGTGAAGCAAAGTTGGACAATCCATTGAGGGTCTGTAACAGAAGCGGCATAACATAAGGCCTTCTGAACTGGTTGACTTAACTCATGCTTGCGTGATTTTCTTTTGCTAGTGAGGTGTAGATGTACAATAGTATGTCGTCATTTATTTCCATGATTCAGGGAGAATTTTTCCATTTTACATGACTTGATCTTTTTGTCTCAGTTATAAATGAAGTGTAAATAATATCTTCTCCACTTTGATGGAGGCCAATCGAGTAGATGTTTTGCAATTAGGAGAGTTGATTGGGGTGGAGGTACCTAAATCTGAAAAATTTTGCAAGAGCTAAAAGGATAGGTGGCAGGCTCCAGAAGGTCGACGCCGCTCTGCGCCATGCCACGGATCGATCTGAAATGACTCGACTTTCCCTTCATGACCTCGATGATATTCTAAGTCAGGACCGCCTCTTAATTTTGTGACATCATCAATTCTTGTAGAATGAAAATGTGGCAAGTGTCCATTAATGAGCAATAGTGAAACTTTGTCATTTTCAATGCACCGTCTTCTTTAAAAGAAATCTCGACATTAACCATAACCAAATCTACACATAATATAAATGCCCTTTTCATAACATAGCTCATTTTGGTTTCTCCTCAATCCTTTTTTTTACCACTAATTTCTTTAACTAAACGCATCCTAAAAGTTATGAGGCAACAAGCCTAACAATAATGAAGCACGAAAAATTTCTTCGTACGGCTTTAAGGGTTCCAGCCTCTCTTGTTCGGTTATTGTCAATCTTGTTATCAACCGCATATGGATAATTGGAGAAGAATCCCATTGAATATTGCAGTACAGCCATGTCTGGTTCTGCAGCAAGCATGACCTACCTACCACACTATTCAATTATATACAGAACATAACAAGAGTAACTTTACATGGAAAGTAGGTTTAGGACCGACTCGAAAACCTCAAGATGCCCCCATTTGCGAGTGTCCCAAGTAGCATTTTGGACCACTGCCCATGTATGGACAAACGACACATTAATGCTTTTTGGTCCCTACTAAGTTCAAACATTTGAATCGGGTTTGTCCACTAGAGTCCACCTGATGCATATCCCGGATCCACCCAAATTCAATGTTCTTTCTTTAGTCTCTTTGGCCCATCCGATTGCAATGAACCCCCAAAGGTACGCTGGACGTGATGCTAGGTATATTAGGATTGATCTTGCGATGACCAGACATCATAGCAATTCGATATCTCTTCTACTGAGAATCTAACACGACGTGTGTTATTTGGAACTCGGAATTGTGCTCTTTCAAATCAATTAGTATGCTGATGTCACAAAGAAGTCCCATTGAACCTAACTTTGTAGGATGGCTACGCTTGAAATAGTGAGAGGACATGACTTAAACAAAACAAAAATTTAATTAGGAGGAACTCCAACTCGACCCAATTTGACCATTTAAGACTAATCACGTGACTTGCTATCAAGAAAAGAATTGCAGTAGTTTTGGCTTTTTCGATTCCTCCTAATCTGTTTAATAAAATACAATGGTGTTTCATAGAACATATGACTCATGCTCCGCTAGCAAAGGAGTTGTGGATATTGACAGGGATGAGTAAAACAGATTAACTGAATCCAGAACCGCCTAGATGAGCCGATTCTAAACAACTCCCAAAGGCGCTGGCTTGGTTCATGCTTTCATAAAATTAGAACCGGTGATTTTCGGTCCGCTTCACGATTCTTGGGAAGAGAGGAGAATCTGATCAACTGGACTGGATGTCCCATTATTATTAATGTTTTAATCTTAAGACATAAATGTAAATCTAATCGATTGCTACTGTGAGTCCTCCACGCTTCCTCACCCGGAGTCCTCTCTTCTCTGCCTCGGCCCTCTTCCACTTCGTGATTTAGGTGCCACATGAGAACATTCCCCGGCCAAAGAATTTCTATTCTTTGGTTCTCGGGAACAAAAAAAGAATAGAAACCCGTTTGATAACGGCAAGTTGGTTTTTTGTTTCTGGGAATAAAAAATTAGCTCGGGAATAGAAATGAGAAGTAAAAAAAAGTTGCTTCTTGTTCCCAGGAACAAGTTTAAGAAATAAGTGAATTTTTTTCTTTTATTCTTCTCTTGCTGACCACCATTGACCGCCGTTGATCGCCGCTCCCCATCGCCCGCCGTCGCTGCCGCCGGTCGCCGGAGGCCGATCGACCGCCCTCGCCGCCATCGGCTGACCGTCGCCGGTTGCCGGAGGTCGATCGACTGTCGCCGGCCGACCTCCGCCTGCCACCGCATGTTGCCGCCAGCCGACTGTCGGCCACCGACTGCCGCCGCCGATCGCCGTCGCACAGCCCATCAGCCGCCGTCGACCGTCGGCCACCGACTGTCGGAGGATATGACTTGAACACAGAAGTCTAATTAGGAGGGATTCTGACTTGACCCAACCATTCAAGACCAATCACGTAACCTGTTATCAAGAAAAGAATTGCAATAGCTTTGCCTCTTTCAATTGCTCTCAATTCGTTAATAAAATGGCGTTTTGCAGAAACATACGACTTGTGCTCTGCTTGCAAAGGAGTTGTTGATACCACTCTACATTTATTATATGTTGGATATCTTATGCGGAACTGACACGTTCTTACTGACTTATAGGGTCCATTTATTTCGTAGAAAATATTTTCTGGGATAACATTTCCTCATTTTCCGGTATGTGATTCGCCTAGGAAAATGAGTCACAGATGAATGTTTTCCTACCAAAATTTAAATTCAGAGAAATTATTTCCTTTATGAAAGAATCAAAAAATGCTTTGCAAAATATAACTAAGTATCGGCACTTGAATCCGAAACTCTACGCTTGGGCATTAAAATCCTAACATTAGTTCCTTATGTCTAGGATTGAGTCTCCAATAGTTGGGCTTGGGTCCATTGAAGCTGGGCCCAAACCCCTGGTGCTTGTACTCGATGTTTCAGCACCCAAGCTCAGGTCCATAAAGGCCGTACTTGAGTCGCGACACTCGAGCTTTGGTCTTGACTTTGGCCAGGGTCATAAAGGTTGTAGCTAAGTCATCAGCGATCGGGTCCTTAGTTAATGAAACGTTATTCCTAAATAAAAAAAAAAAAATCGAATTCAACTATTTTTATGTAAAAAGTCAAAATTTTAATTATTTTTTATTCTCATATATTCTTTTCTTTTTCTTTTTTCTTGCACCTTCTTGACCAGCGATCAACCAAAGGCAATCTCGAGATAGAATCCTAGAATCCGATCCATGGTTTTGGTTTTCCATTGACTTGACTGTAGAGTGTAGAATGGTCGCTGGGGTTTCGGCAAATTATTGTCATTTGTAGATTTTACGATGTAACAAAAGATCAAAATGATGAAAACACCAAAAAAAAAAAGAAAAAAGGTTAGGCTTTTCTAATTGTTCTCAGTCTCTGATCGATCGCGAAACCTTATCATGCAATGCTAACATCACTACTAATATCACGTGGCATAATAACAAAGCGACTTGTTCGGATGATTGCCTAGGACAGCAGCTTCGGCCCCACAAGCTGTGCATCATCATCATTCCCGGCATCGGAAAGATTCACGATTTGGCTGGGGTCAGCAGAGCCCCCCCAACACGAGCTTTTGCTGCTCGCAGCTGTTGAATTTGAGGAGCCACATTATGTGTGGTGAAATTCGGACATTGTGGGTAAAAGAAAAGATGGATCGTTCTTGGTTTGGACGGCTTCTGACTTTGCAAATTTCTTCCTCCTCTGGGCCCAAGAAAGTGGAAAGACTTTTCTTGAGTGCGTCTCTCTCTCTCTCTCTCTCTCTCTCTCTCTCTCTCCCCGAAAAGGAGATTTTTACGCATCTTGCCCATTGTTGGGCTTGCGATGCTCGGTGCAACTTTGATGGGAGGCCAATCGAGTAGATTTTCTCTCTTTTGCAATTAGGAGAGTTGATTCGGGCTGGGGGGGACCTTTGCTAATTATGACAAATTGTGAAAGCTAGAAAGGATAGGTCGCGGGCTCAAGTAGGTCTGCCCTGTGTCGAGCAGGGGATCGATCTGAATCGACTTGACTTTTTCTTTCCTGCCTTGATGATGCTCTAAGCTTGACCGCCTCTTAGTTCTGTGACATCACGCATGCTTGTAGAATGGAATGCACCGATTGTCCTTTGATAGACAAGGGATTTTGTCGTTTTCAATATACCATTTTTCTTGTATCAAGTATATATAATGACATAGAAATAAAAATATCTTCTTATTAAGTATGAATAGCTAGTATATGGAGGATGCTCAATTAATCAGGCCATTAACAAAGACATTCACATCTAAGCCACTTATAACATGTTCCCTTATTTTCCTTTAAAAGGATTCTTCACATTATTCATAATCATATCTACACAAGATATAGATGCCCTTTCCATCACATCATCCATTTTGGTTTCTTCCCAATTCTCCTTTTCGCGACTTACATCTTCTCCAACCAAATTCATCCTAAAAATTACGAGACGACAAGCCTAACGAGATTGAATCATGACAAAATATATGTCTTCAAGGGTCCTCGTCTCTCTCGTCCACTTTTGTCAATCTCGTTATCATCCCCATATGGTTGATTAGAGATGAATCCCATCGAATATTGCAGTACAGCCATGTCTGGTACAACAACAAACATGACCTTACCGACCACACTAATCGACCATATACAAAACACGACGAGGGTAACTCTACAGGGAAAGTAGGATTTGGACCGACCCGATGCACCAAAGTCTGAAGTAGCAGTTTGGGCCCCTCCCTATGTATAGACAACGACACATGAATGCTGCTTTGGTCCCTACAAAGTCCATATATTCAAAGCACATTTAAATTGGGTGGGCTGGACTCGAGTCCACCCGAATTTGATATTTTTTCTTTTGTCTCTTTGCTCGACCTGATCATGATGGACCCGAAGAGGCATGTCGCATGTGATGCTATGTATATCAAGACTGATGTCACGCCATTTAGATATCATAGTGGTTCAATCATTCTTCTATTGAGAATTGGATGCGATGCGTCTTATTTGAACAACAAAATTGTGCTCATTCAAATCAGAAAACAGTCTCATCGAACCTTACTTTGTAAGGTAGCGGTGCTTGAAATGACATGAGGAAATGATTTGAATACAACGAAACTTTGTTTAGGAGAAATTCTGATGTGACATAATCTGATCATTTGATATCTATTAGAATTTACACATTCTTATCATCTTGTAGTTTATAAAAAATTAATATCATAAAAAAATTCAAACAAATATATTTGTGATAAATTTACTTCTATAAATTAATATATTTATAATAAATTTACTTTTAGTTTCTTTTAAATTGAATTAATATCACGAAAAATTATAAATGAATAATATGCATTATTTAATTTAGTAATTTGACAATAAAATTTAATAAAAATTAACAAAAAGCAAATTTGTCATATGCATTAGAATACGAGATTTTTCGTCATATTAATTTAGAAAAATAAATTTTGTGTTTACATGGCCAATAATTTAGGCACGCCCGACATGAGTGACCGAAATTAATCCCCCGTCTCTCTCTACTTTCGACCGACGCTCAATCTCAATCGGCATGGCCTCCCACCTCCAAAACGACGGCGCTCCTCCGCCCCTCGACCGCCGCCCGCCGCCGTGCGTCCTCCTCCTCCGGCACCCTACCCAGTTCTCCGTCCACAACCGTCCCCTCCCCGACGCCTTCCGCTTCCTCAAGCCCTGGGAGTCGCCGCTCCCGCTCTACGACTTCCTCTCCTCCTCCGCCGACGCCCGCGCCGCCGAGGCGATCCTCACATCCGGCATGACTCCGGTCACCGCCGACATGCTCCGGCGGCTCCCGGGGGTCCGCCTCGTCGTCACCACCAGCGCGGGCCTCAACCACATCGACGTGGCGGAGTGCCGGCGGCGCGGGATCGCGATCGCCAACGCGGGGGACGCGTACTCGGCGGACGTGGCGGATCTGGCGGTCGGGCTGCTGATCGACGTGCTGAGGAAGGTCTCGGCGGGCGACCGGTACGTGAGGCGTGGGTCGTGGAGCGGCGAGGGAGAATTCGCGCTCGGTTCGAAGGTAATCGAGCTCGCTCAGTCTTCTTCACTCGTCTCTGACGATTCTCGTCGTTAATGGTTGTTTGGACGAGTGCTTAGCAATCGTGATAGGAGAATTAGGTAAAAGCGAGCTCTAATGACGTGCAAGAGCCGGCATTTTAGTATTTGACAATTTGAGAACTGAGTTTCGCCATCGATGATGATTATGTGCTCTCTGTTACATTGTGTCAAAGCTTCGGACTGTAGACCGCGGAGAGATTGATGATTAGCGTATTAGCTGAACACGATCATTTGACTGCCGCATGATATGAATTGTATGGATCGACTTCTGGAGAAAGAATAGGTGAACAGGACAAGCAATCTTCGCTTGTTTCGCTATCAATTGGTCTGATATGGTGGAGGATGTTTATACTGAGTGAACAAGCCCCTATGTCGAGATTGGGTTTAGTTGTTTTCCTTCATTCGACTCTAACGCATTCAACGTCCTCAAATTTTTTAACTTCGATTGATCTAGTGGTGTTCATTTGTCCGACTGTAACAGTAAATATGATGGGTAAGATCTTCCAGCTAAGATAGATCATTCTGGCTTGGAATTTATCTTAAATGGAGAGTTCAGTCTGATATGTTTTTCGACAGAGTTATATGGTCTGGAGCATCCCCTGGCTTGGCCTAATAAATTCAATGGTGCAGTTACTGTTTTTCTTTTTTTTTTTTTTACCAAATGCTGTAATTTGGGTCACTCCATGTTATACACCCATGGCATAAAGTGTTTTATAGCAATGCGATTGGAATTATGAATGTTTATTTTCTCTTGAAAATGTCTGTGCTGGTGGAGTTGACAGTGAAGCAAAGTTGGACAATCCATTGAGGGTCTGTAACAGAAGTGGCATAACATAAGGCCTTCTGAACTGGTTGACTTAACTCATGCTTGCGCGATTTTCTTTTGCTAGTGAGGTGTAGATGTACAATAGTATGTCGTCATTTATTTCCATGATTCAGGGAGAATTTTTCCATTTTACATGACTTGATCTTGTTGTCTCAGTTATAAATGAAGTGTAAATAATATCTTCTCCACTTTTGGTGATAATTTCACTTGCAGCTGGGTGGCAAGAGAGTCGGCATTATTGGATTGGGAAGGATTGGCTTAAAAGTTGCGAAAAGGCTTGAGGCCTTTGGATGTGCCATTTCATATAACTCAAGGAAGACAAAGCCATACGTTTCGTACCCCTTCTATTCCAATGTCTGTGAACTTGCCACTAACTGTGATGCCCTCATAATCTGTTGTGACCTGAATGAGCAAACCCATCACATGATCACTAGGGAAGTACTATTAGCCTTGGGGAAGGAAGGTGTGGTTGTTAACATTGGGCGTGGATCAATTATAGATGAAAAGGAAATGGTGCAGCTTCTAGTCCAAGGAGAGCTTGGAGGCGCCGGCTTAGATGTGTTTGAGAATGAGCCCAATGTTCCTGAAGAGCTCCTTGCTCTTGATAATGTTGTGTTATCCCCACACACAGCTGTTTTTACCCCGGAATCCTTTTCGGATTTGTGTGATCTAGTCATTGGGAACTTGGAAGCTTTCTTTTCAAATAAGCCGTTGCTTTCCCCTGTGCTAGATGAGTGAACCGACTGCTCTGTCGTCCGATTTATTGTTCAAGTCCTGAGGAAAGGCCCAGTGAGTCTTCTCTACTGAGTCCATGTGTTCAAGCACATTTTATCAAGGGTGGCTCCTATGGTGGGGGATCACTTGTCAAGAAAATGTAGGAGAGTCTGAGTTAGGGAGAGTGAAAGATTATGTCATGGAGTGGATCGGCGGTGAGATTAGGAAGGAAAGATTCATGAGCGATTGGGTTTCATCCCCCAGTGTGGTGAAAGACGAGGGGTTGAGCTGGAAGCTCAAGCTGCCGAAGAAGCAGTGGAAAAGGTAGAAATGGTGGGCCTTGTCAGATGAGGAGAGAGCGCCAAAGAAGGAAAAGAAGCAGAAGCCGAAGGAGTGGAGGGAAGAGTACTGTGATGAGCTCTCCAAGAAGACGAAGAAGAACTGAGGGCATTGTTCAAGTGACGGAGGGGAAATGTGGTGGCAGCAGAAGGATGGCAACTTGGCGCAGGAGAGGAAGAAGAGGAAGAGTAGGAGTAGTCGAAGGAGCATCGATTGGTGGATGGACAGATTGAGCAGAGAGCTGAGAAACGGGAGGAGAATTAGCCAGGAATGGTCTTGCACGAGTGCTGGCAGCATAATACCAAAGAGCAGTGGTGTTAGTAGCACGCGGAGTATGAGAGGAACTGTTTGCTATATTGCCCCCGAGTATGATGGCGGTAGGCAATTGTCAGAGAAACATGATGTGGATAGCTGTGGCGTCTTGCTTCTGGTCCTAGTCTCGGGGTGGAGGCTACTGCAAGTGACCACCTCTCCGATGGCAAGAGTTTGAGAGGGCCAATTTGATCTCTTGGGCAAGGCAATTGGCTTCAAACAGGAGGCTCTTGGACCTTCTTGACAGCTCCATACGCTTACCGAACAAGGAACAGGCATTGCTCTGCATCACCATTGCCCTCCTCTGCCTACAACGACCTCGCTGGAGAGCATCCCCACGACCTTCGCCAAGGTCGGTCGCTTCGCGGAACGAACGTGTTCTGACTTTGCGAATTCCCCTTGGCTTACGAAAGACTTTTCTTGGGTGTGCCTCTGCGAAAAGGACAAGAGCTTCTGAGGATAAGCAGAGAGTCGCGCAAAAGTGGGCATCTGCTTTTCTTGAGGTTGCGATGCTCGGTGCAACTTTGATGGAGGCCAATCGAGTAGATGTTTTGCAATCAGGAGGGTTGATTGGGGTGGAGGTACCTAACTCTGAAAAATTGTGGAAGCTAAAAGGATAGGTTGCGGGCTCCAGAAGGTCGACGCCGCTCTGCGCCATGCCACAGATCGATCTGAAATGACTCGACTTTCCCTTCATGACCTCGATGATATTCTAGTCAGGACCGCCTGTTAATTTTGTGACATCATCAATTCTTGTAGAATGAAAATGTGGCAAGTGTCCATTAATGAGCAATAGTGAAACTTTGTCATTTTCAATGCACCTTCTTCTTTAAAAGAAATCTCAACATTAACCATAACCAAATCTACACATAATATAAATGCCCTTTTCATAACATAGCTCATTTTGGTTTCTTCTTAATCTTTTTTTTCACTTCCAGCTTCTTCTTTAACTAAACGCATCCTTAAAAGTAATGAGGCAACAAGCCTAACCACAATGAATCGCCAAAAATTTCTTCATACAGCTTTAAGGGTTCCGGCCTCTCTTGTTCGTTTATTGTCAATCTTGTTATCAACCCCATATGGATGATTGGAGAAGAATCTCATTGAATATTACAGTACAGCCATGTCTGGTTCTGCAGCAAGCACGACCTCCCTACCACACTAGTCAATTATATACAGAACATAACAAGAGTGACTCTACATAAAACGTAGGTTTAGGACCAACCCGAAAGCCTCAAGATGCCTCCTAGGTTGCCTCCCTTTACGAAAGTCCCAAGTAGCATTTTGGACCACTGCCCATGTATGGACAACGATACATTAATGCCCGTTGGTCCCCAGTGAGTTCAAATATTTAAGGACATTTGAATCGGGTCTGTCCACTGGAGTCCACCTGATTCATATCCTGGATTCATTTTTCTCTCTTTCGTCTCTTTGCCCTATCCGATTGCAATGGACCCAAAGAGGTACGCTGCACGCGATGCTAGGTATATTAGGATCGATCTCATGATGACCGGACATCAAAGCAATTTGATATCTTTTTTACTGAGAATTGAGCGCGACGCATGTCATTCGAAACTTGAAATTGTGCTCTTTCAAATCAGTTAGTATGTTGATGTCACAAAGGAGTCTTGTCAAATCTAGCTTTGTAGGGTGGCGATGCTTGAAATAACGAGAGGATATGACTTAAAACACAACGAAGATCTACTTAGGAGGAATTTCAACTTGACTTGACTCAACCCAACCCGATCATTCGAGACTAATCATGTGACTTGTTATCGAGAATAGAATTCCTATAATTTTGGCTTTTTCAATTCCTCCTAGTCCGTTTAATAGAATAGAATGGTGTTTCGTCGAATATGTGACTCATGCTCCGCTCGCAAATGAGTTGTGGATGTTGATAGGGATGAGTAAGATGGGATAACTAAACAGGGAACCGCTCAAATTGCCCGATTCTGAACAGTTCCTGAAGGCGTTGGCTCGGTTCATGGTTTCTTAAAATTGAAATCAATGATTTTCGTTCTAGTATGTGGTTCCTAGAGGAGGGCAGAATCAGACCGACTGGATTGGGCTAGTCCCATTATTATAATTATTTTCTAAAACTTTTAAGACTTAAGTATAAATTTTTGGACTTGAGTAAGTCCTTAAAAAGGTTCAAGGAAGATACTGGGGGAAGAATCTGTATCCTCCATATTCTCATTCACCCAGGAAAAGAAAAATTGGGTGGGAATTTGGGGGCGTGAGACGTTCGGGCATTGGGATATTAAAATAAGAAATGTAGCCTGGTAGGGCTCTAGATTTTCCGACTACTGTAGGCGATAGTTCTCGAAGGCGTTGGTATGGTTCGCGGTTTCATAAAATCGGAATTGGTGATGTTCTGTTCAGTCCCCAGGGGAGGGGAACCACACCGACTGGATTAGATCAGTCCCATTAGTGTGTGTATATATATTTTATATATCTTAACATCTAAATGTAAATCTAATCCATTGCTACCGTGAGTCCTCCTTCGTAGCCTCCTCAAGCTCCTCATGGACAAGCCTCCTCACTTCGAGTCCTCTCCTCTCTGCCTTGGCCCTCTTCCCCTTCGTGAATCAGTGGCCAAGCAGCTCCTCACGCGTAGGACCATCAAATGGGTGTATTGGGTCAGGTTGAAAATCATCCGGATCATATTGACCCATTTAATCTGTTTTGACTCATTTTCAGGTAATGTAAATTTGATGATCCATACTTGACCTGATCTGATCCTCATGGACAAGCCTCCGAGTAATGCTGGTCACGAGAGTTCTCAAAACTCTTATCAGTTATGGAATCGGGTTGCAAAATTGAATCAAGAACCAGACCAACCAATTTAACTAAAAATCTAGTATGTTTTCGGAGACTGTGCAATATTAGTGTCTCAATATGTGACATTAGTACAGTATTTGAACAAGCGGATGATATTAACCTGTCAAATTACTCTCTTTTTTCGCTCGAGATCTGCCTATTCACTCGTGGAAAATCTGGTACGTTTTCGAAGATTCTGCAATATTAGTGTCTCGATATGTGACATCAGTACAATATTTGAACAAGCGGATGATATTAACCTATCAAATTACTCTCTTTTTTCGCTCGAGATATGCCTATTCACTCGTGGAAAATGTTACAATTGGGGCTTGTGGGTACAAGAACTTGTAAAGCCAGGGCTAAAGTGTGAACAGGGCGGCCCTGAGCTCACCGCTGTTCAACAACGGGCTGAGCCGCCGGTGGTTCACTCGGGGAGCCAACCACCAACTTCCGCCCCTCTAAGTACACCCTCCCCCAAAGACATCGGCGCGGTGGTGCAACCCTCCCCGCCTGCACATCGTCCTCGCCATTGCCTATATTCCTCAAGATTGCCGAGTACCGTGCCAGCATTGTCCCCATCTCTCACCGCCGGTGAGATTCCGACGCTTCCTCTGTTTCACGGTTCAATCAGGTCTTGAGTTGGGGGTTCTGGCTTTCGTCATATGCGGAGTCAAAAAGATCAAAGCATGCAATAAGTGCAATGTACTTACCAGCATGTGTCAAAACACGCTACGGAACTCGCGTTGCCCGACCAAAAAAAAAAAAAAAAAACTGGCGCTGCAATAATTGAAATTGCGATGCCTAAATGTGAAACTCTGCTCGCACCATTCCATGCCCGGATACTTGAAGGAAAAAAGGACGCTGGAATTAGCATAAGATCTGTACGTTTCTTTGAAGAGCGTGACAGGACCGAGAGCTTTTACTGTAGACAAGATTGATGGTGGCATTGAAGATTTTACTGTCTCTCGTAAGCGGCGACATGATTGCTGCCAGTTTCTTGGTACGAGGCTGCCAGCATTCAGTCGGTTGAAAGGTATACGAGGTTTAGCGGGCGTCACTACTTTTGACTTCCCATGGCCTCCCACCCTCAAAACGAAGGCCCTCGTCCGGCCCTCGGCCGCCGTCTCCCGCCGTGCGTGCTCCTCCTCCGGCACTCGATCGAGTTCTCCCTCCTGGACTGTCCCCTCCCCGACAACTTCTGCTTCCTCAAGCCTTGGGAATGGCCGCTCCCCCTTGACGGCTTCCTCTCCTCTGCCAACGCCCGCTCTGCCGAGGCGATCCTCACCAATGGCAGGGCTCCGGTCACTGCTGACATGCTCCGGCAGCTACTGGGGGTCCGCCTCTTCTTCACCGCCAGTGCAGGCCTCAACCACATCGACCTGGCCGAGTGCCAGCAGCGTGGGATCGTGGTCGCTGGCGCGGGGGACGTATACTCGAAGGACGTGGCGGATTTGGCAGTTGGGCTGCTGATCGACGTGCTGAGGAAGGTCTTTGCAAGCGGCCGGTGCGTAAGGCGCGGGTTATGGAGTAGCAAGGGAGAATTCGCACTCGGTCCAAAGGTATTAGTGCTCCCTCAATTTCCTTACTCATCTCCGACAATTTGACAACTGAGTTTCGCCATTGATGATCATGTGCTCTCTGTTACATTATGTCAAAGCTTTGGCATCTAGACCGTGGAGAGATTGATGATTATCTTTTCTAGCTGAAACACGATCATTCGACCACGGTCCGATTCGCTCTGTATGGAACAACTCCTGGAGAAAGAACAGATGAATTGGACAGCATCGTTTTCGCTTGTTTCTTGAGGTAGAAGTGTTTTCTCGATCATTCCACTATCGATTGGTCCGATCGGGAGGAGGATGTTTATACCCGAGCGAACGAGCTCCGATAAGCCGAGAACTTCAACTCTTTGGGATGGCCGACCGTGACTGTTTGACAATAAACAGCCATGAGCGGTACGAAGGGTCTACCTTCTGGTTATTCTAGACCTCACATGTCTTAACACTAGTAATCTAAGGTATAAAGACTATGTCCAGTAGACCCGTCAAAATCGGTCATTAACCCATTTCGTAATTCATATGAATGTTAAATGAGCCATCAATGAGTTAGTTATATTAAGTGAATGAGTCATAAATGGGTTTCGACATAATATGGGTGTTAAACGGGTCACAAAGGACCACCCAGTGTTGCAGCGTAGTTGGCTCGGGTGTTTGCTCCTCTCGCAAAAGGTCCAGCGTTCGAATCCCAGCTGCGTTGTACTGACTTACCAGGAGAGCAAAGGTGGTGGTGACTCTACTCTCTCCCAGGGTTTACTCCGCCGCGAAGCGGCGCACGGGAGTTCCCTGGATCATAAAAAAAAAAAAAAAAAGGGTCACAAAGGGGTTTACAATTTATTTAAAATCAAAGATTTTCTCTTCATCCATTCTTACTGTCACTTGATCTCGCGTTCACTTACCTTGCATTCTCCCCTAGTTTGGGTATGGGTTTTCATAAATTTGATTAAAAATGAAAGAGTTTTAACAATATAGCTTGAGTCAAATATGCATTAAATATGGGTCACTAGATTTTATTGTATGGAAATGAGTGAAATTGGTTAAATGAGTTTATTTAAGCCAGATAATTTTTAACCTCACCCAAACCTCATGTCTTGGAGGGAGTAACACTAGATGCATAATAAGCTTTTTCTATCACGAGGGAGAAGGAAACCTATCTATTAATAGATGATCTATTGAAAGATTGGATTTAGTTTTTTTTCCCTAGTTCGACTCTAATGCATTTGACTTCCTAAAAATTTTTAACTTCAATTGATCTGGTGTTCATGTGTCCGGCTACAACAGTAAATATGATAGGTAAGATCTTCCGGTTAAGATAGATGATTTGACCCGGGATTTATCTTCGATTGGGAGTTCGGTCCGATATGTCGTTCGACAGAGCTATGTGGCCTTGAGCATGGCCTGGCTTGGCTTATTAAATCCAATGGCGCAATTGCTGATTCTTGTTTTATCAAATGTTGTAGCGGGTCACTCCATGTGTGACTGTTAGCTCTGGGGAAGGAAGGTGTGATTGTTAACGTCGGGCGTGGATCAATCATCGACGATAAGGAGATGGTGCAACTTCTGGTCCAGGCAGAGCTTGGAGGCGCCGGCTTGGATGTGTTCGAGAGTGAACCCCACGTTCCTGAAGAGCTCATTGCTCTCGATGACCTCGTATTATCGCCGCACACGGCTGTTTTCAGCCCGGAATCCTGCTCAGATATATGCGATTTTGCTGTCGGGAACTTGGAAGTTCTCTTTTCAAATAAGCCCTTGCTTTCCCTGCCGTTAGATGAGTGAACTGGCCACTCCACCGGTATACATCGGCTGTGTCACCGCTGCTGGAATAGATTTAGTTGGCTTTACCTGAAGCAGTCTTTCTACGTACAGCAGCCTCAACATGTGTACCTTGATGGCATCTGATTTGCATTGCTACAAGCGTGTTTGGTGCGGCTAACCAACTCCTTGTGGCCATGGGATAATGATATGATCGTCTCCAAAAAGGAGCCAACTCGACTGTCGATTATATTCTTCCCTGCGATGGTCGTCCTGTCGGATTTGTTGTTCATCCTTTCCAGAGTCCGCAAAAGCCCACTGAGGAAGGAAAGGGATGATGATTGATGAGTGATGATACTCGGTGGGCCTTGTTTTAAGTGTCGCATTTTTGGTGGGGCGCAAGACTCTAGAATGGGGATATGTTGATTACTTTAGACCCATAAAAATGAATGATAGACCCATTTCTTAAGTCATACATAATGAGCTAGAATGTTATGTAAATTAGCTATATTCAGTAAATGGGATTAGAATGATCAAGCTCAAAATAATAACAGTCTTAAATAGATTTACAACTTATTTAGGCCTAATGTACCTTTATGACTCTCTCGCCTCTCTCGATCTCATGCGTACTCACTCGTACTCTCACCTTAATTTGGGAGAAATTTGTCAAAAAGTCCTAAACCTATTCAATCTTAAACATTTTGAAATTTACCAATGTAATCAATTCAGCTAAATATGATCGGAAATCACTGACATGGATGTCAGCTGTCCTATATGATACGGTTGGTATTGACGTGGATAAAATTTAATAATTTTTAATATTTTATTTTAGTTTTATTTTCTTTCTTTTTTTATTTCCTTCTTCCTTGCCCAAGGTTGGTGAGGGATCCTCACCAGTTGCAGCCTTTGGCCGGCTATTGGCCATCACCAAGGCTAAGCAGCTAGTGGAGAAAAAGGAGAAAAGAAAGAGAGAAAAATAAAATGGAATAAAATATTTTTCAAAATTTTTCAAAAATTTGTGCACATTAGCGTCCATTGTGGCATGTAGGATATCAAGCATGCACGTTAGTGGTTTCTGATCAAAATTGACCTAATTGACTCAATTAGCAAAAATTAAAAATGTTTAGGATTTAATTAATAAAATTGAAATGTTTAGGACTGATTAGCAAAATTTAGGATTTTTTAGACAATTTTCCTTTAATTTGAATATGAGTTTTCTTATATTGGGTTAAATATAGAAATATTTTAACAACATGAGTTTGGTCAAGTAAAGATTGGGTTAGGTACAAGTCACTAAATTTTTATTGGACGAAAATGGGTCAAAACAGGTCACAAAGTTAGTTATATTCACTAAATTTGATAGAGAGATTGACTTTAATATTTAAATGATACTTGGTAAACATATATTTTTTAGGCATCGTATCGTTTCAACTATACAACTTGAAAACACCATATGAAATCATAGTGGGAACTCCTCTAGTTGATGTGTTTTTCGAGGATGAACCACAAGGAAGTTCGTGGGTTTATAACAACTTGGTCCAACGAGGACAAGGAGTACTCAAGGGAGCGAGAGGGCTCAGACAAGAGTGACTCTTAGCATGCTTATGGAATGGCAAATGGGGTAGAATGAATCGAATTGAGCACTAAATAAGAAAAGGGTTCCTTGATTATATGTGTGAGATTGAAAATAAGTTACAAGATGCGTCATTTGATGTGACAATGTCTAGCATTAGAACTCTAATACCAAATGTGCTTAGATGAAAGCATCATTGGGATAAGTGATCTCTCAAAAAGGTATCTATCTATATGCTAAAAGACAAAAGGGTGAGGCTTGACATATGGTGAGAGAAAGTAGGTGATGCCTAGAGCAAGTAATAAAGAGGTGTCACAAATGGAACTCACGCAATTTTACCAACATTTTTGTTAAAAATGAAGGAGAGAGATTCATATCTATCTCGAAAATAATTTATGCACGATATGAGATGACTAGAACAACCCGGACGAATATACCACTAATTTATTGGGTGAGTAAACTCAACTCTCAACTTCACTTATCGAAAAGAAAAGAAAAGAAAAAAAAAGAAAAAACCAAAAAACCCTCAACTCAACTCTACTTAAATCCGACCAAAAAAAAAAAAAAAAAGAAATCTACTTAAAAATCTAGATGAATTTATCTTATTATTTTCATTATACGAAAATAATTAAAAAATGACCTCAATAATGTAAAGGCGCCAACTTCCTTTCCCAAGCAATGGCAACAAAATCTCCCTCCCTCCCTCCCTCTCTCTCTCTCTCTTCTCTTCTCTCTCTCTATATGTTTGACCGGACACTCCTCTCAAGCGCTGCTCTTTGACTTCCCATGGCCGCCCGCCCCCAGGACGACGGCGCTCCTCCCCGCCGCCCCCCGCCGCCGCCCCCGCCGCGCGTCCTCCTCCTCCGGCACCCCCACCACTTCTCCCTCATCGACCGCCCCCTCCCCGACGGCTTCCTCTTCCTCAAGCCGTGGGAATCCCCGCTCCCCTTCGACGACTTCCTCTCCTCCTCCGCCGACGCCCGCGCCGCCGAGGCGATCTACTCCTCCGGCAGGGAGGCGGTCACCGCCGACATGCTCCGGCGGCTCCCGGAGGCCCGCCTCGTCGTCACCACCAGCGCGGGCCTCAACCACATCGACCTGGCCGAGTGCCGGAGGCGCGGGGTCGCGATCGCCTGCTCGGGGGACGCGTACAGGACGACGTGGCGGACTTGGCCGTCGGGCTGCTGATCGACGTGGTGCGGAAGCTGTCGGCGAGCGACCGGTACGTGAGGAGTGGGTCGTGGAGGAGCGAGGGTGAATTTGCGCTCGGATCGAAGGTTTTGATGCTCGCTCAATCTATTTATCTGTCTTTAACAATTTTCGTCGTTAATAGAATTTTCTGGATGAGGAGAATTAAGTGAAAGTGAGCTAATTGAATGCGCAAGAGTCAGCATTTTCGGTAATCGACAATTTGAGAACTGAGTTTCGCCATTGGTGATCATGCGCTCTGTTACATTATGTTAAAGTTTCGAACTTTAGACTGTGGAGAGAATGATGAGTTTTCTTAGGTATACACAATTCATATGACAGCCGGCACGATGTGCTTTGTACTGATCAGACTTCTGGAGAATGAATAGTTGAATATGACAGCATGGTTTTCACTTGTTACTTGATGTTAGAAGTAGACTACTGCACCATTAATTTGGTCTGATCAGGTGGAGGATGTTTAGACCGAGCGGATGAGCCTGTAAGTCTGGACCTTTAGTGGGTTGGTCAGTATGAAGAGTCTATCTTGTAGTTATTGTGGACCTCGCACAGTAGTAATTTAAGGTTTAAAGACTCTGTTCAGATGCATAAAAAGCTTTGTCCTTCATGATGGGCAAAAAAACCTCTCTATTAATAGATGATCTCTTGAAAGATTGTTCCACTGCAACACATCCAACTTGCTAAAATATTTTGATTTTGATTTATCTAGTGTTTGTGTGTTCGATTATAGCAGCAACTATGATAGGTAGATGTTTAGTTCCCAAGGTTTAGCTTTGGTGGGGAGTTAAATCTGATATGCTGTTCGACAGAGTTATATGGTCTTGAGCATCCCCTGGCTTGGCTTAGTAAATTCATTGGTGCAATTACTGATTTTGTTGTCAAAAGACTCCAAATTGTAATATGGGTCGCTCCAGTTTTGCAGTCATGGCATAAAGTATGTTATAGCAAGGCAACTGAAATTATAAATATCTTATCTTCCCTGGAATTGACTGTGAAGCACACTTGGACAATCCATGTAGGGTGAGTGACGGATGTGGCATAACATAAAGCCCTCTGAACTGGTTGACTCAATTCATGCTTGTGTGGTTTTCTGTTACTAGTGAGGTGTAGATGTAGAATAGTATGCCGTCATTTATTTCCATGATTCAGGGAGAATTTTTTCCATATTATATGACTTGATCTTATTGTCTCGGTTATACATGAAGTGTCAATTAAATCTTCTCTGCTTGTGGTGGTAATTTCACTTGCAGCTGGGTGGCAAGAGAGTTGGAATTGTTGGATTGGGGAGGATTGGCCAAGAAGTTGCTAAAAGGCTTGAGGCCTTTGGATGTGCCATTTCATATCACTCAAGGAAGAAAAAGCCATTCGTTTTGTACCCTTTCTATCCCAATGTCCATGAGCTCGCCACTAACTGCGATGCCCTTGTAATTTGTTGTGGCCTGACTGAGCAAACCCACCACATGATCAATAGGGAAGTACTATTAGCTCTGGGGAAGGATGGTGTGATTGTCAACATTGGGCGTGGACCGATTATCGATGAAAAGGAAATGGTGCAACTTCTAGTCCAGGGAGAGCTTGGAGGCGCTGGCTTAGATGTGTTTGAGAATGAGCCCAGTGTTCCTGAAGAGCTCCTCACTCTTGATAATGTCGTATTATCGCCGCATAGAGCTGTCTATACGCCGGAAACCTTATCAAATTTATGCGATCTCGTTGTTGGGAACTTGGAAGCTTTCTTTTCAAATAAGCCCTTGCTTTCTCCTGTGTTATATAAGTAAATTGACAGCTCAGTCGGTCTATATCGGCCCTGTTACCACCGCTAAACTAGATTCAGTTGGCTTTTCCCTGAAGCAGTCTTTCTACATACTTTGGTCACAATATGTGTGCCTTGATGGCATTTGTTTTGCATGACTACAAGCATGTTTGGTGTGGCTAACCAAACTCTCTGTGGCCACGGGATGGTAATAATACAATCATCTCGAAAAGGAGCCAACCGACTGTCTATTATATTCTTCCCTGTGATGGTTTCGTCCTGTTGGATTTGTTGTTAATCCTTTCTGGAATTGGCGAAAGCCAACTGATTGTATGATAATCTGTCCGGTGCTATGAAGAAGCCGAGGAAGGAAATTGATGGTAGGATGATGATACCGGGTAGGGCTTGTTTTAACTGTCACGTTTGTCATTGGGTGCAAGACTCCAGAATGGGGACTTGTTGATCACTGAACACTTCTCCATGAATTTGAAAATAGATTATCAGATCCTGTGTTGTGTATGTAGGTCTAGTTCTTTAATGTTGATATCCCGGAACTTCAGCAGTATTACGTTTTCTTTGGTGGCAAATATGTTCTGAAGAGTTTGCACTTCGGGAAAAAATCGACTCTAAATTTGGTCCAAACCAACCATTTTATTGAAATAGAAATATAGAATTGCCTAAAGGTCTAGTAGGATTGAAGATACAAGATTTCGATGTTACGGTAGGAGAGTGATCTCTGTTTTGTGAGCGAGAAAACTGTTGAAAAATGATTGTGGTTAATTTTTTTAATTAGATGAGTTGTTTTGACTTGCGTAAAAGACACAAGTAAAGATGTCCTAAAGCTGGAAAATGTTCATGTTCTTAGGCTCCGTTCGTTTCGCGGAAAATAATTTCTGGGAAAATGTTTTCCGGATCTTCCGGCGTTCGTTTCACGAAAAATGAATTCCTTGGGGAAAATGTTTTCCATCAAAAGAAAAAAAATCTTCTAAAGTAGGGGAAAATATTTTCCACTTTTGAAAAATGGAAAACGTTTTCTCCACTTGATGCGTCTTATCTCACTTCTCTACAAACCTCACTTCCTTCTCCAATTTTTTTCTTTTTCTTTTTTTTTTTTCTATTCGAATTATTTTTTAATTTCCTTTTTCTTTTTTAATTTGAATTATTTTTAATTTCCTTTTTCTTTTCTTTTTTTTTTTTTTTTTTGTTTCTCATTTTCTTCTTTCTTGGCTAGTCGTCGGCCGTTATAAGTTGAACCCAAGCTCGTCGATCTCAAGCTCGAGCGCGCTCGTCGATCTGGCGAGTCTCGAGTTTAACGCTCACGCTCGTCAATATGGTGAGTATAAAATATTTTCCTTACCGAACACTAAAAAATATTTTTTGAAACATTTTCAAGTTTTAGCCGAACACTAGAAAATATTGTCATTTTCTTGGAAAATGACTTCTTAGAAAACATTTTCCGGAAATGGCCGCAATTTCTGCGAAACGAATGGACCCTTAGAGAGTTTGTAGATATGTTTTTCTGAGTACTTATTGGGTTTGCTTCCTGATAGAAAGAATGATTTATGTATTGAACTGATACTTGGTACAACATATATTTCTAAAGTACCGAATCAAAACATCTTCTAAATTGAAAGAGTTGAATACATAGTGTGATATCATATGCAGGACCACTTCTTATAGGTGTGTAATCTTAGGATGAACCTTATAGAAGCTAGTGGACCGGTAATAAATTGGCCCGAAGGGGGTGAAGAGTGATCATTGGAACAAGAGGGCCGAACAAGGAGTGATTTCCGACAAACTTGCAGGACGGCAAAGGATGGAAGGAGTTGAATTATGCATTGAGTAGGGAATAGTATTATTTAATTATATACGTGAAATTAGAAAGAAAAAAACTTACAAAAGCCGCCATTTAACATAACAACAATGTTTGGCATTACAATTCCAATATTAAAGTTCCTATTCATATGTCAAAATAAAAAATCAAGAGACTTGGTACGAGCCGAGTCAAACTTGTCACGGTAACGTCATGGCGCCAAATTCCTCTTTTATCAGCTTCCCCAATTCGACCGTACACTCCTCTCAATCACTACTCTCGACTTCCCATAGCCTCTCGCCCCGAAAACGGTAGATAGAGATATACAGTATTATTTGTGTAACTTTCGATGATAAAGTGATCCAAAAGACTCATTGTAAGCCGGGAATATTTATAAATTTTGATGTGCTTATATTTATTTTAATTTATATAGAAATATAATGGATTAATACATTGAGTATGTTTGCTATACCTAGAGATATGATAGTAAATAGATAAGAAATTCTGTTATCACATGGTTGATTTTGTTCTTGTACGTGCAACAATTTGAAATTCATATCTAGTCGTAATGGTGAAATCGGATGCTCTAACATAATTATCTGATTGATTTACCGCATTTAGTCTCCAAATTTTGTTTTTTAATTTATTCTCAATTGCATTTTGATCTGTTAGATAAATTTTAGAATTAATCTATTTTAGTATTTAATTAATTTATTAATCATCAATACGATTCTTTCTCATCATTATATTACTTGTCCGACACGTTTATTTGCGTTTAGAATTTTACGAACAAAGAGGTGGGGGGAAATCATATTTCAGGAAATCTTTTGTCCCTTTCCAGATTAAGAAATTCATTTTTCTAACTTTAAGTGTGCATACTCTCTTTGATCGTAAATGATTTTTCATCAAATAATAATTTTTATTAGGAGTTTAGAAAAATAATTTGGAAATAATTCATATATTCAAACAAACTCACCTATTATTTCAAGCGATACAAATGATTATTTTTAGGAGAGTGTTTCCAAAATCTTTTTTTTTTTTGGGTGAAACAAACCGAGCATAAAATTTTATAGACTCTTAGATCACTTTAATTGAGTTTAAATAAAGTTACGAGACAAATTAAATGAGACCTCCCCACCCTTAATAATTGACTTGAAAACCAAAGTGGAATGGAATGTACCAAGTGTCGATTGATTAATAATAGCGAAAATTTATCATTTTCTATACATTGTCTTACTTGTATTAGATTTGAAAATGAAATTACTTTTGCATCAAATATGTTATCTTGAGGGTACTCATAAATCAGACTTAAAATGAGAAAAAGAAAAAAAATCAATGGACCTCATATAAGGGAAAGGTACGAAAAAAGTCATAAAACTTTTGTATTAATATTAATTTAATCATAAATGTTTTTATATTGATATCAATTCAATCTATTTGGGAATTATTAACATAGATGCTAGCTGTCCTACATGGTATGGTAAACACTGACGTCAACATTTTTATTATTTTTATTAACCTTTTCTTTTCTTTTCTTTCTCTTCTTTTCTTTTTTTCATTATGGCTGGCGAGGGTCGCAAACCTCACTGTGGCCTCGCCTCTGATGAGCTCATCGGTTCTTCTTCTTCTTCTTCTTCTTCTTCTTCTTCACGCGACATGGAGAGCAGCCTCTCCATTCTTCAATATTGATGGGCTGTGGGGTGAATACAATGGCCTTGAGCTAGATGCTGTTCAACAATGGGCCGAGATGCTGGCATGCTTTGAGATCAAGTGCGAGAACGACCGCCGATGATGTCGCTTACTTGTCGGAAATACTAAGCCTCACTTCATTTGTTAAGACACACGTGTGAGTGAGTTGTGTTAGAATAATCTTACATTAGGAAATTGTGTGATGTAGAGTAATTAATATATTATGATTGGTCATAATTCATTGGCTTAAGATTTTGAGTGAACCTGAATCAAATTTGATATAGACAATTTTAGACTTAAGCTTCCTCTTAATGATCTCCCCGAAAGAAGGTATTGGATTTCTACTACACACTCCTAACACGATCTTCATCAGCTTCCGCTCGTCTAACTACGCCCTCCCCCAAGGACAATGGCAGGGTGGTGCGACCCCCCCCCCCTGCCCGCACATCGACCTCGCCATTGCCCATGTTCCTCAAGATCGTCGAGCACCGCGCCGGCATTGTCCCTGTCTCTTGTTGCCGGTGAGATTCCCTTCCGACGCTTCCTTTGTTTCGCGGTTTAATCTGGTAATGAGTTGGGGGTCTAGCTTTCGTCATATGCTGATATATGCGAAGTCAAAAAGGTCAACGCATGCAATTCGTGCAATGTACTTACGACCAGCATGCGTCAGTGAACACGCTATAGGACTCCGGCGGGATCTGCAATAATTGAGCTTGTGATGACTGAATTGGAAACTCTGTCCGCGCCATTCCATGCCCGCGATCCTTGAAAGAGAAAAAGGGATGCTAAAAGGGGCATAAGATCTGTACCTTCGTTTGAAGAATGTGACAGGACTGAGAGTTTTTACTATAAACGAAATTGAAGTTGGTGGTGAAGCTTTTTCTGTCTCTAATAAGTGGCGACATGATTGATGCCAGTTTCTTGGTACGAGGCTGCCAGTTTCAGTCAGTTGAAAGGCGTACGAGGTTTGGTGGACATCGCTACTTTTGTCTTCCCATGGTCTCCTACCCCCAAAACGACGGCGCTCCTCCGCCCCTCGGCTGCTGTCCCCCGTGGTGCGTGCTCCTCCTTGAGCACCCCGACCACCTCGACCTGGCCGAATGCTGGAGGGGCAGGATCGCGGTTGCCGGCGCAGGGGATGCATACTCGGAGGATGTGGCGGATTTGGCGGTCGGGCTGCTGATCGATGTGCTGAAGATGGTCTCGGCGGGTGACTGGCACATGAGGCGTGGGTTGTGGAGTAGCGAGGGAGAATTCGCACTTTGGTTCGAAGGTATTAGAGCTCGCTCAACCTCTTCACCTGTCTGCGACGATTCTTGTCATTCATGGTTCATGGCTGTTTAGATGAGTGTTTGGCGATCAAGAGAGGAGAATTTAGTGAAGGCGAGCTTTAATGAAAAGTGCCAGAGCCGGCAATTTAGTATCCGACAATTTGACAGCTGAGTTTCGCCATTGATAATGATTACATGCTCTCTCTTACATTATGTTCAAGCTTTGGCATCTAGACCGCGGAGAGATTGACGATTATATTTTCTAGCTAAACATGATCATTGGACGACGGTGCGATTCGCTCTGTATGGATCAGCTTCTGGAGAAAGAATAGGTGAATTTTATTTTTATTGTTTTGGGTCGAAGAATAGGTGAATTTTTTTTTTGATCAGTTCTGCTCTATGTCTATTCTACACTCACTCTCAGACTTTTGCCCTGCCTCTTGCAGGGCGTAGGAGTCGAAACCCACTCTTGAAACTTGCGCGTCCCCACCCCATCCCTCCCTGAGAAGATGGTGGTTTGAACCCCTCACCTCTCCATTCTATATTGGAAGGGTGGCCATTGGGGCGAATCCCAGTGGTTAAGAATAGGTGAATTAGACAGCATCTTTTTCGCTTGTTTCTTGAGGTAGAGATGTTTTCTTGATAATTCTAGTATCGATTGGTCTGATCGGGTGGAGGATGTTTATACCTAGTGAACGAGCTCCTAAGTCGAGAAATTTAACTCTTTGGGCTGGCCAACCGTGATCGTTTGACGATAAACAGCCATGATTGGTCTACCTCCTTGTTGTTCCGGACCTCAGACGTCTTGCGGGGGGAAACACTAGTAATCTGAGGGATAAAGATTGCGTCTAGTATACCCGTCAAAATGGTCAATAACCTATTTCTTTACTCATGTAAGGGTTAAATGAATCATAAATGGATTTAAACATAAAATAAGTGTTAATTGAGTCATAAACGGATTTACAACTTACCACCCGCCGTGGTGGCTCGGTTGAATAGGTTTCAGACTTCCTTTCGCTGAGAGATCTGGAGTTCGAATCCCATGTGACGCAAGTTGCGGGGAAACTGGCGTGAGACATTGGCGACTTACCCAGTGGCATGTGTGTGGTGGCTAGCACGTGTCGCCCCCAGTGATTTATCTCCGGCTGCCGGCCGTGGAGGCTGGCGTGAGACATTGGTGACTTACCCAGTGGCATGTATGTGGTGGCTAGCACGTGTCGCTCCCAGTGATTTATCTCCGGTCCCAGTGATTTATCTTCGGCTGTCGGTCGTGGCGGGTTCCCTATGTCATCAAAAAAAGAAAAAATGGATTTACAACTTATTTAAATCAAACTTACTTTAACGACTTTTTTTTTTTTTTTTCTTTCTTGCCCTCACTCGAAATTGTACCTGTTATGAATTTTAATAGATTGAGTTAAATATGGAAATAGTTTAACAAATATGGATTGGCTTGTGTATGGATTGAATATGAGTCAGCCAAGTACAGATTATTAAATTTTCATTACATTAAAATGGACCAAGCGGGTTGAATGGGTACCCAAATCTCATTTATCTAACCTCATTCGTCTAGGAAGGTTTGGTGGGCATCACTACCGTTGACTTCCCATGGCCTCCCACCCCAGAAACGATGGCCCTCCTCCGCTCCTCGGCCGCCGTACCCCGCCATGCGTGCTCCTCCTCCACCACCCCATCGAGTTCTCCCTCCTCGACCGTCCCCTCCCCGACAACTTCCGCTTCCTCAAGCCCTGGGAATCGCCGCTCCCCCTCGACGACTTCCTCTCCTCCGCCGACGCCCGCCCCGCCGAGGCCATCCTCACCAATGCCAGGGCTCCGGTCACCACCGACATGCTCCGGCGGCTCCCGGGGGTCCGCCTCGTCTTCACCGCCAGTGCGGGCGTCAACCACATCGACCTGGCGGAGTGCCGGCGGCGCGGGATCGCGGTCGCCGGCGCGGGGGACGCGTACTCGGAGGACGTGGCGGATTTGGCGGTCGGGCTGCTGATCGATGTGCTGAGGAAGGTCTCGGCGAGTGACCGGCACGTGAGGCGCGGGTTGTGGAGTAGCGAGGGAGAACTCGCGCTCACTTCGAAGGTATTAGTCGTCCCTCAATCTGCTTGCCCGTCTCCGACAATTTGACGACTGAGTTTCGCCATTGATGAACCTGTGCTCTCTGTTACATTATGATAAAGCTTCGGTATCTAGACCGTGGAGAGATTGATGATGGGTAAGATCTTCTAGTTAAGACAGATTATTCGACCCCGGGATTTATCTTCGATCGGGACTCCAGTCCGATGTGTTGTTCGACACAATTATATGGTCTTGAGCATCTCCTGGCTTGGCTTATTAAGTTCGATGGTGCAATTACTGATTCCTGTTTTATCAAATGCTGTAGCGGGTGACTCCATATGTCCTTTATTTTATATACGACTTGATCTTTATTGTTTCAGTTATGTACATGAAGTGTAAATGATATCTTCTCTACCTGTGGTGGTAATTTCACTTGCAGCTGGGCGGCAAGAGAGTCGGAATTGTTGGATTTGGAAAAATCGGCTTGAAAGTCGCCAAAAGGCTCGAGGCCTTTGGCTGCGCCGTTTCGTATAACTCAAGGAAGACGAAGCCATGCGTTCCGTACCCCTTCTATTCCGACGTCCGTGAGCTTGCCACCAACTGCGACGCTCTCGTTATCTGCTGTGGCCTGAATGAGCAAACCCACCACATGATCACTAGGGAAGTACTACTAGCTCTTGGGAAGGAAGGTGTGATTGTTAACGTCGGGCGTGGATCAATCGTCGACGAAAAGGAGATGGTGCAGCTTCTAGTCCAGGCAGAGCTCGGAGGCGCCGGCTTGGATGTGTTTGAGAATGAGCCCGATGTTCCTGAAGAGCTCCTCGCTCTCGATAACGTCGTATTATCGCCGCACACGGCTGTTATCACCCCGGAATCCTTCTCGGATATATGCGATCTGGCCGTCGGGAATTTGGAAGCTTTCTTTTCAAATAAGCCCTTGCTTTCTCCTGTGTTAGATCAGTGAATTGACAGCTGAGCCGGTCCATATCGGCCCTGTTACCACCGCTAAACTAGATCCAGTTGGCTTTTCCCTGAAGCAGTCTTTCTACATACTTTGGTCACAATATGTGTGCCTTGATGGCATTTGTTTTGCATCCCTACAAGCATGTTTGGTGTGGCTAACCAAACTCTCTGTGGCCACAGGATGGTAGTAATACGATCATCTCGAAAAGGAGCCAACTGACTGTCTGTTATATTCTGCCCTGTGATGGTTTCGTCTTGTTGGATTTGTTGTTAATCCTTTCTGGAATTGGCGAAGGCCAACTGATTGTATGATAATCTGTCTGGTGCTACGAAGAAGCCGAGCAAGGAAATAGATGGTAGAATGATGATACTGGGTAGGGCTTGTTTTAACTGTCACGTTTGTCATTGGGTGCAAGACTTCAGAATGAAGACTTGTTGATCACTGAACACTTCTCCTTGAAATAGAAAATAGATGATCAGATCCTGTGTTGTGTATGTAGCTCTAGTTCTCTAATGTTGATGTCCTGGAACTTCTGTAGTATTACGTTTTCTTTGGTGGCAATGTTCTGAAAAGTTTGCACTTCGGGGGAAAATCGACTGTCACATCCCCCTTTTTGTCAACTCCTCTCTCTCCTCTTTCTCTCATCTCCCTCACGTTTCCCTTCCCCCCACCTCTTCTGCCAAGTCCCATCCACCTCTCTTTTTCTCTCTCTCTCTTTTCTCTCCTCCCCATCCCCTGCAGTCCCTCCCCTCTTGTCTTTTCTTCTCCCTCTCTCCCTCTCCCCCTCTCTCTTCCTCTTCTTCTTCTGTTCCATCTTTTCCTTGCTTTGTTTCTTCTTGGCCTTCACTACCCCCATCATCTTCACCCCATCTCCACCACCACGCCACCATCACCATCACCGTCACCATCTCACGCCACCTCCGTCCGCCGCTTGGAGCCGTGCCGTTCGCCATCCTCACCGCTGAACCACCATCTTTGGCCGCACCACTGTTGCTGCCGTTGCTTTGAGCCGCCACCACCGCCGCCCAAGCCGAGCCCCCCCTTGATTGTGAGCTTGAGGAGTTGCTGCCGTCTTCGCCGAACCGCTGCCATTTGCGCAGCCGTTCGAGTGGCGAGCATCATGTTCTCGATGCCGTTGTGCCGTCATCGCTGCGAACTTGCCATTGCCAGAAATCTGTGAGTTAACATCCTAATCGTGGATTAAGGCGTTAAGTGCAATTAGTTTAAGTAATTACATTTAGATTAATTAAGCGTGGTTAGATTAATTAATTGAGTTTGGTTTAATAAATCATAATTTATTTATTTAATCATAATTTATTTTAATTAATCATAATTAGCCTAATTAATCGCGATTAGTGTAATTAATGATGGATTAGTCGTTAAGTAGAATTTTAAGCCCGTTCTTTCAGATAAGATGTGCCTAATTCCGATTGTTTGCACATGTGATGTTATGTTATTGATTGCCAAATTGTGAATTTTATTTATTATTTTCAAAAAGAGTTTTATAGGCAAGAAATTAGAAACAAATGTGAGGTGTCGAATTTGGACGCTAAATTTTACATGCTAAATGAAACCATGGGTTTTAAAATAGAAGCGTGCAAAGTTTGATGGGTTGATTTCAAATATGTGACCACATACGAATATTTTACTGGGATTTTTAAATGTGGAAAACTTCCAATGTGATTATTTGAAAGCGAAATATTTTATTCTTGATTAATTAATGGCAACAAAAATTGGCTTGATTGATGGTCTGCTTGAATGATCATTTAATTGAACCCGTCACCCAATGGGAGTTTGAAGGGGATGCCCAACGGGGGTCCAGATGCCGAGTCGCAGTTGAAGCTGGACCGATGCTCTTTTATGGAATACCGTCTAAGCCGGTCATGCCAGAAGATTGTTGACTCTTGTGTTGGCCGTAACTCAAGGGATCATAATAATTGGAATAGACGGTGCACCTGGCTATTATGGATTGTGTTCTGATTGTTACTTATGCGTGCTGTATTAATATGCAAGGGTATGCCAAGGTTTAGTAAGATTGTATATCGTTGCATGTTTAGGCTATCTCCGAGACGAATTAGCTCCCTAATAGAGGTTTAGGAAGTTGACTGAGATTTTATTTCACCTCATTGTTGTTAACTGTTTTCAAGCCGTAGCGTGGGGAAATTGCTAAGTGCAGTTATGGTGGACGTGAGATGCGATACTTTTTGGCTGGCCTTGATGTTAATGAAGTTAGAGATAACCTTGATCTTTCTAACCCTCTTTGCTCATAAGTCATGAATGAGTTGCATTTTGTTGAAGGGCATGTAAATGTTAAACTCCTCAGGTTAACAAGTGAATAAATAAAGGTGCGGCTTCTGGAGATCGTTTGTTGTGTTTTACTATCCCTATTTTATTGATTGACTAGGTGTTTATTTAATTCACTTTCGCATGCATTTAATCGAAAGATAAATAAAAAAAATGGGTCAACAACACCTTCTAAAATGTTGCATTTTTAATGAATCGTCAAGAGATGTTCGCGTGCTTGAGGTTTGAGACGTAACATCGACTCTAGATTTTGGTCCAAACCAACCCTTTTATTGAAATAGAAATATAGAATTACCTAGAGATCTAGTAGGATTGAAGATACAAGATTTCAATATTACGTTAGGAATGGATTGGTTATTCTCACATGGGCTATTGTTGATTGCTTTCCAAATGAAGTTGTCTTTCAATATTCAAGTCATCCCAAATTCTTTTTTTCTGAAAGTTGTAAAGACGCTTTTCTCAAAAGAGTGATTTCAGTTTTGTGAGCGAGAAAACTGTTGAAAAACGATTGTGGTTAATTTTTGTAATTAGATGAGTTGTTGTGGTTATTTGACTTGCGTAAAAGACACGAGTAAATATGTCCTAAAGCTAGAAAATGTTCATATTCTTAGGCTCCGTTCGTTTCGCAGAAAATAATTTCCGGGAAAATGTTTTCCGAATTTTCCGATGTTCGTTTCATGGAAAATGAATTCTTTGGGGAAAATGTTTTCCATCCAAGGAAAAAAATCTTCTAAAGTAAGGAAAATGTTTTCCACTTTTGAGAAGTGGAAAATACTTTCCTCACTTGATCTCTCTTACATCACACCTATGAAATCTTCACTTTCTCCTCTCATTTCTTCTTCCTTTTTTTATTCGAATTATTTTTTAGTTTTCTTCGTCTTTTTTAATTTGAATTATTTTTAATTTCCTTTTTCTTTCCTTTTCTTTTTTTCCTTTTCCTTTTTTTTCTTTTTCTTTTATTTGTTTCCTATCTTCTACTTTCTTGGGTAGTCGTCGAACCAGGTGAACCTCAAACTCATCGATCTTAAACTCGCGCTCATCGATCTGGCGAGCCTCAAGCTTGACACTCGCGCTTGTCAATTTGGTAAGCGGAAAATATTTTCCTTACCGAACACCAGAAAATATTTTCCGAAACACTTTCAGGTTTTAGCCGAACACCAGAAAATATTGTCATTTTCCCAGAAAATAACTTCTGGGAAAATATTTTCCGGAGATAGCCCATTTTTCGCGAAACGAACGGACCCTTAGAGAGTTTGTAGACATGTTTTTCTGAGTACTTATTGGGTTTGCTTCTTGATAGAAAGAATGATTTATGTATTGAACCGATACTTGGTACAATATATATTTCTAAAGCACCAAATCAGATTACATTCTCTGAATTATAAGAGTTGAAACACAGTATGATATCATATACAGGATGACTTTTGATAGGTGCATAATTTGAGGATGAACCATATGGAAGCTAGTGGGCTTATAATAAATTAGCCCGAAGAGAGTGGAGAGTGATCGTCGGAACCGGAACAAGATGACTGAACAATGAGCGATTTTAGACAAACTCATAGGACGGCAAATGACGAAAGGAGCTGAATTATGCATTGAGCAGGGGATAGTATTCTTGAATTATATACGTGAAATAAGAGAAAAAAAAATTACAAAACGCGCCATTTAACATAACAACAATGTTCAGCATTACAATTCTAATATTAAGGTTCCTATTCATACGTCAAAAGAAATTATCAAAGCTTATGACGGTTACGTAATGGCGCCAAATTCCTCCTTTATCAGCTTCCCCAATTCGACCGTACACTCCTTCCCAATCACTTACTCTTGACTTCCCATGGCCTCTCCGCCGCCGCTCCCCCGCCGTCCGCCGCCGCACGTCCTTCTCCTCCGGCCACCCCACCACTTCTCCCTCCTCGACCGCCCCCTCCCCGACGGCTTCCGCTTCCTCAAGCCGTGGGAGTCGCCGCTCCCCTTCGACGACTTCCTCTCCTCCTCCGCCGACGCCCGCTCCGCCGAGGCGATCCTCACCTCCGCCAGGGGTCCCGTCACCGCCGACTTGCTCCGGCGGCTCCCGAGGTCCGCCTCGTCGTCAGCACCAGCGCGGGCCACAACCACATCGACCTGGCCGAGTGCCGGCGGCGGGGGATCGCGGTCGCCGGCGCGGGGGACACGAAGTCGGAGGAAGTGGCGGACTTGGCGGTCGGGCTGCTGATCGACGTGCTGCGGAAGGTCTCGGCGAGCGACCGGTACGTGAGGCGCGGACTGTGGAGTAGCGAGGGAGAATTTCGCCTCGGATCGAAGGTTTTTGTGCTTGCTCAATCTATTTCTGTCTCCGACGAATTTCGTCGTTAATTTTTCTTTGGATGACTGTTTAGTGATCACGAGAGGATGGATAAGTACAAGTGGAGTTTAATTGAATGTGCAAGAGTCAGCAATTTAGAAATCGACAATTTTGAGAATTGAGTTTCGCCATTGATGGTTATTTGCTCTCTGTTGCTTAATGTTAAAAGCTTGGGACTCTAGACTGTAGATAGATCGATGATTTCTTTTAGGTGAACACGACCATTTGACGATGGTGCAATGTGCTTTGTATCGATCGACTCCTGGAGAAAGAATAGTTGCTTGATGTAGAAGCTTTTGTTAGATTATTCAACTATTAATTGGTCTGATCAGGCGGATAATATCTTTACCGGGCAAACGGGCTGCTGTGTTGAGACCTTTGGCTCTTTGGGCTTGCCAATCATGGTTGTTTGATGAGAAAAAGCTATGAGAAGGGTTGACCTTCTAATTATTATGGATGGCAAACGTCTCGTAGGGGGTAACACCAGTAATTGAAGGCATAAAGACTATGGATGCTTAAAATGTTTTTGTCATAAGGGGCAAAAGAACTTTTCCATTAATAGATGATCACTGGAAGAATTGGGTTTGGTTATTTTTCTTCATTCAACTCTAAAACCTTCGACTTCCTAAAATTTTTAAATTTTGATTTATCTGGTGTTCACACGTCTGATTATAACAGTAGGTATGATAAGTTCGGTCTAATAATGTTGTCAACAGAGTAATGTGGTCTTGAGCATTCTCTGGCTTGGCTTGTGCAATTACTGATTTCGTTATCAAATGTTGTAATGTGGGTCACTCCATGTTTACAGCGATGGTGTAAAGTATCTTGTAGCAAGGCATTCGAAATTATGAATGTTGTGTCTTCTCTTGAAAATGTTTATGCTGATGGGTATGACCGTGAAGCACACGTGGACAATCGATTTAGGGTCATTAACAGATGGAGCATAAAATAAGACCCCTTTAACTGGTTGACTTTGCTCATGCTTGTGTGATTTTCTGTCACCATACATGAAGTGTAAATAATATATTCTCTACTTGTGGTGGTAATTTCACTTGCAGCTGGGAGGCAAGAGAGTCGGAATTATTGGATTGGGAAGGATTGGCTTGGAAGTTGCTAAGAGGCTTGAGGCCTTCGGGTGTGCCGTTTTATATAACTCAAGGAAGAAAAAGCCATATGTGTCGTACCCCTTCTATTCCAACGTCTGTGAGCTTGCCACTAACTGTGATGTCCTTGTAATCTGTTGTGGCCTGAATGAGCAAACCCATCACATGATCAATAGGGAAGTACTGTTAGCTTTGGGGAAGAGAGGTGTGATTGTTAACATTGGGCGTGGACCAATTATCGATGAAAAGGAAATGGTGCAACTTCTAGTCCAGGGAGAGCTTGGAGGCGCCGGCTTAGACGTGTTTGAGAAGGAGCCTTATGTTCCTGAGGAGCTCCTTGGTCTTGATAATGTTGTATTGTCCCCACATGCAGCTGTTCTTACCCCGGAAACCATATCAGATTTATGTGATCTCATCATCGGGAACTTGGAAGCTTTCTTTTCAAATAAGCCCTTGCTTTCCCCCGTGTTGGATGAGTGAACCAACTGCTCCGCTGGTCTATATTGGGCTCCTGTTACCACTACTGAAGTCGATTCAGTCAGCCTTACCTGAAGCAGTCTTTCTACACATTGGTCTCAATACATGTGCCTTGATGGCATCCGTTTTTTATCACCATGAACCGTGCTTGGTGCAGCTAACCTACTATCTGCGGCCACTTGAATGTTGATTATATTCTTCCCCGTGATGGTTTCTCTCATCCTGTTGTATTTGGTAATCCTTTCCACAATCGCTGAAAGCCAACTGATTGTACGATAGTCTGTCAGGTGCTACGAAGAAGCCGAGGACGGAAAGAGATGATGAGTGATGATACCGGTAGGCCTTGTTTCACCTGCCACATTTGTCATTGGGTTTAAGACTCTAGAATGGTGTGATGTCGATTGATTACTGAAGACTTCTCCATGAAAATGTAGATCCTGTGTCGTGTGTTGTAGCTCCGGGTCTGATCTTGATGTTTTGGAACTTCATTATCATTGAGTTTTCTTTTGAGAATTAGCAGATTGGCACAAAAGTGGTGCCTGCTTTTCTTGTAGTTGCAGTGCTCGGTGCAGCTTTGATGGAGTCTCATCGTATAGAAAGGATGGTTGCTGCTTGTGAGCGTTGCGGGCACGCAAGACGGTTGGCGTCGCACTGAGGATGGATCCAAATTGACCCGATTCTCTCTTTTCTACCTCGATGATGTTCTCAGCATGAGTGCCTCTTGGTTTTGTAATTTCATGCTTGCTTGTGATTGTGCAGTGTCTGAAATCCTTTGGATTCTTGCATCACTTTAATTGAGCTTATAAAAGGGTTAGGTGACTAATTCAATGAAGCCTCCACCACCCCATCATAATTATTCGCTTGGGAACCAGTTTCGTTAACAAATAAGCGGAATGAGGTTCGTGTCGTGCCAATTGATACAATTTTCAATATACCATCTTTCTTATATCATGTTTGAAAATGTGTTGACACAAAAAAGTGTCCAATTTTTTAGTAATTATTGATATGCAAAGATCATTAGAAGCAACAAAAGTGGATTTGACAACCTCATATGCAAACGTCAAAATTAGCAAAGAAAAAGGAAAAGAGTGGAGAACATACTATTTGGGCATGTTAGTCATTTGTGGAGGAAACTAATTGAATGGATTGAAAATTGGTCGATAATATATGTAGTTGATGACTTGGATGAAAGTGTTAGAACATGTCAACTAGCAACAAATGATGATAGATTATTTTATAAAAAATTTGTCGACAGTGTGTTAACTAAGGAGCAGATGATCGATTTAGAGAAGTGCATCTAAGGCTTAGCATGTGTAAATCCATTAAGGAGATCGTGAAGAATAGTTAGGTGAAAATGAAGACTGAGGTTGCTATTTTGTGAGAAATGAACAACTTTTTGGAGATAAGGCTACCATTTTAAAGGGAGTTGACAACATGGGAATATGAGACTAATATTTTTGGAAGCGTTGAACTACAATTCAACCACAAAGAAATTGCTCCCGGATGGTTATGATAGAAGGTCTATAAATGCCAAAATTTTTCTCATCAATTGGAAGGGGCCATTGACAATCAAAATGTAATCTTTTATTATATTTACTTTCTTGCACTTTATTTTTCCTTAGTTATAGGTTTTCGATGTGTGTCATGGATTAAATTCTGACGTGTATTTTTATCCCGATGCTTTGTCGTCAATTCAATAATGACATACATTTCTATAATGGGTGTCACGCCGTCAATTAAATTCCAGCATTACATCTTTGCATGTTCTCGAGCTTTGTCGTCAATTAAATTCCAACAAAGTTCATGCACGTGTATTACCGTGGAAATGGTTATATTTTCGAGCCTTGTTGTTGATTGAATTTCGGCATGGTTGTATGTACAATTTAGTTCGAAATTCGAAATAAAGGTTTGCAATTATTTCTTATACAACTTGATATTTCCTGTTCGGAATTGCCACAAAACCGTCTTCTCTCATCAAAAGCCAAGGAACGACTTTTGGAGAAAATGTTTTGTCATAGATTAAATTCCAGCGAAACAAATGGCATGCCTGATGGGACCATTGTGGTTGATTTGAGGAGATCCGATGATGAGAACAAGGAATCAACTTGATCTTGATGATGGTGATGGTGACAATTCACAACCCGATGGTAATGACAAGACGGGATAGTTTGAGTCGTTGACTGCATTACTAGTGGCGGAGCAAGAACGAGTGGAGATGTCAATATCCCAAGACAACACACCGATGAGTAAAGAAGACAATTAGAGTCAACTTCTGTGATGTTGGCTGCCATGTGATGATTATTCAAGGAGCGCAAGAATGAATTGACAAACCACATGATAAAATATCTCGTCAACGTGATCAAGCCAATTATTATCAATACCTTCCATGAAATTATAAACGAGCCAAGAACATAAAGTCATTCAATTCAAGTGCAGGCGAATCATGATAATCTTGCATTTTCTAGACCTATGAGGCTGGTGATATCAATTATGGCAATTTGCCAATGACAAGGGGCATGTCTTGGGTTTTCTAATTTAAAAGAATCGAATGATTAACGAATCATTCCATTCTTTTAAAGGAGGGCATCTATTGACACCAAAAGTGTCGGATCTTTAGTTATTATTGAAATGTGATAATCGTTCAGAAGTAACAAAAGTGGACTCGATGATCTCTTGTGTAACTGTCAAAATTAGTGAAGAAAAGGGAAAATAGTGGAGAATATACTATCCAAGTATGTTTGGTCATTTGTGGAGGTGGATTGAAGATTGGTTGATAACCTAGTGGCTACCCTTCCAACGTGGAAGGGGGAGATGAGGGGTTTAAATCCCCACCTTCTCAAGGGGGGTTGGGGTGGGGACGAGTAAGTTTCAAGAGTGGGTTTCAACTCCCACGTCCTGCATGAGGCATGGCAAAAAATAGTATTAGAATAGAAATAGAGCAGGACTGACAAAAAAAAAGATTGGTCGATATTAAAAAAAAAAAAAAAAAAAAGAGAGAAGAAGATTGGTCGATATCAAATGCAATTAATGATTTGGATGAAAGTGTTAGCACATGTCAACTAGTAGGAAATGATGACAAATTATTTTAACAAAGTTATTGATAATGCATTAACTAAGGAGTAGATGATCGATTTAAAGGATTGCATCTAAGGCTCAGACACATGTAAATTCATTAAGGAGATCGTTGAGAATAGTTAGGTGAAATGAGACTATTATTTTCGGAAGTGTTGAACTACAATTCAATCATGAAAAATCTTAGATGGTTATTATAGAAGGTCTATAAATGCCAAGTTCTCATCAATTGAAAGGGCTCCATCGACAATCGAAATGTAATCTTTTATTATATCTACTTTCTTGTACTTTATTTTTCCTTAGTTATAATTTTCTGACTCGTGTTGTGGATCAAATTTCGTTACATATCTTTCTGTCAATGCTTCGTTGTCGATCCAATTTTGGCATATATCTCAATTATGGATATCACACCGTCAATTAAGTTTCAACATTACATCTTTACACGTTCTTGAGCTTTGCCGTTGATTAAATTTTGATATAGTTCGTGCATGTGTATTGCTGTAAAAGTGGTTGTATTTTCAAGTCTTTTTGTTAATTGAATTTTGGTACAGTTTGCATTTGCACATTCTCAAACTTCGCCATCGATTAAATTCTGACACAGTTAATACACGTGTTTTACTGTGAAAGTGGTTATATTTTTAAGCTTTGTTGTTAATTGAATTCCGACACGATTTGTATGTACAATTTGATTCGAAGTTCAAAATTATCCTAGAACCCGTCTCCTCTCATCAAAAGCCAAAAAACAACTTTCCGAAAAGATGTTTTGTCGTAGATCAAATTCTAGTGAAACAAAATGAAAATTTTTTTTTTTATAAAATATGATTAATCAATATCTTGAAAGTTCTTGTTAACCACACTTTTAACCAAAACGCTCGTCATTGTATTTCACCTTCTTCTCTTTATCTCATTTTTTTTTTTTATACGGTTTCTTCTCAATTTTTTTTTTCACAATTTATATATTTTTACCATAAGCATCTTAAACGGCAAAGATGAGGAGCCTAACGAAGCTAAATTGCATAATTTCTTCGTACGGTTTATCTATAAAGTTGGTTGCACAACGAAGAAGCCAACCGACCTCATCTCACCCGTCCATTTTTGTTAATCTTGACATCACCACATCGAATGTTATCACAAAACATGTTTGGAGCAATCAACGGACAACCTTGAGATGCCCTCAACTACCAAGTTCCAAGTGGCATTTTCAATTTCCTATAACAAAAAAAAAGAGCACAAATATTTTACTTCGCCCAATTTAATTGCATTGGACTCTTATTGTGGGCTTAATATGACACATATTATTTAAAGGTTGAATTGTGCTCATTCAAGTCGATCAATACACCAACAGTTGCGAAAGTAGTCTTATCGGACTTAATTCTAAGATCGATAACACTTAAATGATGACATAAGAATGTAATTTGAAATCGAAAGAAATTTATGGAGAGAAGATATTTCGACTCAGCACGAGTATACGAGGAAATTTAGAATTCGACATGTTTTTACTAATCTTTATTTACCGAGACGAATTTATACATTTCCCATCGATTTTTGATTGAAAATTGAATTTCCTGATCGTATTGAAATATGTTGATCATTGTACGAATAATTGGCACGAATATGACGGCGGACCACCGCATGGATGACGTCATAGGCACAAGATTTCTCAACGTCTCTGTCGCCTTTTCCCAAGCAACGCGGACAAAATTCCTCTCACTCTCACTCTCAATCGCTCTGTCCGACTCCCCCATGGCCGCCGATCCGGAGAGCTCCGGCGGCCCTCCGCCCCTCCGCCGCCGCGCCCCGCCGTGCGTCCTCCTCCTCCGGCACCCCCCGCACTTCACCCTCACCGACCGCCCCCTCCCCGACGGCTTCCGCTTCCTCAAGCCGTGGGAGTCGCCGCTCCCCTTCGACGACTTCCTCGCCTCCGACGACGTCCGCTCCGCCGAGGCGATCCTCACCTCCCAGGGCGTCCCGGTCACCGGCGACATGCTCCGGCGGCTCCCGGCGGTCCGCCTCGTCGTCACCACCAGCGCGGGCCTCAACCACATCGACCTCGCCGAGTGCCGGCGGCGCGGGGTCGCGGTCGCCAGCGCCGGGGAGGTGTACTCGGAGGAGGTGGCGGATCTGGCGATCGGGTTGCTGATCGACGTGCTGAGGAAGGTGTCGGCGGGCGACCGGTACGTGAGGCGGGGAAAGTGGAGTAGCGAGGGCGAATTCGCGCTCGGTTCGAAGGTATGAATGTTCGCTCGATCTCTGTTCCTGTCGGTGACGGATTTTGTCGATGATAGTTGTTTGGATGAGTGTTCAGCAATCAAGAGAGGAGAATCGAGTGAAAGCGAGCTTTAATGGAACGTGCAAGAGCCGGCATTTCAGTAATCGGCAATTTGACAACTGATTTTTTCTAGCTAAGCACAATCATTTGACAACATTGCAATGCGCTCTTTATCAATCGGATTCTGGAGAAAGAATAGGTGAACAGGACGAGCATGGTTATCAATTGTTTCTTGAGGTAGTAGAAGTGTTTTGCAGATTGTTTCTGCTATTAATTGGCTGATCAGGTGGAGAATGTTTACATCGAGCCGACGAGCCGGCCCCTGATCGAGACTTTCTGCTCTTTGGGCTGGCTGAGCATGATCGTTTGGGAAGAAAAAGCTATGATCCGTACGAAGGGTCTATCTTCTTGTTATAATGGACCTTAGACATCTTGTACGGGCTAAAACTAGTAATTTAAGGTATATAGGCTGTGTCTAGATGCATAGAAAGATTTTTCGTCATGAGGGCCAAAAAGACCTCTCTATTAATAGATGATCTTGGGAAAGATTGGATTTCGTTATTTTCCTTTTTTGAAGTCTAACGCATTCAACTTCTTAAAGTTTTCAAATTTTTTACTGATAATCAATATGATAGGTAAAATCTCCATTGAAGGATAGATGATGTGGCCACAAGAATTATCTTTGATGGGATATGTTGTCCGATAGAATTATTCATCTTGAGCATCCCTGGGTTGGCTTGGTAAATTCAATGGTGCAATTACTGATTTTGTTATCAAATGTTGTAACATAGGTCGCTTCATGTTTTACAGCCATGGCATGCGGTATTCTATAGCAAGGCAATTGAGAATATGAATATTTTGTCTTCCTCTTGAAAATGTCAATGCTAATGGATCTGATTGGGAAGCACACTTGGACAATCCATTTAGGGTCAGTGACATATGTGGCATAACATAAGTTCCTATGAACTGGTTGGCTTAACTCATGCTTGTGTGATTCTCTGTTACTAGTGAGGTGTAGATTTAGAATAGTATGTCCTCATTTATTTCAATAGTCCAGGGAGAGAATTCCTTCTGTTTTATAGGACTTGATCTTATTTCCCCAGTTATACATGAAGTGTAAATTATATCTTCTCTGCCTGTGGTGGCTATTTCACTCGCAGCTAGGAGGCAAGAGAGCCGGAGTCGTTGGATTGGGAAGGATTGGCCTAGAAGTTGCTAAAAGGCTTGAGGCCTTTGGATGCACTGTTTCATATAACTCAAGGAAGAAGAAGCCATATGTTTTGTACCCCTTCTACTCTGACGTCCGCGAGCTCGCCACTAATTGTGATGTCCTCGTAATCTGTTGTGGCTTGAATGAGCAAACCCACCACATGATCAATAGGGAAGTGCTATTAGCTTTGGGGAAGGAAGGTGTGATTGTTAACATTGGGCGTGGATCAATTATTGATGAAAAGGAAATGGTGCAACTTCTAGTCCAGGGAGAACTTGGAGGCGCTGGCTTAGATGTGTTTGAGAATGAGCCCAATGTTCCTGAAGAGCTCCTTGATCTTGATAATGTCGTATTGTCCCCGCATACAGCTGTTTTTACCACGGAATCCTTATCGGATTTATGCAATCTCGTTGTCGGGAACTTGGAAGCTTTCTTTTCGGATAAGCCCTTGCTTTCCCCTGTGTTAGACGAGTGAATCAACTGCTGCGCTGGTATATTTTGGCTTTTTTACCACTACTAAACTAGATCCAGCCGGTTTTACCTGAAGCGGTCTTTCCACATTTGGTGAGTAACCAGCCATCCGTAGCCATGAGATGATAATAGTACGATAAGCTCGAAAAGGAACTGACTTTATTATTGATTATATTCTTCCTTTTGATGGTTCCGTCCTGTTGTCCCTTGCCAGAATTGGCGAAAGCCAACTCATTGCACGACAGTCTGTTGGTGCTATGAAGAAGCTGAGGAAGGAACGAAACAACGAATTATGAGACTGGGTGGGCCTTGTGAAATGTGGCATTTGTCGTTGGGTGCAAGACTTCAGAAATGGACATGCCGATTACCGATGAAAATGAAGATAGGGCATTACATCCTGTGTTGTGTATTTTACCTTTAAGCTCTACTGTTGTGTTCCGGAACTTCATATTAAGTTTTGACAGTTCTCTTTTTGCTGGCAATGACTTGGATAGAGTGGTATTTAGATGCTACTTGGTTCATGCTTTAAACCTTTACTCTATCTATCTGCTTCAACACCATCTGCATCCCGTACTACGTAATTTCCATTCTGTGCATCACAAGCAGAGCCTTCACGCAACATTTGCTGAACTGCGATGGAGTATAAGTAAAGATCTTCTCTATAAGTAAAGATCCTCTTTTCGCGACATTAGTTGCTTGATCTCTCTCAGTCTGACCAACCGAACTAGTCACAAGCTGCTGTACAAATTCCTTCCAATTTTGATCTTCCCATTCATTACCCGTGGGTCTTTCTTCTCCTAATTCCTTCCATTCTACCAATGAATAATCTATAATAATTCGCAAATCGAGATTGGCTAATTGTTCTCGGATAGCACCCGCTCCAGTAGAAATTTCTCGATTTTGAAATGTATCGAAGCCTTGAGTAGTAAAAAAAAAAGTGGGATGCTGTATTTCTATGATTGGATTTCATATCACCAGTTCTCAATGCAAACTATCAAGCCTGATTAAAGAGTGAACTGGAAATAGCCTCCCAATCTGCAATTTGACATAATGAACACTCTCTATAGAAATCATACCATTGATGTTGGCGAATTAGGCAAATCAGACTTCGAAGTAATTGTCTGTTAGACGACTCTGATTGGTGATACGTGATCTCCCAATTCAAAAGATCGTTACTGGATTGAGACACCGAGTAGAAGAACCAAAAAATGGGGTTTGATCGCTGTCCATGGTCCATGAATTGGGCCATACGATGTTGCTCGAACTTGTTCAAAACACAGGAAAGAAGCCCTTTACAATAGAAATTCTAATCAATACCAGATTTCTAGAAGGGACCAAGATCAACCCGAACGAAAAATAACACACACAAAGACGTTTTTCGAGGAACATTGTAGTCGCATACTTTGTCTTTTCCACTGTCTCCTTCTCCCCCCTTGATTCCATGTTTATCCACAGATGCCCTTTAGAAATAAGAAAGCAAAATTTTCGAAGGATTCTACACAAGCCGTCTTGGAAACCCTAGATAGCGATTAGAGTGACTGAAAACGAATGTTTAGTTAATTAACCCCAAGAGAAAAAGAAAGAAAAGGAAAGAACAAAGCTGATGGCGATGGCATTGTGAAAAGTTGGAAGTTTACGTTTCTGTAGTCTCTTGTTTGTTGTTTCTATTGTGTTCTTTACTTGTACGTACCTGCATGCATGAGCTGCATTTTAGCGACTTGATTAATCACGTAATTACGGATGATTGATACGACAAATCAGGACTTGAATCTGTAGTTAATCTCTCACCAGACGACACACTTGGTTGAAAGCGGTTTCATGTCAACCTCGACTCATCCATAGCACCATGTTTTGCTGTTCGACACCGTGCTCTCCAAACTCTACAGCAATTAGAATTTGATTAGCTAGCTACTTAGACTCTGATGAAACAAAGGAAAATTCGGTTCGACCGATAAATAAAATGGTTACTGACCAAAAAAAAAAAAAATGGTTATAAGACTCCAGCCCGTAGCTATCATTAATAATTAGAAAAAAAAAATAAGTGGGGTAATTAATTTTTAGAATATTAATAATAATAAAGTTCATTTGCGCTGTGCTACAGCTTTTTCCTTCGATGCCAAAATTCTCATAAGCTCTATATAAATGATGCAGATTATGATTTTGGGGATTACGTTAGCCAAAGAGATTTTCAGTTAACTTTATTTGAACTTAAAGAAATGAAACGAACTTGTGAATATCAAGTAGTATTATATATTATATTCGAGTGTTTCAATTCATTGAGTCGAAGAGTAATATAAATAGGAACGTTGTAGCTTATTTCAAATACAGATTCACTACAATTTCTGCTTTTGACTATGAGGAATATTCATGTTCCTTCAAAGTTACAATAAGATTATCATTAATTTGAACATGCGATATGTATAAAAAAATGAAAAAAAAAAAAAAAACCATTATAACTCATTTTAGAACACTTCGTTTTTGAATTCGAATTATTACTAAGAAAAGCAATTAAATCTCACTTAATTTAACATTAAGAACTTGCACAATATATCGGTAAGGACAAAGCTTTAGTTTATTATGCAATAACCCTTTTCATTGTATTCAACAATTCAACATGTCTGATGCATTAATTTAACTAACCACTAAAGATGGAAGCATTCAGTATATACGTAAATTCAGTTTCTGGTTTATAAATGTCAAAATAAAAGACAGAACTTGAGCTAAACTATCTGTGGAAAATGCTTTTTTATAAAAAAAAAAATATATATATATATTACAGATAATGTACAAATCAAAACATCACCAGTGATGGATACTGTGATGGAGCGCCTTTCAAGATTCAAAACCTACGCGTATTCGCGTAACCATCCTGTCTATTCAATTTTCACCATTCTTTTTGCACATTTGCTGTTGCAAGAATTGCGTGAGCTTTCATCTACCAGAGAAAACGACATCAACGTGAAAAAGAAAGATAAAGCAATCCCCTTAAGTTTATCGTCCCTTATCTCCCATCCCATTGAGCCACGGGGACGTTGTGTCTCGAAGCGACCGTTGCCCTTGTTGGGAGAACGGAATTTAGTGCGTCTTAGATTATTCAGTCTGATGAGATGTGTTTGCTCTCGTTGAGACACAGAAATTGTCGTATATTTCCATCAAGCTTAGGTGGATATTTATACACTCGAGAGTAACTTTGGAAGATTTACTTGTAAGAAAAGAAACACATAAAATAGAAAATTTTCTAACTTCTAAAAATAGATTCCAAAACCTCCAAATTTGATAGCCCTATATTTGATTGATACACCTCTTCAAGTGGAAGAGTTGAGATGACGAATCTTCAACTTATCTCTTAAAAATGCAAAACGTGCTTTAGGAAGAGTTATGATGAGTTTTGGTAAGAACATCAACAAGTCAGTCAGTTGTAGAGATAAACTGCAAATTGAGCTATCATTGGGATCACGAACAAAGTGGGAGTCAATTTCAACATATTTGGTATGCGCATGGAAAACTGGATTTGCAAAGAAATAAGTGGCACCAATATTATCATACCAAAGGAAGGGAGAATCTTGAAGAGGGAACCCAAGCTCTTGAAAGAGTAATTCGAGCCAAATGAGTTCAGCCGAAGCATCAATAAGGGCTTTACACACCTAGATTCTATGAAAGAACGCGCTATGGTTCGTTGTTTCCTAGAGCTCCAAGAGATCAAATTAGGATCAAGGAAAATAGCATACCCTCAAGTTGACTTCCTATCGCTAGAGCTACTAGCCTAATTCGCATTGAAAAAGGCTTGCAAGCGAGTATCATTCAATCAAGAAAGAAGAAAAACCAAATGACCTTGTATGTTTGAGATAGTGCAAGATGTGTTACACCATTTGCCTGTGGTTTTCAGGTAGTGCATGCATGAATTGATAAGCTTTATTAACAGCAAAGGAGAGATTTGGTCTTGTTGATGTCATGATTGCAGGGAACCAACTATAGACCGATATAAAGTAGGATCATACAACATAGCACCCCCTTTCTTAGATGTTTTTATAGTCATGGCCACAGGAGTTTGGATAGGCTTGTACTCAAACATCCTAGCCTAGTGAAGAAGATCACCAAAATAATGTCCTTGAGAGAGAAGTAACCCATTAGAGTGAGAGACAACCTCTATCCCAAGGAAGAAGTGGAGCGAGCCAAAATCCTTAATTGAGAACTTTGTAGATAATTTCTATAAGATTACATTGATAGTAGAAGATGCAATACCTATAACCAAAATGTTATCAACACAAATATATAAAAAAGAATGACATCGGTACCTCTTAGATGGATAAATAATGAATGATCTATGTGACACCGAGAATCCCAAATGAAGTAAAAAACTATGAAAGTTGGTGAAACAGGCTCTCGAAGCTTTCTTGAGATCATATAGAGAACAATACAACTTGCAAGCATAGTCATGAAGAGTTGAGTCCTCAAACTGAGGGAATGCTCCATGAACATCTCTTCCGAAAGAACCCTATGTAAGAAAGCATCGTGCATATCTAGTTGTCATACTTGCCACCCTTGAGATATAGCAAGCGAAAATAAAATGTGAATGGTGGTAATTTTCAAAATTGAACCGAAGGGTTTCAGTATAATCCAAACCTTGTTGTTAATGAAAACCCTTAGCGACAAGCAAGCTTTATAGCGCTCAAGATTATCATCCACTTTGCGCTTAACTCTGCGAACCCACTTATACTCAATGAGGTTCATGGATGAAGTGCAAGGGACCAAAGACCATGCGCCATTTTTTAACAAGGCATTAAATTCATCGGTCATAGCTACACACCACTTAGGATTTTTGTTGGCTTGGGTGAATGATGTTGGTCCGGTGAGAGGGGTTGTGGCTGTATTGATTTGAGGAGGACGAGAGCAAAGTTGCATGGTGCGGGTGTATGTTAGCCTAGGTGGGGGCAAGGGCGGCAGCGATGGCGATGGATAGGATGATGAGGAGGGGAATGATAAAGGTCATGGAGGGGCCTGGTTCTTGGGGCGGGGGAGATGAATGAATCAATGTTAGACGACATTGGGGGGGCTGGTGTAGGATTCTGTGATCTAACTATATTGGTACGCGGAGGAATGCCGATAGGAGCCGAAGCCCATGGTACGGAGATGTCGTAGAAAGTGTTGAATGAGTTGATGGACTGATATTGGAAGACGTTGCAAGGGAAAACACATCTCATTGAAACAAACTATCTCAAGCAACATATAAATGATTAGTCACACGATCAGACAACAATACCCTATATGAAAGGGACTATATCCCAATAAAATACAAAACGAAGCGAAAATCCATCTTATGGGCGTTAGAAGGACGTAGATATGGGAAACAACAACATCCAAAGATTTTTAAGAAGGAACAATGCGTAGGATGATTATAAAGTATTTTAAGGGAAAAAACCACGAAAAACCCCGAACTTTACCCTGAGTGACACATTTACCCCGAACTTTTTTTTGCGCCGTGAAAAACGCCAAACTTTCAATCGTGACACATTTACCCCATAAGGGCATTTTTGTCTTTTTAGTTTTTCTTTTTTCTTTTTTTTTTTTTTTTTCCTTCTTTTTCTTCCCTCCGCCGGCCATGGCGGAGGGAAGAAGGAAAAAAAAAAGAAAAAAAAAATTTAAATGAAAAGACCCAAATGCCCTTCAATTTTGGGGTAGATGTGTCACACTTGGAAAGTTTAGGGTTTTTGGTGTCACAAAAAAAATTTTGGGGTAAATGTGTCACGGTTTGGAAAGTTTGGGGTTTTTCACGGCGCAAAAAAAAGTTCGAGGTAAATGTGTCACTCGGGGCAAAGTTTGGGGTTTTTCGTGGTTTTTTCCCGTATTTTAAAGGGGGAGACTATTATCGACCTCGGACAGCATTTGGTTCATGAGGTAGACCGTCGTTTTGAATTCGTATTGCCAATATTGTGAGAGATAGAGCCATGAGCTAATAATGTTAAACCGGTTTCAACTATATGCCTATAACAACGCTCAATCACCCCTTGTTGCTCATTGGTACAAGGAGCAAAGATACAGTGAGTAATACCAATTTTTGAGAAAAAGGAAGGGAGTGCACAAAATTCTCCACCCTAGTCCGTTTGAATGGCTTTTACTTTTCATGAGAAGTGACATTCAACAAGAGTTAAAGTAGGAAAAACAAAGTAAATATTTGACTTTGCTTTAAGAGGATAAAACCAAATAAATTTAGTTCAATCATCAACAAAAATAACGAAATAACAATGACCATCAGTTGAAACAAAATGAAAAGGACCCCAAACATCACTATAAATTAAAACCAATGGAGACAAACTAAGAGTTGGAGATAATCCTAAGAACTAACTACTAGCCTTGTTCAATTGACAAGCTATACATAATTGACTCAGCGATGTTGACTGACACGACAAATTATTCTCTTTGACCATAACCCGTAAGAGACGCTCATGGGGATGGCCAAGACGTTGATGCTAGCAATCTAGGGAAATCCGTTTTGCAATACTAGTTGTTTATCAATAATCAGAGGTAAAATCGATCATGAGAAGGACACAATTAGAGGACTCATGATGGAAGCATCGTGTTGTCGCCAGAAAGCTACTTGGGCTGCATCAAAGGGGCACGTTTTGGTTCCATCAACATGGCCATAGAGGTTTTGTCCTTGAAACTTGGGCTGCATCGAAGGGACACGCTTTGGTTCCATCAACATGTCATAGAGGTTTTGTCCCTTGAAAAACGGGATAACCCGTGCTTTCCATAGCAAGAAATTGGATTTTGTGAGATGTTGGGAAAGGAAGTGGTGAGCAGGTCCGAAATGAGGAAGTGTAGAAGAGGAGTTTGTAATGGCAGCTATGGTGGCGGCGGAAGGATTCTCTAAGGCCATATTGACCACCTTTGTAGAGGAAAAGAAACAAGGAGCAGAAGAAAGCCAGTGTTGAAAGGGACATCAGACCTAGATGCTTCTTATACCATGTTGAGATAGAAATTTTTGTATATTTTCATTAAGCGTAGATGGGTATTTATATACTCAAGAATACATTGTAGAAGATTTATTTGCATGAAAAGAAATGTATAAAATAGAAAACTTTCTAACTTTTATTGATAAGATTTCAAAACTTTCTATATATATATATATATATATATATATATGGCTGATAGCTCTTCATGTGAGACCCATCAACTACAGTGCTTCTAATGTACTCACACTGCATGCATGGGATGCATTCAGACGATGAACGCATTGAAAACGGTGCAAGTACCATCCCCGATGATAGGGCCCCATTTCCTACGTCATCGGGAGAAGACGCTTGTCTCTCCTATCCTCAACGACTCGTAAGTGGATCTCTTCTGTTCTATCTTACTGGCAGATGATTCTTTACTCTGCGCCCCACTGGCTCCTGTCTCTACTGGACGGCCAATGAAACGCTGAAACGTAGTGTTTAAACAGTGGGTTGGTGCTGACTTAGAAGAGTTGATGGCGGGACCCCTCTTTGATTTTGAGTTGAGTTTGGCCTGTTAGGCTGTTCTACAGAGTTGATGGGCCCTCCCCGTGTGATCTTTCTTGGAGCGTCTCCGAGTAAAAACCCTGCTTTGATTGTGGAGTGAGTAGTCCATAATCATGTTCCTAAGTCGGGGAGTACTCTCTTTTGGAGTAAAGATGGAGTTGAATTGAATAATTTTGTAGTCCAAATCAAATTAGTTTCTGGTTTTGCTTTCACTCTTAGGAGGCGGATTTGAAACTTTATCGAAAACCACAATGTCCCCTTTTGAAAATAAAAGTAATTTCTTAAAAGTATTCTCAATATATTTACAATGCAAAGTCAAAAGGTTCGATGGATGGAATCTTTTTATATTACGTATCAATTCGTGATTCTTGTAAAGAACAATAGAAGGATATTTCCGTATTATTTAAGATTAATTGTGAAGTCGAAATAAGCATATGCCGTGCATATGATACAAAATGGAAGCACACACGTCGTGTTGTACAACATTATGGTATGTTATCATAACCGAGTGAGTATACACTACCTATTTTCGCAATCAAGTTTGGAAAGTATCACGAAAGGAAATGGTCCAACGTATACGTCCGTTGTGCCCGCATGGACCACTTCGAGCTTTGTCGCGCTTCTTGACACTTCATCCGAAATAGGAACCTCCCTCCAAACCCACTAACGACAAACACCCAAAAGGTGCCTCCGACCAAGTTTCAAGTCATGCTTTTATCTTACGAAGGGAAAAGGCAAAGCCCTCGCACCGTTTGGCTAGGCTTCAAGATCAACTTCCATGTCGTGCTTTCTGGTTGCTTCCACTCTCGACCCCCAGCGGTCGGTTTCTATCTCTTTTCCAGTTTCCTTTTTTATCTCCTCGGATCACCATGGTCGGCCCCCACGAGATCTCTTATCGATTCTGCTAGGGATGCCATGTCCTAGCGCCCCCCATTTTAGTGCGTCGTCCGCACGGCAACATCGACCGCCCGGAAGCGATACACGTACGTACATAACAGTGAGAAGCACTTCCAAGATAATGTAGTGCCACGTTCCCCGTCGATATAATATATAGAAAAAAAGGCGATTCGCTGCAACTTGGTTAACAGCACATGAAGAAAGTTCAACGCTTATTGCAACCGAATCTAGAAATGATCTTATCATGAATTTACCTCGATTGTATCTTAATGGGAAGAAATAGGACCGGTTAAATAGGAAGACTTCTAGAAATATAATTATGTAATAGCTGAATACTGCCACCGCTTTGAGTTAGCTAATGAGAATTCAAAAGAAAGTTATGTTTATTTTTGTGAATAGAATATGATTTAACATGTTAATGATAAATCTACTAGTAAAATGACATGGAAAATAAGTCAAAAATTGAAATATCTTAATTCGAGTATGATAAGATATGTATTCATATGTGTATAAACTACTTGGCTTCATAAAAAGTGGGTATTTTTTCTCCGAGTTGAGCAAAAGTGAGGAATGGAAGCTTTATGCGAAATACTCATGCATGTATGTGTATCATAGGTAGAAGGAGTATTTTACTAACAGACTCTCAATTTACTTTAGGTTATGATGGGGGTGTATTGCTCTCTTCAGTGGACGTAGAAACTGAATTTTGCAAATTCTTGCATCCTTGTTTTGTGAGAGCACGTAGATTCAATTCGTTCTTCGACATTTTCAGTCTCCTGTGGCTGTGGCGTTTTCTCCTAATAGATACTAGAGAATACAATGTGAGAGGTTTAGTGGATACGGATCATCTTCTTCGCCTTTAAGATCATGAGATGTACCATTAAATGAACGGCGCAATCATTCACCTAGAAGACTATTTATCATAGGAAGCCATTGAAAGTACTTTACATGCCGCATCTCAAGGCATAATTTTCTTGCAAAACATAAGTACTGTACATCATATATTGTATCTATACTTGGAAGGTACTCCCAAATAGCTCGACGAGAAGAGAGAAATGAAGAGAAAAGGGCTGCTTATATTGGAAAACAGTTTGGTTTTGTGCCTCCATTAATTGCTTCCTTCTCGAAGCCAATCAGAGAAGGCATCAAGGGTTTTTGTGTCAGCCCTGTAGTGCTTCTGAGTGAATTCCAGGAAAGTTGGCCATGTAAAGTCTGGGTATATTCTTCTTGAGTCCTGTCTATCGACCAATTGACTCGGTGGAGTCACCACCTTGTCCCTTCTTGGGCACAGAAAGAAAGCCAGAGACTTCCTCACTGCTTGATCATTCACCACCGCCCTGTGCAAGCAACTCTTGTAGATCCCATTTGATAGAGCCTGGACAAGCACAAGGCCACACAAAAACTTCTCTTAGGCACATCAAGAACCTTTCACTCAGTACACGTTTAAGTCGGTGGGGTTAAATTACGTACCATGAAAGTGTCGCCAATATTGACAACAAAGGTGTCGGGGTTTGGGCTGACTGAGTACCACTTCCCATCGACAAACACCTGGAGGCCGCTCACTTCGTCCTGGTGGAGAATGGTTAGAGAGGTGGGATCGCAATGGGGGCCAGTTCCTAGAGTTTGGTCGGGCTTCTGACAAGGTGGGTAGTAGTTTAGTCTCATTAGCGAGTCGTTCCCTTCGAAGAATTCCCTGAAGTGTGACCGCCCGACTCCTAGGCTTGTTCCTAGGAGCTCCATGATTCCTAGGGAGAGGTTGCTCATCGCTTCACAATATTCCTGGCATGTTTCCCTGAACGAAACCAAGAAAAGAAGAAGATGATTTCTTATCTAGTGTAAAGATAAGACGGGAATGCCACTCTCTTACCATTTGCTCCATTATATTTGATGACTTAGTACCGCTTGTTACACAGCTAAAATTAGTTTGTTTGCGAAAGAATTGACACGTGCTTCCAAAGTGCATCGAGAATGAGTCAGATGAAACTAAAGAATGGAAGAACGCGAAGTTTTTCTTACCCGAACTCTCGAAAATCCTCTCCCATGACATTCAAGAAGTACTTCTCGACGCTTGCCGATGATTGGCCATCCGCAGAATAGCGGAACGAAAGGGTTTCCTTCCAAGGAAGTTTGGAGGAGAACCTGCCAGTGAAGCTACTAGCATAGCCCCAGGGCTCACCGGGCTTCCGCTGAGCTCTTTGCTTCGTTGAGAGTTGCATCCTAAAGAAGGAATCCACATTCTCATGAGCTCTCTTTATAAGCCTCGGATCCACCCCGTGATTTACGACCAGGAAAAATCCATGTTTCCTGCATGCATCATTTACTCGCCAAGCCGCTTCTGACACGGCGGTCGGGTCTCCAGAGAGGAAGGCCCCTAAATCTACCAGGGGGACTAGGAGTTCGGGCGCCTTGGTCAAAGATGGCTTTTCATCGTCGGGCCAAACGAATTGGGAGGGTATGTTGGCTTGGTGTTGAAGAATGGAAGCATCAAAAACTGGGCAATGTTCGCTTTCATTTTTCATCAAGTCCCCCGTTGGTAATGAAGGTTGAAGAGGAGGCATTGGGGTGCAACACTTTGACATTTTTGTGATATTGTAACTAGTGAGGGCTTTCAAAACCAGTGTTTTTACTCTTTTGAGAGAGAGAGAGAGAGAGAGAGAGAGATGGATGGCTAGTTGATTGAGGAAGAGAATGGAACGAGCTGGTGAGTTTAATAAGGAAGGTAGAGAGAGAGAGAGAGAGAGAGAGAGAGAGAGAGAGAGAGAGAGAGAGAGAGGGAGGAGGGAAAAGCCAAGGCCGTTCATTGGGGAGGTCGTGAACAAATGTTGGAATCTCATTGTTTTAACTGTTGCGTCATTCCTTTTACTCTCTCTCTCTCTCTCTCCCCCTATCCAAATCATACCCCCAATTGAAAAATGCCTTTGATTTTTCAGTCACTTGGTGGAGAGGGGGAGGGGGGTGTTTAGTCCTATATTTCGTCACTTCCAGTGCAATGGATGCAACAAGACTAGAGACTTGACATTGACCCAATAGTAACCAAAACCAGCATTTAAAGTACTCTACTTGGACTCGAGACAGTAGCCAGAAAGCTGGCATGAAACACTTGTTCACACTCTTCAGCCCATATATAGTACAAATATAAAATCAAAGCAAGGCATATCAAGAAGAAGGTTCTCCTCCTCGGATGCCAAAACCCACCAACTAGTTATTGTGTTTCAAGTGCCTTTGAACCTCCTCTTCAGGTGTTCATTTGTTTATTCCTTACTGGATTCATGTAATCAGCTGTTTGAACTCATCCCACCCACTTCCCTCTTTTATATGAACTCTTGGTATGTAAACAGGGATTGTTATAGATACAACTATAGCCATGTTCTGTGTGAAAAAGCTAATGCATACTTAAGAGCTAGGAGAATGCAGAGAAAGGAGTCTCCAAGTCGCATTGGTTTTTCTCTGCGAAACATGCATCAAGTGAAGCCTTCTTTGACCTTCTCCTACAGGCAAAAGACTGAGGACCTAATTAACAATGCCTGACTTGATTAAAAAATAATTCGGACGGATTTAGCGAATACTTCCCCAATAGATTAGAGTTCCACACGCATTAAATTAGTTGCAAATCGAAATCTCCTGATGAATCGACTTACGAAAGAGTTTCTGTACTTGACTGCATAAACCTCCTTTTTGAAACAACAGTTTACCTTCTGCATTTGCAGGGTAAACCCTTGTAACATCCCTGAGTTTTGAGAGAATCACACTAACAATAGAGCAAGTTAAAATATGGAAACAATGCTGGCCACGAAAACAAAACCTGTAACAACAAAAACAGGTGATGACTTGATGCCTTTTTGAGTTGGTATCTACTTCTCACAGATGTCACCACCAAAACAAGTGAAACTGTGTTTTCTTCTAATCATTGGAGGAGGAAAAAACATGTGGCCAAAAGAAATTTCTAAGCTACGACGAGACACTTCCACAAGGATACACAACCTAGAAGGAAGACAATATTTTCAAGTCTGTTCTATTTGACAAATTCTTAGGGAGACAGCCAGATTCATGGCTAGGAATATTGGGTCATTTGCCACTTGCTTTGAAACAACGAACGCGTTTTTCCTTTCCTTCGGAAAAAGAGGATGTCATGGTAATTTGTCTATAAACAAAAGCCTTTTCTTCTCTTTTTTTTCTTTTTTTCATGACACCTTCTCATCAAAATGGCCAATTCGAGCCCACATTCTCCATGTGATCAGTCACGGCATTAGACACAAATCGTGGCTTTATCAATAAAATCTGCCCCCAGCGATATAAAGCCCACCCAGAAAAGAGAGCCCAAGAACAGGATACCACGGATTCATAATTTGGATGGAGAATTTAATATGAACTCCCCAGCATTGTTCTCTCATGATCACAGATGAGTGGGCATCTTGCATTTCCCAATAAGGCAACAAGAAGTAATGGGAAAGGTGATGATCAAATCATGGATTAAGAGCTCTTTTCTAGAAGTTTAAACGTTGTCTCAGTGGACTAAATCTGAAGGCTGTTGGAGAATCGACCCAGCGTTGCATGCACAGGAACCACCACAGTAATACCAATATATCCTTAACCCTTCTGAAATCCCAAATCTCTACGCACTCACTTGCGGTCACCATCCCATGTCTGATCCGCGTATGTGTGAGTCCACATGTTTGTGCCTCTTTCGGTGTTGAAGAGAGAAGAGACAAGCTCATGGAAGTTGGCCATATCACTCCCCTCTTATCCGCAACACGATTCAACCAAAGTTCTGTCGTTGCTCTTGATGTGATCACCACGTGCGAAAATGGAGAAAATACGTCTTATCACTCGCTACATGACTTCGTATTGAGTACACGAATTAAACATGAGTCTAACTAACTATGAATGCCAAAAGAATTGCCTAAGAGGTGGCCAGATCGGAACCCCAGGACACGTGGAGTGCGGATTCATCGCACATTACTGAGAACGAAGTACCGGGACTTTCTGGTCCGAAAGAAGAAAAAAAAGATCACGAGACTGTGCACACAAGAAAATGATGCTTCTCCTAATTTGGCTTTGCAGAAAAGCGAACTACGAGAGGATCGGATCTATAAATTACTAATTCTTGACTAGCCAACTGATGCCATGTCCCAAGAGCAGCACCTCACAAAGTGATGGTTTGTCACAGCATCACGCTGATAAAAAGCAGGGCCACAAACTCCATAAAAAGAAAGCTAAGACGGATTCGATAAGCCATTTGCAGGATATCATTTAAAATTCTTGTGGTCAGACAAGAAGATTCTGATCGTGAAGATGACTTACAGCTTCCCCCCCAGAAAGTATTTAAGTTCAAAGCATTACCCCTTTTCCACACATCCGTACACATTGTTCTTTCGGACTCGGTGACGAAATGCGGGCAGGTGTAATGAAAGCTTCGATGATGGGAAGCAAAGAGATCTGGAATTTCTTATCAGGTTCGGACCATCTATGGGAAAAGAGAAGGATAATGCGAAGTGGGCTAATTAAGAGCTTGTCTTGTGCAGCGAAGATAGAGAATAAGAATAAGAGGGGCCAAGAGAAAGGAAGAAAAAAAAAAAAAAAAAAAATCAGAATCACACCACTTCGATGGATGGACGAAGAGTCTGAGAGAGATCACCTTTGGTAAAAATTCGTAAAGTTACTCGAAGAAGATCGCTGGCACTCCGATGAGTTGAAGATTCGAAGGTTAGGTACAAGAAGGGATCAATTCCATTGCAAGATGAGGAGCACTTGTTTCACTAAAAACTTGACAATAAAAGAAGTTGTTTTTCATGAAAATCATTTTCGAGGAAAAAAATGCTTAGTTTTTATTTGTTCGGTAGTTTAAAGAAAGTGATTCATTCTTATTAGAATGGGATGTTGTTTTTCCCCAATCTAAGCTCGTTCTTTTCAGTCAATTAAAATTGCTTTCCATAAATTGATTAATTTTCCGTTATCCAAAACAACGGAAAGTTGGGCGAACAATTTTTTGGGAACCAATTATCCTTCAAACAAGTGGACCTCGAATCTCTACTACTGTTCTATAGATTCCTGTGTAGGTCAACTAGAGTGTCACCGCTTGATTGGTTGAACGTTTTCTCACCTCAAAGGTCAGGCGCCTGCACCGTGCTGGACAAGTCGATCCTCAACTTGTTGTGCTCTCCATGAAATTCTCGATTCTATTTGAAGTCATCCGAGTGTCAACTTGTTTCTGCCGGTTGGACAACACATTTCTTGCGATCACTTGCAGGTTTTCCAGAGCTCATTTGAATGATAAAGGTGCCGACCACGTCGCGACTTAGAATCTCGTTCAGCAATGTGGACAGGGAGTTTCATTCAACTTGCTGCAGCAGGAGAGGATTCGAGATAGAAGTGATGGGGAAAAGACTAGCCCCCGCCCCCCTCTTTTTACGTGATGCTGAGCTCCTATTACTTCATTTTCGATGCCGCTTTTCCCATTAACCAAACAAGACCTTAGGTGATTCTTGAGTTTTCATCAAGCGATTATACTTGTTAGGGTTTGCAATTCTTGTTAATGTTCTAACGAATTCCTCAGCATTTAAGTAAAGTTTGATGGTCTCGTGGATGCTCCTATAATTATTGGAAAGACCTAAAGCTTATACAAGTGCAATTCAGACCAAAAGCTTTTAAATATATGCTTTTAAGTTTAAAACTTCGAAGCAAAGCATGGCCGCCACTGAGTTCCGTATTTTTGGTGAGCGAAAAATTTTTAGTCCTCAACAAATCATTCTCCATCGTGGTTGATTCGCATGAAACTAAGGCTGCCTTCACCTAAACCGCGTCGTTAGCAACAAAAGTTTCTTTGATGCACAAAGGCCAGGGTCATGTTCGGGTCTCCTGCTCGATGACCTCCACGGACAACCGTATTGGAAGCTCATGCCGAAGATGATCCCGCTCCTTGGTCGGTCTTAGCTTGTAGTGGACCACACCGTTGCCTTTGGCTCTCCAACTCCATCGAGGATAGAACAATGGATCCTTCTCTAATACTAAAGCGAGCATAAGCATGAGTTGAAAGATGTGTCTTATAGCTTACAGAGAAAATTTCGAGATTAACAAATAGAAAACATATCCCAGAAAAAAGAATTGAAATGTCCACTTACAGAAAGATTCCAGAAGTTCAATACATCAATTCTCTCTATGATTTGAATAAGAGGAACAAAAACCCTAAGTTCTGAAAAGTTTCATCCATCGGATGACAATTTAAACCATGAAATTTTAGATTCTATTTTAAGTCATCCGAGTGTCATTCACTTTACCCCTGATTTTCACTTTCCAGATATAGAACTGCACCATTCCTTCTATGTTTATGCAAGAAGATAAAAGAATGATGGCTGATATACCAAGAATACAATTGACAAATCATAACAGCTTGCTAGAGGAAAATTATATACGAGACAGAACATTCGTGATCATGATAGAACCACCAGTTGCCAAATCACATATATGAACGACCATGAACCATCACAATATCATGCCGTCCAAAGACAAGTGCATGATTTTACACTGGTAACTCATAAGAAAGACTAACAAAAGTAGCACCACAGATGCTATGGAGCTCTACTTAGACAATGAATACAAGGAAAGCCAATAACAGGAAACAAAACAAGTTTTAATGATTTACACGATTCTTCAGAACTTACAAACGTCCAAAGAATAAAGCGAGTTTTCCAATTCAATCACAAGAACTATGAGATACTTGTTCATTACACCCCATGTTAGACATTAAGCTGGAGTGGACTATATCAGTGAAGTTTTACAGGTCAAGCGGGTGTTCAACGTGAACTACCTTCAATGGGTAAGGGGCAGTGAGAATGAATTCAACGAATTGTGAAGCAATTTAAACAATGTGGAAAAGAAGAACCCCAGCATCAACAGAATCTTAATCCCTTCTCAGGCATAGGAAATGGTAGTGATCCTTTTGACCTGAAGGACATAGAGCATTCAACTGTACCTTGGATTTCTTTGCCATGTTTCAGTTGCTCAAGTTGCAGGTCCGCATATAGGGATGATCATATTTGATATACTTGGTCCAGTACGGTCGATACTTTGTCATGGCTAACTCAAGCCATGGTTTCATATTTCCATTGTAATGTACAACGGCTGCATTATCAATGTCTGAACGATCAATACTTGGGTTGTAACCTAGACCAAGCACATGCCATGACTTATCAAGAGGATGCGTCAACCCATAAAATGTGATCAACCCTGGAGGCAGTGTTCCAAGCTTCCAAAGAACTCTATCTTCATTCTGTAACCAAAAGAAAAACAGTAAATTTTTTCTTTTTTTTTGGTGGGGAGAGGGGAAGAACAATGTAAACAACCTTAAAACTAGTCACTTTACTTTCACTAAAAGAAACTTGCGCTGCAATAAAGTAAGTAGCCTGTAATTGAGCCAATATATTCAACCAACTAAAATTCAAACTGTAGGTGTTCACCTGACAAGTCAGGTCCTGATCTATGGCCCAAAAGTAAAATATAAGCCACAAGGTAAATACCCCAATTTTAATAACATAAATTGTGAGTTTAATGCTTCATTTCATTTTCCCAAAATGAAAAAGAAAGTGGGAAAAAAAGAAACAGAAAGAATGGTTGTTGACTCACCATATTTTGCCACTTGTGATATATCCCAGTGATATCCCTCTTTTTCCACTCTTTAAGATCAAACATGTTCATGCCATATGCCCATCCACATGCATTTGGGTCAAAGTTTCTTGCAATGTGAGGATTCGAAAAGTTCAGGTACTTGTCAAAACGATGAAAGCTCTCACCACAGGTTTCCACAGCACCATTTACTTTCCCATGCAGATTAACTGACCATAATCCAGTCAAGTCCTTCTGGACAACAATATCATCATCAAGAAAAAGAATTTTATCCAACTTAGGGTAGACCTGTGGAAGATAGAACCGTAAATGATTAAGCATTGAGAGATATTTCGGGTTCCGATACTTGAGATTGGAAGACCCTGATGAAAGTGTGGTCGGATGATCTGCTTTAAAATAATACTCTTTCATTGCAGCTGACTCCAGTTGACGCAAAACTGGGCAATATGATGAGTTAAGCCACTTAAACTCATCAACATTCTCAACATGAATTGTTGCTTTTCCAGGAGGATTTAGAAGAAACCACATGTTCATTGCCCCATAGTTAAGTCTATCAGTAACAAGATGAAACACATGTTTTGAAGGATCCTGCAGTCCAAACACGAAGCATTTTCTGGTAAGAGTTCCAGTCAGTTAAGATACTCAAGGACAAAAAAAATCAGTAGACATTAGTCCACTATGAGATCAATATCAACAGCAGTCAATCTCATGATTGTTGGGTTCAAAAGTTTCACTACAAAGATTATTTTCTCAAAGTTACCATGACTGAGACATGCCTCATTCTTCTTGAAATGAAAGCAAGAGAAAAATCCTAACAATGCATTGTACACGCAAGTAAAAAATCAGAATTCTATCTCACCTTTGCATTCATAATTGTTGAGTTGACAACTACGGATGCAGCCAAAACATTGTCAGAGAAGAGAGCATAGTGGTAAAGATCACGGTTTTCCAAGTTTTCGCTTCGAGGGAACTTTCTCTTCTCAGGAGAGAGGAGATAGTATTCAATGGTTAAACGCATAGACAAACAATGAATTGCATTTGGAATTGTTTTAGCAGCCAGTTGACTCAGGAACGTGCTCTGCCTTTTCAAACTTCTAACTTGCTCATCTGCTGTTTGCAGCATAGCTCTCAGTTTTCCAGTGACTAACTTGCAATCATACAACTGCTCTCTAGCTTTTGACAAAACTTGGCCCATAGCCTTCATTCTCTCAGGTGCACTACACAAAATATGTCGAATAGTAAGGTGAATACCACTTTCCCACATCATGGAAACAAAAATATTTGAGTAATTCATAAAAATTACAAGATTTCAGTACCTGTGATGCAGATCGGCATCACCACTTGCCTCCCCTAAAGCACGCTGACTTTCTTTGATCCGAGTTTGCAATTCTTGGTATAAGTCAAGCTTGTTTTTCATCTTTGCAATGGTTAAATACACCCTTGCCATTATCATTTGGTCCCGCATAAAACGTAGGGTTGAATCAGTGTTCTCATTTTCGTTTTCTTTCCTCCAAATGCTATACTTACCCAAAACAGCAGAGTCAACTGACTTGGAGCGTTCAATGGCAGCATTTTCAAGTTTAACTGTTACTTCCTCATCTTGTTGCACCAACTCAGCTGCACGCTTTAGACGTCTTTTCTCTCTAAGTTGCTGCAGAAGTGGTGATGGATAGAAGTTGGAAACAAGGAAGCAAAATGTAAACAGTGACAGTAAAAGCAGTCATCAAAAATCCAACTCCCAATACAGATGCTCCCATCTTAATTTACAAGTTGATGGAAAAACTCTGGTCCTTGAAACAGAACAAGGAATAATAAATAATCATTACAGAAATTCTCATTAACCAAAAAGATTACCCTACGAGCAAGCTTTGCAGGTGAATCGACAAATTGTGATTGTTCATCTGCGAGAGGACATAAACAATGATCAGAAAGTCTCCATGGGTACATCCAAAAATTGCAGATAAAAGAAAGCTACCTGAAGACTCAGTCACCATGCCCTTCGGTGTTTGTTGTTTCATATTGTCAGCTGACACTTTAGGCTTCATAGTGAGGGGCCAAAATAAATAAACAAATAAATAAATCCAGAATGGCTTTAATTAAACAAAGGTCACAGTTATGTTAACAGATTTTAGTCGAGTAAGAAATAAATACAGAAATGAGCAAAGAAAGACTATAACCTTATTCTTAAATGATGCCTCTGATCCATCTATTTTCCATGAAGCAGACACGTTGCTTTTTCTGAAACTATCAAGACTTAAAGGATTTGAATCATCTATATTGGCTGTGATGACGTCAAGTACCTAGATTTAAGAAGCAGAACATAACACCAAGGCAATATATCTCAATACTATTACATAGCAACCAGCAATCTTGAAGAGGCAGCTCAAGTGGAAGTCATCAAATTTGAATGTTACCTCTTTAGAAAAAAGAGACGAAAGATGTTGCAATGCCATCCTCTCTCGCCAATCAATATTCTAGAGTTTCAAGAACTCTGTACATTAGCACATTTAAATAGCAGAAATTCTTGAGGCATTAAAATACATATCAAAAGCGTACCTCAGTGCCTGAACCATTTGAGGCATTGTCATCACCTACAAAAGGGGAAATTCATAAACAAAAATGATCTTTATTGGATGAAAATTGTAGATGGAAACACATAAATTCACAAGAGATAAATTACTGCATCACCACAACATATATAACCATAGGTAAATTCAAAAAAGTTCACAGGCTATAAGTGAAACTAGCAATTTCCTAATATCAGCCCCAACCAGTTCCTCCTTCCCAGGTACGAAACAGAGGCTGACTCCTAAGTTAGGTTTATAATAAAGCTGAACTTTGGCTTGAATGGAACAAAGATGGAATGCAAAGCATGGGAAATTAGCATTCTCATTCTCTTGGTTAACTGTGACAAAGATGCACAAATGGAAGAATAATTAATTTTCTAATGTTCGATTTGGGACTACATAGATGGAAATAAGAGTGATAATAATATAAAGCTATTCAAACTGTACTCTACAGGAAGCACAACTTAAGTTCAAATGATACTAGTACGGGAAGCAGAGAATGGGAATTAGCATTCTCATTCTCATGGTCAACTGTACAAAAGAATGATGTACAAATGGGATGGTACTTCTTCTTCTCATGGATTAACACAGAATGATAAAAAATAGGACGCTATTCATACTGTACTCAAGAGGATGGATGAAGGCAAGAATGTACATGTCCTATCTTTTTCTGGTACAGCCCAAAAAGATCAAAAGCCACTGAATAACAATGGCCATTAACCAACTAGCTTGGCCGTCCATTTCTTACTACAATTTCATTTCAGCCCCATTCTCTCACACCATTGGGACACGATGCTCTCCTTGGAAACTCTACCATTATTAACAAAAATACTCTTGACCAGCATCTTTCCATAGAGTGATGTGAGCATGGGAAAACAACCTAAGACCTTGGGCATTCTCCATTTCTTCAGTTTCAAAAATTATAATTTGTAGCCCAGGCTTTCCAGCTCCAACATAATGATAGACTTCTTTTCTAATAGACATTCAGAAATCTTACTTCCACAACCTGTTCCAAAATTGGGAATTTGAAGCTTTGTCAGTTCTCAAATTTGCTGTGCAACTTTAAGACTTCTCTTCTGTCGTCACTTTGTCTTTGAGTAGTGGTAGAGATGGAACTTCTACTGAAAGGTCTTATTACAATTTGCTTTAAAAGAAAATTGTTGGTGGCAGAGAGGCTTTTCTTTAATAAGCTATTTGGAAAGTAAGAATACCATCTGGAGTTTCATTCTTTGCTTCAGAAGCATCCTGGTAATGTATTCTCTACTTAGATAATTTGCAAAGAAGAGATATTGTGCTGATCAGTAGATGCATTTTTTGAAAAAGAGCAGGGACTATGAGAAATCCCCTCTTTAACTGTCCGTGCACAAGAATGATATAGGTGGCCTCTTATTCCTGCACAGGCTATCTTGGTCTACTTTTGCCTCGGATTAAGGAAAGATGGTTTTCTTTAATGCCTCTTGCTGTTTTTTAATTGATTTGGAAGAGTGAAATCAGAGAGCCTTCTTCAGAGAGGAGATGCCCATTTTATGAAATTGTTGGAAGTTGGTTGAAAATCTCACAGTTATGCTATAGCGGAAAATATGTGTGGATGCCAATGCTTTAATCGACATGGTAGATGATTTGTCTTGTAACTTAGCTCTTTTGGATCTGAGCTCTACTTGTCTATCAGTCTGCACCTCCTCGGTGCCTTATAATACTCTTTTCTTTTACCAATCAAAATGAAAAATCATGAATTATCACATGCTACTCTTTTTAATGATTACAAGCCAATGAACCATATTAAGTGGGTAATTTAGACCCGTGAAACACCACCACCAAACTCACGAAGATACAATTATGAAAGCAACTCTCATAGGATGGTAGAAACAGTCTCCGTTTCAGATTGCAACTTTTTAAAATGTTTTCTGGCCTAGAACCAAGAAACCCCCTAAAGCTGTCCTTGTAGACATTCTGAAGAAGCTTAAATCAAAGGCATCGGCTTTTTCTGATCCTATTCCTCCTTGCAGAATTTGTTGCTACCTAACTCGAAAGTTAGTTTCAAAAAGGTTTGTGTAATCTTGGGTTCATGAACCTAGCTGCAGAAGTATAAAAGTTGCTAAGGAGTTGGCTGACACTAAACCTCAACTAAAACTTCAATATGTGATAATGTACGTCATTGCACATCCATCACAAGTCAAATCTATTTACGTCAATGTTGTACTGAAACAATGCTAGCACCATCCAGCCATTTAGAGAATAGAGTCATCCACAGCATATTTCCTCGTTCAGGGCCAACTCCTCAATGATCTATAATCCCAATCATCTTTGTCATCACAGTCATTAGATATCAGGAAAAAAGGGAACACAACGCAAGCGATGTCAAGTCCACAACCACAAGGGAAAAAGAAAGCTCAACCAAGAACCTATCAAATCACTTAGCGAGATCTGCACATCCTATTCAACGACAATGCCAAGCGCAAATCCCACACTACAAAAGGAGCAACAGAAATCGCGGCTTCATCGCACACAAGCACTACTGACCGGTGTGGAGGCCTCGGCCGAAGAAGAAAACCAGAGGCGAGAGCACGCAGAAGAAGACGAGCACGACGAGCGCCAGCCGCGATCCGCCGCTCCTGCCCCGACCGATCCCGACGCCGGACGCTCCTCCTCGCATCAATGCCATCCCACCGCCAAAAAAAACCGAAAAAAGAAAGAAAAAAAGAAAAAGAAAAGAGAACCTGCAAAACCGCGACAATGGCAAGAATCAGCCGCCGGAACGTCCGGAATCGCGAGCCGAGAGCGAGCGAGCGAAGCGAGGAGGGGGCGATGAAGGAGTCCGCGATCGCGCACCTCAAATCATGGAGCGATCCGGGGGCGGAGATCGGAGAAGACGGCGGCGGAGACGGCGGCGGAGGCGGCGGCGACGGCGGTGGCGGGATCTCGTCGCGGCGAGGGCCGTTCCCTTCCTTCGGGCGGGAATCGGGAAGCGACGACGGCGGCGGGCGGCGGGCGGCGGCGGCGGGCGGCGGAGGGGAGTGTCGGTGGGCGTTGCAGCGACGGCGAAATTGGGAGAGTGTTGAGTAGGAAAAGATTCAGGAAATGGACGCGAGAGAGAGAAAGAGAGAAAAGAGAGATCGCTTTCAAAGGGGCTTTGTTCGCCTATGATTTCTGGGGGTATCACGCTCTAGATTTTCTTGCTTGTTGAATAAGATGGGATTACCGTTAAAAATGACACCGTTTCGCACAGTGGCGTCTTCTTCTTTTTGTTTTTTTTTGGGGTCGGTGTCGGCAGCTTCTATTTTGCCCATATTTCATTTAGTGAAGACTAGTCTGAAATTAGAGAATTAGATCCGTGGAAATCTCCAAAAAATTGAAAAATCTATTTTCATGGATAGGTTAGTGGAATATCAGATCCGGAACAAGTTTTTGCATTTTTCTCGATTTGTCTCTTCATGTGATCTTATAATGTTTCATGGTGTCTTATGATAAGTATATAAAATGGAACCATTTATTCGAGCTTTTATTTTATGACTAAAATTTTTATTTTATTATTATTTTATATAAGTTATGATCAACAAATTAGTAATAAATTGTGGTCATTAAAGTGATAATTTACTGCAATTTTAGTTACTAAATAAGTAAAATCTAGGTAAACCCTAAAATTGATCATATAATGTGTGACGGGATAAATTTCAAATTCCCAAAAATGAGAGATCTATTCCAACAAATAGATTCTAGATTACAAATAGAACTTGTATAAAACCCGTAACCACTTATCTTTAGTGAAGAGAAATTCAATATGTGGGGATAGATTACATAAATGATCCCTAAACTTTAACTCGATGTACAGTGTCATCCCAATAAAATATCTAAAGTTAACTTTATATTAATATGTAATATCGTCTCTAAACTTATAATGTATTCAATATCTAGCCTTGAATCAATATTGTCCTCGAACTTAAATTAATGGAATGATAATATTAAATAATTATAAATGGTTCGGCAACTAAATTGAAATGGTACTAAAATTTCAAGGGCCACTTTTAACAAATTAAAAAGCCTCATGGATAAAATTATATATTGAGTTAAAATTTAAGGACCACATTAAATAAGGCAAAAATACCAAGGTGATACGATGTAACATATGGGTTTTAAAAGAAAGAAAGAAAGAAAGAAAATAAAAGGAAAAGAAAGAGTTTGAAAAGTCAAAAAGGGAAGCTGAAGGAAAGTGGAGAAGCTTCGGCTGAGTTATAAAAGGAGAGAAAGAGAAGAGCATGAGAGAAACAAGGGACGAGAGAAACAAGGGAGAAAAGAGAAAGAAGAGAAAGGAAAAAGGGAAAAAGGAAGAAAAGTTGGAGCGCACGTAATCCGAACGCCTCATCAAGTCGACTCAAGTGTGTTTTGCAACGCCGGTAAGAAATTGAAATCTTTAATCATCTACTCGAAGCAATCGCCGCATTTAGGGCTCGAAATTCGGATTTATTGGATATTTGTGTGGCGAAGCCCGAGTTTTGAGTCGTTGAGCTGCATATTTTTATAGAAATGGTACTTTGGGATGTTATGAAGCTATAGCATCTTACGGATCGTGATTTGTGCTTGCGGTTTGTCCGAAATGAAATTTTGAAGTTGGAGGCTCGTTCTGGTACTGTAGCGAACAGCAACTTCGGGTCTTTTTTTTGTTGTTTTCGGTACTATTTTGGGGCGGCTGAGTTGGGGTTGTTATTGTACGTTAATAGAGCTTTCTAAAAACTATAAGATGGCTTGAAACGGATTTTTGTGGAGGAAGTTATGGCGTGTCAAAGTTGGCGCATGGACTGCGCATAGCGGAAAACAAGAGGTTTATGCTAAATACTAGCTTTCGTTGCATATAGGTGTCGTTTTATCGACAAATAGACCTAGTATAGGCGAGTCGTTATAAGAATATCCATTTTTGCTCGACCTTTTGATATTTTTTTTTTCCGTTAATTGTTAGGGATCCGAATGCGTTGGTTCGAATGAGCGTTGTAGTTGATTTTTGGCTTTTTCCCAAGTGAGTGACACTATTTCTTCTTTGTATTTTAAACTCATGTTTTGAGAAATATGGTGGATTATATATTCTATGAGTTGATAAAAAGCATATTTTGTTGTATAAAACAAGATCGAGCTATTATTACCATTTTTATTATTTGAAGGAAGATATATTTCAACTTTGATCTGAATGGTTGTTTGAAAAAGGATTTATGAACATCTTTGTGAAAGAATCATGAAATATTTTGGAGAATGCTTGATATTTATCTATCAAAATTTGAGTTGTGATGTGGCTTGTATTATGATGTTGGATTATTGGATATTGTGATTGGTGGTTAGTACTCAATGCCTTTGTGGACCCTGAGAGGTGTGTGGGTATGCGCATATCAATCTAGGATATCCTTGTGGGCCGAGCCACCGGCTAATAATAGGTAAAAACCTTGCCAAGGAGAAATCTTGCTCGTTTTGTCACAGGCGTTACGCGTGACTATAGTTAGACATTTGAGCATGAATTGGTTAATGGAGTGGACCATTGACATATGATTTGAGTTTGGTCGATGGAATGGACCATCGATGTGATTTGATGAGATTAATCAATGGAATAGACCATTGATGCATGTTTTATGAGATTGACTAATGGATTAGACCATTGGTATTTTCGGTATTTGAGTTATGATTATGTATTTGAGTTATGTTTTAAATGTACATAGTGATTTCTCAATCTACTTAGAAGAAATATGTTATTCTCTAAGCCGTGGTAGCTCACTCCTCTCTTATACTTATTTTTCAGGTTCTTCAGCGAGTCGCGAGTAGGCGTGAGCGTTCGTTTGGGGAGGACTTTTGTGGTGGGGAACTGTTTTGCATGACTTATGCATAGTTAATAGGTTTATAAGTTAGTCTTTGTATAATATTTATGTTATATTTTGGTGGGTTATAGATATATTCCGATGTTGTAACCAAATGCTCTTTTTATTGAATATATATATGTGGATGTATATATGTTGATATCGAGTTGAATTTTGGTTATGTTGAAACTGCGTCATTTGATGAAAGGACGGCTGGTGTCATGTCATTTTTTTTGTAAGTCGGGGTGTGACATATGATACATTGGACCAATTTTTCTTTCTTGGATTTGGACTTATGAGTCATTTTAATCGTTTATGGCAACACGAGAAAAGAGTCAATGAGTTAGCATCACATACCACGTCATCAAATCCCTTGGCTCGCATAAAAGGTTAATGAATTGTTTGCGTGATGTTTAGCGACACCGACACACACACAAAGGGAGAAAAATGGCTATTTCGAGCTACTGTTGTCATTGATTATCGCACGTCGAATTCGAGATTTTGATGTGATGTCTAACTGAAGAGTCGTGTCTGTGATTTTGGACCCTGGCGATTTCTATCGCGTTCAAGTTCCGCTTTCTCCAGAGCACATCTCATGAGTGGAAAAGAGGAACTTGCACAGGAAAGAAAACCGACAAAGATTGCACACCTAGTTTTGTTTCCGTCAGAAATCAAGCCAATCGTGAAAAATCACGAACCCACCTTCAGAACACAAACCAACCAAAATCTAAAATCTTATCTGAATTTTAAAAAGAACATAAGAAAAAAATACATATGAGAGTTCACACGACATTTATACTGTAAGAGTTTCGAGTTAAGGAAAAGTCAAAATAACTTGGATACAAATATGAGTGTCAAAACAGATTATATTAATTGGATACTATATATGGATTGTTTAAAAGTTACAATATGGGTCGAAATCGGTTTATTAGAACAAAGCTCGACTAACAATGGATTCCAATGCGTCTGAAAATAACCCTCTTTCGACCCCTTTATTATGTATGCACGGCACAGCGGCTCCCGCCCTGCACAGAACGAACAGTGAAGCCATCTCGAATTTTGGCTTTGGTGTTGTGAGCTGCTTCGTCAGCTGTAGCTCCACGTGGGGGAGGAATGTTTTGGTTGTTTGCCGCTTTGCCGGCGGTAGTGCTGTGGTGGTTGTTTCGGCAGCGGTGGTTGGTGGCCAGCGGTTAACCGGCAGGCAGCGGACAGCATCGGCTATTGGTCGACGGATAGTGGTCGGCGGTGGCCGGTAAGGAAGAATAAGAAAAAAAAAGGAAAAAATCTTTAAAAAATTAAAAGAAATAGAAATTTTGTGAATCATACCACACATACTCTTTTTTTTTTTTAATTTTATTTTGAGAATAAAAATTTTGCGTAGTTACTAAACACGTTTTTTTATTCAGAAATTGTTCAAGAAAATAGAAATAAAAAATTATTTCGGAAAATAAATTATTTCTCGAAATAAAAACGTTATCAAACGGATCTTTACTAGCTTTCCTTTGTATCTCCAATTTTTATTTCTCTCGCACGATATAGCATTTTTTTTACCCATTTTAGCATAACAATATTTATTGATCTATACCTAAACCAACGAACCCGACCCAACAAATCGACAATAGACTAGGTGTCTGGATGAGCTAGAAAAGGAGCGATCACTTAACCTCAAGTTATGAATAGCTTTGGAACCAAACATGTAATCTAACTCAATCTGAAGAAGAGGTTGGACAGTTTGAAACTTGACTTTAAGGAAGCTGAATCATGTCTGTCCGGACACATGACATTACATTTTTTTTTTTTTTTGGTTGAAATTATGGATGAGATGCATTAATTAACCAAGTTTTTTTAAATACATCAAGAGCATCAGCGCATAGCAAATCTAAAAATGCATACAGGGTTGAGTAATCCAATTAGCATGCGTTAGGCTTTTGCAAGCCAATTTGCCTCTTTATTCGTCTCTCTACTACAATGGGCTAGTGTAAGACCCAGTAGTGCTTGCAGCTTTATCTTGGCCTGGTCCACCAATAGTTGTGCATCCCAGTTTGAACTCCTCTAAACTGAAAATGCTTTGCACGAGCCTCCTATAATCAAATTGTACTTGCAACTTCAGTTTAGTTCTATTAAGGGGAAACTTGAGGGAGATAAAATCTAGGGTTTTGACAAGGGAGATAAAATCTAGGGTTTCGACAAGCGCCACATGACATTACATAATCGATTGATTTTTTCCTACGAACGGAAACTCAATCTTAGATTGTGATTTCAAGGTCTCTTATCCCATGGAACAAGAAAGACATGGCTTGAAACCTAGATTAATGGCCTTAAAGATTAGTGTGTTCACAATTTTTTTGGATATTTAGGGCGTTTGAAAATTTTAATTGCACAAAGATAGTTCTTATAGATACTTTAAAGCCCTATTTGGTAATCATTTCCGAAACAGTTTTTATTTTTTTGTTTCTTGGAATGAAAAAAAAAAAACATAAATCTATTCAGTAAAATTTTTATTGTTGGAAACAAAAATCTTTTTTTTTGTGTGTTAAGAAATAAATTTAAAACAAAATCAAGAAGTAGAAAAAAGTTACTTCCCATTCTCGGAAATAATTTCAAGAATCAAGTCTAACTTTATTTTTTTCTTTCTTTTCTCCTTCTCTCTTCTTCTTCTTCTTCTTCTTGGTGAGGCCGAGCCTCACCTAGCCATCAGCGAGGCTTGACTTTGCCTAGATCTAGCAGCCTATGACAAGCTTGCCGGCCACAAAGGAGGAGGAAGAAATTGAAAAAAGGGAATAGAAAAAAGAAAAAAAAAAAGAAAAACATAGTAAAAGTATTAAAAAAATTAATAATCCTACCAAACATATTTCTATATCAAGAATAAAAATTTTGCACAATTACCGATAACTACATTCTTTTGTCCAGAAATTATTCCTGAGTAGAATCGAAAAAAATCATTTCTGATAAAAAAATTATTCTTAGAAATAAAATGGTTACTAGACTTAGGATCTCCACTTTTAGCCAAGTTAAAAAAATCCACTTCACAAATATATGTTAGAATTGAACCAAAGCCCAAACCCTCATCATTTAAGGATGTCATTTACGGATGATCCGACAATATAACTTCTCTGTCCCCTTCACGCTCCCATCCATAACCTGACCTGGGTTCACTTATTAACTCGACAAACCGATCCATAGGGCCGCTTATTCTTCAAAAGAACAATATAAGAAGAAAAATTGCTGAAGAGGGTTCTTAATTCGAGTGATGTATTAGTTGGGTATGGATTGCTAAATTTATATTGCATGACATAAGCCAAACCAAATTAAATGAGTCAATTTAGATTGAATCATTTTCGACATATTCCAAACCCGACCCACCCCATCCGTTAGATGGAACCATTAGCCAGCACCTATTAAGGATTTGAAGGCCATGACCAGCATTTCAAACTCTCGAGTCCAGAAATTCCATCGAAAATATACTTCAAAGTCCTCTTATGTGTGCGAAACATAAGCTAACACATATTACCCGGAGGATCTTACATATGTTATAACACAAATTCATCACAAGCAATCCAACCTATAATTTAGGCTAAACAAAACATAAGGATCAGGATAACGCCTCTTTACAGAATTGCCACATCCAGATAGTCTCCAATCTGTCAAGACAACAAAAGACTTCAGTAACATGTCCTGATTGTGAGTTGGGTAGGTGTGACATCCAACAGGGGTGATATCTCACCTGAAAGCTCAGTTCAGCCAATGTCTTCGCATCGTCTAGTCGTCTCCCATTGCCATAAGAAAAGGTCTTTCCCACCTTCATGAAACAAAGGGCATGTCATTAATTAAGCCTCCAAGTTTAGGCTGTGTGAGAGGTGTGGCTCAAATATTCTAAAGCATATATGCATCGCAAATATGCATTAAGTATGATTGAATGTATAAGCGTTTTATCTTCCTATTCTTCCATAGAGTTGATCAACCTTTAACCCTCAGCACTTCTTCCTTGTGCCGTACATTTTAAAGATAATAGCCCAATGGATGAGAGAAGGATTTCAGAGGTTACAGAGATAGATAAACAGCAAATAAAAAGAGCTACTGATACAAAAGAACATGAGGCTATATCGGCAGCACTATTAGTGCATTTAAGAGAGAAGAACAATATAGAATGATGATCGAAAAGTATCCATTAATCATAGTTGAAACAAATAAAAATAAAGATAGAGCGATCGGTTCAAAGTAACATTGAATACAATTATAAATGACAACAGGCCATACTATACAGAACCTAAAAAACACAGCTTTTGTCAACAGAGACACATGTTGGTGGGTGAAGATGGGGGTGCGCCATGAGGATCTGGATGTAAATGGGCGTGCAAGGGTGTGTGCATGGGTGGGGGAGAGAGAGAGAGAGAGAGAGAGAGAGAGAGAGAGAGAATCACCTCTCTAACCACAAAACGACCATTTTTATCTGGATAAACAAAAGCAAATGATAATTTTGCATCCCTTCTCCTGGCTTCTGGAGCTACCTCTTTTACCTGCAAAGTGGTAGATTATACTTAAGTACTATTTTCAGAATTTTAGACATAAAAATTACTCTGTTAAAGCTAAAACAAACAGACCACTAAGAAAATAAATAAATACCTCCCAGCACCAAACAAGCTAAATGACAATGTAGCAAAGATATGAAAGCATCACGTCAATGCCAACAACTCTATGTCCCTCTAGCACTTGCAAGCCAGGACCCTTTCATTTGCTCATCTATTTGCCTCATAACAATCTCTCAGCGAAAATCTTGAGAGAAAAGAATTCCTATAAGTTTAATTATGATCTGGCTTCCCACGTAATCCAAATGCAATTTAGAGCTAAATTATTGCAACCACAAAAGCATCATTTTTTCACATGCATACCTAAGTGGAAATGCTAAATTTAAATTCTCGTGAAAGGCAGTTCATCAGTGGCAATATACAGTATGAAGTCTTCAGATTCCATATATGACCAAACATCAAATGCATGCACTTGCATTGATGGGGATAATAATAATGAAATAAAGTCATGCAACAACACATACCAGGTCCGTCAACTCGCGCAAAGTAGCATCTTTCCATGTATAAATCTGAACCTCATCTTTGGGCTCTTTGCCTCTCACTGCAAAGTCTTCCTTGGAATGATGGCCCCCAAGCTGTTAAATTTAATTGGCATATAGCAAATGAGTAAAGTTTATAGTCTATGCCACCTCTGACAAACACCTCAGATAAATAACCCAACAAGGAAACTACCCCAACAGATGGTGAACAGTTAGCAAGAATGTTGTCATCTTCATCCTTTCTATGTGAAATTAAAGTAATGTACATGCAAGAGACATCATGGAAAAGGAAACAAGGGATTTTCACAGCACTAAAGCTCTCAGTAGCAAACAATGACATGTAACTCATAGCTGGATCACCGTATATTCTCTGAACAGAGATGTTTATCAAAATGGAAGAGCATCACCACACCCAAATATAAAACACGTGCAACCTGCCAAGCAACCATATTGGTGCTTGTGTTGAATGTAGGATTCAATTCTCATATATGGATGAAAGAGAAAATGACAATATACTGCAATGGCCTCTTCAAGTTGCTGATGCATTTACTTTTGTTTCTTTATTGTTTTCTGATGTCACTGGGTGGACCTCAGAAAAAACTCAACGGTCAATTTTTTGCAAGAATCACACAAATCAATAAGAAAGATGGATAATGACAGTAACAGTTATTTCATCATCGAGGAATGAATAACAAGTAATAGTTCAACCAGGAACCAATTAACTAAAAAATGAAGCAATTCCCCAGCATCCATCATGCTACTCCAACGAGACTTGAAAATGTTCTAGACAAGGATGAGGCCATTTTCTTACATCTTCTGGTCCCCTCTTTATCTCTCTATATTATTTTAAGATGCTAACTTCTAACCATGACAATTCAACCAGATAGACAAAGGAATCCCCTCCATGGTTAACACTTCTCAATAAGCCATTAACTTCAACATTTTTAGTGGCTTAACACCAATGACTCCACATATGCAAAGTGAAAGTGGGGGGGGGAAGAGCATGAGCATACCTTGGTAAAAACTCGAAGCAACAACGGACATGTCTGCATTTCAAAACAGGAAAAATTATCAGCTACATAAGTCCTAATAAACACAAAACCCCATCATAGCATGATCAAGGTAAAAAAAAAAAAAAATTCTCTATCATAGACCCCCTCCATGCTAAAGCTCATGTACTATTGATTGTCTCTAACACACCATCTTTACCCATCAAAGGGAAACGAAACAAGGGCTTCTTGAGCTTTTTCGATAACAAACACAGAACCACACTAAGCTAATCACTACCACAATGTGCTGCGGCTCGATGTTAACACGCTACAGAACCCGGGTAATCGCAGAAACAAAACACCTCCCATCACTTGCAAAACCCTTCAAGGTACCAAAACACGAGAGAAATAGAGAGTTCCCCAACGAATTCCATCCAATGCTCCCGGAGAACGCCCGCGGGCCACACACCACGTCCGAATCCTAGCCGCGAAAACTAAAACCCTAGAGCAGACAGCGTACGACGCTAAATTCCCGAACGACGGGCGTGCATAAGAGGGAAGGCGCCGCCATAGGAGACGCGAGCAGATGCGGACTCGCGACGTTCTCGCGGGACGAAGGAGCAGAGACCGACGCGGGATGCGCGGGCGACTAGTAGTGAGCAGATGCTCCGAGAGAGAGAGAGAGAGAGAGAGAGAGAGAGAGGACCTTTTCTCGCTCGACGGGCTCGAAGCGAGGGCGAGGGGGCTGCATCATCGGGGGGCCGCCCCTCCCCGGCGGAGGCATAGGGCGTCCTCCTCCTCCTCCTCCTCCGCCGCCTCCTTGTCTCTTTAGCGGCGGCTCTGCCATGTCGGATTTCTCGAAGTTTCTTCTTTTCTTCTTCTTCTTCTTCGGCTCTGAGACCTCTGTCGCTCCGGCTTCGGTTCGCTACCTACCCAGATCACGCTCCAAATCAAGGTTTTAGAGCTTTGGTCCCGAAATGCCGCTAACCAAAGAGAAGTGGTAGGGTTTGGGCTTGGGCTTGGGCTTGGGCTTGGGCCTGGGCCTCGGTGCTTGCTAAAGTGGACTCCTTTGCTTGTCCTCCGCAGTTTCCAATTTATCTAGAGAAAATCCAATCATGACATGACATGAACATAAGCTAAAAGTTCAAAATCAGTGAAATTCACTCAGAGTATCTCCTCCTACTCGAGTCCGTTTCATCCTAGAAGATAACTTGGAACAACTAACGGCTTCACGCGAGGGGAATTGCGATATGATCTCTATTGTGTGCATATGATGTTCCAACATGGCAATTAAAAAGACAGGCGAGAATGCGACACATGTTTGATGTGGGTCCCACTACGTCAGACCAAAATTTCAAATTGAGAGAAAAGTCTCTTTCCTTTGCACTTTATTTCTCTTTAGCCCGATCCCTCTATGCCCTCTCTCTCTCTCTCTCTACCACTGACGAACCACTGCACTCAATCGGCAAACTACCGTATTGCCCTTCCGGCTCTAGATCCGACCCTCACCTCGGCCTCAACTCGTCCTGCACACACTCTCTCTCCCCTACACTTTTTCTCTCTTCACGCTCGACCCTTCTCTTTGCCCTCTCTCCTCCCCCACCGGCGAAATAGTATGCCCAACTGGCAAACCACCGCATTGCCCCTTTGGCTTCGAATCCCGCCCCTACCCCAGCCTCAGCTAGTCTTGCATGCGACCTTGCTTGTCCTATGCGACCAGTTTCCAAAATTTTTAGAATTTCTCCATTTTAATCTTCATACCTGGTGCGTTAGAGATTCTCAATTTCGAGTTTTATGCTGAATCAAGCTATGATTTGCTAGTTAGAGGCTATCCATCTTTCTCTAGTATTGACATACTTTCATAGCATGTATCCCTCATTAAAGGCGTTCCATCTTTCTCCCAAAACCGTAGTTTAAGATTTGCTGGTTAGAAGTGTGCTCGATCTGGTCTCTAGTGCTTGCAACAAATCTCCAATTTTCTGTAAATTGAAACCGGTGATTGTTAGTGGTTTCCTTTAAATTTTTCTTATTTGGTTCTAGATGCAAGTCTTTACTTGACTTTGCTCTCTCGTCTTGTTGTGACTGTACTTTCATCGTTTTTGTTTTTGTTTGTCGATTGTCTTATTACCGGAACATGCAATTTGGCAAGATGGTTGATTTATCCTCGTATGTGAATTTCGTTGTTTGGTTCATTGATTTTGGTTTTTCCGTTGAATAGGGTTTTGGAAAGATAAATTTTGATCGTGGGAGTTTGCAAATGAAGAATTCATAAGAGGGGAGAAACATCTTTTGAATAAGATCTACAAATGTAAATCTATCCATAGCCATTTGGGACAGAATGCTTGATTAACTTAATCAGAGAAATAGCTATGCAAGGAGGAAATCAAGAGACTACAACACGAGAAGAGTTTTGCTTCGGTCAAAGTTTCAAAACCAAAAACAAGCTAACTAATAGGTGTTTCCTCTTCGGTTGTTGCTATGGCTTTGAAAGAAAACAAGTACAATAATTTTATCGATTCTAGAAGTTAGTTCGAAAGATAATTAGCCAACCAGGACAATGCCGTAGGCGAGCAATTTTAGATCAAGTACACAATTAACCTTCACCTACTTTGAACAATCATCAAAATCTTAATTTTTGGGTGAAGATGGTCCTTATTAAGGGGTTGTTTATCTTGCAAATTCAAGCTTATTCTACGGTCCTCATTATTCTGCTAAATTTAAGTTTGAAGTTTGTTTGTCGCGACTATTTTGATGTCATTTTAATCCCAATTTAGGTGCGAATTTGCATTTGTATATTTATCAGATGGTAGAATTAGAGGTAATTCTTCACTCATACTATTTGAAACATATTTTGGTTTCTTAAGTAACATATGGAATAATTAAATTTTGTTCTTTTAATTGTAACATGAAACTTTCTATCTCGTACATGTAATGCATGATATAAAAAAAAGACTTTGAGTTTGCAATAGGAATGATTTTTTCAAATGAATTTGCAGTATATAATAAGTATGTAGCCTATGCAATCGGTAAAGGATTCAAAGTAAGGAAGGCTAATTTGGTTAGAAATTCCAAAGGAAAAATAACCCAACAGATTTTGTGTATAATTGTGAGAGATATTTTATCAGTTTATCTAATTAAGGAAAGAAATTGGAGAGGTTTAAAGTTAGATATGGGTGTCATACTCATATCAAGTTTAAGATTGCAATGGCATTTATGACGTCATAGAATATATCTCTTAGTGTAACTATGCATTTATTTTGAAAGATTAAAAGCATTTGATTAGAAATGGAAGAATCATATCCAATACTTACAAGATTGTTTCAGTTGACATGATTAAAGTCGCCATTTGGTAATTACGTCACATAAGTTTTTAGTAAATGAAGCAAGAAGAAGCAAAAACTTAGGTTTCAACCTACATGATTTTCAAAATTATTTGTAGACAAAAAGATTTGATGGTATAATTAGGGGAGATTGTTAAAATCTTTTAAATCATTTTCATAGAATGGAATAGCAACACCCTATGTTTTCTACGCTATACGAGTAAATCAAGGAGGTAGATTAACAAATTTTTTTTTTTGGAAATAACTTGTTCAAATTTGATTATGACCGTTTTCATAATGTGTTGGTGTTTGATACCACTTATCATATTAACAAATATAATATGATATATGTACTTTTTGTTAGGGTTGATCACCATTGGAAGAATGTTTTCTTCAGCTGTGTATTTTTGTCGGACGAGACTACAAAATCATTTATTTGGTTATTTGAGACTTTTTTAAAGTTTATGGAAAATAAGGCACCAAAAATTATGTTTACTAATCAAGACCAAGCCATGGAAAAAGCCATTAGAACGGTTGTGTTTGAATACACGACACCGTACATGCGCTTAGCACATCATGAGAAATGTTAATTGAAACATTCTATAGCTTTGCCACAAGCCGAATTTTAAGGATAAAGCGCTTATATATAGATGCAAACAGGAGGATGAATTTGAATATACTTGGGGGGAAATGGAAGAGAAGTGGAATATCGAGAATAATGATTGGCTTCGAAGATTACACAACCTTTGACATAAACGAAGTTTGGCTTTTGGTCATGATAATTTTACATGCAATATAAGATCAAGCCAAAGGAGTGGGGGTACTAATAATGTCTTCCAATAAATGTTGAACAAGACATCGATCCTCGTAGAAATAATCCACCACTATGAATAACAAATGAAGCACATAAGAGAAATTGAAAATCAATATGATTATAGTTGTCGTAGCTCGCCCAAATCGATGGTTTCACACAATGACATACCGATCCATGTTGCTTTAGTGTATACCTATAACATTTTTATAATTTTTGCAAAGTTTCTCCAAATATATTTCAAGTAGTACATTTATGGATTGATTTATTCATTTACTCTCATGTCTAAATGGGTTCAATATGAACATGTTGTCAAATTTGACCCTGCACACTCTTTAGTTTCTTGTTAATGCAAATTATTGGAATCAAAAGGGTGGTTGCGTCGCCATGTCTTAAAAGTGTTGATTGAGAGCATATCAATTATGTGCATTCCATCTACCTATATTTTAAAAGATGGACTAAGGATGCAAAACAAGGGATTGTGAATGATGAATTTCATCAAATGTCATCGAGTTCATATAAATTTAATCAATTTTTTACATTAATACAATAATCTTTTGAATTGATGAGTTTGTGAGCCGAAAATGAAAATATTATGAGGATAATGAAGAAAAACATGCAAAAAGTAAATGGTGAAATTTTATCATGCAAATCAACTATGGTTGTGACTGATGATGATAATGAGGCTTCTTTGTCGAGATGTCGGTTTTGAAACCTCTTCGAAAGAAAGAAAATGAATAAGTTATTGAAGGCTTAAAAGTTCAAGTAAGAAAAAGAACAAAAAAGAAAAAGAAAAAGAAATATACCCAATATAAATAGAAAGTCGAGGTGAGTGACATATTATTTTAATTAATATGATTAGTTAAATTTTTGCTATGTTATATGATGCAAATTAACATATTTATTATTTTATAGAGTTGATTGTCCAAGCAACACATGATGAAACTAATTTCATATATTATTTGAGTAACTCAAATCAATTGTAGAATACCTTTCATCCTAGCAATATTGGTCGTCCTATAATAAATCCAAATTTTCATATCAAGGATATCTCTTTTAGTCTTCTATTTATATTTATATTTTACTAATTTGGTCAATCTTTTTATATTGATATAGCAGCCACCATATATCATGCCGCTGGGGATTATGAGTAGATTTTGTTCATTTCCTAGTGGGGTATTTAATAGTTTAGTATATTAATTTAGTTGCGTTTTGCTAATGTACTCATTTATTATATGTAAAAGCAATCATTGTATATCACGCTGTTAGGAATTATGAGTGGATTTTCCCCATTCACTAGTTAAGTGTTTATTATGAATCATATTAGATTCTAGCCTTATTTCATTTTATTGTTATTTTCATAATATTCATTGTCTATTTTCATCTGGATAGATGTTGGAGTACCATAATAGATCTTACGGAACCATTTTGAGTCAAGTACAACTTGCATTTTCTCTTATGGGATTATTTGAGATATTTTTATCTTGACATTTATTTAGTAAATTATAAATAAATTGATTACTCCTTTGTACAGGGATCATCAAACTCTCTTTTCAGTATTGTGGGGTAAATGAATTGAACGATTATGAAGGAACACAAACAAATTGTCTGAAGGAACACAAATAAATTGTCTAAAGGAACACATAATTCTTTGGATGTCATTAAGAGGAAGTTGCAAGTATAAAAATCAACAACAAGGTAATCTATTGCTGTTTCGTTTAGAGATGTATGACTTGTTGTACAATCTTTCCCCGCCTTTAAAAAAAAAAAAAAAAACCCAAGTAACTAATGATACCAAACTTAGCATTCGATGTTTCTTCCAGCCTTTAATTATGTATGTGTTTTGTAGTAATCAAAGATGTGAAGGAATCAGTTGATTTAATGAAGCCTCATTCTACCAATTCAATTAGCATCATTGATGCAATTCAAGAGTTGAAGTCATGGCGACATTGGACTTCACTACAGTGCCAATTGTGGGCTCAATTTCCGTCACACCAAGCTGAAAGAGTTGTACCCACAAACAAAATGCACAAACATCTTCAAATTTCAATCTAAAATTTGCGTTGAGAGCCTTTTCTTTGGCATCCATTAAATAGCCATTGTTCTCATTATGGGTCAATATTGGTTTTTGCTCAACATTACTTTGGCAAAAAATTTTGTACACACTCATTGCTGATTGACTAATTTCCTCATCAACTTGAATAAAAAAACCACAATTTTCTTCGAATGCCGGATACCTGGAGTGTCAAAACTTGACATGAAGAGATACTTAAACGTCAAAAATTAGAAAAGTGACACTTAAATGCCAAAATCAAAGCAAAATAAATCACCTAAAGTGTTAATAGCGAGAATGCTGTCAAAATGCCGACGTCACGATTTTTCGGCGAGACAAGTGCAAAACGACGTTGTTTTGCTGCTAACATGGTAAAAAATTAATATAAAAATTAATTAAATTTAATTTAAAACCAAATTTATTTAAAATATTAAAATAATTTTTATTTTTTTTAAAGGAGGGAGGAAGCACATAGCTCAGCTGAGAGTTGATCCCTTGCCACAGCCGCCGTCTTGCCTTCACCAGGAAGGGCCAACAAAGGTAGGGGGAGGGTCGACTAAGGTTGCCGAGTCTTAGCCAGCTGGGGGCCGGTGACTCTAGCCAACTAGCGGCGAGGGCCCGCGAGCCCTCGCCCCACCCCAAATCCGGGGCAAGGGCTCGCGAGCCCTTGCCAACCTTCCTCCCACCGTCACTTACCCTTACCGATGACGGCGGGGAGGTGGCGTGGCAATGAGGGCTCATCCCTAGCCGCATGTTCCTCCCTCCTTTTTTTAATTTTTTTAAATTAATTTTTTATAATTTAATTGAATTAATGTTTATATTAAAATTCAAATTCACGCTAGAACGAATCGTTGTTGCGTTTCTTTATTGAGTCAACTCTTCAGCGAGCCACGTAGGCAAGCAAAAATAATAAAAAAAAAATTGCCATGTAGAGGTGGCACGTAAGTGTCCTACTTTTCATTTAAAAAAATCGCACTTAAGTGTCCCATCGTATCAAATCTTGGCATTTGAACTGTATTAATTCCTTCCTTAAACAAATGTCTTTTGACTAGTAGCTTTACTAGTACTTTTAAAAATAACTTTATATTATCAACAAAGTTACTATAGGAGATGCCCAAATTTATGTCGATGACTTGGACGCAAAGACTTTGACCCAACTACTTGCAAGAAAAAAAAAAATGAAAAAGAGAAATAACAAAAAACTAGTGTAATACGCCTTATTCCAAATGAACTCATCAATCCCCATTTTGCATCTCTTAAATTATCCTTCCAAATAACCCACGCATCTCCGCAAGACCAGGGCAACCTCCTCGAAACTCCATGCGTTAAGACGAATCAAGTTCATTATGATGCGATTCGTGACGGATGGCCTGGTTCGCTCTACGAAGCAATGATTAGTTTTGAAATCACGATGGTCGTTTTGTCATGACATGATTCGCGGCCATCAAGATCTGCCGTCGCATCACCTGACCCTCCTGTGTAGCAATCAAGCTTCCAACGATGTTTAGCGGAAAGTTCGATGAAACGGGCTCCAAATAATGATGACCCACATCGCGCACTAGGCGACCTCGTGCGAATTCGAGAGGAAAAGAAAAGGAAGACTTCAAAAAAAAAAGCTGACTTGGTGCAACGAGTCTACGTGCCAAGGGAGCTCGACAATCGATTTTCAGCAACCTGTCCGAGCTGCGCCGTGCGAGGAGCTGCGAGGAATCCCGCAAAGCCATTATCGACTAACATGTTGGCCCCATTTCCCCGCCGCAGACCGTTCGACGAAGGTCGCTCGCTTACCTAGTCAACAAAGGAAACAAGCTTATCGCGATCTCGAGCCAGTCTGGCAACCCAAGTCTTCGTCTCTCTAATTGACTGCCCAAGAAAAAGACAAAGGATCGAGTCTTTTTTATACTATAATTTCCGGGAAGCCGGTGTATCGTCTCTTCCGTGTGGTATGGTCCACTTTCTTTCACGGGTGGGAACAAAGGAGAAGCCATAGCTTCCTCCTCTGAAAGATAGAAGTTTTTGCTCTGAATCTATCCCAGAGCAGCATTTAGTTTTTGGCAATTAAGCACAGATGTCCGGAGAATCAAACGCCTGCGGCGACCACACCGCGGAGAACGGAAGCTCCGTTCACCATGTCCTCCACATCGACACGAGTTTCTTATCGAAAGTGGAAGGGAAAATGCAGGAATTGCCAAAGCTCTTGAACACCGGGGCGGGAATAGATTCTTGCTGCATCTTCCGAGTCCCTCAGAGCCTATCGGAGATCAATGAAAAGGCGTACCGGCCTCATATCGTCTCCATCGGTCCCTTCCACCATGGGGAGCGCTTCCAGATGATCCAGGAGCACAAATGGCGCTTCCTAGGCGATCTCCTCTTGCGGGCAGAGAGCAAGAGAGTTGTGCTCAAGGACTTCTTTGAGGCAGTAGCTCCGATGGAGTAGGAGATCCGGAAGAGCTATTCGGAGACCTTGAAATTCAGTAGCCCGGACCTTATCGAGATGATGGTGCTCGATGGCTGCTTCATCATCGAGCTGTTCCGCAAAGTCGCAAGGATAAACCCAGCTGATCAACACGACCCTTTATTTACTATGGCCTGGATTTTGCCTTCCTTAATGAGGGATCTCCTCCGGCTCGAGAATCAAATTCCTTACTTTGTGCTGCAGAAGTTGTTTGATCTGTCTGTTGGATCCGGAAATGATGGCCCCTCCTTGGCCAAGCTTGCCTTGGGGTTCTTCAACTACATGGTGCAGAGACCGGCGACCGTGTTGGAGAAGTACTACGATAAAGAAGGCAAGCATTTGCTTGATTTGTTCCGCTTGAGCTATATCCCCGCTTGCACGGAGGAAGTAAGGGGGCGAAGCAAATTCCTTCGCCTAATTCAAAGTGCGAAGAAGCTCGATCAAGCTGGAGTCAAGTTCAAGCCAAGGAAGACTCACAGCATCTTGGACGTCAAATTCAGAAATGGCGTCCTCGAGATTCCAGTCTTGACAATCGACGATTTCTGGAGCTCTTTGTTCCTCAATTTTGTTGCTTTTGAGCAGTGCTATTGCCATTCCTCCAAGTACTTCACAACCTACGCTACTCTTATGGGGTGTCTCATCAATACGCCTGCTGATGCTGGGTTCCTAGGCGACCACAAGATCATCGAGAATTATTTTGGGACGGACAAGGAAGTTGCCCGTTTCTTCAATAATGTCGGGAAAGATGTGGCGTTTGATATCCACAGGAGCTATTTGTCCAAGGCCTTTGAGGAAGTGAATGAGATTTATCAGAATCATTGGCATGTCCGATGGGCTGGGTTTATGCACAAATACTTCAGCACTCCATGGTCCTTCATGTCGGCTGCTGCAGCTCTGTTGCTTCTGCTGCTTGCCATGACCCAGACTTTCTATACGGCTTATCAATATTATAAACCTTCCAAATAATTTGTAATGTTTGCAACACAAAATGCAATAGCACACTTGAAGAAGGGCAATTTGTAGATACAGAATACCAAAGCTCAGTTGTCCTTATGAATTTTGTTGTTAGTTTGGGTTTATGTCACAGACCACTTGTAAGATACCATACCATAAATGACTCGAACTCATTGGCTGTCCACTGAATTTGTGCCAGCGAGAATAATGTCGTGGCTCTAAATGCAACAATCTTTCGTCAGTGATCAAAGCAAATTAATTGTCAGCTCTTTAACAGTGTCATTTCAGTCCTATGCTAAGCCCCATGCAAATCTAATGTCCTGATTCCAAAGGAAAAGGAAGAACAAGGAGCGTAATTCAACACAACCAATCTGTAGTGGGCTGGGGTTTCAATTACAGGCTGAATAGAGCGAGCTGAGCTATTGCCAAAAGCCAAGGCAAAATCTGTACCTTCTATTCTAGGAGGAAAGTGCGAAGGACAGAGCCGTCCATTGTTGACTGTCCATGTGGTCATTTTGATTGATTCCGCAGTCGTGGTAGAGTTCTACCCCTAATATTTTCAGTCAAAAGGAAACAAGTAGTTCTTATACAGCGTTTTTTTTTTTTTTTTTTGATCAAAAGTTCTTATACAGCGTTAGACCCATAGAAATAGATATGCTTTTAATCCCCCCGTTGAATTTACTGATCCCTAAATCATTGAAAATTTGGTTCTGCTTGATAAGTAAACAGGCCACGTATGTATTCACTCCAGCTATAACCATATAAAGGGATTCTCATCTGATATTTGACATATTTCAACAAATTGCTATGAATTCCAGCTCCAAGCATTAATAGTTAGAGCATATATTTTCTACACAGTTCACCATGAAACTATAGAAATCAACGGGAAAATTGTCCAAAAAGTGCTAAACCTATTGTATTTTTGCCAATTTAGTTCTAAACATTTTTTTCTTGCCAATTGAGTCCTAAACCTTTTATAATTGTGCCAATTCAGTCTATTTTGCCGGCGGAGCTGACGTGGACCCAAATGAGATACAGTGTCCGGCGAACAATTTTTTAATATTTTTTTTCGATTTTTTTAATTTTTTTCGAATTTTTTTCTTCTTTTTTTCAACTTTCTCCTTCCTCTGGCCGGCACTGGCGCCGGCCCTCGCCTCTGGCCGGTCGGCGCCGGCGCCGGCGTCGGCTAGAGGAAGAAGAAAGCATAAAAAAATTAAAAATTTTAAAAAATTCGAAAAAAATTAAAAAAAATTCGAAAAAATATTTAAAAAAATATTTTAATATTATTCGCCGGACAACTATCTCCGGCCGGCGTCCACGTCAGCTCCGGCCGGCAAAATGGACTGAATTGGCACAATTGTAAAAGGTTTAGGACTCAATTGGCAAGAAAAAAAGGTTTAGGACTAAATTGGCAAAAGTGCAATAGGTTTAGGACTTTTTGGACAATTTTCCCGAAATCAACCTCAAGACGAATAGCTCAACATATCAAATTCAAAAGCCGGAAACCTGAATTGCCAAAAGTTGGGAAAGTGACATTTAAATGCTAAAATCGGAACAAAATGGATCACTTAAATGCTAATGGCGAGAAAATTCGACCAAAATGCTAACATGGCAATTTTCCGGTAAGGCAAATGCAAAACAACCCAAAATGCTGATGTGACGATTTTCCGACAAGGCAAGTGCAAAACGATTGTTGTTTTGCACACTAACGTGACTAGACAAATGCAAAAACGACATCATTTGTCATTGACATGGTAAATAATTAATATAAAAATTAATTAAATTTAGGGTGTGTTTGTTTTGCGAAAAACAATTTCCGAAAAAACGTTTTTCTCATTTTTTAGCGTTTGGTTCATTTAGGAAAATGAGTCAACGGAAAATATTTTCTAGTCAATGGAAAATATTTTCCTTCCAAAACTTAAATTCAGGAAAATGATTTTCCCTTTAAAAAAAAAAAAAAAAAAAAACGGAGAACGTTTTCCAAAATGTTTTAAGGTCCTTACTTAATGAAAAATTTATTATTAAAAAGAATTTCTAATTAAAAATTTTGAATTTGTTATTATTATATATTTTCTTTTCTTTCTTCTTTCTTCTTTCTTTTCTTGTTTTCTCTTTTCTTTCTTTGCCTGTGAATGTAAACCCTAGCTCCTCTTCCCCTCTCTCCTTCTCCTTCGACCCCTCCCTTTTGTCACCGCCGCCTCCTCCAACCCTAGCCCCTCCTGCGCTCCCGTTGGCTTCGCTTCCTCCTCTTCCTCTTCGTCGCAATCTTCTACACCTTCAATCATTTTTCAAATGCAATCCAACCATCAGAAAATATTTTTAGTCACATATTACCAAATAAAGAAAAACTAACTGTTTTCCTGGAAAATGGTTTCCTGGAAAATATTTTCAAAAAATGTTACGTTTTCCGTGAAACAAACACACCCTTAATTTAAAACTAAAATTTTAAAACATTAACCAAAAAAAAAAAATTAAAAATGAGGAGGGAAGCACGCGGCTGAAGGCTGAGCCTTTGCTGTCGTCGCCTCCTCGCCATTACTGGGAAGGGCTAGCGATGGTGAGGGGCGGAGGGCCCGGCAAGCCAGGCCAACTAGCAGCGAGGGCCCACGAGGGTCACGGCCCTCCCCCAGATTCGGCGAGAGTCAGTGGCCCTCGCTCGACCCGACCAAGGGTCATCACTAGATGGGGCGACCCCGAGTCAAGGCCGACCCTTGACCGCGCTAGGGCAGAGCTCATGGGCCCGCCACCACCTTAGCCGGGGTCACCGATCCCCCCGACCAAGGCTCGGCGACCCAGGCCAACCCTCCCCCCACCGTTGCTGGCCCTTCCCAGCAATGGAAGGAAGGCGGTAAAGGCAGCGATGGGAATGATGAGGGCTCAACCCTCAACTGCATGCTCCTCCCTCGTTTAAAATATATATATATATATATATATATATATATTATATTTTTATAATTTAATTTAATTAATTTTTTATTAAAATTCGAATTCGCACCAAAATAATGTCATTTTTGTGTTTCTTTCCTAAGTCGCTCTCTAGTGAGCCACGTAGGAGAGCAAAAATAATAAAAAATTACCACATAAGATTTCCGCCGAGATTCGCTAGATGTGACACTTAAATGTCCCACTTTTCAAAAAAAAAAAAAATTACATTTATGTATCACTTTCCTAACTTTTGGCACTTAAGTGTCCTCTCGTGCCAAGTTTTGACACTTAAGCTGTACTTCTTCCAATTTTCTCTTCTATTGTTGTGGTTGTATTTTGGGTAGTCGTAGCATCTTCTTCCTCGATTATCCTTCGACCTTACCATTTGTAGAGGATATTTTAAGCCACAATAGCAAAACACGGATGTATCATTGTTGATTGAAGGGGTTGGCATCATCGATTATGACAAATATTCTACAAAAAAAGTGATGATAGCATAAGATTTAAGAGAATCCAAAGGATACTTTGCAAAAATACATTGATCAAAGTTCATTAACCCTTAAGCAAGCTCAAATCTTGGGCAGAAAAAAAGAGAGGGAAACACAAACATGCATAATCTCCTTGATCAATCATTTATTGCAATTATGAGCTACCAAACTACAACAGTTCAAGTTGTTCACATAGCCTGAAGTGCTTTGCCACATATGAAGCGCACAAGTCAAAAAGAGAAAAAGCATGACAAATGCATGCAAAGACTATCCTAGAAGTGTTTTTCATAGCACAAATTATTCTTCTAGTCATAAGGTAATACAACAACGCTCCAGCATTAATGAAAAAAATAACAAAGATTAGCCATTAATGAATACACCATATGCTACCGTGTCTTGAATTCTATAAGCATAAAAAGATTAAAAAAAAAAAAAATCAACCAAAGGGACACTTCCAATACTCAAGACAATTAAAAAACATTATGAATAGATGAGTAGATGCTAATCAAATGAACGCTTCTAGCAGGAGCACCTCCCATATGAATAGATATATGCTATGAATAAAGGAACATTTTGTAGTGAGAACAAATAGTAATTGCACAAATTGCGCTTGAACAACCGAAAGAAGTCAGCTGCACATGTCTCGAGGCTTTGCGCTTTTGTTTATAAACTATAGTTTCGAGATATTCCTCTTAGGTTAACTTTGCACTTATCTGACACGTTGGAACACAATATTTCTCCACTTCAATTCAAGGTTTTAGAACTTAGGCTACATTTGGTCATCTAGATTTCTAACCAGGATAAGACTGGATAAGATAGGATATAAAATTCTGAAATTTTTCTATATCCTATCTGTATGGTGAATCGCAATATTAAAGTCGACTATATTCATATCATATCATGTATATTTTTTTAATATAAATGGCATATCATTATAAATGAACATAAATGTTCATAAACGGAGATGGTGAAAATCTCTCATGACACTATTCCTTAATTTATTTTTATTTTATTTTTATTTTTATTTTTTATTTTTTAAAATTATTTTCTTTATTATTTCTTTTTTTCCCCTTTCATCATTCTTTAATAAAATTTTATCAAATAGTAAATTGTACTAACATACCTAAAATACAAAATATCTAAAATATATATAATAAATATAAATATATAATTCATAGATTGAATGTTTATTATAAGATAGAATTAAAGTTGAATATATAAATTAAAATCATATTAAATTTTAAAAATAAATTTTTATCTTTAATTTTTAATTTCTTAAATTAGAATTCAAATATAATTTATATTGAAATATAATTTTAATTTTGTTAATTTAATAAGTTTATTATTCAATAAAAATAACTTTCTTATTATGCATATTATAAATCGTACCCACATTTATCCCATCTCTCCCCCATGGGATAATTTTATCTGGTCTATATCCCCCTTATATTTGATTTCATTATATCCTAAGCAAATACCAAACGTAGGATAGGATAAATCATATCTTATCTCGAATTTCATACTGATTGCCAAACGCAATCTTAGTCTCAAATGTTGCTAACCAAAGTGAAGTGGTAGAATTTATGCTTGAGCTTGGGCTTGGGCCTGGGCCTGGGCTTGGTCTTGGGCCTTGACCTAAGCCTGTGTACTTGCTAAAGTGGACTTCTTTACTTGTCCTCTGTGGTTTCCAATTTATCTAGAGAAAACCCAATTATAACACGATGTGAAATGAGGATAATGAGTGTGATGAGTGTGGAAGCTTATGTACTTCAAGTAATTAATGAGAAATGATGACTTTTGACCTAAGGAAATGATAACAAGTGATCTTGCAAGCCAAGCAGAGAGCCATCTCTCCCCCATAGACTTGCCACAATGAAATTCACTCAGAGTGTCTCCCCATGCTCGAGTCCGTGTTCGTCCTAGAAGACGGCTCGAAACAGCGAACAGTCTCACGCCAGGGGAATTGTGATATGATCTCTTCTTAATAAGCATGCTCTAGTTACATAATAATGAATTCCATTCTCAAGAAAATTGACCGTTTTCACTAGTTATAATTAGTGGCATTTTTGTATTTGTGTTTTGATGAAATTTTCTCCCGTGACAAAACATCTTTCACCGAAAGTAATTTTTTCGGCTTTTGATTGAAAGAGACAGGGTTCTATGGTGATTTCGGACAAGAAATATCCAGGTGAATACATAAATCAACTACTTAAATCCAAACAAAATTATACACATACTACTCGTGCCAAAATTCAATCGACGGCAAGACTTGGAAAGTACAATCAGCACAAACAAACCACACACTAACAAAACAAGCCATAATTTAATCGATGACATAGCAATCAGGATAAAGATACACGCCGCAATTTGATTAACGACGTGAATCTAAAGCTACAAGATGTATGGAAGTAAAGATAAAGATAAATTTATTTAATTTGCGAAGGGAGCTTTCTAGTATACGACTGATGGTATTTGTAATGGCAGTGCGATAACCTACTTTTCGATGGTTTCCGACGTTCGCGTCATTCATGGTCAATCCCCATCAGTTGTCTCCACGTTCTCTCGTTTCTTTGGCATTTCCCTACCCATGATCCTTAGATTATTTTTCTAAACGGTTATCCTCTTTAGAAAGAGTGTCAACTGTCTCCACGATTTTGATATGGCAGTGGCTAGTGATTGCTTATAAGTAACTGTCTAACAATTGTATTGCCCCTCGGTTTTGTCTTTCATATCCCTTTGTCTAATATTCAAATGGCAAATGTTTCCTCTAAGCATGCGTCCCCATTTCTTCCCAATTTCAATGGTTTTGTCTTATAATCGTTTCTCTATATCCCTTTGTTGATTTCTTGCGCCTTTAAAGACCTTCAGACGGCACATTACCATTTGTATCATTGCCAACATTCATATCAATGATTTAATGACGTTTCATCCCCAAGTGTCAATAGTATATACATCACCGAGGTTCATCATCATCGGTTGACCATGTCATCTTTTGCGGTCATTGACATCACGCACGTGGCAATGTTCACGTGCTTCCGATATGACCGTTCATGCTCACTTGTTAAGCATGTCCTTATCAATGACCCGATCACATACTAGGTGCAAAGAATTTGAACCAAAAGTTTTATTTCTTTCCGCCTTTCGAACGACGATACGTCCACGTTTGGTAGGCGAGCTCCCAAGTTCGGGAAATATCCTTTACCCAAACAGAGAATTCTCAGTGCTTAATGGCATGCACGTAGTCGTAAAACACGGTCGGGCCCCTCGACAGTTAACTCCCCTCGGGCGGCCAGGTACTGCGAATCATAAAGGCCGCATGCCCCGCACCCAGCGCGATTCGCGAAAGAGCGAAAGAGACGCGCTCGATCGATACAGATAACTCCCGATTGCCGCATTAAGCTTCCGGACATCCCAACCAGCCCCAGAATCACTGTTGTTCTCGCCCCTCTCACCCTAAGAAGAACAGAGCGAGGATCGATCCGGAGGATGTCCCGTTTGACTCTACCATTTGCTGCCCCGCCCCTCACTTCTTCTTCATCAGGAGGGAACAAAAGCCAAGCGTGCTCTGCTGGGAAGGAAGGAAAGGGAGGGGGGGCCATGGCCAGGAACATGAACCTGCACAGCACATTGAGAGAAAGGGGCCCCCCTTCTGGGCCATCAAAGCGTTCCCAAAATGGCAAAGTCCTCCTCTCAACCACCGCCACCGCTCTTGATGTGGACTGGACGATTGGGTGAATCGGGTCGTCTTCGACAAGGAGTGTTGGTGATGGTTTGGACCCACGTCAGGGGGTATTCACCCCCCACTCTCTCTACTTTGCTTTTTGACCCATGGTCATTGCTATTTTTATGACCTTTGCTTGTGAAGTTTTTGGCAACCCGGTGGTGCGTGTGTTTTACGGAAAATTTTTGCATTAGGGTGTGTTTATCTTCGCGGGTATGTGGTGGCTAGACTTGATCGGGGAGTGATTCTGAACGAAATAGTCAGGTCAGATCCAACCGATGAGGAAGAAAAGGGGGGGCAGATGGTATGGCTTCGAGCCCAAAAATTCTTGCCGGAACCCCTTGTTGACACCTAAATTTTTACTATCCATTTAGTCATTAATTAATTGCATAACATAGAGTGTTAGGTGCATTTAGTTTTAATTTGCATTTATGTTGGGCCGGTGGTGGATGGATTCGAATTTATATTTTTGAGCTTTAGTTCGGCAGGCCGAGCTAAGTCCACGAAAAGAGAAAATTAACCCAAGCCCGTCGTTATGTTTAATTAATTAGCTTGTGAAAAATTAAGATTTGATGCGATATTATGATGATTTTTGAAAATTAAGAAAATTGCATTGTAATCTTATCTTTATCAATAGATGGTGAAATTAGGGGAGAATATTCATGAGATAAGGATTTTGGAGATCGAGAGGTTATAGATGACCTTCGTATATTGGAAAATGAGATCAAATATTCTACGAAGATCACCTACTTTTACCTATAAAAGCAACATGTACGGAGATGAAAGGGGCTCTAGGGGGTTTTGCTTGGAAAAGAAGAGAAAAGAAAGCAAAAAAGTGAAGAGAGAGAGAGAGAGAGAGAGAGAGAGAGCTATCAGGAGGTCCTTTCCGTCGGTAAAAGGAGCTCAAGAAGAGCAAAAAGTGAAAAGTGAGCTGAGGGAGAGAGAAAGTAAAAAAAAAAGAAAAAAGGTAAAAAAAAAACCCCTCGGCGCTGTTCATCTTTCCCGAGGGGGGGTGCCCGCGCTGGCGCCGTCCGTCGCCTCTGCCCGCACAGGCGCCGCGACGCCCTCTGCCGCCCCGATCCCACCGGACCCGACGCAGTGCCACCCCTCGACGCCCCCGCTCCGCTCGCGAAGACGCCGCCTCCGTTTGCCGCCCTCGCGTCCGCAATGCCCCGCGCCTCTGCTCGCGCCCAGGAGCCCCGAAGTCGCGACCCGGCACCAACCCCAGATCCGTCCGAGCCCGGCTCCCTCGCTGCAGCCGCTTGAAGCCCTTGGTCTCGCCCCGTCCGGACCTACCGTCACCGGCCGCGTTACGCCGGCAGCCTCGTCTCGCCGCCGTCGAGTTCCCCGCCGCCTCGACGCCCACAAACTCGCGAAATCGATGCCCCTTCTCCAGATCTGCTGCTATCGGAGCCATTCGCCGCGCGACTCGACGCCGTTGCCCCAGATCCGCCGCCAGAGCTCCTCGTCGCCCCGTCCGCGAGACCTGAAGGCTCGCACGCTGCCCCGACGCGCTGCCAAGCCGTCTGCATGCACCCTGTCGCGATCCGCGACGCCCCTGCTCCGCCCACGACGCTGCCCGCCGGTTTCCCGTGCCGCCCGCGTCGCCCGTGCCGATCCCGAAGTCCCCCGTGCCGTGCCGCCGTCGCGCCATCCTCCGGAGCTTCGCTGGAACCCTAGCCGGCCTCCCTCTCGCCAGCCTCCTTTTTTTTTTTTTTTTTTTTTTTTTCCGAAAAAAAGCAAAAAAAACAAAAAAGAAAAAAAAAGGAGGAAAAGATTAGGTAGTTTTATTTTCTTTTTCTATTAACTTTTATTTTTTAATTTCTTTTAAGTTTAGTTGATATTGTGTAAATTTGAAGAGATCTTTATTTCATGAATATCTTAGACATTATCCATAGGGATTTTCCCTAAGATTATTGTAATTATTAATTTGACCCGTAAGATGTCGGGTCATTTTTTTAATTATATTAATTTTTGGGGTTTTGTTGATAGTATTTTAATTGCAATCAATATAATTATTAATTTGATCCGTAAGACTTCGGATCAGATTTTTAATTATTTTGAATATCTTTGTCGCGATAATTAGGGTTAGAATAATCGCTAATTTGACCCGTGAGACAACAGGTTATTTTTTCGATTATTTTAATCATTTATTTGTTGAATATCTTGATTGTTTAGATTCAATGCTTAGTAGATAATTGCATGTTTTGGAAAACCACTAAGAAAATCCAAAAAAATATCTAAATTAGGATTCATTTGTTTTGGAATATTTTTTTTTTTGTTATCTTGCATATCTAGAATAGGGATTTTATTCAGGTTGTTAGTTTTTTTTATTTGAGTTGTATGTTTAATCAATAATAAATTTTAATTTTGAAATTAAATAAAACATAACAAAAAAATCATTATGCATATAGAATTAGGGCATCATTTGCACGTCATTGCACATTAGAATTTGAATATTTCATTTTAAGTTTAGATTGACTTAGATAGACTGCATCTTAGGTTAGGGATTGCTAAGTTAAGATAATATCTTGGTTTAAATTAGGGTTTAGCATAACCTAATCCTTAATATAAATTAAATAGAATCTTAATCTAGCTAGATAATTTTCACATTTTTCTAATTTCGAATTTCATGAAAAAATCCAAAAATGTCTTAGGATAAGTTATTTCCATTTTTAGCATAAATTGCAATTTTTAGGAAAAAGAAAAAATAAAAAGTTTCATGAACATGTCACTTAGGAATAGAAGCATCAAATGCATGTCATTTCGTTTTTAGGCCCATTTAATTAGAAATTGCTCGTCAATAGAATTAGATAATTTAGATTGCATTTAATTTCTTTATGATTTAATCTATTCATGTCATATAGTTTAGATCATTTTGCCATGTCATGTAACTTAGGTCACGTTGCCATGTCATATTAGATTATTAGTATGCATTACATATAGATTAAGTTCCCATTAAACAAAGTGAAAACAAAAAATTGCGTGTTAATTAGAAATCATATCTAGGGTTGATGATGTGAATTCTGATTTAACTATGCAGATGCTTTCGTTGCTATGAGGTAAGTCCTGCAATTTATTTACTGCTTTATTTGGATGTTAAATTGGTGGTTTGCGCACCCGCATGATCACCTCACATGTTAGCGAGATAAATTAAAATCAATTCAAGCTGCCTGCTAAACATTTTTTTTCAAAATAAAAGAATGGTACCGAAAGGGCGTTAGAGGAATCTAGTGTAACCAAGTCTCCGTATCTAGAATCTCTGGTTCACAGGAGTAAAGTAAATCTCCCATTACTTTACTTGAGTTTCTAATCGACCCACCAAAAATAGATTAGTGGCGACTCCCAACTGAAAATTATTTGCATGTTAAGAATTCAAACCTAAGTCGCGAATTGGTATGGGCTTGGGAGAACCCGAGTTAAGTCTAGGCTTAACAATCCATTACTTTACTTAGGTGTTTAATTTTTCAAACCTAAAATCTAGGTGGGGTACCCCGAAAAATTGGTCGCGACACCCCTCTTACGATTTAAAGATAACCATCAGAAAGAAATCATCAAGCCAAACCGGGGTGGGTGGCGCCAAGGCCGAGTAGAAAGCGCTTGTCTAGGCTTTACCCATTTTGAAAATGATTAAACTGAACCCAATTCGACCGATTCAGAATCACAACACGCCCATTCCCACCTATATCATGGACACTTCTATCGAGTCCATAAAGCCTTTACAATCGAGTCCACACAACCAAAAATGGGAGCCATACGGTGATCCCACTCGATGTACGTGATATAATCGATTAACCATTGAGACCAGATCTAGACAAGTATTTTCTGCATTTCTAAGATTAGTTGGAGCAATAGTTGGAGCAATGTCATGCCATTTCTTTTGTTGGAAAAACTTTTTGGCCAACCTCGTGAATTCCTATATGAATGAGAAATTCTTGATGGCTGACCACCAAGACTTCAATCATTTGCCTAATTCATGCCAGAGGGTTGCCGAAAATCCAGCCATGAATTGATATTTGCCGAATTGGATCGATAAATCTTGCACCGAAGTCGGAGTTCCATCCAAATACCTCAAACCTCTCCAAGATCTAAGCTTCTTTGATATTATTTTGGACCGGGGCCGACGATCCCCTTGACGAGACCATGATGACCGCATGAAAGTCGTCGGCAGCCGCCGAGCCGTCTCTTCTTGTGTCCACTCTTTTAATTGTAGGATAGTGAGCCCTCCAAATTAGCCCTCATAAAAAAAAAAAAAAAAAAATTAGAGAGAAAAATGTAGGTTACATGGTTCGGATAGACTAGCTAGGATTTTTTTAACCGGAAACAGGGAATTCCTTTTTTTTTTTTTCTTTTTTTGGTGTAATGGGAATTCCATTTTTTGTAAGAAGAGAATTCAGAAGTTCACTTCTAGCATTTTAGATCTCGCAACCTCCTACCTCAGAGATGGAGACGGAATTGCTCGAGCCGACGGTCCATTTTGAAGTGCAAGACCGAACTATAGCAGGGCACATAATTTAGCCATCCCATATGTAATGTATTCGCTAATCAAGAAATCATGTCGACCATGTCCCGCATCGATCGAGTGAGAGGCAATGCGGATTTCCACAACGGTAGAGACCGCGTATAATTCATGTCTTGGCCACACGAGGTGTTACATTTGTATCGTCGTCGCCTCTATCCATTCATCTTATGAATTTAATTTTGCTTCTTGTGGGGAAAAAAAAAGTTCTTGAGCTTCAATTAGAAAATGTATCAAGAAAGGAGCTAAATATGGAACGCATCCCGAGTTTAGTATGCATCATTAATATGGCATTTGACTTTGATTAGCTAAAGTGATTCTTATTCCATTTCTTACAAGGAAGTCTTTCAATTCGAATTTGTGAAAAACAGAGAGAATATGGAAAGAGATTCAACATCAAACTCCTCCTCTTTATGCCAGAAGAGAAGGTCATTTGACCCTTCAATAAATAAGGGGGGAAAAAGACCATTAACTCATCCCATAACTTTTTGTTTGGTTTTGGAAAAACCATCTATCATGACGATAAGGATCGAACCAAGCGAGTTGTCCACATCACTGCGCACTATTAATGAAAATTGACACAAACGAATCCGATATCAATCATAAACTTTTAATTTATTTAATATAATCCTTAAACTTTAACTCAATATGTTATTGTGTACTTGAACTTTAAATTATTCAATGTAGTACATGAACTTTTAATACATGTTTAATTTAGTCTATGGACTATATAAAAATATTCAATATGGTCATTCAATTAATTCAAGTTCAATGAAAACATTAAATATTTTGATATAATTCATAGACTAAAATGAATATATATAAAAAAATCCAATGATCACATTGAACAAAATAGAAATTCAGGAAAGACATTATCCGTTCGATCAAAGTTTAGATATTTTTTATGTAATTGTCTCTTCCATAAAAGATTATGATGGTTTTATGAATTAATGTATTTGACTGTAAATCTGTCCCAAGCGCATTAGAAAGTGTCCCATTATCTTAAAGTTATTATTCGACTCGAAACTACAAAGCAAGCCCCTTTGCTTTGGCTTTAAGGCTTCTAAGAAAAGCAACTTAGGCCAAAGAATTTTTTTTCTTTTGTTTTTCTATCTTTGCCCTCAATAAAGTATGTAAATTAGAATAATATTTGTTGATTGACCTTGCTTAAACACTTCGACTACACGACCAAAAATTTGCTTAAGCATTTCGTTAAAGTCTGAAACGATATTCAGAAAATATATAATACTTCAATAATAACAACAACATTACTTCTTCCATATTAAACATGTAGAATATAAAATAAAATAAAATACTTCATTCGGTAGATAAAATTATGAGACCGCCTAACACCTGCCCGTTGCCTTTTTCAGAACTTTAATTGACTCCATTTTATGCGTTCCCAAAATATAAATAAATAAATAAATAATTTTCCCATTTTAAGTAGCAATAGCGACTTGCATGGGAGCCTACCAATTTAAAGCAGTTTAGCCAAAAACTGCAACAAATCAACTCGGATATTCGTAATGATTATTGGCCCGTAAAGGGAAAAAAAATTGCAGGCCTTTTAAATTATATCTCTCAACTACCTCTAATATATCATGCTTCGTACCCATAATAATTCACAAAAAAGAAAGGATGAAAATGACATCTAACCATGAAATTTCATTACAAACACTCTCCATTATATTGTTTTTTTATATATATTTTTCTGAAATTCTTAGGTGTGTAATTTGCTTTTTCCTATCTATTTTTTTCCCCTAGCAATAATACTAAAATGCCCTTATAAAGCCCAAAAAATGAAGAAGGAACCAAAAAAAAAAAAAAAAGGAGAGACATAACCAGAAATTCTTTGATGGTAACACCACCGATCCATCTTATATCATGCATACGGTCGTTTGTGACTGCATAATAAATTAACAAATGTGAATTATCGTACTAGCGAGGGGATGTATATTGACTAGTCTACTAGTATGCAATGTTCAATTGACTAAATAATATGAGTTCTTTTGACGATTCTAAGTCCATAGAATAACGAATTGTAAAGACCCCAATTCCTATCCATGTGGGGCCAAGGTCTTAAACGAGTATTCTTAATAATCACGCAAAGTGATAACCATTTGGGAATAAATGTTGACTTATGAATCCTCTTCCAATTAATGTGAGACTCGAGATATCAAAAATTTTGATTTTCGAAAGTGCTTTCCGAAGGAAAGTGCAAAACGAGGAAAGAAAAAGGATTGCCTCCACTATTTCATGCTATCAAAAATGCGCTATTAATCTGAAATGCATGAAATTTGGTTATCTTCGAACGCATAAATTTTCTCCTTCTACAGTATTCTCCAAGACCGACTATTCTATTTTTATTATCAAATCACCATCTTTTGTGTTTAGATATTTCTAAGTCCCTTATGTACCTTCTCAACTATGCAATTTCACATTTCAAAGTATTGTTGGGCCCCACCTATGCGTGAAAGCTAGTGACACCACAATATCAACGCATACAGTTTATATACACAAACATATAAATATATATATATATATATATAAAATTATATATAAAATTATGTGTAACAATTTCAACTCTCAAATCAATTGATAGCAGTGCTATAATATGCATTTGCATTTCAATCTAATGACTTACACACATATGTTTTCATAGGCCTTTCATGTCTTGCATATTATCCCCTGCAAGTAAGGATTATCGAGCCATAAACCCTTGCTCGGGAGAAATTCATCTATCATCATTAGAGTCGCACTCGTATCTCATCAATCAACAATCTACTAATTAAATAGATTGCGCGCCTTCTCAGGTAATGTTGAATGCAAATTACTTGTCACCCTTTTTGCCATATGTGCCAGGTGATCTTGCCATGGCATGTGGTAGTAAATGAAGAAAAGAATGGGAAAAGAATAGGAGGCTACAGGGAGCGTGGGTTTCTGTCTTTTTGCAAAAGGGGGTTTGCAGCCTCTTCTTTCTTTTCTTTTCTTTTTTTTCTGGTTTTTATTTTTTGTCTTTCCCTTCCGCTTCTCTTGCTTTCCTGCATCTACTCACGCTCATCTATGCTATGCTATGCCTGCCTAGAAAGCTAGGCAAAGAAATTATCAGTACACCCTTCTTTGGCCAAATACAAATGTGAATACACGACGCATTCGTCTCTACCTCTCCGTTTTAGTACAGCAGCCCCGGAACCCCACCGAGGAAAAGCCAAACAACCATAGGAGAGGCTAAGGTCTGTAGTACATATATACCTTCTTCGTCCACAGCCATCTCCAAGACTGACTGTTTCCATTATCCAAACGCTGTATCTAGAGAGAGAGAGAGAGAGAGAGGAGAGGGAGAGAGAGACAGAGAGAGAGAGTAATGGGGAGAGGGAGAGTGGAGCTGAAGAGGATAGAGAACAAGATCAACAGGCAGGTGACCTTCTCAAAGAGGAGGAATGGGCTGTTGAAGAAGGCCTATGAGCTCTCTGTGCTGTGTGATGTTGAGGTCGCGCTCATCATCTTCTCCAGCCGTGGCAAGCTCTATGAGTTTGGCAGCGCTGGCCCTTCTGGGTACAATCTCTCTCTCTCTCTCTCTCTCTCTCTCTCTCTCTCTCGTGCTCTTAATTTCAGTTGATCTAGTTTTCTCAATGATTCTTTTTTCTGGGATTCTCCTCTCTTTTGTGGGTTTCATCAAAAGTGTGGTTGCTCTTAAAGAATTTTCCTTTTCCTTTCCGGGAAAATTATTGTGCTTATAGCAACAAGTGGGCGTCGTTTCATCAGTTCTCATTTTTATCTCCTCTTTTGTAATGCCATTTTCATCACTTTTTTTTTTTGCAAGCCATTTTCATCATTTGAGTTTCAGCAAACTGCTCTCTCTCTCTCTCTCTCTCTCTGCGAACGAGCTCTCTTTCCTCTCGTTTCTGGTATTTCGTCGGCTCCCATTCCATGGTTCTGGCGTTTGTCAGGATATTTTTGCTTTGGGGCTTTTCCTGTTCTGCTATTATCCCTTTTTCATGTGGCCTTGTGTTGGATCTCTCAAGAAACCGCCAGTTCTCAGTTCTATTATGACATGTTGCCAATGCAAGATCGACACGTTTCATGTCCTCCCTCTCTCTCTCTCTCTCTCTCTCTCTCTACTTTTGCTTTATAGCTTTCTTTCTTGTTCTTTCATGGAAAGAAATCACAACAGTGGTGGTGGCGTTGTGCGAGTCTCTTCTGAAACAATCACCTGAAACAAAGATTCCCTATTTTGCTACCTAACTGAAACAAAGAACTTGTGCCCTCTCTTGTAGCTCTGTGTAACTTGGAGGATCTAGGGTTCTTCAGTGCTCTCTCTCTCTCTCTCTCTCTCGAGAAAAGTAGTTGCACAATGCCCAAAGAGTGTGGGGGTTTTTGTCTTCATGTCTATTAGTCGTTTGATCCTCTGGGTATGCGCTTTCTTCTTCAAGATAATTTTATGTACTGCTTCCGGTGTGTGGACGGTGCAGATCAATTACATTAATGTCTACCATGGAATCTCTCTCTCTCTCTCTCTCTCTCTCTCTCTCTCTCTCTCTCTCTCTCCCCCTCTTGTAAAGGAGTAAAAGTTGGGTCTTTACATCCTATGACTTTGAGGTCGTGTCGTCTTTTCTTTCTGTAGAGCTTGTGCCCTCTCTTGGACCTCTGTGCAAGTTGGAGGATCTAGGATTCTTCGGAGCTCTCTCTCTCTCTCTCTCTCTCTCTCTCTCTCTATAGAGAAAGCCAATTGGACAGTGCCGAAAGAGTGCGAGGTTTTGTCATTAGTCGTTTGATCCTCTGGCTATGCACTTTCTTCTACAAGATGTTTTCAAGTACTGCTTGAGGAGTCAGTGTAGATCAATCTCATTCATGTCTTCCAGTCCCTCTCTCTCTCTCTCTCTCTCTCTCTCTCTCTCTCTCTCTCTCTCTCGCGTGAAGGTATCAAAGTTGGGTCTGGACGTCCTATGAATTCTGTCATTTAATAATTTCTTTCTGTACAATCTGTCTTCTCTTTTCATTTACCTTTTTCTTCATACCCAGAAGAAAGATCACGTTCTTGCATGAGACTAATCTACTAAGATTTTCTTCCGAGAAAAAAAAAGAATGAAAGGAAGACAGATTTTTATCTTTAGGTAACATTGCATCGCCTTCTCTCTCTCTCTCTCTCTCTCTCTCTCTCTCTCTCTGTGGGAAATTTTTATCCATTATCCTTTCTATTTCCTTTGTCACAAAAATGTAGCATATTTAGGTAACCAATGGAAGCATTCCCACAGACATGTAGCCCGAAATATTACTTCTTCTCCTCAATTAAAGAAGAACTTGCAGTTGTAATGGTGAATAACTCTCTTTAATTTAACAACAAACAAGAGTCAGATCTGATCTGCATAAAGAGACTGTCCAATGCAGCCAGTGTTTCCTTTGAAGAATCATATGCCATTAGTTACAACCTAAAGCTTGCAATTTGTGGGGAAAGTCTGTTTCAGTTGCAGTACAAGGAAGGGCTACTTTTCATTAGTTCATCTTAATATAGTTTCCCTTAGTAGTTGTTAATGAGTGCCGTTTATCAGCTCTTTTATTTTTGTGGTTCTTGTTATTTGAATCATTCTTGTCATATTGACCAATAAAAGTTATTTTTGTAATACATACCTAGGTCAAAAGGGCATTTCTCTAGCTTCATGTTATTATAGCTCTTCCTTGCCATCCCCAGTCCACAATTTAGTATTGGGTTTAGAAATATTTAAATATTTCCTAATAAGTTTAAAAGGGAGTGAGGGAAAGTCCGATTGATGGTTACTATATAAAAATTTACACATTTCGAGTGATTTACCAATAAGATCGGTGTGATTGTACAATTTTTTGTATAAATCTAGAGTTAGAACAGATCTTTGCCATACTAGAGACTACTACCACCAGTAGTAATCTACTGGCATGTTTTCCATTTATATGCAAGATTTGCAAGTCCGTATAGGTAAAATCTAAAGGACCAAATGTGATTAACCTATATTCATCAGGATGCTCACAAGTAATGGTTATATGTTCTATTACAGGCTCATGAGAACTGTTAGTTGATTGTCTAGGAAGGACTGGTCAATAACTTTGCATAGAAACACATTTTGCTGATTGTAAATGAGTGGAAAGTGAAACCCATTTCGGAAATATCTAAAAATTTCCTAATAAATCTAGAAAGGAGTGAGGGAAAGTCCGATTGATGGTCACTGTATAAAAATGTACACTTTTCAAGTGATTTACCAATAAGATCAGTGTGATTGTACGACTTTGTTCTATAACTCTAGAGTTAGACAGATCTTTGCCATACTAGAGACCACTACCACAAGTAGTAATCTACTGGTATGTTTTCCATTTATACGCAAGATTGTATAGGTAAAACCTAAGGGATGAAATGTGATCAACCTATATTCATCAGGATGCTCACAAGTAATGGTTATAGGTTCTATTACAGGCCCATGAGTATTGTTAGCTGATTGTCTAGGGAGGATTGGTTAATAACTTTGCATAGAAGCACATTTTGCTGATTGCGGATAAGTAGAAAGTGTAACCTTTTGCTTAAATAGTTACTTGTTCAACTGACTTTAACTGTAGGAACTATTCACTACTCCAAGCTGTGATATTTCGCTTACTAGAGTCACATACGGCGCAGATTTTCTTGGCCACTTGCCCAATTTATTGCCACTTTACCTGAACCTGTGATTCGTAAATTTTGATTTCACTGTGCAGAAAGTATTTGCAAGTGGAGAGTCAAGAAGACTAAACATTTCTTTATCTCTTCTTTGCAGCATAAATAAGACGCTTGAACGATACCAACGTAACAACTTCACTCCTCAAGACAACATTGCTGAACATGAGACACAAGTTTGTATTCATTACACTAGATACTAGATTTGCTGCTCAATAAACTCTTTTTTTTTTTTTTTTTTTTTTGGGATAAAAATCCATTGACCATAAAATGTTTCTTTTGCTTGAAGCCTGGAACTTCATATGATTTAATGCTGTTACCGTAGACAGCGACATGCTGAGATTACTATGCGATGTTTTAAAACAGCTGTGTGATAATAAGTGTGAAGCCTTATTTTCCCAAAGAGATTCAATACATTCACATATTGCGTTTTCATTATAATGAAGCGAAGAGATGTCTGTCTTCACTTCACTTGGTGCTTTTTTATGACAGCAGAACTGGTTTCAAGAGATATCAAAATTGAAGGCAAAATATGAATCTCTTCAACAAACTCAGAGGTTTTGCTCTTTTCTTATTTTTGCCAAAATATCATCTCATAGATTCAAGCATTACATTTTTCTAGGGAAATGTATTAATCGGTCTATTAAGTTGCAATCTGCTAACACCATAATATGTGCTAACATGGAGTACTGAATTTAAGGCATTTGCTTGGAGAAGACCTTGGACCGCTGAATGTGAAAGAGTTGCAAAATCTTGAGAAGCAGCTTGAACAAGCTCTTGCACAAGCTAGGCGAAGGAAGGTATTTCATTCAACCCATGTGCCACTCGCAAATGTTGGGCCAGCATGATGAAGTTTTTCTCCAACCTTTTTAACTGAACATATGTTTTTATTGAACTTTAGAAGTGTTCATCGCACCTGAATTTATTTTTGGACCAATCACAGACGGTTATACACATAGCTCTGAGTACTGATTATCAAGAAACTGGAAATGAGTCTGTTGAATTAGCCAATATGATATTTGATCGTCATTTCATGTTTACTAAAATTTCAATCTGCATTGACTCTCATGGTTGAGTAGTATGGTTTTGGTAAATTGATCGGATTTCCCGAAATCAATCATCTTTTGAAGGACTTAGATGCCACTAATCATGCATATCGGTGAAGGTTTGATGGCTAATAGATCCATGCAACTAAATATTGGACAAGGTGAAAGGGAGATCCATCATCAACCCATGCGAAGCTTTTATATATAATTTACAGTTTGGTTCTCTCCTATTGATCTTTATATCATCATTTCAATTCTGGCATAAGAAAAATTGCCAATTAAAACTAAAAATCTTATTCATGTCATTTTTTTTTGGTAAGGTATCTTATTCATGTCATTGATCCTCAAGAGAAGCTAATTTTCCAGTGTCTGCCTTTTCCCAAACATAAACTTAGCAAGATCCTGAATTTACCCTCTCTTCATCTCTATTTTTTTTCCTAAATTGTAGACACAACTTATGTTGGAACAAATGGATGACCTCCGCAGAAAGGTATGTAATGTATTCAGTAAGTTCTGATATCGATCTCTACAAATTTCGCATTTCTCTTTGGATCTGTGTCATCTCAATTAGAAAGTAAATTGACTCATTATATTCTTTTGTACATTGCCTGAAAGAGACTTCAAGAGTTGAAAAGCAATTTCTGATATCTATCATCATCCTAATTAAATATAAATTTAGTGTTAAACTATGATGATTTCATGAGTACACAATGAGTCTGTTTACTGTACAATTGGGAGGATCCATATCCTCCCTTTCTAAGTTAATCCCCATTGTATCTAAATGCGATGTTTGTGGCCTGCGGCGACAAAATGGCAGGAGCGGCAGCTTGGAGATCTTAACAACAAACTCAAGTTCCAGGTATCGAAATTTGTTATTTCGTACATTATACCTCATGCTCATGACAAGATCAATGTCTTCAAGGTGCATTAGTTAGAAAACTTCAACACTGGCACTCGATGCTTGATGATTCATGTTTTCTCAGCTGGAGGCAGAAGGACTAAATCTGAAGGCCATTCGAGGGCTTTGGACGGCCACATCTGATGCTGCTGGAACGAGCAGCTTCCATGTCCACCATTCTCAAACGATACCCTTGGATTGCGAACCCGAGCCGGTCTTGCAAATTGGGTACTTTCTCTTTGCCCATTTTCCTTTTTGAGAGGAGTGATTCTTAACATAAAAAAATCAGGTGAGTTCCACGAAAAGCTCATTGTGTTGACAATGTATTGATAGGACTGGCCTAGTGGTGCGACAATAGAACTGCATGCTATTTCTTCAGTTGTGCAGATGAAGCTCGTACTAAATAACATTTCTAAAGAGCAATGAATTGAATTTAGCTGGGAATATATATTAGGTTTAACAACTGAACGATTATTGGAAGATATCAAGCACGGCACGAGGTTAGAGTGGACATGAGCATGTCTATCATAAAATTGACAACATTCCACACTATTTTGTTTTTTTGTTTGAACACATTGCACTGATTTGTATAAGATCATCTAAGTATTCTAGCATAAATGAGGTTGAGGTAAAAATGAAAACCCTTATGCTGCTGTGCATTTTTCAAATAAATAATTCCTTTCTTCCTCCTTTGCCTTTTTTTCATCATGATCATCATCTTCTTCATCTTCTTCTTCTTCTCCCTTTTTATTCTTCTTTATGTCTTTTGTTTATTTATCATTTTGAGTGGTGCATTACCAGGTACCAGTATGTTCAAGCAGAAGGATCATCTGTTACAAAGAGCGGTACTAGTGAAACCAACTTCATTCAAGGATGGGTCCTCTAAACAACATATGGAACAGAAAAAAGTCAGCATCTTCTATGAATATGATCGCATGCTTGATTTCTTGTCCTAAACAAACTTTTTAAGCATCGTTTTTTTTTTCCGAGTGGGTTGGCCGTCCTGATAAAGGGGATCAGAGTGAAATGGGTTTGTCCATCAAATTCACCGTGTTTGTGCCGCAATTAGAGTGCATGCCATGTAAATAAATATATATATATATATATATATATCTCTATGTTGTGATGCATTCCAGCAAAGACAGGAGTTTCAATTACAGGAACAAGTGCTTGTGCTTCAAGAAGATCTCAGCGTCATGTATCCTCGTCATATACACAGTACATTAGCCATACTCTCAACATATAGAGCAATCGTAACTTACTTTCAACATACATAACAACTATAACAGTATCTAAATTTCGGCGTGTTCGATAACACGAGCCGCAGCAATGCTGTGTGCTTCTCTTTTAGATGCTATTTACTGTTTCATTCAAATTCACGATGGGATGACACGATTCAATTATTGCTGTAAAGAGAGAGGATTGGACTTGTGCAAGAGCAGGCTATGCCTCTCTTAATAAGGAAATTCACACTTCCCTGGCGAATGAAAAGGGACTTCTCGGTTCTGAAGTATGTAAAAAGTTCAAATTTCCCAATGTCCATTGTTCTCGCCCCGGAATTAATCATAAATTGACCAGCGCCACACGTACAACTCAATTCAGAAACTCAACTTTGGCAGGCAAAATTTGAATAACCTTTTTCCATAAAGCAGTAGATTACGATGTCTCTTCTCTTAGTTTCTTGGAAACCAAAAGCATAATAAATGGGCATCTGAACAAGAGAGGAGTAGAGGCTGCACAGTCACAATTGCACGAGCCAAGAAGTTCGCCTCTCTATGCTTCAGTTCTAATTTTCGAACACACTACTGACCAAAATAAGTGCGTGTCCAAATAAAAAGTTTTTGCCTAAATTAGAGTCGGTGCACTGTTTACGTTCTTGATGATCTTTGAAGTTTGAATTTTTTTTAAAGAAGGCTAGTGCTTTTAATAATAAATCCATCAACATTTCGAACTTTTTTTTTTCACATTACAGTACAGACAGAAAGGAGGATAATTTTGTGACATCCAGATTTTCGGGTCCTAATTTCGACGGGATAAATAGGGCCGTTTTTAATCAGAGTGTTGCAGAGGACCATTTGATTGTGAAATTGGGATGCAAGTGGGCTAAATTGGTGAGGAAAAATACCAATCTGAATGATAAGGTGTTGAACGAAATTATGGGAGTCAATTTAATTTGAATCAAGAGGGATTAAGGTCCGCCTTTGATCGTGTAATTAAGACTCAAGAAGGTTCTATGGACAAGTGAGGGTGTGAATTTAAGTGTGGTAACATTGGATTATTTTTATGGATTTCAATTTAATTCAATTGGAAGAAAATCGAATGGAATTGAAGAAATTGTTGCGCAAAGAGTTGGACCCCGGCGGAGAAGGAAATTGCACCTATTGAAGAGAGTGGTAGAGGATTTGAAGTAGTGGACCATGACATCATCAAGTGGTGGGCCACCCAAAAAAGGATTAAAAGAAAAAGAGAAAAAGGAAAAGAAAAGGGGGGAGGGAGAGAGGGAAGTGGACCCCACCCTTCATCTTCAACCTTGAGCAAAAGGGAGAGAGAGAGGGGAGAAAGAAAAAGGGAACCGGCCAGCAGCCCCCCCCCCAATCGGTCGACCCCCCCTCTCGTTGCGCCATCCGCCGAGTTGCCGTCCACAGCCCCGCCTCGTCCGTCGCGTTGCCACCACACCGCACCGTCACGGCCGCCAGCCCCGTCGCACCAGCCCGCCTCACCCGCAACTCGCCGTGCTCGCCCGTCCCCAGCCAGCCGTGTCACCGCCGTTCCCGTCGCCGTCGCCGAGCCGCCAGCCGAGCCGCCTCTCCCCTCCCTTCTCCCCTTCGCGCTCGAGCCGCCGCCATGAACCCACCGGCGCACCTCCTCGGCCTCCTCACAGCAGTCCCGAAAAATGGGTTTTTCAGCAGGTTCGAGGGCCGTTTTGCCGTCTTCCCGGCCCCGGACGCGAGATCGCCTTTGGGGAAAGTCGATCCCGGCGTCGCCCTCTTCGATTTGAGCTAAGCGGCGTCCAAATCCATGAGTTTATCTCACTAATCCTTGATTAGACGGTTAATTATGCCCTAAGTATGTTTACTTTAAATTAAGCATGTTTAAGTTGATAGATTAGATTATTTTATTATAAGTTGGATTAAGGAATTTGATTAAGCTTAATTGTGTTTAATTAAGTTTAAAAGAGGTTAATTAAAGTTAAGTGGTGATGTGACATAATTGCATTTTAATTTAGATTTATTTAAATGATTCGAAATTCGGCTGATTAAAATAATATTAAAATATTCCGAAATTAATTAAATATTATTATTAAAAAACAGAAAAAATTATTTTTAGCCCCGGTTGCTCGAATTTCGTGCCGATCATCGCTTTGTGCTATTAGAATTTAAATTTGATGTATGATTTGTGGCGAATTGAGTGTGATTGCGTTAATTAGGGGTTATGTGTAGAAATTCCATGTGTGGGAATTGTTGGGAATTTGGCCGCGATAGACCGCCTATTAGAGGCCGTGCCTGGTGAGGCTGTGATGAACCACCTATTAGAGGTCACGCCTTTGGGGCCGTGATGAACCGCCTATGAGAGGCCGTGCCTAGTGAGACCGTGATGAACCACCTATTAGAGGTCGTGCCTTTGGGGCCGTGATAATCACCCATTAGAGGTCGTGCCTATCGAGGCGGCGTTGAACCACCTTATTGAAAGGTCGTGCCGAATGGGGCCGGGATTGCCATCATTGTTAAGATTACCTTTAGGATCGTGGTTGGGAGCATTGATTGATTTGCTAGAATGACACGTAATCGGCCGAGCCGATTGATTGCTGAGACAATCTAAGTGGTTGATTGGTTGATGATGTGATTGTGCCTTGATTTATTTAATTATCACATTTGCACGTGATTGAATGATATGAACTATACTAACCTGCAGGCGCGGACTATTGCGAGGTAAGTCTTCTTGGTGTGTGGTTAGGTCATGCTGGGGTGTATTTTCTTTCTAATAGGGGCTTAGGAGGGGTGAACTTGCTGAGACAATGTCTCACCCCGTTGTGGGAAAAACATTTCAGGGCCTTAGATGACGATTCCAGCGGAGTACGAGGGACTGCCGGTGCAGTTGGGCAAAGAGTCACAGAGCCAAGGAGATGAAGGATCGACGATCGAATCCGATTAGTAGTCTTAGGACTGTTCTTTCTTTTTAGTGGTTCGATCCCTAGTGTGTAGACTCCGTCCCATTTCGGCTGTATGTAAACCTTGGGTGATTTTATGACAGCATGTTGGCTTGTATTAAATTGATTTTTGTTCCTGCTGTTCTATCCCGCTTATAAATTGTCAGGGGTTTCTTAATACATTCCACATGTGCCTAATGAATTAAATTGGGTCGGCGACACTACCTGAGAATGTCGCAATTACATGACCATGGCGGGTTGTTCACGTGTCTCGGGGTTCGGGGCGTGACAAATTTCAAAGCTCTTCTTGGGCACCGTTTAAGACCATGACTATACAACTGATAATCCTTTCTTAACTTTCATTTATTAAACAATTTCAAAGCTTCTTTCTTCAAAAAATAAAGATAAGAAAACTCTACTTTTCTCCGAATTGGTCCAGGAGCTCACATAGCCTGAAGTGCTTTGCCACATATGGAGCAGACAAGTCAAAAAGAGAAAAAGCATTACAAATGCATGCAAAGACTATCCTAGAAGTGTTTTTTGTAGCACAAATTAGTCTTCCAGTCATAAGGTAATACAACAATGCTCCAGCATTGATGACACAAATAACAAAGATTAGCCATTAATGTATACACCATATGCTATCGTGTTGTTGGATTTTTGCGGAAGCGTATACGTGTGCAAGTGTGTATTTGTGAAATATGGATGAATATGGGTGGACTACTATGGTAAGGGAATATGAATAAAAACAGGACTTTTATTATAATAGTTGATATTACAAGGAAGGGAGCATTTTATTATAATAGTTGATATTACAAGGAAGGAAGCATTTCTAGTTTTCGGCTACATCACAAAACGAGCATCCACAACTCCTATTTATAGGTGTGAATTCACCGCCTTAATCTACCGACTTTACAATAAAATAATATAAAATTTCAGCTCACGTGCTTTAGCTTCTGTTTTGTTGCAGCTTCTTTTCTTCTAGTCAAAGTTCAAGTTGGACTTTGCTTTTCTTTTCTTCTTTCCTCCAAGCCTCTCGTTCCTTCTCCATTTTTCTATTCTCTGGAGCTCCCAGCCACAATTGTTGACTTTTACTTTCCTGTTGCATGAAGCAAATTTGTTGCTGCCAACTTCTTGCTTCTCCATTAAGGACTTTGCTCCTTCTCCATTAAGGATACTTAATTCTTAAGTATGAGTAGTCTAGTGAGTTCTAGTACTTTCAAAAATGGATCATATTTTAACACTCCTCCTTGATCCATTTTTGTGATATACCAAGCATGCCTCTCAATGTCTCAAATTTTGTTGATGGTAATGCTTTAGTGAATATGTCCGCAATTTGGTCTTCAGTCTTACAATACTTAAACTCGATCTCTCCTTTGTTTTGCACTTCACGAATGAAGTGATATTTTATATCAATATGTTTCGTTCTTCCATGAAAGACTGGATTTTTTTTTTTTTTATTGCTATCGCGGACTTATTATCACAAAATATTGGCGTTGATTCCTCTTGTAGTTCTCCAATGTCTTCTAGAATTCTTCGTAGCCATATTGCATGACTGGTAGTTGTAGCAACTGCAACATATTCTGCTTCTGCAGTAGATTGTGCCACTGAGTCTTGTTTTTTAGATGTCTATGAAAATATTCCAGAACCTAATGTGAATGCATAACCAGTGGTGCTCCTCCTGTCATCAAATGATCCTGCCCAGTCGCTATCAATATAACCGATCAGTTTAGCTGTTGCACTGGGTCGGTACCAAATACCATAATCAATGGTTCCTTGTAAGTATCTCAGAATTCTCTTGGCTGCTCCAAAATGAACTTGGCTTGGACTCTGCATGAAACGTGATAGTAAACTTGTCGCGTACATAATATCTGGCCGTGTAGCAATAAGATATAGTAGACTCCCAATTAGGCTTCTATAGAGTGAAACGTATGCTTTTTCAGCTCCATCTTCTTTCAACAATTTCTCATTCATCACAAGTGGTGTTGCCACTGTTTTGCAATTATTCATTTTGAACTTTTCAAGGAGCTTCTCTGCATATTTCTTTTGCGAAATGAAGATTCCTTCATCTTGATTGACTTCAATACCAAGGAAATAGTTCATCAAGCCCAAGTCCGTCATCTCAAATGTCTTCATCATTTCTTCTTTAAATTCTCGGATCATTGTCTCATTATTCCTTGTATATATGAGATCATCCACATATAAAGAGACAATAAGTGTGTCAAAATTACCTTGGGTCTTGATGTAGAGTGTTGGCTCACTCATGCTCCTCCCAAATCCTTGCTTAGTGAAGTATTCATCAATTCTGCTATACCACGCCCGTGGTGCTTGTTTTAACCCGTATAGGGCCTTCTTGAGCTTTAAGACCTTTTCTTCATTGCCTTTGACAATAAAGCCTTCTGGTTGAGCTACATAAATTTCTTCTTGAAGGTATCCATTTAGAAATGCTGATTTTACATCAAGTTGATGGATTTTCCAATTTTTTTGTGATGTTAGGGCAATGAGTGCTCAAATAGTATCAAGACGGGCGACAGGGGGCAAAAGTTTCAGTATAGTCGATACCTGGTTGTTGCAAGTATCCTTTCACCACAAGCCTTGCTTTATGCTTCTGGATTGATCCATCCACGTTGAGCTTCGTCTTGTAAGCCCACTTGACGCCAATGATTTCTTTGTCTTCGGGTCGATCGACAAGCTCCCAAGTTTCATTTTTCTCGATCATCTTGATCTCTTCCTTCATGGCTTTAATCCAAACCTCTTCTTTGGAAGCATCTTCATAGTTTTCCGGTTCTAGTGACATAAAATTGCATGTTTCATAGACTTTCCTTAGAGACTTTACCCTTAGTATAGGAGACTCAGGAGTAGACTCTTCTTGTGCCGGGCTTGGAGAGGATGGTGGTGTTACGTCTTGAGTGGAGGAATCCGATGTTCCGCCTTCTTCTTGAGGTGTTGATTCCTCACATGCAGGAGGTATGTCCGGTAAGTTGACATACTTCTTCTTAATTTTCTCTTCATCCCAATTCCAAGCAGCATTCTCGTCGAACTCAACATCTCGACTGATCATGAGCTTCTTAGTTTTTAGGTTGTAAACCTGATAGCCTTTTGATTGATCGCTATAGCAATAAATATTCCTTTTTCGATCTTCTCATCAAGCTTGCTCCTTTTTTTTATTAGGGATGTGAACGTAGCAAATACAGCCAAACACTTTGAGATGCTTTGCTGAAGGCTTCCGTCCACTCCATGCTTCAACCGATGTTTTATTTTGAACAGCTTTAGTTGGACACCTGTTTAACAGGTATACTGCAATATAAATTGCTTCTGCCCAGAAAGTATTGGGAAGGCCTTTCTCCTTTAGCATGGACCTCGCCATCTCCATGAAGGTTCTATTCTTCCTTTCTGCTACTTCATTTTGCTCTAGAGTGTAGCCAAAAGTTAGTTGATGATGCACTCCTTCATCTTCACAGAATTTATTGAATTCCCTTGAATTATATTTTGTGCCTCTATCGCTCCTTAGGACTTTGATTCTACGGCCACTTTGGTTCTCGACACGGTTCTTGAATTTCTTGAAAATAGAGAAAGCCTCCGATCTTTCTCGAAGAAAGTAGACCCACGTTATTCTAGTGTAGTCATCAATGAATAGGATGAAATATTTATTTTGACTTGGTGTAGGTGTCCTCATCAGACCGCACACGTCCATGTGGACAAGTTCCAATGGCTTCCTAGCTCTCCATGTGCCTCCAGACGGGAATGACTTCCTCTGCTACTTTCCAAGAAGACAACCTTCACAAACATCTGAGATTTCTGTGATGGCTGGAAATTCTCTCATCATATTTTTCTGATGGAGAATTTTTAGCCCATAAAAGTTGAGGTGGCCAAATCTCCGATGCCATAGCCATGAATCATCAAGTTGAGCTTTCATAGCTATATCTTTGACATATTTCCATCGAATAGGAAAATTCTTATTCTCCATTTTCACAGAGGCAATAACATGATTCCTATATTTATCATAGATAGTGCAGGTATCTCCTTTAAAATACAAAGAATACCCATTCTGAATCATTTGTCCCACACTAAGTAGATTTTGTGCAAGACTAGGAACCAAATATACTTCACGAATGTACTTTGGGCCTTTCTTAGTTTCAACAGCTATAGTCCCTTTTCCTTTCACATCAACCAATTCACCATTACCTAGTCTCACTTGTGTTTTTACCGATGTATCAATATTGGTGAATATAGATTCATCTCCCGTCATGTGATTACTACACCCACTATCAATATACCATGGATCATTCTTCTCATCTTTTTCCTCTTGGCCTGTATAGAATAAATTATCTAAATTTTCTTCTTCCTTTTCTTTCCCTTTTTCTTCTTCAACATAATTCGCTCTATAATCTACTTTAGAGCGACAAAATTTTTCTATGTGGCCATATCTTTTACAAGAGCGGCATTGTGGTTTATTTTTAAACCATCAATCCTTCTCCAAATGATTATTGTTCTTGCAAATACCACAAACTGGATATCTTTCCTTCCGTATAGTTTCTCCTCCTCTTTTATTTTTCCATGAGTTTCATCCACTACTTCTAGGATTATGAGACCGTATGTTCATTTTTGACTGAAAAGCACTTTCAACTGTATCTTCTTCCTGTACTTGCAATCTTTTTCATATGCTTCTAAAGATCCAATTAGCTCACTCACTGATAGGGTTTTTAAATCCTTTGATGATTCTATAGTAGTAACAATAGAATTGTATTTTCTAGTGAGTGTCACCAATATTTTTTCAACAACCCTCTGATCAGTAATATCATCTCCATAAGATCTCATTTGATTTACTAATTGTTTCAATCTACCACAATATTCTTGAACAGTCTCATAATTTTTCATCTTAGAATTCTCAAATTCCCTTCTCAAAGTCTGAAGTTGAATAGTTCGTACCTGTTTAGTGCCTTGAAATTCTTCTTGTAATGTCTCCCAAGCCTTCTTCGCAGTCTTCACTCCAATTATTCTCGGGAATATTGTTTCCGAAAGTGCTTGCTAAATAAAATAAAGAGCCCTTGCATCCTTTTGTAGTTGATCCTTTGGCACACTTGCACCCTCTTGCAAAGCCTCATAACCACTCTCGACGATGTCCCATAAGTCTTGGGCCATCAAGAACGTGGTCATTTTGATGCACCAGTAATCATAGTTATTCCCATCAAAGATAGGAATGGGAAATGAGGTTGAGGTAGAGTTGGCCATAGTTTAGTTGTTGGAAATTTGGATGGATAATTTTGGGAACGGGTGGTTAGGACAAACGCCCTATACCAACCAAAAACGTGACTCTGATACCACTATTGGATTTTTGCGAAAGCGTATATGTGTGCAAGTGTGTATTTGTGAAATGTGGGTGAATATGGGTGGACTACTATGACAAGGGAATATGAATAAAAACAGGACTTTCATTATAATAGTTGATATTACAAAGAAGGGAGCATTTCTAGTTTTCGGCTACATCACAAAACGAGCATCCACAACTCCTATTTATAGGCGTGAATTCACCGCCTTAATCTACCGACTTTATAATAAAATAATATAAAATTTCAGCTCACGTGCTTTAGTTTCTGTTTTGTTGCAGCTTTTTTTCTTCTAGTCAAAGTTCAAGTTGGACTTTGCTTTTCTTTTCTTCTTTCCTCCAAGCCTCTCGTTCCTTCTCCATTTTTCTATTATCTGGAGCTCCCAGCCACAATTGTTGACTTTTACTTTCCTTTTGCATGAAGCAAATTTGTTGCTGCCGACTTCTTGCTTCTCCATTAAGGACTTTGTTCCTTCTCCATTAAGGATACTTAATTCTTAAATATGAGTAGTCTAGTGAGTTCTAGTACTTTCAAAAATGGATCATATTTTAACACGTGTCTTGAATTCTATAAGCATAAAAATATAACAAATCAACCAAAGGGACACTTCCAATACTCGAGACAATCAACAAACATGATGAATAGATGAGTAGATGCTAATCAAATGAATGCTTCCAGTAGGAACACTTCCAATATGAATGGATATATGCTATGAACAGAGGAAAATTTTGTAGTAAGAACAAATATAACTGATCAAATTGCGCTTGAAGAACCGAAAGAAGTCAGCTGTACACGTCTCGAGGCATTGCGCTTTTGTTTATAAACTATGATTTCGAGATATTCCTCTTGGGTTAACTTTGCACTTGATTTAATCTTGCTCTCCTACAACATTGTCCTAGTTAGCTGATTACAATAGGTGGGAAATTTGGCCAAAAGAAAAACGGTAGGTTATAAAGTATTGGCTACAATGCAAACCTGCTAGTCAGCTTGTCTTTAGTTTTGAAGCTCCAACTGAAACAAGCTCTTCTCGTGTTGCAGTCTCTTGTTTTCCTCCTTGTACATCAGTTTCTCCGAATCAGTTAATTAAGCAATCTGCCCACAATGACTATGGATTGGTTTGCGTCAGTATATGTTATACAAAAGATGTTTCTCCCCTCTTTTGAATTCTTCATTTGCAAACTCCCACTCTGATCAGGATCTATCTTTCCAAAACCCTATTCAAGGAAAAAAAACCGAAGTCAATGAATGAGACGACGAAATTCACATACAGGGATAAATCAACTGTCTTGCCAAATTGCATTTTCCTGTATTAAGACAACCAACAAAAATAGAAACGATGAGAGTACGACCACAGCAAGACGAGAGAGCAACGTGAAGTAAAGACTTGCATCTAGAACCAAATAAGAAAAATTTGAAGAAAACCACTTACAATCATCGGTTTCAATTTACAGAAAACTAGAGATTTCTTGCAAGCACTAGCGACCAAATCGAGCACGCCTCTAACCAGCAAATCATAAATAATGGTTTCGGGAGAAAGATGGAGCGCCTTTAATGAACGGACACATGCTACAAAAGTATTGAATACTGGAGAAAGATGGGAAGCCTCTAACCAGCAAATCATAGCTTGATTCAGCATAAAATTCGACACCGAGAATCTCTAGCACACCAGGTACGAAGATTAAAATGGAAAAATTCTAAAAAATTCTGGAAACTTGTAGAACGATTACCCTAATCGTACCTTTCAAGACGAAGGCGGAGCCAATAGGGCGGCATCAATGGTGTAAATCCTTTGGATTCGTGGCGATTTAATAAGGACCACGGAGGCAGAGGCCGCGCGGTTAAGGCTTAGTTGTGACTCAAAGGGAGAGAAAGAGAGGGCTCGTACGGGACAAGCGAGGCCCGTAGGAGACGAGTGGAGCCAAGCCAAGCCCAGCCGAGGCAAGGGCCAAATCCAGAGTCGAAGGGGGCAACGTGGTGGTTCACCGGTGGGAGAGAGGGAAGGCAGAGAGAGAGAGGGGGTTGGGTGTGAAGAGAGAAAAAGCACAAGAGAAAGACACTGTATGCAGGACGAGCTGAGGCCGGATGGATTCGGAGCCAGAAGGGCGACGTGGTGGTTCGCCGATCATATGCTATGGTTCGCTGGTGGGAAAGAGGGGGCTGGGCATGAAGAAAGATAAAAGTGCAAGTGCAAGGGGGAGAGAGTTTTCTTTCAAGAAGAATAACGCCCTCGCTCAGTTTGAAATTTTGGCATTTTGGCCTGACATAATAAACACACTAGACACTTGTTGCGTTCTAAACCTGCCTTCTTATCTGACACGTTTGGAACACAATATTTCTCCGCTTCAATTCAAGGTTTTAGAGTTGAGTCCCAAAATGCCGCTAACCATAATGAAGTGGTAAGAGTTTATGCGTGAGCTTGGGCTTGGGCCTGAGCTTAGGCTTGGGCCTGGGCTTGGTCTTGAGCCTCGACCCGAGCCTGTATACTTGCTAAAGTGGACTTCTTTACTTGTCCTCCGGGGGAATTGCGATATGATCTCTTCTTAATAAGCATGCTCTAGTTAAATAATAATGAATCCCACTCTCAAGAAAATTGGCTTTTCACTAGTTATAATTAGTGAAATTTTTGTATTTGTCTTTTGATGAAATTTTCTCCCGTAACGGAACATCTTTCACCGAAAGTAATTTTTCGGCTTTTAATTGAAAGATACTTGGTTCTATGGTGATTTCGGATAAGAAATATCCAAGTGAATACATAAATCAACTGCTTCACTCCAAACGAGATTATACACATACTAATCATGCCAAAATTCAATCGACAGCAAGACTTGGAAAGTACAATCAGCACAAACAAACCACACACTAACAAAACAAGCCATAATTTAATCGATGACACAGTTAGGGATGTCAAAATGGGTCATGGACCCATTTTTGGACTCATATTTCTAAATATGGGTTGCATATGGGTCAGACGTTTTAAAAGACTCAACTAAAATTGGGTCCCAAAAATGAGTCTGATGTAAATGGGTCACCAAGCTATCTCCGCCGCCCGCCTCCGTGGCTGGCCTCCAAGCCGCGAAGACACCTCTACCGCTCGCCTCCGCAGCTTGCCTTCGAGCTGCCTTTGTCCCTCCCCCGAAGGTCGACGAGCTCTAGGCTATCAGGTCACGCACCCCAACGACACGAGCAAACATGGTGAACTGCCTCTAGACGATCATGGTAACATTCATTTCTCAAGGTTTCTCTCGCTCGCTCTCATCCTATGCTTTGCAATGTGTTCGTAATGTTATGTATTGTTTGATCTGACGTGAGTTCATGTTTCAAGTTCCTTGATTTTTGGGCAAGGGGGTTTGTGTTTATTCTGATCCAAAAGTAGATTTATTTCGAATGCCATCGGCACGGCATGATTGGCATGGTGTGCCCCCATTTACATTTGCCTCAGTTTAGTTAATTGGGTGGTTTGAGGACGTCGTGGCTTGACCTCTTTTATATGCAAGAAGAAAATTTGGGTTTTCTCTGTCAGCTGGTCCCAATTTATTTCGTGATAGGTTTGGGGCATGAAGTTGCTTCCTTTGAGTAGGAAGAGGTGGACAGTGAGCAGCCAAAATGGGTGTTCCCATTGTTTTCTTTTATGGTTTAGTTGTTTTGAATTACCGATACGTTGAGTTTGGTTTGTCTGTGTGTGGTTTAGTAGGCATTCTGGGGAATATATGTTATGAGGGAATTAGGTATTGCTCCCTTTATGGAGAATCCTCACCTGAATTGGTACTTCAGAAAGCAGAGGAAGATGTTGCGCTACTTATACTTTGCACATTTCCATTTCACCCTTCCACCAAGTGCAAGACCGTTGTCTGGTAAATTGGTAATCTTAGCATGACACTGATGATTAGGATAGTTAATTTTGATGTGAATCAAGTATATCATATTGACATGGATATCGTGCTTCTTATATAGGACCAAAGCTTATCATAGCTAACTCGCAAACCCTGGAAAAAAGAGGTGCTGTCTTTCTCATGAAGTTGCTTCTCTATTTCATCTAAATGCACATTGTTTGTGTTGGTGAGCTTTGTGTGTGACATTCAGATTTTCGGACCCTAATTTCAACTGGATAAATAGGGCCGTGTTCATTCAGTTGAAGCCGGGGGTTTGTGAATTTGAGGAATATGAGGGATTTTTGGATAAAGAAAATAATCAATTTGATAAGTGAGACATCAATTGATTTTATGGGAGTCAATTTAATTTGAATCAAGAGGGATTAAGGTTCACATTTGGTCGTGCTTTTAGGATTTAAATTGGTTCTATGGACGAGCCAAGATGTGAATTAAAATATGGTGACATTGGATTAATTTTATGGACTTCAATTGGACTTAATTGAAAGATAAATTGAAAAAATTGAGATGTACAAAGTTTTGGACCCCGGCGGAAAATTAATTGCACCTATTGAAGGAGTGTGGAGGATTGGGTGAGTGGAAGATGACCTCACTTGAGGTCATGGTGGGCCATAGTTGGTTTAAAAGAAAAAGAGAAAAAGGAAAAAGGAGGAGAGAGAAAGGGGTCTTCTTCCTCCTTCCCCCACTCTTCTCCCGTCGACGCCCCCCACCTCCATCTTCTTCTTCTTCTTCTTCTTCTTCTTGGGAGGACCCGCGCAACCATGGCCACCGCACGCACACCGCCGGAGCTAGAGTCGCCGTTCGTCGCCGTCCACCCGTCGCCGAAGCCCGCCGCCACCGCCGTCGTCCGCGCGCCCGTACGCCACTCCACCTAGCTCACCGTTTCAGCTCAACGTTCAGCTCATTTTGCCCACCTCCGGCCGCCGTGAGACCCCGCCATCGGCCGCACGGCACCGCCGTAGCTCCTCCGTCCATTTCCAACTCAAACCGACTCCGGATCTACCGATTCTCGGCCTCAAATCGCAGCAACCAGCAGCAAGAAAAAAATGGGTATGGCAGCCCATTCAAGGGCCCTTTCGGCCTCCTTCCCGGCCCCGGACGCGAGACCGTCTTTGGGGAAAGTCAATCCCGGCGTCGCCCTCGTCGTTTTGAGCTAAGCGGCGTTCAAATCTATGAGTTTATCTCACTAATCCTTGATTAGACGGTTAATTATGCTCTAAGTATGTTTAGTTTGAATTAAGCATATTTAAGTGGATAGATTAGATTATTTTATTATAAGTTGGATTAAGAAATTGGTTTAAGATTAATTGTGTTTAATTAAAGTTAAAATGGGTTAATTAAAGTTAAGTGGTGATGTGACTTAATTGGATTTTAATTTAGATTTATTTAAATGTTCGAAAAAAATAATAATATAATATTCCGAAATTAATTAAATATTATTATTTATTAAAAAAAGGAAAATTTTATTTTTAGCCCCGGTTGCTCAGAATTTCGTGCTGATCGCGGCTGTGCTGTTAGAATTTAAATTTGATGCTTGATTTGTGGTGAATTGAGTGTGATTACGTTATTTAGGGGTTATGTGTAGAAATGCTAAGTGTGGATATTGATGGGGATTTGGCCGTGATTGACCGCCTATTAGAGGCCGTGCCGAGTGGGGCCGTGATGCCACTAGTTGTTTGAACCACATTTTCGAAGGTCGTGCCGAGTGGGGCCGTGATGCCACTAGTTGATTAACCACCTTTTCGAAGGTCGTGCCGAGTGGGCCATGATGCCACTAGTTGTTTGAACCACCTTATTGAAGGGATTGTTGAGTCTACTTTTAGGGTCGTGGTTGGGAACATTGATTGATTTGATAGAATAACATGTAATCGGCCGAGCCGATTGATCGCTGAGACGATCCAAGTGGTTGATTGATTGATGACGTGATTGTGCCTCGCTTATTAAATAGTCACATTTGCACGTGATTGAATGATATGAATTGTACTAACCTGCAGGCGCGGACTGTTGCGAGGTAAGTCTTCTTGACGTGTGGCTAGGTCATGCTGGGGTGTATTTTATTTCTAATAGGAGCTTAGGAGGGGTGAACTTGCTGAGACAATGTCTCACCCCGTTGTGGGAAAAATATTTCAGGGCCGTAGATGACGATTCCAGCGGAGTAAGGTGGACTGCCGGTGCAGTTGGGCAAGGAGTCGCAAAGCCAAGAAGATGAAGGGTCGACGATCGAATCTGATTAGTAGTCTTAGGACTGCTCTTTCTTTTTAGTGGTCCGATCACTAGTGTGTAGACTCCGACTCATTTCGGCTATATGTAATCCTTGGTTGATTGTATGACAGCATGTTGGCTTGTATTTAATTAATTTTTGTTCCTGCTGTTCTATCCCGCTTTTAAATTGTCAGGGGTTTATTAATATGTTCCGCATGAGCATAATAAAATTTAATTGGGTCGGCGACACTACCTGGGAATGTCGCAATGTCACGACCATAGCGGGTTGTTCACGTGTCTCGGGGTTCGGGGCGTGACATTGTGGGTTGACCTTGTTCTGTGTTGCTCGGTAATGAGCAATGAGCCAATGTTTTTGTGCCCGAAAATGAGAATGTCTTTTATTCCAGAAGGTATATGTCTTGTTGATTTACTTTTTCTGTTTTATACATTTTGTGCCGTTGCTGTCCTAGTGAGTGGTTGTCTCTTTAATCTTTTGCCTCTTGCGAGTGCTTTGCGTTTGCTTTATGATTTGCTTCTTAAATCTTGTTAATGTTCAATCATTTTTTAATAGCCAACTGGTGAAGGTGGAGCTACTCGGGCTCCAATATGCACTAACTTGAATAGGGACAGTTCTTTAAGCAGCAAGTCAATTGTTTTGCAAATTGACAACAAATCTCAACAAGTTTTTGCAAGTAAGGTCCTTACTGGGAACTGCTATTCAATTACTTTGTATTGCCCTAGCACAGATGCTTGTTAGTAATGGTAGTAATGCATGAAACTATAGTATCTTGTGTATGTGACTACATGTCATAATTGAATTTCCTCACGTTCCTTGTGTTTGGGACATGATAGGTGCTCTTCGCCACTCTCTACAAGATAGACTAAGCAAGGGTTCATCAGGAAGAAGTCGGGATGAAATATACTTGAAACTCTGCACTAGCACAGGTAACTTCTTGCTTGAAGTTGTTTATGCATGATGATTAGATTGACCTATTCTTTTTCTTTTCTCCAGTTTAAGCTAGAGGAGATTGCTGCCATCATGAAAGATTTTGATGAGGCCGGCTTGCTTGCTCCGACTGGGCTACACCTTGGTGGCACAAAGTACATGGTTTTCCAGGGAGAGGCCGAAGCTGTTATTCGCAGGCAGAAGGTATGCAGGTCTTCTTCTTTTGTTTATGTATCTATAGGAGAATTTGACGATGCAGGTGGTGTTTGTATAAAAAATCTTACTCAACTATTGGAAGTTGGAAATTTACTCCCAGCTCAATTCCTGCCTTTTTCAGTTTTGAGATTCCGCCTTGGATCGTATAACGTAGTTGCCGGAGTTTGCTTTGTAGATATCGGGCTCACTGGATCCATTCGTGAGGTCTTGTGAATAGTACAATTCTTACTATTTTCAAGTTCCTATTCAATGTGTTTTGAATGAATCTATTTTATGGTGATTGTTGTTTGCTGAGATGTGGTATGAGATGGTGTGTGACTATGTGCATTTGAGAGAAAAGAAGGGAATTCTCACTCCTAACTGACATTTTTGCAATATTGGGCTTGTGATGGTACCATGCAAACTAGGGTTTTTGAAATACATCACTTGATTGTTATTGCCTATTTGGTTGCATGTTTTCTCTTCTGTACTCTACTCTTAAAAGGGAATGAAAGTTGGAGATGTTTTGTTTTAGTTTTAAATAGAAATATAACATGTCATCTTCTCTTTGAGTAAATAACTTGTTCTAATTCACGTTTTCTCTAACTAATTAGTTGACACGTCAAGATCCAATGAGGATCAAGAAGAATATTCAACTATAGAAGGGTCCAAGAGACGTAGAGCTGCATCCTTAGTTCATGAGGACGAGGAAGATAACTCTTATTGCTCTAAACGGTCAAAAAAATGCACTTCTGCTATATGGTTTGAATTCGAAAAATTCACAGATGAGGATGGCAAGAAAAAGGCCAAGTGTAAATGGTGCGAATCAACTTACATGACTAGCCATGGGACAAAAAATTTGTTGCGTCATTTACGTACTTGTCCCAATTGAGAGGCCAACGTTGATGATTTCACAAAACAGTTTGATCAAACTGTGTTTAGAAGCAACTAGCAAAATCAATAGTCAAACACAATTACACATGCTCTTTTGTAGAGCATGAGGCTACTAGAGAGTTGCTCACTTATCTTAATCCCAATGTGAAGCACATATCAAGAAATACAGCAAAAAGTGATGTAGCAAAAGTTTATGAGAAGGAGAAGAGAAATTTGAAATCAAATCTAGTGTCACTTTCTAGCAGAATATGTTTAACTTCTGACTTGTGGACTTCTATGACAACTGATCATTATATGACCTTCACTACCCATTACATTGATGAGAATTGGGAATTGCATGCAAAGGTTTTGTGCTTCTCCTACATGCCACCTTGTGGTGCCATTTTATTGGAAAAATTGTTGACTTTGTTGAGAGAGTAGGGCATTGAGAGGAAAATTTATAGTATCACATTGGATAATGCATTATACAATGACAGTATGGTTGATATTTGGAAAGGTACACCTTCAATGAGAGCCTCTTTATTGTGTGATGGGCAGTTTTTTCATGTGCGTTGTGGTGCACATACTCTGAATCTCATTGTATAAGAAGGTTTAAAGATGATTGATGGATCATTACAAAATATTAGAGAATCTGTCAAATATGTGGGAGCTACACAAGAGAGGAGAGCAAAATATGTTGAGTGTATATCACAATCTTGCTTGAAGACGGGTAAAAAGGTACGTCAGGATATGGCTATTAAATGGAACTCTACGTAGCTAATGCTTGAAAGTGCTTTGGTCTTTGAACATGTATTTTCCCACTTGAAGTTAATTGATTGTAACTTTCTTACATGTTCATCACCTGAGGATTGGGTTAGAGCCAAGAAAATTACATTCTTGTTACAACCTTTCTATGATATTTCTACTCTCTTCTCCGAAATTAGATATCCCACAGCGAATTTATATTTCTATGGAGTATGGCAAATTCAGCTTCGTTTCATAAAGGCAAGGAATAGTGAGGATGTAGCTATTAGATCTATGGCTATGGCAATGCTAAAGAAGTTTGAAAAATATTGAAAGTGTTATAGTGTTGTTTTATCTTTTGCTGCTATATTAGATCCTCGTTATAAGCTACACTTGTTAGAATTTTGCTTTTCGAAGTTGGAGATGAATGATCATGTGGAATTTGTACGGAGCATTCGAGAAAAGCTTTATATGCTTTTTGATGAATATGTGACCTCTACGTTGAGAGACGATCGCTTTACATCTTCAATTAGTCAAGGTAACATTTCATTGAGGACATTGTCAAAAAACATTAAGGACAATCTTGATGAGTACGATGCATTTGAGAGTGAACACTTTGGCTCGTAATCTACTAAGTCACAATTGGATTTGTATTTAGAGGAGCCTAGGGTTGATAGAAAAAAATTTCCGGATCTCAATGTCCTTGATTATTGGAAAGCTAATTCACATTGATATTGTCACGCCCCGAATCCTAGGTACGCGCACATCCCTCAGCGGTCGATTAAAAATGCGACGTCCCAGGACGCATCGCCGACCTATTCTTTTTATTTATCTTTCAATTAAGCATATGCGGAAGGGAATTAAATAAACACCCGGCCAACACACAAACATAAGGATAGTAAAAACCTGCTAGTGATTTTTCACAAACTACGCTTTATACATATATCAAGTTAACCCTACAAGTTCATTTTCACAAGTCTACCAAAAGCAAATGCCTACGCAACCGACTAACAAAAAGGGTTGAGGTCGGGCCAACATCCAACTATACAACTACCACAAGCTCCTCCGCTCTAAAAACCAAACCCAGGTCCAACCAAGATGTCGGGTAGGTCATCAAGTGAACACAACTCCCCGGGCCCTACCGGCTCGGTATCTGGATCTACCACGACACCTTCGGGACATCTATATCCATGGGGTCGGTGTCCTGCTCAACCCCATTTCCTACGAGCGGCCCATCAAAACCGTGCATGGGACCCTCCCGATCACTGTTCGAATTCTTAAAATACCAAGCCTGGAAACGGTGGGGCACGTCGTAGCCCAGACCCTCGTCGACCCACATAGTAGTTACAACCAACTCACGGAACCGGTTGGTCCCGAGGATATGGTAGAAAGTATTAACTACCTCCATATCCCACGGAATCCCAAACCGTATCGGACGCACCTCCATACTAAGGACCTAAAAAGGATTAACCACGATGGGGTGAGATTAATCTCAGTAAGTCAAAATCCTAAACCCCGATTAGGATGCAAATTCGCCTTGAATGCGGTCCTAAACACGCACCATACAAAACTCACCTCACCTCGGCGCGTCCCTGCATATTAATGCATCACATATACCATTATAAGTATAACAAACGTAATTAATAATAGGAACACATCATTTTCATCATTCAAACATTCACAGGGGTCCTGATTATAAGGTAAAACCATTATGACACGTCTCATATCATGCCACACAATGTTACCCCATAATCCGGCGCAACAGCACAACCATTCAGGCGTGTTCCAATTATTACGACCCATTGGCCACGGCCAACTCAAAAGTCGGCAATCATCCAGCGTAACCGGGCATCGTCCCCGACACAACAACGTCTAGAACCCCCGCCTAGATGGCATTCCATAAAGGAGCATCGGTCCGACCTCCACTATTACTCGACTTCCGGACCCCCGCCGGGCATCCGATAAAATCGGGCATTAACCCCAAACTTCCGTTGGATGACGGGTTCAATTACGTGACCACATGAGCATATCATCAATCAAACCAACTTTTATTTATGTTATTTAGTCAAGAAAACCAAAATCCCTTTTCAAATAATAAAACTTGCAACTCCCTATTTTTTTTTGTTCAAAACCTTCCGAAATAAATTCGTACGGGGTCACGTACTTGAATCAACCCGTCAAACTTTGCACGCATCTAGTTTGAAACCGCACGGTTTTATTGAGCACATAAAACTTGGTATCCAAACCCGACACCATATTTCTTTTCTAATTCTTTGTCCAACCACCCTTTTTGAAAACAATCTTTAGTAACCCCCTTTTTTTGTTCAAAACGTTTAGAAATAAATTTGTAGGTGCTCACGTACTCAAAATTAATCCGTCAAACTTTGCACACACCTAATTCAAAACCTCATTGTTTTATTAAGCAAATAAGTTTTGGTATCCAAACCCAACATGTCATTGTTTTTCTAATTAATTTCCCATAAGGCCACCTTTTGCAATAATAACAAACAATCATCATAGAACAACCAATCTCATAATATCACGCACAAGTTATCATCATGCCAAAAGTCAACCCAATCACAAAATATACACTTTCCAGCAAGCAAGACACCAAGAACAACCACACGACCACAACCGGCCCTCATTGGCAGAAACCGGGTCCACTCGCATATCTCTGGGATTAATTCCATAAACATAACTAAACGAGTTCAGAAAATTCTCAAATTTGAATATGTTATAAAGGACACTTAAACGAACACTTTTCATGGAGACAGCTTGACCCAGATCTTTCTAGAATAAGAGTAGTAAATTGCCCAAACCGTTACCAAAACTGTGTCCATGTCCAGAAATTATGTTTTCCAAAATCAGTTTGGTTCAAAGTCCAAAATTTGTCCGTTTTCTCTTAAATTTGAATATATTAAACTACAAAATGTGATGAAAAACTTTTGTAAAGAAACTCTTTCGAAAATTGAACCCTAAAGGTTGATAAAAATCCTTTAAACACCAAAAGGTCACTGGGTTTCAGCACAAACTGAGATTCTGCTTTGCATGTAACGAAGCTGAAATCTTGTCCTTTTAAATCCATAAAATCTTGAGTAAAATATATGTCATAATTGAAGATGTTTAGGACATTTTTCAAGAAGGAAGCAACCTCAAAATCGTAGCACATTTTAACCCACAAAAATGGCAAACGGCGAGTGTCCAGTAAACAGATCCGAATTTAAGCTAATCCAACTTAATTAACCTAGCCACGGTTAACTAACCTAACCATGCTTGATTATCACTAATCCATCTTAGCACTAATCTAACCATGATTAACACTAAAATAAACACCTCATAAGCGCAATTAACAACCTAATCAAGGATTAGGGAGTTAACTCAACGGATTAGGACGGCGGCGGGCTCACGGTGACGGCGACGTGATGGCGGTGAGAACCCGAGACTATTGTGTCTCCAACGGAGCTCAACTGGTGGCTGTTATAGCCCTACCAACTCACGGCAAAGGGAGGGACTCGGTTCTGTGGAAGACTGATCGCAGGGGCTAGCGGACGGTTAGGCGGCTAGACGGGCAGCCAGATAGAGCTGCTGCTGGTGAGGTGGATTTGCAGCGGCCGTGGGGCTGGCTGGGCTAAGGCGGTTGCTAGCTGTGGCTGGCGTGAGGAGAGGAAGGCTACGGTGGAATGGAGATGGAAGAGAAATGAAGAAGAAGAAGGCAGAGGGGGTTTAGCTGGGGTAGTGCACGCATGGAGATAGAGAGGGAAGAGGGAGAGAGAACAAGAAGGTCAAGGCAAGAGCCAATGAGAACTTAGACAAAATATCTAAGCCACTCATTGCATTTTACCCCAAAGTCTTCATGCACACTAAAGTCCTTAGCCCACCCAATGAGAAATTAACTCTAATTTCTCACAAATAAACCATTTTGGGCAGCAAATAAACCATTTAAACAGCCCATCCAAATTTCCATAATTTCTTTTTGTCCGAAAATCGTTTTTCCGCAAAATTCCGGACTCGACGAAATTTCGTCGAAAGATGAGACGACGTCCTATAAATGAATCGTGACACGCTCAAACATCCGATTCCCGAAACCGAATTCAATTTCGTGGTTAAAATCGACCGAACTCGATTTTAATACGACCTAACCTATCGGATAGCTTTTAGGGATTTTAGCGCGTTTGACTGGTGGTCGATAATTTTTTATTCACGTTTGTGCATCTCCGAATCGTAGATGACTCTCAATTGTTATAATAGTGCAAGGTTTCAATCACGTGTCCCGAGTATAATATCGATATAAAATTGGGTTATTACTGTTCAACGCGAATATCGCAATCGTGTGGAACCACCCGCAATTCGACTACGTACTTCCATCGAATCAACTTATATCCGTTCGCTAATCGATTTATAACGGTGTCGTATTGACCCTTACCGATTATTATGGTCGAGTGGTCGATTTCCAATCGAATTCTCTAGTTTGCCGTGTTTATATCCCTTAACGGCCTCACCTAATAGATTAGTTAACTTGTGAGTGATCAATTCCAAGTAAATTAATCATAAGCGCGTCGACGAAACAACCATTTCATATATCCAAATCAGGGGCCAAATTTCAAGATGTCACGGATATCCCGAGTTATCTTTCATGTCACGTGATATATTGAACATTCCTATCACTACTATTGCCTTAGAGTCGGCCTTTAACATTGGAAGACGCATCCTAAATAAATATCATAGTTCTCTTTCGCTTAAAAATGTGGAGGCTAAGTTATGCACCAGAGATTGGTTATTTGGGGTTCCGCTTGAGGAAGATCTCGATGACGAGTCTCTCATTGTCGACTTCCAAGACTATTTGCATTAGGTACTTTCTTTTATTTGTAAAGTTCACAATTAAATTATCTCTTTTATCTCAAGATTCGAGTCTCTCATTGTCGACTTCCAAGACTATTTGCATTAGGTACTTTCTTTTATTTGTAAAGTTCACAATTAAATTATCTCTTTTATCTCAAGATTCAGACTAGCATGGTTAAAATGGTTTTTGTCTTGTTCTTGCAATGTTGTAGGTTCTTAAGGATCAATGTGCTGAGTTGATGTCTATGGAAACTCTCACAGATTCATGATCAGCATGATAAACCCAGCCATAATGACAATGTGTAGCGACTATTGAGATTATTGTGATCTTCATTGAATGTAGAGGCATTCTAGAAAGCATTACTTTGGCACTCTTCAAATTGTAAGGTTATTGTGGAGGCTTTCTCTTAGGTTGAATTGATCATGACTTTTAATGGTGTTAAAGTTTGTTGCCCCCCGTTCATCTCCATTTGCCAGACGATGAAATTCCATGACTTATATACACATTCATCTCTAGTATGGTTGACTTGCGAAAGACCATTTTCATTCTGGCCTTCGTAGATGCTTCATTAGATACTATTCAAGCAACTAATACTTAGTTTCACGTTGCGGTTTTCATTGCTCAATTTTATGTTCACTTTAGATAAGAGAAGCATGTGCATGGTACGATTCTTTATAAATATTTCAATTTATAGGTTTTTTTAACATTTTCTTTTATTTTATTTACTATTTTTAAATTTTTAAATTTTATTTTTTAATTTAATTTGAAGTTTTTATTTAATTAGCATATAACTTAAAGTGGCCGTGGATTTTTCTAGAATATTAATGAGTTTTAGCAATATGGGTCAAGATGGGTATGGATTGAGTCGGATATGGATCGCTAGATTTATACCACATAAGTATAGGTCAAATATGGGTTGACCCATTTTCGATCCGACCCGACCCGACCCACCGATTTGACTGGTCCATAGCAATCGGGATAAAGATACACGCCGAAATTTAATCAACGATGTGAATTTAAAGCTACAAGATGCATGGAAGTAAAGATAAAGATAAATTTGTTTAATTTCTGAAGGGGGCTTTCTAGTATACAACTGATGGTATTTATAATGGCAGTGCAATAACTACTTTTCGATGGTTTCCAACGGTTGCGTCATTCATGGTCAATTCCCATCCGTTCTCTCCACGTTCTTTCGTTCTTTAGCATTTCCCTACCCATGATCCTTAGATTCTTTTTCTAAACGGTTATCCTCTTGAGAAAGAGGGTCAACTGTGTCCACGATTTTGATATGGCAGTGGCTAGTGATTGCTTATAAATAACTGTCTAACAATTGTATTGCTCCTCGGTTTTGTCTTTCATATCCCTTTGTCTAATATTCAAATGGCAAATTTTTCCTCTAAGCATGCGTGCCCATTTCTTCCCAATTTCAATTGTTTTGTCTTGTAACCGTTTCTCTATGTCCCTTTGTTGATTTCTTGCGCCTTTAAAGACCTTCAGACGGCACATTACTATTTGTATCATTGCCAACATTCATATCGATGATTTAATGACGTTTGATCCCCAAGTGTCAATAGTATTTATCACTGAGGTGCATCACCGTCGGTTGACCACGTCATCTTTTGCGGTCATTGACGTCATGCATGTGGCAATGTTCATGTGCTTCCCAAATGACTGTTCATGCTCACTTGTTTTTTTTTTTTTTTTTTTGGTCAATTCTATTCTATTCCTATTCTAACACTCACTCTCAGACTTTTGCCCTGCCTCGTGTAAGGCGTGGGAGTCGAAACCCACTCCTGAAACTTACTCATCCCCACCCCAACCCCCCTTGAACATGTCCTTATCAATGACCCGATCACATTTAGGTGCAACGAATTTGAACGAAAAGTTTTATTTCTTTCCGCCTTTTGAACGACGAGACGCCCACGTTTGGTAGGCAAGCTCCCAAGTTCGTGAAATATCCTTATCCAAACAGAGAATTCTCAGTGCTTGAGAATTCTCAGTGCTTAATGGCAGGCACGTTGTCGTAAAACACGGTCGGGCCCCTCACATTTACCCCCCTCGGGTGGCCAGGTACTATGAATCATAAAGGCCGCATGCCCCGCACCCAGCGCGATTTGCGAAATAACGAAAGAGGCGCGCGCGATCGATACAGAGAACTCCCGATTGCCGCATTCAGCTTTCGGACATCCCAACTAGCCCCAGAATCAGTGTTGTTCTCGCCCCTCTCACCCTAAGAAGAACAGAGCAAGGATTGATCCAGAGGATGTCCCGTTTGACTCTACCATTTGCTGCCCCGCCCCTCACTTCTTCTTCATCAAGAGGGAACAAAAGCCAAGCGTGCTCTGCTGGGAAGGAAGGAAAGGGAGGGGGCCTTGGCCAAGAACAGGAACCTGTGTGCAGCACATTGAGAAAGGGGCCCCTTCCTTCTGGGCCATCAAAGCGTTCCCAAAATGGCAAAGCCCTACTCTCAACCACCGCCACCGCTCTTGATGTGGATTGGGCGATTGGGTGAACCGAGTCGTCTTCGTCAAGAGGGGTCACAGCTCGTGCCGAAAGCAAGAGGGAAACTGAAGGAGTGTGTTGGTGATGGTTTGGACCTTTCACCACCCCCCCCCGGGCCCTTCTCTTCTCTCTACTTTGCTTTTTGATCCATGGTCATTTCTATTTTATGACCTTTGCTTGCGAAGTTTTGATAGCCCCGGTGGCACTTTTGCATTAGGTTGTGTTTATCTTCACAGGTATGTTGTGGCTGGACTTGATCGGGGAGTGGTTCTGAACAGATTAGCCGGCGGATCGAACTGGTGAGGAAGAAAAGGGGGGGCGGGCGGTAAGGCTTCGAGCCCGAAAATTCTTGCCCAAACCCCTCTTACGATTAAAAGATTATTATCATTATTATTTCTTTTTATTTTTTGATACCCAAGATCCATCGGGCCAACTCACTTACGTTCGCCAACCCACGGCCCGTAGAGTGCGTGGTGTACCCCGGACCAAGCGTCAATACTTGGGGGAAGCTAGACCCCACCACTATGGCCCCTCCACTTAAGACATGTTCGCAGCTGCGAGTTTCGACCTTGGGACCTCTGCGATGAAGTGCCCAAAGTCGAACCAACTCAGCTGCCCACCGGTGGGTTTAAAAGATTATTAATTACTTCTTCGGAAAGAAATCATCGAGCCGAGCCGGGGTGGGTGGCACTTCTGGTCTAGTTACAATGCATGATCAAATATGGGAATCGTACGGTGATTCCACTTGATTTATGCGATATAACTATGTAGACCAGATCTAGATTAGTATTTTCCGGGTTTCTAGGGTTAGTCGGAAGACGAGGAATGTCATGCCATTTCTTTTGCTGGAATAACTTTTGGCCAACCTCGTGAATTCCCTTACATGAAGAGAAATTCTTTGAAGGCTGACCACCAAGACTTCAATGATTTGCCTAATTCATACCAGAGGGTTGCCGAAAATCCACCCATGAATTGACATTTGCCGAATTGGATCGATTAATCTTGCACCAAAGTCCCAATTCCATCCAAATGCTTCAAACCTCTCCAAGATCTGAGCTTCTTTGATATTGTCTTGGACCGGGACCGATCGCCTCCATGCGACCGTGACAACCGCATCAAAGCCATCGGCGGCCGACAATCCATCTCTTCTTGTGTGCGCTCTTTAAGACGAAGGACAGCGAACCCTTAAAATTTGCCCTAAAACTAGAAATAATCAGGAAGTTAGAGATAAAATGTAGTTTCACGTGGTTCGGATATACTAATTAGGTATTTTCGACCAGAAAATAAGGATTTTATTTTTCTTAAGAAGTGAAGTCAAAAATTCATTTCTAGTGTTTTAGATCTCTCAATCCCTTACCTCAGAGACAGAGACGGGATTGCTCGAGCTGACGTTCTATTTTGAAGTGCAAGACCAAAGTATAGTAGGGAACATAATTTTGCCATGCCATATGTAATGTACTCGCCAATCAAGAAATCATCTTGAGCGCACCCCGCATCAATCGAGTGAGAGGCGATGTGGATTTCCACAACGGTAGAGACCGTATAATTCATGTCCTGGCCACGCAAGGTGTTACATTCGTGTCGTCTTCACCTCTATTCATTTATCTCATGAATTTAATTTCGCTTCTTGCCAAAAAAAAAAAAAAGTTCTTGAGCTACAGTAAGAAAATGTATCAAGAAAGGAGCTAAATATGGAGCGCATCCCAAGTTTAGTGTGCATAATTAATATGGCATTTGACTTTGATTAACGAAAGTGATTCTTATTCCATTTCTTACAAGGAAGTCATTCAATTCAAATTTGTGAAAAAGGGACAAAATATGGAAAGAGATTCAACATCAAACTTCTCCTCTTTATGCCAAAAGAGAAGGTCATTTGACCCTTCAATAAATAAGGGGGGAAAAGACCAATACTCATCCCATAATTTTTTGTTTCGTTTTGGAAGAACAATCAATCACGACGACAAGGATCAAATCAAGCAAGCTGGTCCACATCACTGCACACTATCAATGAAAAATGACAAACGATTCCGATGTCAATCATAATTTGTTTTATATGATCCTTAAACTTTAACTTAATGTGCAATATCGTATTTGAACTTTAAATTTTTCAATGTGATCCATGAACTTTTTGTACATGTTTAATTTAGTCATGGGCAATATAAAAATGCTCAATATAGTCCTTTAATTAATTCAAATTCAAGAATAACATTAAATATTTTGATATAATTCAGAGACTAGAATGAATATGTATCAAAAGTTAAGGGATCACATTAAACAAATAGCGTATTTGTGTAATTATCCCTACTGTAAAAGGATATAATGGTTTTATGAATTAATGTATGGTTTTTCCCAAGCACATGGAGAAGTGTCCCATTATCTTAAAGTTATCATTCGACTCGAAACTACAAAGCAAGCTCCTTTGCTTTGGCTTTAGGGCTTCTAAGAAAAGCAACTTAGGCCAAAGAATTTTTTCTTTTGTTTTTAAATTTTGCCTCACTAAAGTATGTAAATTTCACTTTTACTAAACGCTATTTGTTTTTCCCAAATAAAATAAAATAAATGAGTCAATATCCTTTGTTTAAATATAAGTCTTAAAGCGTTGCCAAACTTGCCGTGAGCATGAAGGGATTTAGTTTTATATCCCTTTCCAACGGAGCTAGAATTCTGTCCTTAGAATAAAATCTTCTTTTTTTTTTTTTTTTGGTTCCTAATTAGAATAATATTTTGTTAATTGACCTTGCTTAAACACTTCGACTACACAACCAAAAATTCAGTTAAACATTTCGTTAAAGTCTAAAACGAATTATTCAGGGAAAGATATATAATATTTCCATAATACAACAACATTACTTCTTCCATGTTAAACATGTAGAATACAAAATAAAATAATATACTTCAATCGATAGATAAAATTATGAGACCGTCCAATACATGCCCATTGCCTTTTCAGAACTTTGATTGACTCAATTTTATGCGTTCCTAAAATATAAATAAATAAAGATATTTTTTCCATTTTAAGTAGCAATAGCGACTTGCATAGGAGCCTACCAATTTAAAGCAGTTTAGCCATAAACCGCAACAAATCAACTCGGATATTCGTAATGATTATTGGCCTGTAAAGGGGAACAAATTGCAGGCCTTTTAAATTATATCTCTCAACTACCTCCAATATATCATAAGTCGTGCCCATAATAACTCACAAAAAAAAAGGATGAAAATGACATCTAACCATGAAATTTCATTACAAACACTCTTTATTATATAGTTTTTTTATATATATCTTTCTGAAATTCTTAGGTGTGTAATTTGCTTTTTCCTATCTATTTTAGTTTTTTTCCCCTAGCAATAATACTAAGATGCCCTTGTAAAGCCCAAAAAATGAAGAAGAAACAAAAAAAAAAAAAAGGAGAGACAATAACCAGAAATTCTTTGATTGTAGCACCACCGATCCATCTTACATCATGCATACGGTCGGCTGTGATTGCACACTAAATTTACGAATGTGAATTATCGTACTCGCCAGGGAATATATAGACTAACATGCTTGTATGTAATGTTCAATTGACTAAATAATATAAGTTCTTTTGATGATTCTAAGTCTAGAGAATAACGAATTGTAAAGACCCCAACCTGATCCATGTGGGCCAAGGTCTTAAAGGAGTGCTCCAAATAACCACGCAAAGTGGTGACTATTTGAGAATGAATGTTGACTTATGAATCACTTGACAAGCCTCTCTCAATCAATGTGAGATTCGAGATATAAAAAATTTTGAATTTTGAAATTGCTTCCCAAAGAAAAATGCAAAACGAGGAAAAAAAGGGTTGTGCTCCACTATTTCAAAGGCATTATGCTACAAAAAATGTGCTGTTAATCTAGAATGCATGAAATTTGGTTATCTTCAAACATATATATATTCTCCTTCTACAGCAATCTCCAAGAACAAATATTCTATTTTTATTATCAAATTTGTGTCTAGATATTTCTAAGTCCCTTATTCACCTTCTCAACTATGCAATTTCACATTTCAATGTTCTGTTAAGCCCCACCTATGTATGAAAGCTAGTGACACGACAGTACCAGCGCATACATTATATATATATATATATATATATATATATATATTAAATTATGTCTCTTTAACAATTCGACCTTTAGATCAATTGACAGTGGTGTTATAATATGTTCATCACGGTGCCATAATATGCATTTGTATTTCTGTCTAATCACTTGCACACAATGTTTTCACAGGTCTTTCGTATCTTGCATATTATCCCCTGCAGGTAAGGATTATCAAGCCATAAACCCTTGCTTGGGAGAAGTTCATCTGTCATTGTAAGAGCCGCGCTCATATTTCATCGATCAACAATCCACTGATTAAACAAATCGCCGACCTTCTTTTTACCCTATCCTCAAATGCAAATTATTTGTTACCCTTTTGCCATATGTGCCAAGCGATCTTGCCATGGCATGTGGTGGCACGTGAAGAAAAGAATGGAGGCTCTAGAGTAACGGTTTACCAAAGAGAATTTACAGGTGGCTTGGGTTTCTGTCTTATTGCAAAGGGGGAGTTTGCAGCCTCCTTTCTTTTTTCTTTTTTCTGTCCTTTTTTTCTTTCTTTCCCTTCTGCTTCCCTTGCTTTTCTGTATCTACTCATGTTCATCTATGCTATGCCGGCCTAGAAAGCTAGGCAGAGAAATTATCAGTACACCCTTCTCTGGCCAAATACAAATGTGAATACAAGACGCATTCCTCTCTTCCACTCCGTTTTTTAGTGCAGCAGCCCCCGAAACCCACCAAGGAAAAGCCAAATAACCACAGGAGATGCCAAGGTCTGTAGCACATATATACCTTCTTCGTCCATCCACAGCGATCTCCAAGGCTAACTGTTTCCATTATCCAGACGTTGTATCTAGAGAGAGAGGGCGGAAGAGAGAGAGAGTAATGGGGAGAGGGAGAGTGGAGCTGAAGAGGATAGAGAACAAGATCAACAGGCAGGTGACCTTCTCAAAGAGGAGGAATGGGCTCTTGAAGAAGGCCTATGAGCTCTCTGTGCTGTGTGATGTTGAGGTCGCCCTCATCATCTTCTCCAGCCGAGGCAAGCTCTATGAGTTTGGCAGCTCTGACCCTTCTGGGTACAATCTCTCTCTCTCTCTCTCTCTCTCTCTCTCTCTCATGCTCTTAATTTCAGCTGATCTAGTTTTCTCAATGGTTCTCTTTTCTGGGATTCTTCTTTCTCTTGTGGGTTTTCATCAAAAGCATGGTTACTCTTAAAGATTTTTCCTTTCCTTTCCGAGAAAATTATTGTGCTTATAGCAACAAGTGGGTGTTGTTTCATCAGTTCTCATTTTCATCTCCTCTTTTGTAATGTCAGTTTCATCACTTGAGTTTCAGCAAACTGTTCTCTCTCTCTCTCTCTCTCTTCTCTGAGAAAGAGCTCTCTCTCCTCTCCTGTTTCTAGTTTTTACCTCGGTTCCCATTCCATGTTTTCTGGCATTTGTCGGGATATTTTTGTTTTAAGGGCTTTTCCTGTTTTCCTATTATCCTTTTGCTGTTTTCCTATTATCCTTTTTTCAAGTGGCCTTGGGTTGGATCTCTCAAGGAACCGCCATTTCCCAGTTCTACCATGACATGTTGCCAACGCAAGATCGACACGTTTCATGTCCCCCCTCTCTCTCTTTCATGTCCCCTCTCTCTCTACTTTTGCTTTATAGCTTTCTTTCTTGTTCTTTCATGGAAATAAATCACAACGGTGTTAGTGGCGTTGTGCGAGTGCCTTCTGGAACAATCTCCTGAAACCAAGATTCCCCGTTTTGCAATCCACCTGAAACAAAGAACTTGTGCCCTCTCCTGTAGCTCTGTGTAAGTTGGAGGATCTAGGTTCTTCAGTGCTCTCTCTCTCTCTCTCTCTAGAGAAAGGTAGTTGCACAGTGCCCAAAGAGTGTGGGGGTGTTTTTGTCTGCAAGTCTATTAGTCGTTTGATCCTCTGGGTATGCGCTTTCTTCTTCAAGATAATTTTATGTACTGCTTCCGGTGTGTGGGTGGTGCAGATCAATCACGTTCATGTCTACCATCTCTCTCTCTCTCTCTCTCTCTCTCTCTCTCTCTCTCTCTCGCGTAAAGGTGTGAATGTTGGGTCTCTACATCCTATGACTGTGAGGTCATGTCATAATTTCTTTCTGTAGAGCTTGTGCCCTCTCTTGGACCTCTGTGCAAGTTGGAGGATCTAGGGTTCTTCAGTGCTCTCTCTCTCTCTCTCTAGAGAAAGCTAATTGCACAGTGCCAAAAGAGTGAGGTTTTGTCTTTAGTCGTTTGATCCTCTGGCTATGCACTTTCTTCTGCAGGATGATTTCAAGTACTGCTTGAGGAGTCAGTATAGATCAATCTCATTCATGTCTTCCATGAAATCTCTCTCTCTCTCTCTCTCTCTCTCTCTCTCTCTCTCTCTCTCTCGTGTGAAGGTATCAAAATTGGGTTTGGACATCCTATGAATTCTGTCATGTAATAACTTCTTTCTGTACAATCTGTCTTCTCTTTTGATTTATCTTTTCTTCATACCCAGAACAAAGATCACGTTCTTGCATCAGACTAATTTAAGATTTTCTTCTGAGGAAAAAAAAAAGAATAAAAAGGAAGACAGATTTTTATCTTTAGGTAACATGGCAACGCCTTCTCTCTCTCTCTCTCTCTGGGAAATTTTTCTCCATTATCCTTTCTATTTCCTTTGTCACAAAAATGAAGCATATTTAGGTAACAAACGGAAGCATTCCCACAAACATGTAGCCCGAAATATTTCTTCTCCTCCTCAATTAAAGGAGAACTTGCAGTTATAGTGGTGAATAACTCTCTTTAATCCAACAACAAACAAGAGTTACAGATCTGACATGCATAAAGAGACAGTGCAATGCAGCAAGTGTTTCCTTTGATTAATCATATGCCATCACTTACAACCTAAAGCTTGCAATTTGTGGGGAAAGTCTGTTTCAGTTGCAGTACAAGGAGGGGCTACTTTTCATTAGTTGATCGCAACATAGTTTACATAAGTACTTGTTAATGACTGCCGTTTATCAGCTCCTTTATTTTTGCGGCTCTTGTTATTTGAATCATTCTTGTCATATTGACCAATAAAAGTTATTTTTGTAATAAGTACCTAGGTCAAAAGGCAGTCCACAATTTAGTATCGGGTTTAGAAATATCTAAAAATCTCCTAATAAATTTAAAAGGAAGTGAGGGAAAGTTTGACTGACGGTCATTGTATAAAAATCAACACATTTCAAGTGATTTACCAATAAGATTGGTGTGATTGTACGACTATATTCTATAACTCTAGAGTTAGATAGACCACTACCACCAGTAGTAATCTACTGGCATGTTTTCCATTTATATGCAAGATTGTGTAGGTAAAACCTAAGGGACCAAATGTGATTAACGTATATTCATCAGGATGCTCACAAGTAATGGTTATAGGTTCTATCACAGGCTCATGAGTATTGTTTGCTGATTGTCTAGGAAGGATTGGTTAATAACTTTGCATAGAAACACATTTTGCTGATTGCGGATGAGTAGAAAGTGTAACCTTTTTGCTTAAATAGTTACTTGTTCAACTGACTCTACCTGTAGGAAATATTCACTAATCCAAGCTGTGATATTTCTCATACTAGAATCACATACGGGGCAGATTTTCTTGGCCATTTGCCCAATTTATTGCCCCTTTTCCTGAGCCTGCGATTCGTAAATTTTGATTTCATTGTGCAGAAAGTATTTGAAAGTGGAGAGTTGAGAAGACTAAACATTTCTTTATCTCTTCTTTGCAGCATAAATAAGACGCTTGAACGATACCAACATAACAACTTCACTCCTCAAGACAATGTTGCTGAACGTGACACACAAGTTTGTATTCATTATACTAGATACCAGATTTGCTTCTCAATAAACTCTTTCTTTTTCTTTTTTCTTTTTTGAAAAAAAAATCCATTGACCATAAAATGTTTCTTTTGCTTGAAGCCTGGAACTTCATATGATTTAATGCTGTTACTGTAGATAGCGACATGCTGAGATTCCTATGCGATGTTTTAAAACGGCTGTGTGATAATAAGTGTGAAGCCTTAGTTTCCCAAAGAGATTCAGTACATTTACATAGTGCATTTTCGTTATAATGAAGTGAAGAGATGTCCGTCTTCACTTCACTTGGTGTTTTTTTATGACAGCAGAACTGGTTTCAAGAGATATCAAAATTGAAGGCAAAATATGAATCTCTTCAACAAACTCAGAGGTTTTGCTCTTTTCTTACTTTTGCCAAAATATCATCTCATAGATTCAAGTATTACATTTTTCCTGGGAAATGTATTAATCGGTCTATTAAGTTGTAATCTGCTAACACCATAATATGTGCTAACACGGAGTACTGAATTCAAGGCATTTGCTTGGAGAAGACCTCGGACCACTGAATGTGAAAGAGTTGCAAAATCTTGAGAAGCAGCTTGAACAAGCTCTTGCACAAGCTAGGCGAATGAAGGTATTTCACCCAACGCATGTGCCACTCGCAAACGTTGGACAGCATGATGAATTTTTTCTCCAACTTTTTTAACTGAACATATGTTTTTATTGAACTTTAGTAGTGTTCATCGCACCTGAATTTATTTTTGGACCAATAACAGACGGTTATACGCATAGCTCTGAGTACTGATTATCAAGAAACTGGAAATGAGTTTGTTGAATTAGCCAAGATGATCTTTGATTGTCATTTAATGTATATTAAAATTTCAATCTACGTTGACTCTCGTGGTTGAGTAGTATGGTTTTGGTAAATTGGTCTGATATCCCGAAATCAATCATCTTTTGAAGGACTTAGATGCAACAAATCATGCATATGGATGAGGGTTTAATGGCTAATAGATCCACGCAACTAAATATTGAACAAGGTGAAAGGGAGATCCATCATCAACCCATGCGAAGCTTTTATATATAATTTGCAGTCTGGTTCTCTCCTATTGATCTTTATATCATCATTTCAATTCTGACATAAGAAAAATCTTGTACTCTTAGAGCCGTTGTCAATTAAAACTAAAAATCTTATTCATGTCATTGATCCTCAAGAGAAGCTAATTTTCCAGTGTCTGCCTTTTTCCAAACATAAACTTAGCAAGATCCTGAATTTGCCCTCTCTTCATCTCTATTTTTGTATCCCAAATTGTAGACACAACTTATGTTGGAACAAATGGATGACCTCCGCAGAAAGGTATGTAATGTATTCAGTGAGTTCTGAAATCAATCTCTATAAATTTTGCATTTGTCTTTGGATCTGTGTCATCTCAATTAGAAAGTAAATTGACTCATTGTATTCTTTTGTGCATTGCCTGAAAGAGACTTCAAGAGTTGAAAAGCAATTCCTGACATCTATCATCCCAACTGAATATTAATTTAGTGTTAAACTATGATGATTTCATGAGTACACAATGAGTCTGTTTATTGTACAATCGAGAGGATCCATATCCTCCCTTTCTAAGTTAATTTCCATTGTATCTAAATGTGATATCTGTGGCCTTCGGCGACAAAATAGCAGGAGCGGCAGCTCAGAGATCTTAACAAGAAACTCAAGTTCCAGGTATCGAAATTTGTTATTTCGTACATTATACCTCATGCTCATGACAAGATCAATGTCTTCAAGGTGCATTAGTTAGAAAACTTCAACACTGGCACTCGATGCTTGATGATTCATGTTTTCTCAGCTGGAGGCAGAAGGACTAAATCGGAAGCCCATTCAAGGGCTTTGGACCTCAACATCTGATGCTGCTGGAACTAGCAGCTTCCATGTCCACCATTCTCAACCAATCCCCTTGGATTGCGAACCCGAGCCAGTCTTGCAAATCGGGTACTTTCTTTTTGCCCATTTTCCTTTTTGAGAGAAGTGATTCTTAACATCATTAAATCAAGTGAGTTCCACGAAAAGCTCATTGTATTGACAATGTGTTGATAGGATCTGGCTTAGTGGTGCAACACTAGAACTGGATGCTATTTCTTCAGTTGTGCAGTGAAACTCATACTAAATAACATTTCTAAAGAGCAATGCAATGAATTTAGCTGGGAATATATATTAGGTTTAACAACTGAACGATTATTGGAAGATAGCAAGCGCGCCGTGAGGCGAGAGTGGACGTGAGCATGTCTATCATAAAATTGACATTATTCCACACTTTTTTGTTTTTTTGTTTGAACACATTGTACTGACTTGTATAAGATCATATAATTATTCTAGCATAAACGAAGTTGAGGTAAAAAGGAAAACCCTTATGCTGCTGTGCATTATTTCAAATAAATAATTCCTTTCTTCCTCCTTTGCCTTCTTTTCATCATGATCATCATCATGATCATCATCGTCTTCATCTTCTTCTTCTTCCTTCTTATTCTTCTTTATGTCTTTTGTTTATTTATCATTTTGAGTGGTGCATTACCAGGTACCAGCATGTTCAAGCAGAAGGATCATCTGTTACAAAGAGCGGTACTGGTGAAACCAACTTCATTCAAGGATGGGTCCTCTAAACAACATATGGAACAGAAAAAAAGTCAGCATCTTCTATGAATATGATCGCATGCTTGATTTCTTGTCCTAAACAAACTTTTTAAGCTTCGTTTTTTTTTTTTTTTTTTTTTTTTTTTCTGAGTGGGTCGGCCGTCCTGATAAAGGGGATCAGAGTGAAATGGGTTTGTCCATCAAATTCACTGTGTTTGTGGCGCAATTAGAGTGCATGCCATGTAAATAAATAAATATATATATATATGCATTCCAGAAAAGACAGGAGTTTCAATTACAGGAACAAGTGCATGTGCTTCAAGAAAATCTCAGCGTCATGTATCCTCGTCATATACACAGTACATTAGCCATACTTTCAACATACATAGCAATCGTAACTTACTTTCAACATACATAACAACTATAACAGTATCTAAATTTCGGTGTGTTCGATAACCACGAGCCGCAGCAATGCTGTGTGCTTCTCTTTTAGATGCTATTTACTGTTTCATTCAAATTCACGATGGGATGACACGATTCAATTATTGCTGTGAAGAGAGAGGATTGGACTTGTGCAAGAGCAGGCTATGCCTTTCTTGGTAAGGAAATTCACACTTCCCTGGCGAATGAAAAGGGACTTCTCGGTTCTGAAGTATGTAAAATGTTCAACTTTCCCAATGTCCATTGTTCTCGCCCGGGAATTAATCACAAATTGACCAGCGCCACACGTACAACTCAATTCAGAAACTCAACTTTGGCAGGCAAAATTTGAATAACCTTTTTCCATAAAGCAGTAGATTACGATGTCTCTTCTCTTAGTTTCTTGGAAACCAAAAGCATAATAAACGGGCATCTGAACAAGAGAGGAGTAGACTAGAGGCTGCACAGTCACGATTGCACAAGCCAAGAAGTTCGCCTCTCTATGCTTTAGTTCTAATTTTCAAACACACTACTGACCAAAATAAGTGCGTGTCCAAATAAGAAGTTTTTGCCTAAATTAGAGTCGGTGCACTGTTTACGCTCTTGATGATCTTTGAAGTTTGAATTTTTTTAAAGAAGGCTAGTGCTTTTAATAATAAATCCATCAACATTTCGAACTTTTTTTTTTTTTCACATTACAGTACAGACAGAAAGGAGGATAATTTCAAAGCTCTTCTTGGGCAGCGTTTAAGACCAATGACTCTACAACTGATAATCCTTCCTTAACTTTCATTTATTAAACAATTTCAAAGCTTCTTTCTTCAAAAAATGAAGATAAGAAAACTCTACTTTTCTCCGAATCGATCCAAGAGCTCACCACCGAAACCCCACCGCCGTCCATTACATGTGTCACGCCCCAAACCTCAAGCGCGCGCACATCCTTCGATGGTCGATAGAAATTTGCGACGTTCCTAGGACTCGTCGCCGACCCTTCATTTTTATTGCACATGCGGAAGCGAATTACTAATCCCTTGACCTCAACAAACATGGGATAGAAAAGTAGGACAACAATTTCAAAATCAAATACACATTCATAAATACCTCAAGCTTATACAAAAGGTCTTTCTCATAAAGATCTACTGAGCCACTTATGCTCCCGACCCTTTTGCTTCAAGTTTCGGGTTCTTCACACTAGGGACCTGAAAATAGTTATACAATAACCAGTAAGATATAAATCTCAGCGAGTCCTCCCCCTAATCCCCCGATTAGAACACCAACTCAACTCGGGGTATCTCTTCAGAACCACCCCATAAGCAAGCAAAACCAACAATCAACGGTCAGTTCACATGCAATCTTACCCGGCATGCCATACCCTTCACGTTATATCTTAGCACAATACACGCAATGCACATGGCCATTAGATGATGCAGCTCATCAATCACATGCGAGTCGCGTCACAAGCGATCTTACATAGCCATTGCCACACCCTACACGTTATCGATTCATGCGTGCGTGCCATAAATAATGTGCTCAACTCATGCATGAATGGAACCAACGATGCCATGATTCTCATGCGTTCTTGCACATCAGTGTGCCACTCATTGCGCATCAATTCATCACACGCGTCCCAATTATAGGATAAAACCGTTATAACACGTCCCATACCATGCCACACAATTTTACCCCATAATAAGGTGCAACAATCTCAATCAATCATGCGTTCCAATTATTAATCACTGCCACACACGGGCATAGCCTACTCGCAGTTTGGCTATTAATCATTGCCATACACAGGCATAGCCTACTCGCAGTTCGGCTATATATTGGCATTTAGCCAGGCATCGCCTCCCCACCTTGGAGCGCGGCTTCGTCACTACGTTGACGGCGTTTCCGAAGGAGCATAGGCCCAGAATCAACTGTGACCCGAGCTCGTTGTATGGGGCCTCCTATATAGGGGCAAGTCCAGCTCAACAGCTTAGGACAGTTCCACATTAACCAACACACGACCATTCAATGTCGGCCCAGGATACCTTGCATTTCACTCAAATGCCTCGATTAAAATAGTAATCCCGGCCTCTTTCATTCGTATTAAAAACATCCGAGAAAGTAGTCGTGTGTGGTACACGTCATTTCAAACAACAAAAGCTGATACCTTCCTTTTTCAAACCCCACTATTTGATATAATATCTAAAAACCATTTTTGGTGTCAAAACTCGACACCCGGTATTTTCTAATTAAATACCAATTTTCCAATCACCACACAATTGCACAAATCATCACTCAATTCATGCGGATGTTTATGCAATAACACATCCCATCACTTCATAGGATTAAACATACATGAAATTAGACACTTTTTATTCTCAGGTGAACAGTGTTTTGTGAATAGTAACTCGTGAACAGTGTTTCGTGAACAGTAACTCGTGCACAGTAAATCGTGAATAGCGTGAACAGTAAATTTCCAGAATTTAATAAACCATAAATTAAATTCAGAAATCATTAAAACAATCATTAAATTAAGGAAATCAATCAATTAAACTAAACATGCTTAATTAACCACATAAGCATCATTAAGCTCATAAAGTAAAATTAAGTTAAACTAATCTTAGCCATTAATCTAACCACCTATCTTAGGACTAATATAACTTAATTAAATCACCTAAACTAGAATCAACACTAATTAAACTAACCGTAAGCAAGTTTAGGCTCTAATCAAAGGATTATGAGCTAAACTCATCCGTTAAGCGGGCCGGAGGCACCAACACGGTGGCGACGACGGTGGCTACGCACCGGGACCTCTACCATGACAATCCAAGGCGGTCCCAAGCTTAGAACAACAACCACAGCCTCTGCCTCCCTCTGAAATTCTGAAAAAATAGCCCTACCGGAGGAGAAAACAAGTTGAACGGCTTGGCCAGAGCTCCGACGAAGGGAGTGGCTGATAACCGGCGGCTCCCAAGGGTCTTGGGGGTCTTGTGGGAGGTTTGGATGGGCAAAGGAAGGGCTGGAATGGGAAAAAAAAGCTGAAAATGTGAATCGGTGTAGGCTGCAGGCGGACCGACGGACCGGCGACCGGTTTCTTCTCGCCGGCATACCGGCCGGCTGGCAGCTCCGTTCGGCATGAGGCTGGGCTCTCCCGTACAGTTTGGATGTGATGAAGAGACTGGTGGGTGTTTCATGAGCTAATTCGCGTGCGAAGATAACTTTTAACTCGAGTTTCCACTGAAAAGTCAGCTGGAGCAGAACTGTGCTAGACGGTCCGACGACCGGTGGCTTGCGGCGGCCGTATAGGGCGGCCAGAGGCTCCTTTCGAGGCAAGGTCGGGCTCGTTGGGACGGACTGTCTCTCTTGGTCACGGTGATGGGTGGATCGTTGGCTGATTCATCCGGGAAAACCACTTTTAACTCAAATATTTGGAGAGAAGTCTACTGGAACCGAAATTGGAAGAGAGGAAAATGAGGAGAGAGAGAGCTCCGTCGAGGGAGAGCCGAATGAGGAGAGAGAGAGAGTGAAGTGAGGGATGTCAAGGCCTCATCAATGCTTGCCCAACTCCCCATGCAAGTCCCCTCACCTTCTCTCTCTTCCTTTGCCCTTATCCACTTGATTTTAGGGGCAATTTGGTCATTTCCATCTTGCACAAATTACCAATCTAACCTTGGGCTGAAATTGATGGATGGGGCTAGGAAATGGGCTTGGCCATGAATAGAAATGGGCTTGGAAATTGATTGGGCTCAAATGGGCTTAAGGTTGGATCATGGGATTGAAAGATGAATAGTTGGTTTGGCCCAGGGTTCATTTGTTTGCCTTAGGCCCACCATGGCGGTTGTCCCAACTTGGGCCTAGGGCCCACACTGGCTTGGCCCAACCCACATCCTCACAGGCTTGCTTCCTTAGTCCGAAAATCCCTTTTCCAAGCACACGACTTAACTGACATTGTCGACTGTCGCTGTAGCTTCTTCTAAAGTCTATCCCGGACATTCTCGATAATTCAAAGTCCAATTCTTAATTCTCATGCCATGTCAATTTCGTCCTAATGCCATTTTGGGTACAACTCAGATTGACAGGTTGCTTTGAGGACTCACGCGTGACCGACTCATGTCAAACCACGTTCAAGACATCTCGACACATGGACGTCTTTGACTACATGAAATTACGGAGGATAGATTCTTATTTCAAAGTACACGATTACTGAGAATCGACCTAGGGTCATTCGCGGATTCGATAATAGTAAACGGAATCACCCGTTGTTCCATTATGTTCTGTCCGCGAATCAACTTTTAGTCGTCCTTAGAAACAGCCTGTCTCTCTACAGGATCTTCCTCACGCAGGTCTCACGGTCAAGTCGTTTTCCCAGGTCAAGTTCTTTAGTCGTACGAGTTCTGTTCTCATTAGCCTTTCCTTTCAAGGTCAGTATCTCTGAAGTGATCAATTCCGAGTGAGATCAACCAACAATGCATTGACGAAATTCACATTCAATTATCCCTCAGAGAACTCGAATTTCAGGATGTCACAACATGTTTCCATCAACTAAACTGATACAAAACCTTATACCTCTTCTAGTATAACGGTATGTGTAAGTGTGGCACCGACACCCGAAGGGTCAAGCTCAAGAAACGCAAAGATAGGGCCTTTTGCATTGTGGAAATTGGTATACAGGCCAGATAAATGTGTCGCATGGCAAGGGAATGAAGCAGGAAAAGAAGCTACTTGATAAGAGGCTGTGGTATGTCGGAGGCTTTGAGAGGGATTTCCAAGTGAACTGTTTCCTAGTTAGGATGCCTAGAATGCCCAGTGATTGAATCCCCTACTCTTTGATTTGAAGGGAGGAATTTCGCAAGTAGAATGACCAAAAAGGCCTTGTCACGAGCTGGACTCAAACCAGGGGATCAAAAGACAGGCCCATACGGAGTTGAAGATGGTATTAACATATTCTAGCTCCTGAAGGACCGGGTGTCGCAAGAAAGGAGATCTTACTAAAGATGAGAGGACAACACATGAACCGGAGCGGCATAAGGGTAATCTAAGTTGTCTTTTGGCATCTAAGACTCGATCAAAATCAACTTTTAAAAGCAAGAATTCGAAGTTACTAGCCCAAGCTTTCTCCCCCTTTTGGTTACCGAATAGAAACACAAGCATTTCCCAGCAACCCCGCTTTCGTAATATAAATTACATGGTCCTCGGGCTATGCATCAGCCATGACTCCAGCATGTATTAGCAAACAGGTAGCGTCTTCCATCAAGAGTCACTATACTTTATTTTGGTGATTTCCAATCGAGAGTTCCTGATTCCACAATAAGGAAAAAACTATGTTGAAGGCAATCTCAAGACAAAAACTTGTATATTGATTTGATACAAAGTCTATTGATGAAGTCCCTTCCCTAGTAAGGGGGCACTGTGAAAAAAAAAATGAAAGCACCCCATTCTCTCTTTCCCTCTCTCTCAGATCAAAATCCATCGGAGCAGCAAACAATGCAAACTTTACCTAACATGAAGCAAGAAAACCAATAATCAAACAATCTCATCAGCTGTTCTGTCACCGGCTTCTGACGAATCATCGTGCCACAGACAATGAGAGAAGAGCACTATTAGGAGCGGGTTTCTTCTTAAGCAGGACATAAAGTCGTCGTTGCTCACCCTTCCATCACCATCCACGTCAAACAATTCGAACAGTTTGTGAATCTGCAAGAGCACAGCAGAACGACCGTCATGTATAGGAAACAAAAGAGCAGGCAAAACACATCGCAAATTCATCGACAGATCTGTTTCGAAATGTTTATTTGCTGATTTGCATTTCTAAATAACCCAAAACAAACATCAGAGTGCCAGTTTGTTACCTCTTCCTTGCTCATATTCATCATGGTTGCTCTAAGGCTATTTCCCAACTGTTTCAAAAGCAACGATAATCCAAGGATTAGGCAAGAAGATTTTATTTGGAAACAATACTACTGAAATTATATAAGGGTTGAAAAAGGAGTAAAAGACACCTGGAGTGCCATAACTTGGCACGGGAGGACATTTAAGTGCCATAACTTCAAAATGGTATACTTAAGTGCCAGTTTCGAAGTTAAATGGAACACTTAAGTGCCACTCCGGCGAAAATCTGGCCAAATGGCTGACGTGGCAATTTTCCGACGAGTTTGGTCCAAAACGGCGTCGTTTTGCACGCTGACGTGGCGAGAAAATGCAAAAACAACGCCGTTTCGTGTCGATGTGTAAAAAATAATATAAAAATTAATTAAATTAAATTAAAACTTAATTTTAATTAAAATATTCTAAAAATTTTAAAAAAAAAAAAAAAAAAGAGTGGGGAGGCCGAAGGGGGCGGGCGAGGGCGAGCCCTCGCCGCCGCCGCCTCCCCGCCATCGCCGGGAAGGGCCGGCGACGGAGGGGGAGGGTCGGCGGGGTCGCCGCCGAGGGCCCGCGAGCCCTCGCCCGGATCCGGGGCGAGGGTCGCCCTCGCCTGCATCCCTCGCCCCGATCCGGGCGAGGGCTCGCGGCCCTCGCCGCCTCCCCGCCGTCGCCGGGAAGGGCCGGTGACGGAGGGGGAGGGTCAGCCGGGGTCACCGGCCCTTCCGGCGACGGCGGGGAGGCGGCGGCGGCGAGGGCTCGCCCTCAACCGCCCCCTTCGGCCTCCCTTTTTTTTTAATTTTTTAAATTTTTAAATTTCTTAGAATATTTTAGAATATTTTAAATAAAATTAAGTTTTAATTTAATTTAATTAATTTTTATAATATTATTTACACGTCGATATGAAACGGCGTCGTTTTTGCATTTTCTCGCCACGTCGCCGTGCAAACAACGCCGTTTTGGACTAAACTCGCCGGAAAATTGCCACGTCAGCCATTTGACCGGATTTTCGCCGGAGTGGCACTTAAGTGTTCCATTTAACTTCGAAACTGGCACTTAAGTGTACCATTTTGAAGTTATGGTACTTAAGTGTCCCCCCGTGCCAAGTTATGGCACTCCAGGTGTCCTTTACTCGTTGAAAAAGAAAGGCTCACTTGTTCCTCTGAGATGTAACCTCTGCCTCCTACATCACATTCCCGAAGTGCCAGTTGGCAGGCTTCTCTAAATAATGGTTGCTTCATAACATGAGCCGACCCAAATAAAAACTGCAACACAGAAACAAATCATTTTGTTCAAATTTTAACAAGAAAAAGCCAAGTCCCGAGACAAATTAATAAACCTAGCATCTACTGATCACTTCCCTCGCCTAGAGGAAGATGTGCCCGCTATCAAAACTCAAAGGGAAAGATTACCCGCTTGAATGTGATTTTTCCATAGTTATCCACATCAAGGAACCTAAATATCTGTCATCCAAAATATTCTTATTTAATATGAAGACAATTGAAGAACAATAATCAACCTACAAGATAAATCTGAGTTTAGTTTCACTTTGGTAATCATTTTTCCAATTTTCAGTCTAAAAGTAGGGAAACTGACTCAAAAAGCACCAGAAAACTTTGCTCAAGCACAATTAAGAATACATTTATCCAACTTAACAACATAATTTTCTGGAAACTTGATGTCCCATGAATGTCATGCCATGTATATTAACAGGTGCCAAATCCAATGCTTTAGCAAGGGGGTGGTATAAGTAAGTAAAACTTTAAAAATCTGAAAATTTCTTGTACGTAAAAGGTGAAATGAGCAATGAGCAAAGAGGCAAGCACCAAGCTCCTAACGCTGAAGCATCCATCTGGCTATGAAGAAAGGTCACTGACCTCTTTAGAGAGTGTAGAAGCTCTCAGTCTCAGACCCCTCAAAAAGCCATCCATTGACACGCCCACTGAAAGAGAACACTAGACGGTCAGGTCGCAGAAACCTCACAATAATATGACAAGCGGAGAGAATATGCTCATCAACATCTTAGCCATGTTTTCCGTTTCATTTTGTCACATTATTAACCAGAACTACAGTCACTAAAGAGCAGTGGTCTCATGCTTAAAGATTAATAAATCAATAGTGCACTTTACAAAGGTGGCCCCAAGGGGATTAACTATGAGACACCAAGAGGGTGCCAAACCATCTACAAAAAAAGCTCAAAACACAAAAAGGAATCCACAGGTATTGAAGGGGAGAAGACTTGACAACAGAAGGATAGATATTTGACGCCAGAGGACAATATCACAGCAAGAAGGGAGGATGTAGCTATTAGATCTATGGCTATGGCAATGCTAAAGAAGTTTGAAAAATATTGAAAGTGTTATAGTGTTGTGTTATCTTTTACTGCTATATTAGATCCTCGTTATAAGCTACACTTGTTAGAATTTTGCTATTCGAAGTTGGAGATGAATGATCATGTGGAATTTGTACGGAGCATTCGAGAAAAGCTTTATATGCTTTTTGAAGAATATGTGACCTCTACGTCTGTTGAGACCTAAATTTTTGCCCAAAATTCACTTCCAAAAAAATGGGAACTTGTTTTTCCACAAAAATATTTCATGTCAAATTCTGGCATATAGATTATCTAGGTGTTTAGTGTAGTTTTTTAAATGGAAGATTTTTTCCTTAAAAGAAATTAAAAATATTAAAAAATATTAAAAAAGAAAAAAAAAAGTTGGGGCCAATGATCTAAATGTGACTAGCCAAGCCCAGGAGGTCGATTGGAATTAAAATGGTAAATTGGGGCCAAAATGCAATTTCTAAAAGTTGAGGGACCAATTAGCAAATTTTGCAAAAAAATTTCACCTGAGCCCTTAAATCATCATTTTGGCCCCCAATTGAGTTGAAATTGAACTTGGGTTAGGTATAATTAATCGAATCGAGGCAAAAATGACCAAATTGCATTGAATTGGGCATTCTCATGCAAGAAAATGGCCAACTTTGAGGGACTCTTTTGCAAAATTGGGTGGAGACAATTGCGAAAAATGGTCAAGATCTTAAACTACTATACATGATCTTGCTAATTGATCAAAAACCGCAGCCAAATTGATGGATTAAAGCACTCAAACCAATTACCAAAACCCAATCCATGGTTAAGTCTCAACTCGGAGCTGCTGAGTAAGTAACTTGGTGGCCCCACCATATCCTCCTCAGCTGCCCAACCAGCATGATCTCTGCACGTGATGGAAGATCATTATTGGTAGTGCAAGTGGACAAAAATTGATCAGGGATAAGCTTCTGAAAGCACGGGAAAATCTCAGCAAAATCTGCACACTCAACAGCTGCAGAAGTTGAAAATTTTGGCTAGGTCAGAAAGTTATTGAAGTAGCCCTGTGGACAAGCTTGGTAGGTAGACAAAAGACCGACCAAAACTCCCTTACTTGATGGGATAAGATCTATTAATGAAGCTCTTTCAAGGCATGAGAGGGAGGAGACAAGGAGGAGAGGAGAGAGCTCACGGTCGTTCTCCAAAAACACCTCGAGAAGCAACTCAAGAAAGGGAGAACCTAGAAATTCCAGATCAACCTTCAAAGAGAAAAATGAAATTTTCACAAACTTGCAGCCAAAATTAGTCAAAACCTTCAACTATACAGTGAAACTTCACTCAAATATCTTTCCAACCATAGGTCGCACGTCCCAAATGGAGATCGTGAAGGCCTCCTAAAGCCCCCCGAAAAACACCCTCCTGGCGGGCCAAGAAACACTGAATTTTTCTAAGTGTTGAGCCTGGTTGGTCACAAGTGAGGGAAAGCGAGTGTTTTTTGAGAAAATTGAGAGACAAATGAGGAAATCCATAACCTGTAACCCAAACTAAAATACATATAGTTTGCTTCGGTTTAATTTGGCCAACAAAAGAGGTCTCGAAGTCTAATTTTGGAGGTCAACAAAAACCTTCGTTGTTAGTTCTTTTTTCTGCAGATCTCATTTCCAATTTGAAGGAGCCAACTTCCACATGCCCTCCGAGGATAATTTCTTGGTTTCCTTGGCCAAGAACCACTTGCAAAAGAAACTATAAAGCAAGGTAAGTATCCTAGATGTATTTTTGTTCAAGTTTGAACATGTTTCAAACATGAAAATTCAAGAGGAAAACCGGTCCAAAAAACTGATTTTTGAGGCTAGAATTTTTCTAGGTGTTAAAATCTCTTCAAGAGCCTTGCATGATTGATTTGTTATGCCGATTTTCGTGCATTACTTGTCTTCATGAGCTTGATGAATGTTATATTGGAGTACCAATAATGCCGAGGTTAGCTTGGCTTAGTCTTTAAATCTCCGGGTAAACTATGAAATCGTCCACGACTTGAGCCAAAACCAAACCCATCCATATTGACTCATGGCTGGTCAGTGTGGACCATGCATATATGCTTCTTGAAGAGGTCGTTTTGATGTGTTCGATTGATCATTCTCTGTAATGTTTGTTGCATTTGAAAGTCTATGTTACCTAGTTTCACTCGGATTAAGTAATATTTTCCTTAGATCTCATATGTGATGAGTGTCGGGGCTTGAATATGGGCATGCAACCTGTTTGCTTGACTTGGGTTCAAACCCAGATTTGCAAAATCAGCTTAAACCGCATCTTTGAGACCAATTTCAGCTTGGTTGTTGTGTGTTTTAAGCTATGATTTCTATTTAATTCGCTTTTTGCATGTGATAGTATAACCTTGATACTTTAGTTTCACATGAGATTGCTTATAGGTTGAGATTGAAGGCCGCAAACATGGCTCGGAGAAGCTGTTACATTCGTGTCGTCATCGCAAGGTGTTACATTCGTGTCCTGGCCACGCAAGGTGTTACACTCGTGTCGTCGTCGCCTCTATCCATTCATCTCATGAATTTAATTTCGCTTCTTGCCAAAAAAAAAAAAAAAAAAATCTTGAGCTACAGTAAGAAAATGTATCAAGAAAGGAGCTAAATATGGATCGCATCCCAAGTTTAGTATGCATAATTAATATGGCATTTGGCTTTGATTAACGAAAGTGATTCTTATTCCATTTCTTACAAGGAAGTCATTCAATTCAAATTTGTCAAAAACAGAGAAAATATGGAAAGAAATTCAACATCAAACTTCTCCTCTTTATGCCAAAAGAGATGGTCATTTGACCCTTCAATAAATAAGGGGGGAAAAAGACCAATACTCATCCCATAATTTTTTGTTTCGTTTTGGCAAAACCATCAATCATGACGACAAGGATCGAATCAAGCAAGCTGGTCCACATCACTGCACACTATCAATGAAAAATGACACAAACGATTCCGATGTCAATCATAAATTTTTAATTTGTTTGATATGATCCTTAGATTTTAACTTAATGTGCAATATCGTACTTGAACTTTAAATTTTTCAATGTGATCCATGAATTTTTTGTACATGTTTAATTTAATCATGGGCAATATAAAAATGTTCAATATAGTCCTTTAATTAATTCAAGTTCAAGAATAACATTAAATACTTTGATATAATTCAGAGACTAGAATGAATATGTATCAAAAGTTAAGGAATCACATTGAACAAAATAAAAGTTCATGAAGAAGAGTATTTGTGTAATTATCCCTACTATAAAAGGATAAAATGGTTTTATGAATTAATGTATTTGACTGAAAAACCTGTCCCGAGCACATGGAGAAGTGTCCCATTATCTTAAAGTTACCATTCGACTCGAAACTACAAAGCAAGCTCCTTTTCTTTGGCTTTAGGGCTTCTAAGAAAAGCAACTTAGGCCAAAGAATTTTTTCTTTTGTTTTTCAAATTTTGCCCTCACTAAAGTATGTAAATTTCACTTTTACTAAACGCTATTTTTTTTCCAAAATAAAATAAAATAAATGAGTCAATATCCTTTGTTTAAATCTAAGTCTTAAAGCGTTGCCAAACTTGCCGTGAGCATGAAGGGATTTAGTTTTATATCCCTTTCCAACGGAGCTAGAATTCTGTCCTTAGAATAAAATCTTCTTCTTTTTTTTTTTTTTTTTTTTGGTTCCTAATTAGAATAATATTTTGTTAATTGACCTTGCTTAAACACTTCGACTACACAACCAAAAATTCGGTTAAACATTTCGTTAAAGTCTAAAACGAATTATTAAGGGAAAGATATATAATATTTCCATAATAACAACAACATTACTTCTTCCATGTTAAACATGTAGAATATAAAATAAAATAATATACTTCAGTCGATAGATAAAATTATGAGACCGTCCAATACATGCCCATTGTCTTTTTCAGAACTTTGATTGACTCAATTTTATGCGTTCCTAAAATATAAATAAATAAAGATATTTTGTCCATTTTAAGTAGCAATAGCGCACTTGCATAGGAGCCTACCAATTTAAAGCAGTTTAGCCATAAACCGCAACAAATCAACTCGGATATTCGTAATGATTATTGGCCTGGAAAGGGGAACAAATTGCAGGCCTTTTAAATTATATCTCTCAACTGCCTCCAATATATCATAAGTCGTGCCCATAACAACTCACAAAAAAAAAAAAAAAAAAAAAAGGATGAAAATGACATCTAACCATAAAATTTCATTACAAACACTCTTTATTATATAGTTTTTTTATATATATCTTTCTGAAATTCTTAGGTGTGTAATTTGCTTTTTCCTATCTATTTTAGTTTTTTTTTCCCCTAGCAATAATACTAAAATGCCCTTGTAAAGCCCAAAAAATGAAGAAGAAACAAAAAAAAAAAAAAAAAAAAGGAGAGATAATAACCGGAAATTCTTTGATTGTAACACCACCAATCCATCTTACATCATGCATACGGTCGGTTGTGATTGCACACTAAATTTACAAATGTGCATTATCGTACTAGCCCGGGGATATATAGACTAACATGCTTGTATGTAATGTTCAATTGACTAAATAATATAAGTTCTTTTAATGATTCTAAGTCTAGAGAATAACGAATTGTAAAGACCCCAACCTGATCCATGTGGGCCAAGGTCTTAAAGGAGTGCTCCAAATAACCACACAAAGTGGTGACTATTTGAAAATGAATGTTGACTTATGAATCACTTAACAAGCCTCTCTCAATTAATGTGAGGTTTGAGATATCAAAAATTTTGATTTTTGAAATTGCTTCCCAAAGAAAAATGCAAAACGAGGACAAAAATGGTTGTGCTCCACTATTTCAAAGGCATTATGCTACAAAAAATGTGCTATTAATCTAGAATGCATGAAATTTGGTTATCTTCAAACATATATATATATTCTCCTTCTACAGCAATCTCCAAGAACAAATATTTTATTTTTATGATCAAATTTGTGTTTAGATATTTCTAAGTCCCTTAGTTACCTTCTCAACTATGCAATTTCACATTTCAATGTTCTGTTAAGTCCCACCTATGTATGAAAGCTAGTGACACGATAATACCAGCGCATACAGTTTATATATATATATATATATATGTCTCTCTAACAATTCGACTCGTAGATTAATTGACAGTGATATTATAATATGTTGATCACGGTGCCATAATATGCATTTGTATTTCTGTCTAACGACTTGCACATAATGTTTTCACAGGTCTTTCGTATCTTGCATATTATCCCCCGCAGGTAAGGATTATCAAGCCATAAACCCTTGCTTGGGAGAAGTTCATCTGTCATTGTAAGAGTCGCGCTCATATTTCATCTATCAACAATCCACTTATTAAACAAATCGCCCACCTTCTTTTTACCGTATCCTCAAATGCAAATTATTTGTCACCCTTTTGCCACATGTGCCCAGCGATCTTGCCATGGCATGTGGTGGCACGTGAAGAAAAGAATGGAGGCTCTAGAGTAACGGTTTACCAAAGAGAATTTACAGGTGGCTTGGGTTTCTGTCTTATTGCAAAGGCCAAAGGGGGAGTTTGCAGCCTCGTCTTTCTTTTTCTTTTTTTCTTTTTCTTTTTTTCTTTTTGTCTTTTTTCTCTTTCTTTCCCTTCTGCTTCCCTTGCTTTTCTGTATCTACTCATGTTCATCTATGCTATGCCGGCCTAGAAAGCTAGGCAGAGAAATTATCAGTACACCCTTCTCTGGCCATGTACAAATGTGAATACACGACGCATTCGTCTCTCCCACTCCGTTTTAGTGCAGCAGCCCCCGAAAACCACCAAGGAAAAGCCAAACAACCACAGGAGAGGCTAAGGTCTGTAGCACATATATACCTTCTTCGTCCATCCACAGCGATCTCCAAGGCTAACTGTTTCCATTATCCAGACGTTGTATCTAGAGAGAGAGGGCGGAAGAGAGAGAGAGAGTAATGGGGAGAGGGAGAGTGGAGCTGAAGAGGATAGAGAACAAGATCAACAGGCAGGTGACCTTCTCAAAGAGGAGGAATGGGCTCTTGAAGAAGGCCTATGCGCTCTCTGTGCTGTGTGATGTTGAGGTCGCCCTCATCATCTTCTCCAGCCGTGGCAAGCTCTCTGAGTTTGGCAGCTCTGGCCCTTCTGGGTACAATCTCTCTCTCTCTCTCTCTCTCTCTCTCTCTCTCTCTCTCTCTTAATTTGAGCTGATCTAGTTTTCTCAATGGTTCTCTTTTCTGGGATTCTTCTTTCTCTTGTGGGTTTTCATCAAAAGCATGGTTACTCTTAAAGATTTTTCCTTTCCTTTCCGAGAAAATTATTGTGCTTATAGCAACAAGTGGGTGTTGTTTCATCAGTTCTCATTTTCATCTCCTCTTTTGTAATGTCAGTTTCATCACTTGAGTTTCAGCAAACTGTTCTCTCTCTCTCTCTTCTCTGAGAAAGAGCTCTCTCTCCTCTCCTGTTTCTAGTTTTTACCTCGGTTCCCATTCCATGTTTTCTGGCATTTGTCAGGATATTTTTGTTTTAAGGGCTTTTCCTGTTTTCCTATTATCCTTTTGCTGTTTTCCTATTATCCTTTTTTCAAGTGGCCTTGTGTTGGATCTCTCAAGGAACCGCCAGTTCCCAGTTCAACCATGACATGTTGCCAACGCAAGATCGACACGTTTCATGTCCCCCCCTCTCTCTTTCATGTCCCCTCTCTCTCTCTCTACTTTTGCTTTATAGCTTTCTTTCTTGTTCTTTCATGGAAAGAAATCACAACGGTGTTAGTGGCGTTGTGCGAGTGTCTTCTGAAACAATCTCCTGAAACCAAGATTCCCCGTTTTGCTATCCACCCGAAACAAAGAACTTGTGCCCTCTCCTGTAGCTCTGTGTAAGTTGGAGGATCTAGGGTTCTTCAGTGCTCTCTCTCTCTCTCTCTCTCTCTCTCTCTAGAGAAAGGTAGTTGCACAGTGCCCAAAGAGTGTGGGGTTGTTTTTGTCTGCAAGTCTATTAGTCGTTTGATCCTCTGGGTATGCGCTTTCTTCTTCAAGATAATTTTATGTACTGCTTCCGGTGTGTGGGTGGTGCAGATCAATCACATTCATGTCTACCATCTCTCTCTCTCTCGCGTAAAGGTGTGAATGTTGGGTCTCTACATCCTATGACTTTGAGGTCATGTCATAATTTCTTTCTGTAGAGCTTGTGCCCTCTCTTGGACCTCTGTGCAAGTTGGAGGATCTAGGGTTCTTCTGTGCTCTCTCTCTCTCTCTCTCTCTCTCTATAGAAGTCGTTTGATCCTCTGGCTATGCACTTTCTTCTACAGGATGATTTCAAGTACTGCTTGAGCAGTCAGTATAGATCAATCTCATTCATGTCTTCCATGAAATCTCTATCTCTCTCTCTCTCTCTCTCTCTCTCTCTCTCTCTCTCTCTCTCGTGTGAAGGTATCAAAATTGGGTTTGGACATCCTATGAATTCTGTCATGTAATAACTTCTTTCTATACAATCTGTCTTCTCTTTTGATTTATCTTTTCTTCATACCTAGAACAAAGATCACGTTCTTGCATCAGACTAATCTACTAAGATTTTCTTCTGAGAAAAAAATAAATAAATAAAAAGGAAGACAGATTTTTATCTTTAGGTAACATGGCAACGCCTTCTCTCTCTTTCTCTCTGTGGGAAATTTTTCTCCATTATCCTTTCTATTTCCTTTGTCACAAAAATGAAGCATATTTGGGTAACAAATGGAAGCATTCCCACAAACATGTAGCCCGAAATATTTCTTCTCCTCCTCAATTAAAGGAGAACTTGCAGTTATAGTGGTGAATAACTCTCTTTAATCCAACAACAAACAAGAGTTACAGATCTGACATGCATAAAGAGACAGTGCAATGCAGCAAGTGTTTCCTTTGATTAATCATATGCCATCACTTACAACCTAAAGCTTGCAATTTGTGGGGAAAGTCTGTTTCAGTTGCAGTACAAGGAGGGGCTACTTTTCATTAGTTGATCGCAACATAGTTTACATAAGTACTTGTTAATGACTGCCGTTTATCAGCTCCTTTATTTTTGCGGCTCTTGTTATTTGAATCATTCTTGTCATATTGACCAATAAAAGTTATTTTTGTAATAAGTACCTAGGTCAAAAGGCAGTCCACAATTTAGTATCGGGTTTAGAAATATCTAAAAATCTCCTAATAAATTTAAAAGGAAGTGAGGGAAAGTCTGACTGACGGTCATTGTATAAAAATCAACACATTTCAAGTGATTTACCAATAAGATTGGTGTGATTGTACGACTATGTTCTATAACTCTAGAGTTAGATAGACCACTTCCACCAGTAGTAATCTGCTGGCATGTTTCCATTTATGTGCAAGATTGTATAGGTAAAACCTAAGGGACCAAATGTGATTAACGTATATTCATCAGGATGCTCACAAGTAATGGTTATAGGTTCTATTACAGGCTCATGAGTATTGCTAGCTGATTGTCTAGGAAGGATTGGTTAATAACTTTGCATAGAAACACATTTTGCTGATTGCGGTTGAGTAGAAAGTGTAACCTTTTTGCTTAAATAGTTACTTGTGCAACTGACTCTACCTGTAGGAAATATTCACTACTCCAAGCTGTGATATTTCTCATACTAGAATCACATACGGGGCAGATTTTCTTGGCCATTTGCCCAATTTATTGCCCCTTTTCCTGAGCCCGCGATTCGTAAATTTTGATTTCATTGTGCAGAAAGTATTTGAAAGTGGAGAGTTGAGAAGACTAAACATTTCTTTCTCTTCTTTGCAGCATGAATAAGACGCTCGAACGATACCAACATAACAACTTCACTCCTCAAGACAACGTTGCTGAACATGACACACAAGTTTGTATTCATTATACTAGATACCAGATTTGCTGCTCAATAAACTCTTTCTTTTTTTGGGTAAAGAATAAACTCTTTCTTTTTCTTTTTTCTTTTTTGAAAAAAATCCATTGACCATAAAATGTTTCTTTTGCTTGAAGCCTGGAACTTCATATGATTTAATGCTGTTACTGTAGATAGTGACATGCCGAGATTCCTATGCGATGTTTTAAAACAGCTGTGTGATATTAAGTGTGAAGCCTTAGTTTCCCAAAGAGATTCAGTACATTTACATAGTGCATTTTCGTTATAATGAAGCGAAGAGATGTCCGTCTTCAGTTCACTTGGTGCTTTTTTATGACAGCAGAACAGGTTTCAAGAGATATCAAAATTGAAGGCAAAATATGAATCTCTTCAACAAACTCAGAGGTTTTGCTCTTTTCTTACTTTTGCCAAAATATCATCTCATAGATTCAAGTATTACATTTTTCCCGGAAATGTATTAATCGGTCTATTAAGTTGTAATCTGCTAACACCATAATATGTGCTAACACGGAGTACTGAATTCAAGGCATTTGCTTGGAGAAGACCTCGGACCACTGAATGTGAAAGAGTTGCAAAATCTTGAGAAGCAGCTTGAACAAGCTCTTGCACAAGCTAGGCGAAGGAAGGTATTTCACTCAACGCATGTGCCACTCGCAAATGTTGGACAGCATGATGAAGTTTTTCTCCAACTTTTTTAACTGAACATATGTTTTTATTGAACTTTAGTAGTGTTCATCGCACCTGAATTTATTTTTGGACCAATAACAGACGGTTATACGCATAGCTCTGAGTACTGATTATCAAGAAACTGGAAATGAGTTTGTTGAATTAGCCAATATGATCTTTAATTGTCATTTAATGTTTATTAAAATTTCAATCTACGTTGACTCTAGTGGTTGAGTAGTATGGTTTTGGTAAATTGATCTGATTTCCCGAAATCAATCATCTTTTGAAGGACTTAGATGCAACAAATCATGCATATGGATGAAGGTTTAATGGCTAATAGATCCACGCAACTAAATATTGAACAAGGTGAAAGGGAGATCCATCATCAACCCATGCGAAGCTTTTATATATAATTTGCAGTTTGGTTCTCTCCTATTGATCTTTATATCATCATTTCAATTCTGACATAAGAAAAATCTTGTACTCTTAGAGCAGTTGTCAATTAAAACTAAAAATCTTATTCATGTCATTTTTTTTTTTGGTAAAGTCTTATTCATGTCATTGATCCTCAAGAGAAGCTAATTTTCCAGTGTCTGCCTTTTTCCAAACATAAACTTAGCAAGATCCTGAATTTACCCTCTCTTCATCTCTATTTTTGTATCCCAAATTGTAGACACAACTTATGTTGGAACAAATGGATGACCTCCGCAGAAAGGTATGTAATGTATTCAGTAAGTTCTGAAATCAATCTCTACAAATTTCGCATTTGTCTTGGATCTGTGTCATCTCAATTAGAAAGTAAATTGACTCATTATATTCTTTTGTGCATTGCCTGAAAGAGACTTCAAGAGTTGAAAAGCAATTCCTGATATCTATCATCCCAACTGAATATTAATTAGTGTTAAACTATGATGATTTCATGAGTACACAATGAGTCTGTTTATTGTACAATTGAGAGGATCCATATCCTTTCTAAGTTAATCCCCATTGTATCTAAATGTGATGTCTGTGGCCTTCGGCGACATAATGGCAGGAGCGGCAGCTCGGAGATCTTAACAAGAAACTCAAGTTCCTGGTATCGAAATTTGTTATTTCGTAAATTATACCTCATGCTCATGACAAGATCAATGTCTTCAAGGTGCATTAGTTAGAAAACTTCAACACTGGCACTCGATGCTTGATGATTCATGTTTTCTCAGCTGGAGGCAGAAGGACTAAATCTGAAGGCCATTCAAGGGCTTTGGACCTCAACATCTGATGCTGCTGGAACTAGCAGCTTCCATGTCCACCATTCTCAACCAATCCCCTTGGATTGCGAACCCGAGCCAGTCTTGCAAATCGGGTACTTTCTTTTTGCCCATTTTCCTTTTTGAGAGAAGTGATTCTTAACATCATTAAATCAAGTGAGTTCCACGAAAAGCTCATTGTATTGACAATGTGTTGATAGGATCTGGCTTAGTGGCGCAACGCTAGAACTGGATGCTATTTCTTCAGTTGTGCAGATGAAACTCATACTAAATAACATTTCTAAAGAGCAATGCAATGAATTTAGCTGGGAATATATATTAGGTTTAACAACTGAACGATTATTGGAAGATATCAAGCGCGCCGTGAGGTGAGAGTGGACGTGAGCATGTCTATCATAAAATTGACATTATTCCACACTTTTTTGTTTTTTTGTTTGAACACATTGTACTGACTTGTAGAAGATCTTATAATTATTCTAGCATAAACGAAGTTGAGGTAAAAATGAAAACCCTTATGCTGCTGTGCATTATTTCAAATAAATAATTCCTTTCTTCCTCCTTTGCCTTCTTTTCATCATGATCATCATCATCATCATCATCGTCATCATCGTCATCTTCATCTTCTTCTTCTTCCTTCTTATTCTTCTTTATGTCTTTTGTTTATTTATCATTTTGAGTGGTGCATTACCAGGTACCAGCATGTTCAAGCAGAAGGATCATCTGTTACAAAGAGCGGTACTGGTGAAACCAACTTCATTCAAGGATGGGTCCTCTAAACAACATATGGAACAGAAAAAGTCAGCATCTTCTATGAATATGATCGCATGCTTGATTTCTTGTCCTAAACAAACTTTTTAAGCATCGTTTTTTTTTTTCCGAGTGGGTTGGCCGTCCTGATAAAGGGGATCAGAGTGAAATGGGTTTGTCCATCAAATTCACTGTTTTTGTGGCGCAATTAGAGTGCATGCCATGTAAATAAATAAATATATATATATATGCATTCCAGAAAAGACAGGAGTTTCAATTACAGGAACAAGTGCATGTGCTTCAAGAAAATCTCAGCGTCATGTATCCTCGTCATATACACAGTACATTAGCCATACTTTCAACATACATAGCAATCGTAACTTACTTTCAACATACATAACAACTATAACAGTATCTAAATTTCGGTGTGTTCGATAACCACGAGCCGCAGCAATGCTGTGTGCTTCTCTTTTAGATGCTATTTACTGTTTCATTCAAATTCACGATGGGATGACACGATTCAATTATTGCTGTGAAGAGAGGATTGGACTTGTGCAAGAGCAGGCTATGCCTTTCTTGGTAAGGAAATTCACACTTCCCTGGCGAATGAAAAGGGACTTCTCGGTTCTGAAGTACGTAAAAGGTTCAAATGGCCCAATGTCCCTTGTTCTCGGTCGGGAATTAATCACAAATTGACCAGCGCCACACGTACAACTCAATTCAGAAACTCAACTTTGGCAGGCAAAATTTGAATAACCTTTTTCCATAAAGCAGTAGATTACGATGTCTCTTCTCTTAGTTTCTTGGAAACCAAAAGCATAATAAACGGGCATCTGAACAAGAGAGAAGTAGAGGCTGCACAGTCACAATTGCACAAGCCAAGAAGTTCGCCTCTCTATGCTTTAGTTCTAATTTTCAAACACACTACTGACCAAAATAAGTGCGTGTCTAAATAAGAAGTTTGTGCCTAAATTAGAGTCGGTGCACTGTTTACGTTCTTGATGATCTTTGAAGTTTGAATTTTTTTAAAGTAAGGCTAGTGCTTTTAATAATAAATCCATCAACATTTCGAACTTTTTTTTTCACATTACAGTACAGACAGAAAGGAGGATAATTTCAAAGCTCTTCTTGGGCAGCGTTTAAGACCATGACTCTACAACTGATAATCCTTCCTTAACTTTCATTTATTAAACAATTTCAAAGCTTCTTTCTTCAAAAAAATAAAGAGAAGAAAACTCTACTTTTCTCCAAATCGGTCCAGGAGCTCGCCCCCGAAACCCCACGGCCGTCCATTACATGTTTCCATCAACTAAACTGATACAACACCTTATACCTCTTCTGGTCTAACGGTATGTGTTAGTGTGGCACCGACACCAGAAGGGTCAAGCTCAAGAAACGCAAAGACAGGGCCTTTTGCATTGTGCAAATGGGTATACAGGCCAGATAAATGTGTCCCATGGCAAGGGAATGAAGCAGGAAAAGAAGCTGCTTGATAAGAGGCTGTGGTACGTCGAAGGCTTTGAGAGGGATTTCCAAGTGAACTGTTTCATAGTTAGGATGCCTAGAATGCCCAGTGATTGAATCCACTGCTGTTTGATTTGAAGGGAGGAATTTCACAAGTAGAATGACCAAAAGGCCTTGTCACGAGCTGGACTCGAACCAGGGGATCAAAAGACAGGCCCATACGGAGTTGAAGATGGCATTAACATATTCTAGCTCCTGAAGGACTGGGTGTCGCAAGAAAGGAGATCTTACTAAAGACGAGAGGACAGCACATGAACGGGAGCCGCATAAGGGTCATCTAAGTTGTCCGTTGGCATCTAAGACTCGGTCAAAATCGACTTTTAAAAGCAAGAATTCGAAGTTACTAGCCCAAGCTTTCTCCTCCTTTTGGTTACCGAATAGAAACACAAGTATTTCCCAGCAACCCCGCTTTCGTAATATAAATTACATGGTCATCGCGCTTTGCATCAGCCATGACTCCAGCATGTATTAGCAAACCGGTAGCGTCTTCCATCAAGAGTCACTTTACTTTATTTTGGTGATTTCCAATCGAGAGTTCCTAATTCCACGATAAGGAAAAAACTATGTTGAAGGCAATCTCAAGACAAAAACTTGTATATTGATTAGATACAAAGTCTATTCATGAAGTCCCTTCCCTAGTAAGGGGGCACTGAAAAAAAAACGAAAGCACCCCATTCTCTCTTTCCCTCTCTCAGATCAAAACCCATCGGAGCAGCAAACAATACAAACTTTACCTAACATGAAGCAAGAAAACCAATAATCAAACAATCTCATCAGCCGTTCTGTCACCGGCTTCTGACGAATCATCATGCCACAAACAATGAGAGAAGAGCACTATTAGGAGCGGGTTTCTTCTTAAGCAGGACATAAAGTCGTCGTCGCTCACCCTTCCATCACCATCCACGTCAAACAATTCGAACAGTTCGTGAATCTGCAAGAACGCAGCAGAATGGCCATCATGTATAGGAAACAAAAGAGCAGGCAAAACATCACAAATTCATCGACAAATCTGTTTCGAAATGTTTATTTGCTGATTTGCATTTCTCAATAACCCAAAACAAACATCAGAGTGCCAGTTTGTTACCTCTTCCTTGCTCATATTCATCATGGTTGCTCTAATGCTATTTCCCAACTGTTTCAAAAGCAACGATAATCCAAGGATTAGCTAAGAAGATTTTATTTGGAAACAATACTACTGAAATTATATAAGGGTTGAAAAAGAAAGGAAATTATATAAGGGTTGAAAAAGAAAGGCTCACTTGTTCCTCTGAGATGTAACCTCTGCCTCCTACATCACATTCCCGAAGCGCCAGTTGGCAAGCTTCTCTAAATAACGGTTGCTTCATAACATGAACCGACCCAAATAAAAACTGCAAACACAGAAACAAATCATTTCGTTAAAATTTTAACATGAAAAAGCCAAGTCCCGAGACAAATTAATAAACCTAGCATCTACTGATCACTTCCCTCAGTTCTAGAGGAAGATGTGCCCGCTATCAAAACTCAAAGGGAAAGATTACCTGCTTGAATGTGATTTTTCCGTAGTTATCCACATCAAGGAACCTAAATATCTGTCATCCAAAATATTCTTATTTAATATGAAGACAACTGAAGAACAATAATCAACCTACAAGATAAATCTGAGTTTAGTTTCACTTTGGTAATCATTTTTTCCAATTGTCAGTCTAAAAGTAGGGAGACTGACTCAAAAAGCACTAGAAAACTTTGCTCAAGCACAATTAAAGAATACATTTATCTAACTTAACAACATAACTGGTGCCAAATCCAATGCTTTAGCAAGGGGGTGGTGTAAGTAAAACTTTAAAAATCTGAAAATTTCTTGTACGTAAAAGGTGAAATGAGCAATGAGCAGAGAGGCAAGCACCAAGCTCCTAACACTGAAGCATCCATCTGGCTATGAAGAAGGGTCACTGACCTCTTCAGAAAGAGTAGAAGCTCTCAGTCTCAGGCCCCTCAAAAAGCCATCCATTGACACACGCCCACTGAAAGAGAACACTAAAACGGTCAGGTCGCAGAAACCTTACAATAATATGACAAGCGGAGAGAATATGCTCATCAACATCTTAGCCATGTTTTCTGTTTCATTTTGTCACATTATTGACCAGAACTACAGTCACTAAATAGCAGTGGTCTCATGCTTAAAGATTAATAAATCAATAGTGCACTCTACAAAGGCAGCCCCAAGGGGATTAACTATGAGACACCAAGGGGGTGCCAAACCATCTACAAAAAAAGCTCAAAACACAAAAAGGAATCCACAGGTATTGAAGGGGAGAAGACTTGACAACAGAAGGATAGATATTTGACACCAGAGGACAATATCACAGCAAGAAGGGAGGAGTTTGTTGCATGATGCTACAAAAGCAACCTCACAACCTATCGTGCATCATTCCTACTAATAAGCAAACTAGAAGAACAATGAACATTTCTACCAGAGAACCCACAGCTTGAATATGTAGAATATAGCCATTGCTAAAACCTTGAAAGAGGCAAGGCGCTAGGGAATCAAATATTTTTAGGAAATGGGCAAGAGTACCTCGAGTCTGGATTCATCGACAGAAACTTATCCAGAAAGTCAACGGCTTCCAGGCTGCTCAAATGGAAGAGCTGAAACAAGAGGAAAAATAGTATTGTAAGGTAAATAATCTGTCGAGACCAATAATGTTCAAAAAGGAAATGATAATAAATTCATCTGGATTGATGTCTCATACAATATCTGTCATGTCCACAGGGTACCAACAAAAATTACAGTCTAGCTTCAAACAAAAAGCCAGATCTTTCTTGTGGGTCTATATCTGGATTAACATCTCAGACAATACCTGTCATGACTTCAGAATAATAAAGAAAAGGCCAAATGACAAGGTTTTTCAATTTTATCCTAACCTTTTAATCCTATCAGAAAAATACCCATTATTTCAAATTTGTTTCAAATCTATCCTAGTCTTTTAACACCATTTGTGAGAGAAAAAGTTTTGTTAGATTCCTTCCCAAATTTCAATTTCGTCTTCTTTTTATTTTTTTAGTTTATATGCAGGTTCCCCATTTTTTTATTTTCAACGTGGCAGCAAGACTGTTCAAGGAAAAACATTCTATTATCATTTATTGCCTAATTATGCTAAAAGAAGGATATCAATTTAAATCTGAAGAAGGAATATTTATCCGATTATTAAGGGAGAATATGTAAGAGAGAATAATTTAACCAATGCAAAATTCAAGGGATGATATTTATCTGGCTTCCTATCAACCATTTTTCAATAATTGAAAATACTTACAAAATTTATGTAAGAAAGAAAAAATGAAAAGTTGGGTTAAAAAAATGGTCTTAATTGAATTTTATAAATATTTAAGAGTAAAGAAGGAAAAAATGGTAATTACAAGACAATTCTTGGAGGGAGTCTAGCCCAGTTATAGTATTTATATGATTTCAATAGTTGAAGAGTATCCCGACAGAAGCAGAGAGATGGGGATAAAATTGAAAAAATGAGAAATGATGAGTATTTTTTTTGCCATTTGGCCTAAAGAAGACTCATGATTTCCTCTCTGCCTCTCCAATAGCACCTTTTAATGGTTATTATACACGATAGAAGAAGCTCATATGATGTAAAGTTACAAAAACTGATTAAGTCATCACCAGATAACAGCCTCTCCAGGTCTAATACAGAGAAGCTCCGCATAATATTGCATAAGAGCTCAAAATAAATAAATTCCAATTCACCATTCAAAATTGAGGGAAGTGATAACAACAAAACCACAATCCAAAATTCTCCCCGCTTAAGCATTATAAAAGAATCATTTCATCAAGGGCAAATGCAGATGCTAGTGCTGTAGCTCCCGTTTACTGAAGATGTACATATAATGACAATCCATACAGGTAGCACAGAATCAAGACAAGTTGGTGACTTCTCAACTTGCGAGCATAGGATGACTTATTTATAAGAAATAGAAGAAAGACAGAATATCATCACATTTACAAACTTACAGATTCCACCTGCGCCATTTCAACCATATAACTCGAAGGCTTCCCCTGCAACATGTGAAACAAACATTTGAAAAAACAAACATGGGATGACTTGCTTTGAAAACTTCAATCTCACTTCTTAAACAGACAACTAAGATGCCATTAAAATTAACATATCATAGATAACATTCTTTAACTCTTTCTGCAGTCTATCTTGATTTATACTCCATACGTTTACAGTGATCACACCAAATAAAGCATCTTTTAGTTTGTTCCTATCGCATGATTTCAGAAGACAAACGTAATGTGAGATTTTGTGGAACCACTGCCAACGGTTCTAAAAGCTTAAGCTGTTAGATGAAGGCGTGGTTTATTATTTAAACATTCTAACACTCCCCCTCACACTTAGTCTGGTCTTTTTACCTAGTACTAAGTGTGGAAATTTAATTGGGGAGGCAAATAGGGGTCTGGAAGATTCGAACTCAGGACCTCCTAGCTCTGATACCATGTGAGATTTTGTGGAACCACTGCCAACGGTTCTAAAAGCTTAAGCTGTTAGATGAAGGCGTGGTTTATTATTTAAACATTCTAACACGTAATCAAATTTATGCACCACAATAGATCACTTAGACTAAGCAAGTTTTTGGAGCTTCTACTCTTGTTGTAAAGTTTCTATTGCCAATAAATCAAACTATAGAACACCAACCTGCTTTGACTCGACAGCTTTCATAAGAAGCATCACATCCCCATAAGAATGGGATGTTTGGGTGACGTTCAGAGCTGTCGCAATAGCATGGCTCGCCTGCAAGAGACAAATTTAAATTACTAACACACAGAAAACACACAAGAAAAAAATATGCTACCCTAGTCTAATATTCTCAAATTCCCGAATTGCTCCGTTTGCTGATATCACTAATTGGGGAGCTAATTTCTGAGATCTCTTATTCATCAACACAAAAGGAAAATGATAAGCATGTTTACACTCACTCTCTTCGCAAAACAGGCAGCAGTTTCTTTCTGGTCCTCAAGCGGATAAACGACAGGAAGGTATTCCACCTGATGAAAACCAAGAGACATCAATGAAAACTGAACAATAAGTTACAAGGTCTACTACTCCAGCTGGCAAGTATAAACAATAAAAAAAAACGTACATGATTATCAGTGTCGATAAGACTTAATTTTCCGTAATGCAATGAGCCATATGTCTGCTAGTTCAAGTTTCTTGACGTGTGGTGACAATATTTACTGAAGAAAGTAGCAGAAGTATTGAAATAAATCGGAAACACCTCTCAATGTTTGAGAAGTTTGAGAAGCAGATATATCTATGAAAACATAAAGCCCACACCTAAGAACTGAATGAACCTCCGTCCAAGTTGCCTTGGCATCATCTAAGCAGTCATTTCTTTCTCAAACTTTGAAACATAGATAAAGTGATAAAAATGCCAGAACAAAGTTAAAACCCCTCCCCTTTTTCCTCCCCTGACCACAAATGAACAGGTAAATTTCACAGGTCATCACTAAACCTTAGTGAAATTTGCAACCACGCAGTGACTTTGATTTAAATCACCCAATACACTAAACTTTCAATTCTTTCAATCAATGCACTTTGGCCAGAATCCAGACTATTTTATTGTGAACCGCAAATTTAGCAATGACGTGACATCTTCAAAAACCATGTGTCCAGCAGGTCAGAAGTTTGCTGGAAAAAAGATTGGTTCTGACCAAAGTGCATAATTGCCAAAAAGAAATGAAAGGTTAGTACCTTGAGTGATTGAAATCAAATTTCAGTAAACTAATTGCAAATTCCACTCAAGTTCAGCGGCCACAAATGGAACTTAACATGGATAAAAGCGCGCGCACGCGCGCGAGAGAGAGAGAGAGAGAGAGAGAGATAACCTCCATAAAATTGTGAAACTGAGTGAACATCCTGAACATGAGCTTTGCCAAGGAGATATTTCCCCTGTGCACAATCAAGAAAAAGCAAAATCCAAAGCCAACCAAAGTTAATTTGAGTGATAAATATCGCAAACAGCACCAGGGATACAATTACAAAAGGAAAAGGAGCCTTACCAAGATTGATCAAAGTGTACATGAGGATAACGGACAATTACTGGTTGAATTGGGTATGAAGGGATAAATGCACCAAGTTGAAATGAAATAATGACCCTTCCATTAGTAGTTGTTCCCTCAGGAAAGAGCATCACCCGAGGAAATCTATCGCAGGAAGCCTTTCTCTGTATTTAGAATTAGATCCCTAAACCACATTTCTGTATCAAATAGCTTGAAAATTGACTAAAGGATTGCAAATTTAGTTCGTAAAGCAACCAAAGACCAAAGACTTCTATTTACCATAATATTATACGCATGAAATCCTTAAATTTGCACTATGAACTATGATGCAATGACTGCAAATATAATAAACATAGTCTCCTTCGAAATTGCCATGTCCGAAGCAAACAAATAGATTTAAGGGATCAACAACACTCTTTCAGTAACACAGATATTAGCTGCTCGAGGCAGAGAATCGTTAGAACAATGAAATGTGATGAAACATAAGTACCCAAACTTACATGGCTATCAAGAGGACAAATGAACCACAAAGAATATCAGATTATGACATAAACGGCCATAATTCTGTTTTTTACACATTTAATTTGTCAAAATGAATTTTATCATCCTGGAGATGTCAAAAAGTAAAAAGGGGTTTACAATATAATCATGCAGATTGACAATGAGCACTAAACACAACGTGCCCTCCTTGTTGAGGAAGCATGCATAAAAATAGTTGTTTCATGACATTGAATGACTCACAACATAAAGTTCTAAAAAAAAAATGCGCAGGAAATGGAACAAAAGAGAAATAAAAGCAATAGACTATCTCAGCACTGACTTAATAAACCTTCTTTACAATGAATCAGTAGAATGTTCAACAGATTGTCACCTCAAACCAAGTTTCTTAGAGGATAGAAGCTTTTTACCTTTATTTCATTAACCGCATTCTTCCTCGACGAAGGAATGAATCTATTAACATATATTACCTGAGAACATAGAAAAATTACATCAACTGTTAAGTAAGAAAACACTGATAGTCGACCAACTACATTTCCACATATTAAATGTGTGAAAAGCTCAAAATCACGCTGTAATACTCCAAGATTACCTGCATAGCTCTGATGATAGTTCCGACAAAGGGTATAGAATCATGGGACTCGGCAGCAACCATGGTAGGGAACAGCTCATAAAAATAAAAGATGGGATCGATATACGACACATGGTTTGACACGACTATAGGAGCAGTCTCCCTTGGAGCGGGTTTTCCTTTTCTTCTTATCCACTGGTAGCTGCAAAAGGTGAGACCCAATCAATCACCCATCAAAGATATTCAAACAACTGGAGCTGTTCGAAGTCCAAATGATCACAAACTGTTACCGCCTACAATTCGGAGTTCCAAATTCTCTCTGAGTCCAGCAAATTTGACAGAACCCGCCACTTAATATTTTTTTCAAACTAAATCAATCACTCATTTCCTCTCATAGGCCACAAGGGACTAAATGTACAATCCACCATATTCTAGCCAGAAAAACCAATCAGCCTACAGGTTCAAACTTTTTCACCCCTACAACAAAAGAACTCTTTTTTTTGCTTGAAGCGGCACCTAAAACGAAATCCCAGAACGCTAGAGAACATCAAAACAAGAAAAGCGCAAAATCCACACTCACCCAAATGAGAACAAGATAAAACGGGCGCAAATCCGGGTCACCCACATGAGCCGACACCTCCATCTGGGCATCGGGTTCTCCTTATCCTCCCAACCCAGAAGAGCCAGCTTGGTGGCGATGAACCCCACCGACAGGCAAGCCCCGAAAATGACGAGCCTTACCAGAGCGATGGGCAAGCACAGCACGATCTTCACCACCTCGTAGACCCCGTCGACCTTCTCGGTGTGGTTCAGGAACGGGTCGACGGTGCTGGCCGCGGGCACGGAGAAGCTCCCGGACCCCAGGAACTCGAAGGGGTCGGGCCTCTCCAAGTGGGTATTGCTGCTGCCGTTGCCGCGATTGTTACAGTTGTGACTATCGCCGTTGCCGTTGTTACGGCGATGGTGGTTCTGGTTCTGGTTCTGGGTTCTGGGTTTTGCCTTCCGAAGGTTCTGCTTGGGGGGGCCCTTCGGTTCGGGCGTTGACGGGAGGCCGTTGTCGTGGACGGTGAGGATGGAGTGCGGGGGATCGGACGGGTGGCGCCGCGGGGAGAGGAGAGGGGAGGCCAGATCTTGGTTCGCCATCGACAGAGCTCCGGAAGACCCGGAAGGGAAGAAGAAGAAGATTCACGCCGAGGAACCAGAAGACCGAAAGAGAGAGAGAGAGAGAGAGAGAGAGAGAAAATGTGGGAAAGTGCAGAAATTTCGAACACCGAAACGAAAGGTCGATAGAGAGAGAGAGAGAAATGGTGAGAAAGGTCGAAACTTTATGTTGGGTCAGTGGCGAAAAGCATCATGTGGCGACGTCTGGGAGGGCGCAGAGCGTGTGGGAGATAATCGCATTGATGGTGGCAGGGGTGGCCGGGAGGGAAAGAAATCATAAAAAATTGGGGGGGAATATACTTAAGATAATCTCCTCCCCCTTTTGCTGTCGTGGGTACTTGGAATTTTCCCGAGAAAATTTTCTTCCTTTTTTTTGGGTCAGAGGCCGGGAAAGTTTAGTTGGCTACCTAGTTTGGTTGGCTACCTGATGTTCCGCTGCTGCTGCCTTTCTCGCTCGCGAAAATTGCACTTTTCCGAGTGAAAATTCGCCAAGAGAAGAGGTGTGGATGAACCATTAGGCCCCAATTCAGATGGGCTTTGGTCGGAATGTAAATAGCATTTGGGTAGGTTTTTTTTTTTAATGACCCAGGAATCCCGCACGGCCAGCAGTCGGAGATAAATCACTGGGGGCGATACGTGTTAGCCATCACATACATGTCACCGAGTAAGTCACTAAACCACTGGGGGTAATACGTGCTAGCCACCGAATAAGTCATTAATTTCTCCCATCAGCCTTCCTCCAACTTGCATTGTAGGGTTTCGAACTCCAAACTCCTCAGTAAAAAGAAGTCTGAAACCTACCCAGTAGAATCACCACGGCGGGTGGTGCATTTGGGTAGTTTTTTTGGTGAATTTTGAGGAAATACAATTTAAACGTGGGGGCGGAGGAAATTAATCATAAAAATTTAGGGGGGCATATACTTAAAATATTCTTTTGGATAATATTTTTATGGATCTCCTCTGCTTCTTTAGCTGTCGTTTGTATTTGGAATTTTCCCGAGAATTTAATTTTTTTCCCTAAAGGAGCGGAAAGTTTAGTTGGCTACCTGATCTTCTGCTGCTGCAGCAGGCATGCTGCATGTGGGTTTTGATCGCGATCTCGGCCTTTCTGGCTCGGGAAATTTGCACTTTTCCGATTAAATATTTGCCAAGAGGAGAGGTGTGGGTGGCGTCGACCATTAGTTGGGATTTGGATCGCGTGTTCTCGCTCTAATTCTCACTAAGATTCTTTATTATCTAGTGGCTGTCTTGACCTCCTCGATTTTCTCTTTCCAGGATATCCTTTTTTTTTTCCCGGGACGTCCTTATTCGCAGGTTCACTGTATACACAATTTTGGCAAAGATTAAGGGTGTGGACACCGTTTTCCAAGAGAGGAAAATCATTTTTTCCCCCCGATGTTTCCGTGATTGATAGGCACTATTTGGTAACCATCCAAACAGTGTCCGATTCTAATTTTTTGTTTTCAGGAGTAATTTAAAAATGGAATTGCATTTGATAAAATTTTTGTTCTCGAAAATAAATGTCTATTTTTATTTCCGAAATTAGATTTAAAATAGAATCAAGAATTAAAAAAAATTAATTTTTGTTCCGAGAACAAATCTAGGAATCAACATTATATTTCTCTTCTTCTACCATTTTCTCTTCTTCTTCTTCTTCTTCATCTACCGCCATCCTGCAGTTGTCGTCCGTCACCGGTCGTTGACAACCAATCCGGTGAGCTCGCTGGAGGCTCGCTAGACCAGGGTGAGGTCTAGCGAGGCTCACCCAGCCCGCCTGTGGCGGGTGGGGTTGGGCACAAGCGGCCTCGCCGAACCCTGCTGGTGGCCAGGCGAGCCCTGTCCAGCTACCGATGAGGCCGGCCTTATTGAGGGCCGGCTACGCTCCAGAGAGGTCGTCGACCCTCGTTTGGTTGGTCGTGGAAGAAGAAGAACATAAGAGAGAAAGGAAAAAAAGAAAAAAAATTATTTAAAAATTAAAAGAAACTAATTTGGAACATAATCAATGAACACGGTACTAAGCGCAATTTTATTCCAGAATCAGAAATTTTGGACAGTTACCAAACAAATTAAAATGCTTAGAAATTATTCCCGGAAACAGGATAAAAAAAATCATTTCTGATCAGAATATGTTTCCGAGAACAGAATCGTTACCAAATACGCCCTTAGTTTCCACATCGTCCAACTTGTGAAAAGTCGGCGAAAATTTTTCCTAAAATAGTCATCCTCCAAATCCACTCGTCTTGCAAAAAAAAATGAATGATTTGAAAAAACATTTTCCTTGAAAATAATCGTTCATATCGCTAACAAAAATAAACGAGCGAAATTCTTTGAACATAAATTATTATTTTTTTTATTGACTAACTATTTCAAGTATTCTCAAATCTTCCACTTTCCAAATCGGAGCCAGGCACAAGACTCATCCCTATTCTCTGCACGTTACCTGAGCTTACTTTTTCAAATGGGAATAGCTTGTGTATTGAAGCAAAGGGGCTTTCACGTAGGTGATGTGTAAACTTCTCGTGCAGACTGCTTATCGGGAAATACTCCCGCCCCAGCGTGGACCCGACACCATTGCCGTCGGCATAAGCCGACACGCGATTTCTCTTATTAGCCGGAATCAAAATAGAACAACGATTTCAGATAACGATAGTTTAATAGTACCCGGCAACGTCACTGAAAAGATCGTCGCGCCACACGTTTTCAAAAGCCTCCCCCCTGATCGAGAAACGTGGTGGCATTACTGTAGATGACGCTGGCCTCCCTCTCTCCAATTCCTCCTCCCTCGATTCTTGTCCGTCAATTTCTTTCGTGTGTAGCGTCTCGGAAGGGAAGATGATGGTCGGCATGACATGCGGGGGCTCCACCACGTCACCTTTCGCTTTTCGTAGGCGGACAACGGATGAAGAAAATTAGCCCGACATGAGTTGGGCCACATCTCGACTCGTGAAGTCCTCGATTCTTGTCCGTCAATTTCATTGTACTGTTCTGTCCGTTCGTTTTCCACCACACGAAGGAACGAATTTGGAGAGGCGATTCACACGCTTCGTCCTCGAATTGCGTTACAGCAACGATTCACCACCGCGTCATTACAGCGATGAGTCACCACCGCGTCCCCTTGAAAACGGAACACGGTCAAGGGGTCTTTATTTGGAAAAATTATTAAAAAAAAATCTTAAACCTATTACAATTTTACCAATTCAATCGTAAACTTAATTTTTAGTCTTTGAGCTTTTATAATTGTACCAATTCAATCCATCTCGACCAAAATTGACTAACTTGTGCTAACTAGCCTGTGCTAACATAACCACCAACCAATACTGGCAATAATTTTTTAAATAATATTTTATTTTTCCAAATTATTTTATCAATCTTTGATCTTTTTTTTTTCTCTCTTTTTTTTTCCTCCTCCCTCCTCCATTTGGCTCTGGCAATAGGCGACCAGCCAAATAGGCGACTAGCCAAATGGGACAACGACTGGGCGACCAAGTGAGCTCACCCTCGGTCGACTAGCCCTCCCCCTCTAGTCGGTTGCCGGAGCCAAAGGAGGAGGGAAAAAAAAAAAAAAGAAAAAAAGGATAAAAAATTAATAAAATAATTTGAAAAGATAAAATATAATTAAAAATTTGTCAAAACAATAATCACGTCAAGTATCGACCTGCCAATTTTGGTCAACTAAACTAAACTAGCATAATGACAAAAAGTTAAAAACTCAATTGACTAAAAATATAAATTTATGATTAAATTGACATAATTACAATAGATTTATAATTTTTTTTTATAATATTCCCTCTTTGTTTTCCTACAGCTTGCCCCGCACTTTTTTCTTTCGCAGCCGTCATCATCCTCGCTCCTATTTCACTACTCATCTTATCACGCGAGGGCTACTCGGCAACAGTAAATATATAGAATAAATAGGTTTAAGGGCTGCTCAACACACACTAGCATCCGCGCGGTCTAATTAGTTTACCAGTTGCTGATGCTGTCCGCTGAAACTGAAGGTTGAGATGTATGGGTACAGAAAAGCCCAAACCTTAGGACCAGGGCCCGGAACACTACTTTGGTTGTTCAAAATCGGGTAGTGTCTCGCCAGGATGAGAAGCCAATAACCCACCCATGCCTATGCTCTTGAATTGTGAGAAGCCTTTTGCTACAGTTCAATCCATCCTTTCCGGTTCTCGTTTTTTCCCTTTCGAACCAAGATTGAGCATATCAGTAATCACTTGAGAAATATCCAGGAAGTTTCCTGGGACGCGTCTCTTTCGGTCCTTGCAAGCAACCCAGAAGCAAGACTTTGCCTTCTGAATATACGTTCCCGATACAAACTCAATCTGATGAAGCAAATGCACAGCTAGCTCTGCTGAGTAAACTCAGGAATTTGACGATTCGTCGTCATCGCTGGAGCTCAACCACTGCTCATTACTGCTGCTATCAGAGCTACGAACATCCTCAATGCCATCAAGTGATTTGTCGTTTGGATTTTCATCCCATTCCATAGGGAACTGTACATCCTCCAGGGGCTGATAGTCCTGCCCTCTCCACACGACAATCTGTTCCTTCTCAAATGTCACAAGGATGCAAGGAACTAGGTCCTACATGAACAAAAAAGTTGAACATTATTGCCAACGTATATACGATCCTCGTGAATGTCATTGCTATCATCTGTGTGTCCTGATTATAGCAGCAATAAAGAAGACAAGGTCGTGGAAACTTCTCAAAATTGGTACTGAGGAGACTTCCTCATGTCAAATAGGAACATATTCCATTAAATAATACCCTTCTTTTTGCATAGCTGACTGTTTTGTACAAAAGTTAGCCCATTTTCCCACAACGCAGATACTAAAAAGTATGTGAAGGAAAGAAATGTCAAACAAGTATTCGATACAGTTTCCATGTGATGAAGCATAAGTGCTATAAGCCAAGCAAAAGTTAGAAACACAAGGGCCATACTGCAATAATCAGAAACTACAGCATGGAAGGGCAGCATTCACATCCTATTTCTTGCTAAATGCAGTAAATTAGCCAGTAGCTGAATCATTTAGCATAAGGTTTGACATATTTCTATACAAATAACATAAATCAAACAGATACATATACAGAGACTTAAATAGAACGCCATACAAATCTAAGGAACCGGAACTGGAACTGATAGGGGAGACACAAGGGATAACAAAATCTTACCCTGAGTTTGCAGCCTATTTTCTTATAATCGCTTTTCTCAAGTCCCCGGCAGTCTATACGAATGAGCTCATTGGTGAGAAATGCATCCCGGACCATTGGTACCAGACTGCCATAGTAGCCATTTTTGGCTGCATTTGCAAAATGACTCAGAAACAGCATTTATAATGGTCAAACGAACCAAGAAAATACGAGAATAAAGATGTACCAAGCTTTGTTAGCGCAGGCACAGCTAGTCCTTTTTTCCTCATTTCCTTGGTTTCTTCGATGCTCAGGCCCTCAATCGTGGTCTTGATCAACCTGGGATATATAGGTTCATGGGGTTTCCACAACATTAACGGTATTGCAGGCCTTCTCTTGGAACTATAGTTTCTACCTCTGTACAAAACAAGCTGACCACCGTGTCTATGAATTATCTTTCCAAAGGTTTTATCCTGAAACATGCACATTCAACTTGTATTAGAAGTCTTGGCAAGAAAACAAAAGACTTATGTTAGAAGATCCTATACTTAACAAGGGTATATTATCAACTACATATAAAATCATAAACATTGAAGCAATGAACATCTACGCACCACTTCTTACGTAATAAATGGTTTATGCCAAATTTCACAATAAACATTGGTAAAGAAGTTCATCCACAAAGAACATGAAATTACCCAGATGATCTAAAGAAAACAGAGAGAAAACAGTGCACAACAAATCGCTGTCTAGAAAGAAAGATCCAATTTGACCAAAAAAATAGATTGAAACACAAAATACCTCCAGCTGGAAGCAAACATTTTTCATATCAACAGTCGGGACACCCATACATTTAATCCTGACTGCCTCAGCACGCCTCCAGTGATTATGGATATCATTCAACATGTTGTGAGTTAAGCCATCTCTCCCTACATACAAGAACGCCAATATTACGAAAGCAGCGATATGCATTGAAAAGTTTTTCAGTTGAAGTGCAATGAAGTAAGGTAGTTGTAACATCCAAAAAGAAAAATAAAAAGCATTTATTCTGACTGGCTTGACTTGAATAGCGACTAAGGCCCAACATACAGGATATAAAATAAAGAAACATGCTTGAAAATCATGTTTTGTCCAAGTATATGACAATAGGAATTTATTGGGAGCATACAGCAGAAGCCCCAAGTTCACATCAGGAGAGATTGCCAAGAGAGAACCCATAATTCAAGCCTATCAATCTATCCAATTTAACTCATCTTCACTCAGTATATGCCTATTCAGGAACACTCGATGACATCGAGTGTAAGCACATTGCTAGACATGAAATGCTAAAGATCTCTCGAGATGCCATGACAGATGAAGGGGAAGAAAGTGAATTCTCTCTACCATCAACTGGAAAGTGCGACAGGAGCTGCTGCAATTTTATCAGGTGAGTCAAACTTTGACTTGACTTGTTATGGCATATGTGGTTGGGACATAGGAGTGAGGCAAGTATGTTGATGTTGAGAGAGAGGGAGTTGTTAAGGGTTGAAGACAAGAAAGCTGGACATATGCACCTATATCTTTAGGAAGCAACGTCAAATTAAGTTGTGTACAGCTATTAATTCAACCAAACAACCTGTTAAATATATTCATTCCGATGTCTTGAGCGTATCTTCAGTTCCTTTGAAAGGAGATGCCTAATATATACTAAAATTTATCAACGATTATTATGTGAAGGTATTCAGCTTCTGCTATGCATTTTCAACAAAATCTACACCTATCACGCACTATTCTTTTATAAGAGAATACTTCAAGGTCTCTTTTCCTCCCAAGTATAAGAGAGGTTTACCCCTAATTAACCTTGAGGAAAGAGCCCATATAAAAAATGTATAGAACCGTGTCAACTTTGCATACATGTTGAATCATTCATTTAGATGTATTCTTGACAAGTTTTCGGATTACTATTAGACTAGTACTGTGTTTAGGGCTGCTTTTGTATTGCTTCCAGCACTATGTACACCATACTTCTACATAGTGGATTAAGAGCTATATCCACAACAAGGTTTCATAATCTGCCACCGAACTTATTACAACCGTAAGAGGTTGGATCAAATCATTCTATTTGCTGTCATATTCATGAATGGTTCAGAATATTACAAAGAAATGAATCTTTAAACTGTAATATTATGAATGGTTCAGAATACTACAAAGACTTGAATCTTTAAACTGTTATATTCATTAATGGTTGGATCTTTGACAGTTCCTGATTTCACTAAAAGGATATTTATGTTTACCAGCTCTATAGCCCCTGCCCTTTTGAATGCTCTTTCGATCATTAAATCTTTCAGGTCCCATGCAATGAAGATGTACACGGGAAATATTTCATGAAGTATCCTTCTTATCTGCATGAGTCTGCCTCCTTCAAAAATGGTTTTTCCATCAATCAACTGTCATTCAAATTCCAGTATCACACTTCCCCGAAGGGTAAGCCAGATGGGTAGTTCCCAATCTTCCAGGAAAAAATCCAAACCAGCACGTTCAAATTCCCTATTTCCTCATTAAGAAATAAGCTAACTATATTCCAACAAAATTCAGCTCCAACGGAGGAAAGAGATTTAATTTATCCACATATTCTTTGCATTGAGTCCAAGTGCAACATTGAGTATCAAATTGATATCCCATATAAGTCTAAATTCCTTCATTGGATAAAACAAAAATTCGTCAGTGGCAGAAAGAGAGTACAAGATGCAAGCAGGGAGTACACAAATTAAGCAATGCTGATTAAATTCCAGGGTGCAGTCCGACTGAGGGTGAACAAAAGAACCAAATCTGAAAGCAAACCATACTGACACAATCCTCGTATATCACAAGCAATTCAACAGCCAATTTACCACATCAACAAACAATTCAACCACAACTTCCGTTTCCGTTACCTAAATTAATATGCCTTTTGGTCCTGTGCCTCTGACACCTCTCCACCAGAATCTTCCTCTCGGCCCCGGTGAGCGGCTCCCCCTGGATACTCTCCCTCATCGCCTTCCTCTTCTCCTCCAGCTTCGGGTCCTCGGCTCCCTCCTCCACCGACCTCGCCCTCCGGTCCGCCGCCGGGGCGCAGACCCCGGTCCACTCCCGGTTGACCCGGCCTGGCCCGAACGGGGAGTACTTGGGCTCCCTCAGCCCGATCGGCCGCACGTTGGGGCTGCTCTCCGTGTAGCTGAACCTGAAATCGAACGGCAGGTCCGACTTCACGGCTTTGATCTTGGTCCGGTCGAGCGACGAGGGGGGACGGTACGGCGGTTTGGTTTTCTTCTTGGACGGAGGTCGGGGGCCGGGGCCAGGGCTCTGGGGATGGAGCGACGGCGGCGGCTCGAAGGAGTAGAGAGAACGGAGCCTCGAGTCGGAGGCGGCGGCGGAGGCGGCGGCGGAGAGGAGGCGGCGCGTGGAGGAGAGGGAGAGGGGAGGTGGCTTTTGGCGGGAGAGCTTGGTGAGGATCATTTCTAGGGTTTTAGGGGTTTAACGGTTGAAGACGAAGAAGAAGAGGAAGAAGAAGAAGCAGAAGAAATGGAGGCGATGGGTTGAATTTCACGGTCGATGTTGAGAATTTGAAAAGGAAATTGGGCCTAATTGGAAAGGAAATGAAGAGTCGAGTCCTCCCTTGCAAAATTTTCTTTTTGGGGGTGGAGTGGCAGAAACAATTATATTTTGTTGGACACAACATATATAGGCCAAAACTCAATAAGCAATAAAAAAAAAAGTCAAAAATAACTTCATTGATAAATCATTAATAAATTTAAAATGAAATTGACCAAATTAAAAAGTTTACAATTTTTTTTATTTACCAAAATTTTGAAATTGAATTAGCACATATAATAAATTTAGGACATTTTTTGTAGTTTTCTCTTTTTTTTTTTTTATAATTCTCTCCTTTAGGATGATGGGAACTATAGCTGAATTGAAAACATTATCCTTACATCACTCGGTACTTCACTGGATTGGGCACTATTTAATACCTATTTTATATTTCAAGGTATTAAAGTAATTTGAGAGCAGAAACCAAAATTCGAAAGTTGGTTTTCTATATAGTAAAGACAGATAAATGGATTGAATCGATGTTTTTCATTTTACCACCTCTAGGTTAATAAATCAACCTAATATCTTGACTTGTAATTACTAAATAAATTTTTGTTATTTATTCTAAAGTAATAGGTTGCGATATTTAACTAAATTTATTAAAAATCTTTACGTGCATCACAAAGGATTTATTGCTAGTTAAAAGTGAAAGGATATGAACTCTTGAATGGTGCAAAGATAACTTCTCATATCATTTTTGGAAGAGAGTCTCCAAAGCTTGCCAAACTTTCAATAGAATCTTACTTCAGTAGAACAATACGACCATTAAGAAAAGTGCCTTGTACATTCTCATAACCTAAGAAGTTTCAACACTCTTCGAAAGCCTTCATGTCGTGTCTTATACTGCGACACGTGTCCGACACGTTTCGGTACGTGCTCAACGAGTGTTGGAAAATCAGACACGTGGTCAACTCTTCCCGACACACGAGTCCAAAATTCCGATATGCATGAGGTTAATTTTAAAAAATTTCAATACTTGAGAGGTCAAAATATAAATATATAAAAAAATAATGAAAATAACAAAAACAAAGAGGAAAGAAGTTCTCACTTATAAGTTTTGACCTTTCTGTGAGTGACGATAGAACGCCCCTCTTCTCACTAGCGTCCATCTGTTGCCCCCGCAGAGTTAAAGTTGAGATTTTTTTTTGCTTCTTTCCACCTCTCGCAGGCATTGCGTGCTAATTATCTCTTTTGGTCACATTTCGATGGCGAATTTAGTTATTTCCTTTTATTTTGGTCATACTTTGAGAGTTCTTGTCCTAGACTTTCATTTTTCTCGAACCTTGTTTTGCGAGAGGAGCTCAAGCCAATCTATATCATAAACTCCAAACTCGATCTGGGACTACAAGAAATCTCATTAATTTCCGACAAATGTAAGAAAACATGACATGTCCCTTCAAATTTACTCCTTTGTGTTTGCAATTTTTGAATTTCTCATTCAATCTCTATCAAATTAAAACAATAAATGATATTAACAAATGTTGGATTGATATTTTTAGTATAAATTAATTCTATGCTATTTTTATTTTTATTTATTTATTTTTGCATATATATAATATATATTTAATATATAACGTGTTGGAACGTGTCCGAATTCTTTATCTTTCTAGAAATAATGTGTCGACGTATCGTGTCGTGTCATGTCGTGTGTCGCGTGTCCGTATTGGTACTACATAACTCATAACCACCCATTTGAAAACATGTACGTCATTTTCTCACAAGTACATGCTCCATATTTTCTCACAATTAGATCGGATTTTGTAGATTTTTCTTCTACAGTACCTCTACATAACATGAGGTTGTAAGGGATACAAGAACCACTTATCTTTTTGTAGGGGCCCATAACTATTTATTTTGGGCCCATAATTATTTAGGGTGGATCTCGAAAGACACAAAAGAAATATTTCTCTCTAAGTCGTACATGTTGACAATTTTGTTTTCCTTAGAAGTGTACATGCCACATGGTTCTCTCCACTTGTGTCGTGACTATGATGTTTGCATGTTTGAATAGAGAAGAAGACTGTTGTTTTTGAAGGGAGAGTTGCATTTTTTTTTTTTTGCTGTGTTGTTTATGGTGCCATTCTTTGCTTTCACTTCACTTTGCATGATGAAATTACCGGAACTCCTATAGGTCCAGAGAACACTCATTTGCTTGGAATGGACTCAAGGGATGCACATGGTCCATGTCTAAGAGCCCATGACTCATTCTTTGTCTCTAACGTGCGTGCTCTTTCATTCGTGTCCATTCTCATCCATGGCCCTACAAAGATAAGCTCATCATTTCCCGGGCGCAGCTGAAACTATGAATCCAAATCAAGTGAATATAAACGCGTTTGGTCAGGACAGAGTCCCATCAGGACCTGTCCAATTTAATGAACTTTTGGACAAGCCTAGTTCATACGAATCAAACTGTTCTTGATGCAGTTTCGTGTGAATCTATACCTCATTTCAAAAGAGACATCGCAACTCTTTTCGAACCATTTATGCACATGCCTAAAAACTCAAGAACTGGAAGGTCGAAGCACCCCACGGCAATTTGAAGCACCTCGCAATAGCTTCCTAAAAGCTGTGCCACCCAATTTTAAGGTGAGGCGGAGACCTAAAAGTGCATCATTGCGCAGCCACAAGAACATATCGAAAGATGGATTCCCAAACCAACCCTCTTTTGAAAAAATGGCCAAGAAAGATGTTTCCATATTTTGAACAAGTACTTAGAATCAGGTCTTTAAAAGGCTTAAGGAGAAAATAGGTGGGAGAACCGCCTGGGGTGAGAAACTTCGTGCTATCCTCCGTATTCCCTCTTTGTCGGGAAGACAAAGATAAATAAAGAATTAGAGGGCCTCACGGTGGTGAAAGTAGACACCACGTCAGAATTTCTGCTTTGGCTATAGCCGGGTAGGTAAGTATAGTAATCTCCCGCTCCTGGGGTGATTGAGGATGGATGAAATACCCACTGCTGAGTTTGCACGTCTTACGGCGACTGTACTCAATCACAGGGAAACCAACCCTCTTTTGAAAGAAAGATGTTTCCGTATTTAGAACGAGTACTCAATTGATAGAAAGTCCCATGTCTCAGCCCTTTCCAGCAATTTCTCTAAAAGCCCACCCGGCCCTTCCCACGCCCACGCATTGGCGCAATCATTGTCCATCATTGTTAGGATAACCAGGGCTGTCCAAGTCTAAATAATCTTTCCCTTTTGCTAGCCCTAGTATTTAGAATTTACCAACAAATGGACAATCTATTCTCCTTCCATAGCATTACGAAAATTCTAGTGTGATGCGTAATTTTCATGTCTTACATCACATTCTGCAACATAAGAATCATTCTAAACATAGTTTCACTCAAATATAATTGAATTTAAAATTGATAGTGATAGGACATTTCATGAAGGCATCAATCATATAATATCCCTCAAAAAGCAAGAAAATGATCAAGATCGCCCGTTTGGTAAACATGCATAGAATCTATTGGTCTCTCTTGGTGAATGAGGCAAATTCAAAGTGAGAAGGAATCAAATAAGTGAGTGACAATACTCCACTTACATTATTTCTACTATGCTCAAAATCAAAAATCGTCACATTAAATCCCACATTGCAATGACAATATGAGATATAATATATACATGAATATACTTCGTGATAAGTCAAACCCCACTTCCACCCATCAACCCCTCCAGAGTGTTCCCAAAAGTTCTGACCAATGGAAGCAAATCACTCCCCATAAAGACTGGAAAAAGTAAAGAAAAAAAGTAAAGAAAGGCCTTTTGGGCCAAAGGAAAGTAGACACCTTTCGAAAATGCTCTCGCGACGAATCATGAGTACCACACGCCTTCCCACTCACGGTCCCTCCAAAAGGACCGCCCTCCACTTTCCATTCATGGCGTTCATGAGTGTTCGTGAAGTATCACCACTATGACCTTACAGGAGGGCATGCGCAGATCAGTGAAGTGAGAAGTGGGCAAGATCCTATTCCTTCGATAGGCGTTGTGTTTCGGTGGTAATAGGAGCATGACCACCTGTTTGTGCCCATCACATGCACTCTCCTAGTCCTTTCCTCCCCTACCCACCTCCTTTTTGGGCCTATATAAGTGGGCATTGCTGTCTCACTTGTCTGCCGCATACAGTCAATACCCTACAAGCTTTGAGGCAGGTTTGACATTGATCCTTCCCTTTTTGTTCTCTCTCTCTCTCTCTCTTTTAAGGTCTTGATTAGGATGTGATTAGGAACAGCGTGTTTGTTCATCATTGGTTATGACATGCTTTATTCATGGCTTCATCATGTCCCTGACATGTTTTAGACACTTAAACCAGCTGCCTCATTACTTCATCATGGTGTTTTGGCTTCACTTTTTTAACTCAATGCACTTTCCCTGTACAACACCAAGATATCAACTGCTTCTGCTGTTTGGTTTCATGAGATTAGGGTGAACAGAATCTAAACCCTTCACAGTGCCAAATATGGCTCAAACTGCACAACAGCATAGCACCTAAAAATAACTGATGCTGACTATCCATTAACCTAAAATCTCACTGAACTCGGGCTAGAATGTATGTACCTAGCTAAGTTTTCAAGTGGGTTGCCATGATTGACGTCGATGAACGAGCTTATATGCTTCTGATATCTGTATTCAGAATGATCAGCCAAATTTTACATTCCATGCGCGCATTTTGCACATTCAGAGCGATCAGCTTTGATCAATTGATGTGTCTGCTTGGATTGATTTCTTTGTTCTGCACTTTGCCACAGCCACAATGACCTCTTGGGCATTGCTCCCAATCCTGGCCTTCTTGATCACTACCGCAAATGCTGCAGTGGACACAAAGACTTACATCGTTCACATGGATAACACCAGAATGGCCCAACCGAGTAACATTGATCTAGGGGGCTCAAAGCAATGGTATGAATCAATCCTGGAGTCCATCGCCGAATCTTCTTCTTCATCCTCTCGGCTTCTTTACGTCTATGAGACCGCCATCTCCGGGTTCGCTGCGAAGCTTTCGTCTGAGCAGCTTCGCTTGTTGACCAAAGTTGATGGCTTCCTCTCCGCCACGGAAGATGAATTGCTTACTCTCCACACCACGCACTCGCCCCAATTTCTCGGCCTGCGAAATGGCAGGGGATTATGGGAAGCGGCAGAGCTCAACTCCGACGTGATAGTCGGTGTTCTCGATACCGGGAATCTGGCCGGAGCACATCAGTTTCAGAGACACGGGCATGCCTGCAGTGCCATCTCGGTGGAAAGGTGCTTGTGAAGGCGGCACCAACTTTTCATCTTCGAACTGCAACAGAAAGCTCATCGGCGCGAGGGCCTTCTTCAAGGGCTACGAATCTGTTGTCGGGAAAATCAATGAGACGACGGAGTACCGATCTCCACGCGACAAGCAGGGTCACGGGTCTCACACGGCCTCCACGGCTGCTGGCAATTGTGTAAAAGGGGCAAGCTTGTTCGGCTTGGCCCTGGGATCTGCCACCGGCATGAAGAACACGGCTAGGATCGCCGTCTACAAAGTTTGCTGGAGGCTGGGCTGTGCCAACTCAGACATACTAGCCGCGATGGACCGCGCCACATTGGATGGTGTTGACGTGCTGTCGCTTTCTTTAGGTGGCCTTGCAAGGCCTTTTTATACGGATAACATCGCGATAGCCTCGTTCAGTGCGGTCCAAAGAGGCATTTTTGTGGCGTGCTCGGCTGGGAATTCAGGGCCGAGCCCTTCGACCGTGAGCAATGCCGCCCGTGGATCATGACGGTCGCTGCCAGCTACCTCGACAGGAGCTTCCCAACTAAGGTCAAGCTCGGGGATGGCCAGACTTTCGAAGGATCATCCCTATACTCAGGAAAGCCCACTGAGCAGCTCCCACTCGTGTACCGAGAGACTGCCGGCGGCAAAGGAGCCGAGTATTGCACGGCAGGCACGCTGGACCCAAAGCTTGTCAAAGGCAAAATTGTCATCTGTGACCGGGGGGTGAATGGCCGGACCGACAAGGGACAGCAAGTGAAGCTAGCGGGCGGAGCCGCAATGGTCATGCTCAACACCGAAAACCAAGGCGAAGAGACCCTGGCTGACGCTCACATTTTGCCGGCCACCTCTGTAGGAGCCTCAGCAGCCAAAGCTATCAAGCAGTACCTCAGTTCATCAGACAACCCGACCGCTTCGATCTCTTTCCGAGGCACGGTGTTCGGGTATCGAGCACCGGTCATGGCCGCATTCTCTTCGAGGGGCCCAAGCCTGGTGGATCCTGAAGTCATCAAGCCCGATGTCACCGCCCCGGGCGTTAATATACTGGCCGCATGGACCCCAGTTGCCGCCCCTTCACTCCTGAAGAGCGACCACCGGAGCGTGCTATTCAACATAATCTCGGGCACTTCGATGTCGTGCCCTCACATCAGTGGCCTTGCCGCACTCCTAAAATCGGTACACAAGGACTGGTCACCGGCTGCTATAAAGTCGGCCCTCATGACCACATCCTATACCGTCGACAACAGGAGGGCACCCATTTCCGATATCAGCTCCGGCTTCAAACCGGCGACGCCATTCGCATTTGGGTCGGGCCATGTCGATCCAGAGCGGGCCTCGAATCCTGGATTGATCTACGACATATCGACCGCGGACTACCTGAATCATCTGTGCAGCCTCAAGTACAACTCCTCGCAAATGGCTCTCTTTGCGAAGACGAGCTACACCTGTCCTAGGAACGCACATCCTGGCGACCTGAACTACCCATCCTTTGCGGTGCTGTTCAAATACCGCGCCAGGAACGCGAGCGTCACGCACAAGAGGACAGCAACGAATGTCGGCTGTCCGGTGAGCAGGTACCAGGTGCTGGTGGATGAACCCGACGGAGTGTCGGTGATCGTCAAGCCCAGGAATCTGGTTTTCAGGAAGCTAGGAGAGAAGCAGAGCTACAGCGTGACTTTCGTAGCTCTAGGAGGAAGTTCTATTTCCTCCAATTCGTCGTTCGGGTCGATCACTTGGTTCTCCGGGAGGTACATCGTCAGGAGTCCCATCGCCGTGTCCTGGAATTAGGACTGGGAATGATCTGTGAAAGTGGATCAGGCAGGGAAGGGAAAATCCAAAGTCAGATGACGCGAAGTCTTCGGATTTTGAAGATGCGCTTCTTCTTTTCTCCACTTCGAAACGTTGCAATTTGTCTCCATTATTCCGTTCTAAGAAAACGGATGACTTTTCATTTCCGAAAGGTTTGGCAAAAAAGTCGAGAAGCTGTTGGCCAAGAAAAGTTTTTGATGACCTAATTTTTCAATAAGTGTTTTTTATTTGTGATAACCCAAATAATCAATAAACTTTAATTCAATATGCAATGTAATCTTTGACTCTTAATTTATTAGATTTGATTCTAGACTTTCGGTATATGTTCAAACTTAGTCCATAAACTATATAAAAATTTCAATATTATTCTACTATATGAAAATATTCAATATTGTCCTTTTATTAACTCAATTTCATGAACAATATTAAATATTTTCATATAATTCATAAATTAAATTAAACATACACTAAAGATTAAATTGAAAGATCATGAATCATATTACATATTAAATTACAATTCAGAAATTATATTGAATAAATTAAAAATTCACGAATTAAATTATCCGTTGGGCTAAAATTTAGACACTATTTAGGTCGTTTTCTCTTTATTTTTTGATGGACGTTGATTTTTTACGCCTTCCCGGTTGAAAAGGAGATGAGGAGGACATGGCGTTTTCCGGAAACGTCACAGACCGATATGAATCTGAAGCAAACTAGAAAAATGGAAACTTAGTCCAGTCAAAGGCCCAACAGGAAACGTGTCTGAATTGGCAAAAGGGCCATTGAGAAGTAATGTCGAGGAAATTGAACGGAATGGGTGAAAAAGTCAAACTCACGACCATGAGAGGTTGTGTTTCCCCTCGGGAGTTGGGTTGAAAGAACCGTGTCCTTCAAGTTACTAGAAAAATAAATCGGACCATTGAGTGTGATTCTCGTTTCGATAGCGATAAAGTCAATGAACTTGCCGCGGTCGCGTAGTGGCACGAGACCGCTATTGGGGGCGGAACTACTTGCAATCGAAGAGCTCCAAAGGTCGATGAATCGATTTTTGTACCTCGGACGCACTGGTGGGGTTAAGGATGACAAGACATGCCTCCTTTGGACTTATAGGTCATGGGTCACTAACGTTTCCAGCCTAATTCGGCTCCCCTTACAATAATTTTAAGAATAATAGTTATGCCGGCTATTTCTTTTCGCATTTTAAACTTCCCAATAACTCTTTTAAGATAAGACATTGCAATTTTATCATATACATACATGTTACTATATTGCCGTCCAGCGATATCATGCACATAACAGACATGCCAAAATTAAAAAAATATAGAGTGCAAAATATTAAAAAAAAAAAACTTTTCATATAATATTAGTAACTCTTACACATGATTAGCAGCCTTAACAAATAAAAGATTTTACTCAAGCAAATCACTCGGAAACGGTGCAATTGCTTGCACGTCGTTCTCTTCTCATCTGATCCAGCGGTCCACGCTGCAATATCGTATTCTAAAATTGCCCATAATAAATAATTAATTAAGGAATCCTTAATATAATAAAAAAATTCAGACTAAGTTCTTGAGATTTCCGTATTCTAGAAACGCTTTTGACCTTTTCTTCCCCGCCCACGGAATAAGCCAGACCTTTGCGTCGTACTTGGATATCTGGGACCACCCGCCAGCCAATATGAGTTGCCCACGTGTCGGAAAACACCTCGATTTTCGGGGATATGCTCGGGTTTTTTCATTCAGATCCCGTGCGGGATCGAAACCATCGTCACGCGGGGCCGGCGTTACCTGAAATTACCTCTTTGCCCCTGGTCGGTCGCCTGCCTGAATTCTGAATTTAAAATATGGCAACAACGCGGTGTCCAAGTGCACCGCATAATTTTCCCCCGATTGAATTGCGTAATTGGTTCGTCCAAAAAATAATAAATAAAATTGCGTAATTGGTGAAAGCAGCCAATTTGGCGGCAATTTTCTGAAGAAAGAAAAAAAAAAAAAAAAAAAAAAAAAAGACTACGACATTTCAAGGATAGGTAAGAATAATTTATTTTTATTTTTTTTGGTAAAGATAAATATATATATGAGAACCAAAAATCGATGTACAAAGAAACGGCGCCACACAAACCACTCAAAACGATAACAAATCATAATGAGTGGAGGGGAGCCGAAGAAAAGAAAACACCCGAAGAAGAAAATGGGAAGCACGACAAATAAAACAAGAGCAAAAGCAAACAAACAAGGCTAAAGCGGCGCAAAAGCGCTACATAGGAGACTTGAAAATGGAGGAGTGGATACCCCAACATCGTTGGAACCTCCTATTCCTAGGATTGTCTGCAACATTACTAAAGGTGAGCGCCTTGTCCTTGACCACTTTGATGAAATGATTCTTCAAAGCCGGCAACTCTAAGGTCTCCCCCCGAAAGATGATGCTATTGCGCTTCTTCCATATGATGTAACACATGGCACCAAAAGAATACCGAGCTAAGCAGTGAACAAAATCCTTGCCAGGAAGAAACTTCAGGGCCCAAGTGAGGTTGTCAGACCAAGATCTGTTTTTCCACGGGAAATTACATCTTGCAGCCCAAAAATATGCGGGACTAGCCGAGATGCGGCACTCAAAACAACAGGTGATCAACGAGTCCGGTCTATCATTGCAAAAAGCACAAAGCCCACTTGTTTATTCTACCATAAGATAAGAGGAGAACTCCGGGTGGGTAAGCGGTTCCGAATAATAAGCCATAGTATGAATTGGAACCTTGGAGTAATAGAATTATTCCATATGAGCGAAGCCCAAGGAACACGATCCTTCTTCCTCCTAATAAGATCCCACGCTGAAGCTACCGTAAAGGCACCAGGAGAGCTCTCACGCCAGGTAAACCTATCCGGGGAATGAGAGAGGACCGGAAGAGAATAGTCACCATCTTCCAATAAAGTCCTGAGCGCACCTCTAGAGAGAGGAGAATAATTTATTTGTTTTTTTTTTTTGGTAAGAGAATAATTTATTTGTTATACAACAATTTATCAAAAATTTTCCTTTAATCCTAATTTTTCTAAAAAAAACTTTAGAATATGTCTTCAATTGGAGCTCATAAAAGGAAAAAGCACAAAAAAAAGTCATAATATGTGGTATTCATATCAATTGAGTTATGAAATATTCAATTGTGTTAATTTAATTCCAAACATCTTGATAATTTGTCAATATAGTGCATTCGGCTAAATTTAGCTAAAAAAAAAAAAAAGAAAAAGAAAAGAAGATAAGAAAAATAATAATAAAATTATCAAAATTAAAAAAGAAAAGGTTTTCTTAAAATTTTCTACATCAATACTAGTTACGCCACATTGGAAGGCCACTATCAATGTCAATATTTTCTAGTCAAAATTGATCAGATAAACTATATTGGCAAATCATCAAAATATCTAGGATTTAACTTACCCAATTGAAAAGTTTAAGATTAAATTGACACAAATACAAAATGTCTATGACTTTTTCAGTACTTTTTTTGTCAACAAAGTAAACTTGATTTAAGCAAATTCCCGAATTTTAGGAGATTTCATAATTTAAGTCGTTTTCTAGTTTGAATAGGTTTTCTAAATAGATTTTGTATACTTATTTGGGTACAATAAAAGAGATGCAATTCTACTTAGCGTTAAAGACATAAGAGCAAACAAGAAAAGTATTAGGATTTTTTTTTGTATGAATTTTCTAAGTTTTTTACGAGAGTTTGTGAAAAGTGACTTTAAGCTTTATATTCTCCCCGCTCGTAGTGGATTTCCTAGCCATCGACTTTATCGTTCCACCTATATGATAATTTATTCCTCGTGTTTAACTTGAATTGCAAGATACGTCAGTTCTCATACTATTTTTTTACACCAAAAAATTCTGTAGATTAATCAATTAATCAATTTGCAACCAATGAAATATTCCAATCTATGGAGCCTATTGATATCTCAACAACCGATTCAAAATTCATATATATAACCAATAGAAGAGAAATCCATACATACCAATAATGATATTATAATATTCACCTGATGTTTCTCTATGTCAAAGAACTATGCATATATTCTCTTTGATAGTACATGTTCCTAGTTGATTACAATCGATATCTTTGTTATCTTATACTATTTATCGATATGCCTAAACCTACATAGATCCCGCAGTTTATTTCACTCCCGCCCTGTTCTTAACTCTGTACGGTAAAAGAAAAATCCCATCATTCCAAACACGTTAATTAATAATTATCCGTAGCTGTTGAATATTCCTAATCGAAGCTTATCACTATTGTCTTACGAGACATTCGCCTTTTCGCTCTCGGACCCAACTTTTCCGGAATCCATCCTCAATTCAATTCTCGCACACGTCCAGCTCGGCGTCCACGTGGCGGCCGGGGGGGGTGCCGGGGGCAGAGAGCGGTAATTTCACATCCCCACTGATTTGACGAGGCAAACGGAAGTAGGAGGAGGAAGAAGGAGAAGAAAAACGGCTCTCGCGCATGGGCGCAATCTGAAAACGCCGGTGGACAGGTGGTTGTGGCGGTTTTCCTCCCCCCCAGCTCGGCCCCATCATTCGCGCTGCCCATCTCCGCCTGCAACTTTCTCTCTCTCTAACACTACCCATTCCCCTCCCCTCTTTCTCTCTCTAAAACCTCCCGTCTCCGCCTGCGACTTTCTCTCTCTAACACCACCCGCCCCCTCCCCCGCTCCCTCTTTCTCTCTCTCTAAAAACCTCCCGGTCTCCGCAGCTCCCGCGGCGGATCTCCCCCCCCTCCCCTCCGTTCCCCGGATCGTCGCCGGACGACAGGGCTCGCGCGCGCTTCGTCTTCCTGCCGCATCTGTCTCCGGCCGCGCGGGGCGCGATCGTCGTCGGAAAAAGGGCGGCTTCGGAGGTCGTCGTCGGACGGGGTGTCGATCGCGGTCCGTTTGACAGAAGGCGATCCTTCCTCCCCGCACCTCTCGTCGGAGGACCGAGGAAACCGCGCGCGTTTGATCCGTCGCGGGTCGAGCTCCTTTTCGGCGTCGTTCCGGTTCCCATTTTTGTCTGATCGAGGAGCGGCTTCTGGTTTCGAGAGTATTTTGTTGATCGCGGTCTCCTGAATTTCGGAAGCGCGGCGTAGCGGCGGCGTCGTCGGCGTTGTTGTTGTTGTTCGTGAATGGAGAATTACGGCTCGTCGCCGCATTATCCGTACCACAATCCCTACGCATATCCTCAGCCGCCGCCGCCGAATCAGGCCTATCCTCCGCCGCCGCCGCACCCGTACGCTTACCATGCTCCGAACTACGGGTACCCTCCTCACTACCCGCCCCCGCCGCCTCCCGCCGCTTATGCCGGGCCCTTGGACTACCACCAGCCGCCGTCGGTGTCGCCGGGGTCGTCGCCATCCCACTCCGGGCACTTGGATTACCACCACTACCACCACCACCACGGAGGGCCGCCGGGTCCCGCCGGGTCGTATCCTTATCAGTACCCGGCCCTCCCTCCTTCTCCTTCTCAGCAATCGTCCCTCCAGCACGACGGCAGCTTCCAGTATGGTGCGGGCCACTACGACTACCAGCAGCAGCCGGCGCCGGAAGCCCACTCCCATGTCCCTTCCCGCGCCCAGAGCTTCTCCGGCAACTCTTACGGAGGTGACGCTTCTGCGGGTCATGTGGCCACGGCGCATGATGCGTCCTCTAGTTACCCTTCCCTCTATCCCCCGCTGGATGATCTCGTGAGTTCTATGCGGATATCGGAAGGTCACTCGACCACCCCTGCTTCTCCTTCGGCTCCTGCGGTTCCAAACTTGGAGGGTCCTTCTCCGAATTCGAGTTTCGGTAGTCATGCGAATTTCTACGGTTACCCGAATGACTCGTTCTCGAGTAGCTGGGAGGGAAGTTCAGGTCGCTATGATGGGTCTCCTCATCCTGCTTATGTCCACTCGAGCTCGTTTAATGGATCGCAGCATAATCAGAGTCTGCAAATAGTGCCCCTGCAACACCCCAAAGGATCTTTGAAGGTTCTCCTCTTACATGGTAATTTGGATATTTGGGTACATGAAGCAAGAAATCTTCCAAATATGGACATGTTCCACAAGACTCTGGGCGACGTATTCAGTAAGTTGCCAGGAAATGTCCAAAGTAAGATTGAAGGGCATGTGACTAGCAAGGTTACCAGCGATCCCTACGTTACGATATCCGTGTCCAATGCTGTCATTGGTAGGACTTACGTGCTGAGCAACTCCGAAAATCCTGTTTGGCGGCAACATTTTAATGTGCCTGTCGCTCACTATGCTGCAGAAGTCCACTTTGTTGTTAAGGACAGCGATGTGGTAGGATCACAAATTATAGGACTTGTTGCGATTCCAGTGGAACAGATATATTCAGGAGCAAAGGTTGAGGGTTCTTATCCAATTTTGAACAATAACGGCAAGCCTTGTAAGCCTGGAGCAGTTTTGAGTTTATCAATGCAGTACATCCCAATAGAAAGACTCAGCACTTATCATCATGGTGTGGGGGCCGGTCCTGATTATCAAGGGGTTCCTGGCACATATTTTCCCCTAAGAAAAGGTGGAACTGTTACTCTTTATCAGGATGCCCATGTTCCAGATGGTTCGCTTCCCAACGTGAAGCTTGATGGCGGTAGGTATTACGCCCATGGAAAGTGCTGGCAAGACATTTTTGATGCAATACGCCAGGCTCGAAAATTGATTTATATCACAGGCTGGTCTGTGTGGCACCAAGTTAGATTGGTGCGGGATGCTGCGTCAGGCTCAGATAGCACCTTGGGGGAACTTTTGAGGGCCAAGTCTCAAGAGGGAGTGAGAGTGCTGCTTCTTGTGTGGGATGACCCTACTTCCAGGAAAATTATGGGCTTTTCAACCGTGAGTACCTTACCTCTTAACGCCTAAGTACTTATGATGTTTCCTTAGTAGGAAGTTCATGATAATGTCTGCGGTATGCTCTTTGTCCTAATTCTAAAAATTGAATGGTAATTTACTAAATTTATGACTGGTTGCGATTTAGGAGTAGGCAGTTTTGACCAATTACCTTATAATTTTATATTGCGTGATTTGACCATTGATTACCAACTCTGTAATGATCGAAAATAAGATTGTGAATAATTTATGACAGCTTTGCAAATTTATATTGTGTGATTTGACTCTTAATTTAATGGGAAGAAGCAACTTTTGTTGCAAACATCACTGCAAGTTTCTGAGTTGCCAGTGTTGGAATGTTCATGTAAAGATGCCTGGCTTCCCCTGAGAGGAAGATACCCTTTTTCTTTCCTTCTGTCTATTAAGCTTTAACAAACCTTCAGTTAACCAAGGATGAGAAGATTATGAATAATCGGCTTTCATTCCCAAACCTTTCCCCTAAAACCCTATGAAAGATAAGGACAAAACAATAGATGATTTTGGCTGATCCTCTTAAAATCCCGTGCACAAGTTTTTTTTTTTTTTAATAGGGAAGGAACATATTTAGTGAAGGCTTATAGAAGGGCTTCATAGTTTTCCAGTTTCTCATAGGGCTACATGACTCCATTTTCTTGTAACACCTTAGGGTATTTTTAGTTTTTCTTATTATTAATAGCTTTATTGGCAACTCCATGTTTCTGTTTACTGGAATCCAACATTGGTGATTTTCATACCTTTAATCTTGAATTGTTTCTCACAATTATTTACGTCCACGACAATTTCCTGAATATTTATACTTTCTGATCATTATCCATTTCATCCGTTATTTGTAAATTGTGACATTTGCTCTCTCAAAGTAATGTCTTTCTTCAATCGGTGCAGGATGGGGTTATGGGGACCCATGATGAGGAGACTCGCCGGTTTTTCAAGCATTCATCTGTGCAGGTGCTGCTTTGTCCTAGAGTTGCTGGAAAAAGGAATAGTTGGATCAAGCAAAGGGTTAGTTGCAATCATAGTTCCATTATTATTTTTCTCTGTTACTTTCTTCCTCGTTGTTTCTTAACTATATGACCGTCCATTATTTAGTCCTTATGATTTGTTCTCGGCAGCACGATCGGCTTTGAACAGATGATTTAATTTAGAAAGTAAAAGCTTAATTCTGCCTTGTTGGCTGTGTCAATGATGTCCTTTCTTTTGGCAGTATAAGACTATTGGATATTTATATAAAGAGAACATTGGACTTTTGGATTTTTGTGATCTCTTTTGTGCTTGAAATGTGTATATGAGATTTGAATCACATGTTCACATCGAGTTCTGTGTTTATCAGGAAGTGGGAACAATATATACACACCATCAAAAAACTGTCATTGTGGATGCAGACGCTGGAAACTACAGAAGGAAAATTATAGCTTTTGTGGGAGGGCTTGATCTATGTGATGGGCGATACGACACTCCTCAACACCCTCTGTTTAAAACATTGCAGACAGTGCATAAAGACGACTACCATAACCCTACTTTTTCTGTAATTTCCTAACTCTTTCATCTTCAGTGGACTTCAGAGTGGAAATAGCAAACAATATAACATGAAACAGAATAATCACGGACACCGCTTGAAAGAAGAGATTGAGTTAGTTATTGGTTTCCTTTGCTCGTTTGAACTTTTTGTGTCTATTCTACAACGACAATGATATTCAAGTATAAACTGATCTCATATGTTTCCTTTGATAAGCGATGTCATCTCATGTGCGAACAGTTGTTTGTGCGAACTAGATAATCTTAAGATCTTGCATGTTGGGTCTCCTGTTCATTCTCCACTATGCTGTTGATAAATTCTAATTCCTTATTAAAAGGTCCTGGAAAGTTTCTTGTAGAAACAGTCATCTCAATAAGATCAATTTTATCTACCCAGCTACCTAATCCGCTCTAATTATTAATGTTCATGGAGGTTGAAGGAATATATCATCACCATCCAGAGTGCATATACTCTCTGGTTACCTGTTTCAATTATTAAAAATAGAAAATAGAAAATAGAAAAAAAAAGAAAAAAAGATAGAGCTTTTAGTTAGAGATATTGTAATAGAAATCGTGGTAGTGTTCCTGCCACATATGATGGTCTGTATTAAAAGCATTGTGTGTACATCTATTAGTCCACTAAAAAAGGTTTGGCTGTGAGATAGATGCATGACAAGGCAACTACTTAGGCCACTGAAATTTCGATGGCATTACCCAAATGACTGTATGCAATTATAGGATCCACGAAGCAATCTTGCTGATAGTGTTTACGTTGGTTGAGATCAGATCTTCAACAACTTTTTTGGTTATCATTTGATGTTTTAAACTTGAGTAGGGTAATACTGCTGGAGCCCCAAGAGAACCATGGCATGACTTGCATAGCAAAATTGATGGTCCAGCTGCATATGATGTCTTAACCAACTTTGAGGAGCGCTGGTACAGAGCTTCTAAACCCCGTGGGATTAAAAAGCTGAAGTCATACGATGATGCTTTGCTCAGGATAGACAGAATTCCAGAGATTGTTGGGATATCTGATGTTTCTTTTGCTAGGGAGGATGATCCTGAGTCATGGCATGTTCAGGTACTGAAATATTTACATATCCGAAAAACTATCAATGGAAATTTTATTGATTGGAATTATACAACTCAATGCAGATCTTTCGTTCGATTGATTCCAGCTCCGTTAAGGGCTTCCCAAAGGATCCAAAAGATGCCACCAAAATGGTGAGGGGAAATAAGTAACTTAGCTGTTCTCTGTTTTGTCTGCATACAGATGCTAAAATCAGTCTCTTTCTTGAGAGTTTATTATTTACTTTGGTGAAGCAGAATCTAGTCTGTGGAAAGAATGTGCTGATTGACATGAGCATACATACGGCATATGTAAAAGCCATACGTTCTGCTCAACATTTCATCTATATCGAGAATCAATATTTCCTTGGATCTTCCTTCAACTGGAGTCAGCACAAGAACTTAGGTATGAAGATTCTATCCTAAACTGCTAGGATAGACTTGGTTGTTTGGTTCTTAGTAAAACCTCTGATTTTCTTCTACCCATTATGAATTCAAAATCACTCTAATACATATTTTGTAGGTGCTAACAATCTCATTCCAATGGAAATTGCTCTTAAAATCGCCAATAAAATTAGAGCACATGAGAGATTTGCTGCATATATAGTAGTCCCTATGTGGCCAGAGGGTGTCCCAACAGGTGCTGCCACACAAAGGATTCTGTTTTGGCAGGTACGTCAATATTGTATGAGTAGTCAAGACTTTTTTGTTCTCAACAGCTTTTGTCACCACTTGGCTATGAGCCAAAAAAGAAAAAAAAGAAAAATATTTCCTTGGTTTATCAAAAGAGAATAAGAAAAAAAGAAAAGGATTGCAGAGCCAATGTAATTGATTGGAACTGGAACTTAAACAAATATTTTTGTAATGTGCATCGTCTAATGTGCTGATTCAACCAAATTTGTTAGGTTTTATGGTATCATTATTCGCTTTTGATCTTTGTAATCCATCAAGTTGCATTGTATTATTATCATATCTGATCAAATGCGAGGTTACAGCATAAAGCTAAAGCATCTTTGCTTGCTGTGTTCTCTTGTGATCAAAGCACCATGTGTTTTCCTGCTTTTGCAGCATAACACTATGCAAATGATGTATGAGACCATATACAAGGCCTTGGTGGAGGTTGGGCTTGAAGATGCATTTGCTCCGCAGGATTTTTTGAACTTCTTCTGTCTTGGGAATCGTGAGGCATCAGATTGGAATGATAATTCACAGACTGGAAGTCCCAGTGCCCCAAATACCCCTCAAGTACTTCCTGTTCCTAAGATGCTAAACTTCATTTCAGTTCTATTGCATGGCCCCTTATCTCTGTGATCAATGAATAATTTCTTTACAGATGTCATGAGTTTGTTTACTGATTAATTGATGTTTTCGCAGTCTCACTTATCCAAATCTGTTTTACTTCTGAAACTTAGATTGATTATGGATTGTCTACTTCTACAAATGATTTTTAAAGCGCTCTACACTTTCGGCAAATTTCAGGCACAAAGCCAGAAAAGTCGGAGATTCATGATTTATGTCCACTCAAAAGGCATGATAGTGGATGATGAGTATGTGATATTGGGGTCAGCTAATATCAACCAGCGGTCTATGGAGGGAACAAGAGACACTGAGATTGCTATGGGGGCCTACCAGCCTCAGCATACATGGGCAAGAAAATCATCTAATCCACGTGGACAGGTGGCTATTAATATCGTTTGGGCATTTCTTTTTGCAAAAATATTTTAAATTCATTGTTTTGCATGTTGACTGTGTGTTGAATAAAATGTTTGCTCCAATATGTGATAAAGCAGAAGCTATTTTCCCTTGGAGTCATAAATTAAGGGATAGCATTAAATTGATTTAAGTGAAATAATGTTGTGGAAGTTATCTTGCTGTGTTCCTTCCAAGTTGCTCATTTTTTTCGCAAAGATAGGACGGATGAGTAACAGAAGTCATTTGAAGATAGTACTTATAGGACAGATTTCTGACTTGTCCATCTTTGCTTTATAGATTCATGGATATAGAATGTCACTGTGGGCTGAGCACATCGGAGGGATTGAGGAGTGCTTCACACAGCCAGAAAGTCTAGAATGTGTTAGGAGGGTCAGATCACTGGGTGAGTTGTACTGGCAACAATTTGCAGCCGAGGAAGTGTCGGAGATGCGTGGGCATCTCCTAAAATATCCTGTCGAAGTCGACCGGAAGGGCAAGGTGAAGCCTCTTTCAGGATGCGAAAATTTCCCGGATGTCGGAGGAACCATCGTGGGCTCATTTCTTGCCATCCAAGAAAACCTAACTATCTGATGTGCTATACACTTTATCAAGTCGCTTGGATTTCTGACTGAAGATCGTGACGCGGACACCAGTTTTATTTTCCTCGTCAAGTTTAGTTCTTCATGTACAGCTTCTGCTTCCTTTTTTATTATCATACTCGGACGGGGAAATTATTTTTGTAGCGGTTGCTTTCTTGTGTCACGCAGTTGACGGATTGGAGATCTACTATTTTTGGCTGTACAAAGTACGTACTGATTATTGACCAAATACCTTGTAATAATGAAAGGAAGGAATGCATACGCGCCAGAATAATTTATGCAGTTCTTATTGCGTTTCCACGAGTCCCGGCTACATCCATTCCGCATTTGCAGCTTCACGACGGAACTGGCGTTGCCAAAAGGGAAATCTCTAAAGTACAGTCGTGTATTGTATTTGTCACAGAACATGAACCCGACAGATGCCGAATCTTACCGTGGATCCATTATAAGATTGATGCGTTTTGATTTTGTCGGACAGGAGGAACTCATGTGCTCATTCTGATGAGATGAAGATTCTGCACCTCTCGTATTGTTTCTAAGCAAACCCAGCATAGCATACCTACCCCACTCTGAGGACTTTGTGATACGATCATCCATGTGAGAAAGTAGGGAGACAGCTCCTTATGCCTTGTGTTCTTTCAAACCTCTTCTGTTTCTCTTTTGCTTGTTTTGTTAATTCTCCTAGATCATCCTAACAAGGGCTGGGCATATGTATGATTGTCGAAATCATTAACTGCGTTTGGCGTATGATTGTCGAAATCACTAATTGCATTTGACGGTCGAGATAAAATTTGAAAGAGAATAAAATTTACCATATAATGTATTTAGTGCTTGCTCAAGACATGATAAAAGTTAAATATAAAAAGGATATATGTCGGATAAAATAATTCCATGAGAAGGTAGAATGAAGATGAATGGAATTTCTAATGTTTATAATATTAAAGTTTTTTCTCAAATAAAAACTTCTTGTATTAACAAATTTAAAATTTTATTTCAATATAAATAATATTTGAATTCTAATATAAGAAATTCAAAATACAAAAAAAAAAAATTTTATTTATTTAATTTAATCTTATTTTTATTTATATATTCAAATTTAATTCTATCTTATAATATAAATTTAATACATAATTATATATTTATATTTATTATGTATTTTAGGTATTTTAGGTATTTTAGGTATATTAGTACGCTTATCTATTAATACAATTTTTTTAGAAAATGATGAAAGGGGAAGAAATAAATAAATTAATTAATTAAAAAATGAGAGGAAAATAAAATAAAATAAAAATAAAGTTCACAAGAGTGTTACGAAATTTGTGATTAATTTATATTGATATGCTTGAGTGCAGCAACTACAACGTTTGTTACAAGCCCTTGGTAATGGGGCCAGGTTCTCATGCTTGGACTCACGACTCCAACATGTTGGCCCAGTCCATCTAGTTCACACCCAAGACCCTAGTTGCCGTGCTCGGGTTCATCAAGGCCAAGCCAGAGACACTAGTACTGGTGCTCATGCTCAGGACTCTAGGCTTGGGACCTTGATGCCCATGCCTAGATCTATCGAGGTAAATTTTTTAATTTTGATTTCTTAAATATTTTGATTTTATTTCTTTTCCTTTTCCTTCTTCCTTCGTTGATCGCCGATGACGAGTCACAAGTGCGGGTCATCCTCAAGCGAAGCTCAAGCTCAACGAGATATGGCAAGGTCGAGGTTGCCAACCCTCGCTTGTGATTTACCATCGACCCAACAACCAACGAAAGAAGAAGAAAAAAAGAAAAGAAAAAATTATTAAAAAATTAATATTTTTATATCACAAAAATTATCCACGTTAGTGCCGTCATGCCATATAGGACGACTGGTATCTACTTCGACAACTTCCAAATGAGATTTTTTTTACTAAAGTTATATTTTGGTTCATTTTCAGATTTTAGTTAAATATTAGAAAATATTGTCATTTTATTTTTTATGAATGGCTTTCGGAAAACATTTTCAAGAAAAATCACATTTTCGGTGAAACAAATAGAAACTATGTGAGTTTGTTTCGACGGAAATGAATGATTTGAAATCTTTTAAAAATAATCCCTCATATTACTTATAATAATGAATGAAAAAAAAGACGAAGATAATTTCGTAATTCATGAATATATTTAAATACAAAATATTGTCGACGATAAATATATTCTTGATAGACTAATTATTTTCAAAAGCTTCGATGTGATTTGCTGTGGATGCCCTATGGGCATTTTATGCCCATTCGCGTTAGTCCTACGTTGTCTTCAGCGGTCTCATTCGTTAACAGAGACATCTTCGGTGATCTTTCAGAAAAGGGTTTTGCGCATCCCTCTTCGTTCGCGGCGCGCCGCTGTCGGGATCCGTCGAAGAAGATGCAGCTCACTGTGGAATTCGGGTCGGTCCTCTCTTCTGCGTCGCTCTCGCTTTTTTTTTTTTTTTTGCCGGTGAATTTCGCCCCTTTCTAACGCGATCTTTCATTGGCTCTGTTTCGAGCTGGTGCGAAAGTTTACACACCCGTTTCTTTCATAGCGGAATTCGCAATATCTATCGTTTTTTTTATTCTTGAATGAGATTTGAGCTGCAAGAATGGATGCCCTTTGTCTAGTTGTTCGTTGTCTCCTTGTGAAAATTTGAGCTTTGAGCTCTTTTCGCCGGAGCTTCCTTGTTGGTATATTATCAGCTGTTTGATGGGATCGTGGCGGTTTTTTGCAATTTCGACTCGTGATTTCTGGGATTTCCGAGCTTTTCCTCGAGTGGGTTCCTGTCGAAAAATTACGCCGACCCTTCACGGCTGTGTTGAGTTGGAATTGAGGATGCATCTGGAGTATGTATGATTCGTTGAGTAAGATGCTGTACTGTTCAAGAGGGAAGGTTGAATTTTTAGCGAGTTCTGTTGTGGTTCCTCTCTCAAGTTTCCTGAGCGGAATATGCAGCTTTTACATTACTATTTAAATCTAGCAAGTCTTCCAAACCTTAGTTTGCTAGAGGGAAGGCCATTGGTCCTTTTGTTGATGAACTTCTGGAATTGTTTAAAATCTTGGGTCGTGTTTCGATTGACATGGTTCCTTGTTGTGTTTGGTATTGTTCCGTTATCTTCCTTGTCTGGCAATGCTTTTGCTGGGTGGTTTTGCCCCAAAGAGCCCTGTCGTCAATCTGAATAAGTTTTGTAATGCCTGAATGCAGAGGGGGACTGGAGCTTCTGTGTGATTCTGTGAAGATTCATAACGTCAACGTTGAAACACCAAAAGGAGCACAACAGGTGACCCAATGTCATTTTGTGATGGAATAGCTCTCATTTGGCTCCCTTTGCAAGCTGGATTTTATTTTGGTTTTTATGCACTGTTTTGTGATAGGGAGAATTGAGCATAAACTGAAGTCTCTGTACTCTTTCCTCAGTTAACTATGAGGGATCTGCTTGTGTGGGTTCAGAAGAACTTGATCAAGGAGAGGCCTGAAATGTTCATCAAGGGAGACACAGTGTGAGTTTCTGAGAGCGACACTTGAATTTGGTTTGGAGGAGGGACATTCCTTAGTCATTTCCAATTAATCAACTTTATCTTTTAAGAAATTTTGTTCACTTAACAGTTTTCAGCAAACAAGAGATCTGGGTTGACTGTATCAGAGAGTAGGATTGTATATTTCAAGGAAAACAAACAATTGAAATGATAGACAAACTGCGGAATGTCTATTCCAGTTGCAGAGGACACCTGCGATTCATTGCTGTTACATTTATTCGTAGTGTCTCAGGTTGTACTTTATGTATCTGTGCAGGAGACCTGGTGTCCTAGTCCTTGTGAACGATTGTGACTGGGAGCTTAGCGGCCAACTGGATACCACACTGGAAGAGAAGGATGTGGTAGTTTTTATTTCCACTTTACATGGTGGTTAGTGCATGTGATTGGATGATTGTTAAATGAAAATGGACGCGAATGACTGCATGATGCAGTTAATTGTACCATATGTTAGAGCACTTGGAGAAGAACGAATAGAGAAGAACATGAAAGTTTCTTTATCGATATGCTTGTGACCATATTTTTATTTTAGCCATTCCTCTCGTTTGACATTTACCCTTTTCTTTCTAAATCATTGCTTGTATTTACTTGGCCCATGTCAAGAAACCCCCCTCGCAGCTTGTGACCCATTTTTTTCTGCTGTATCTTCGGAGACTCTTTCGATTCGGTGAACTGAAATGACTCTTTGTATCTTAGCTAAAGAGCAGTTGCTTGTCTTATTTGGCTCAGTCAGGATAGTAGATATTCTTCGGGACATCTAGATTTTGTCTGAACATTGTGGCTTGTGTGGTTTTGAAAAATGGAATATGGCGAGAATACAATATTTACTCCATAGGAACAGATATTGCACTAGAGGTATTGTTAAACAGGTGGATCGGGTCGGGTTTGGGTCGGGTCATTAATGGTCCGACTCAAATTGATCCATTAATCAATTTATGACCCATTTATGCCTAATGTAAATTTTCTTACCCATACCCGACCCTACCCATATTAATAGAATATTTTCATATTTAACCAAATTTAGGAAAACTTATTCTTATATTTTTTTATAAAAAAATTATATTACCAAAATACTTCCAAGCAATACAAATCTAATCAATAATTTTTCAAATTTTTTTTTATAATTTTCCTTTTTTTTTTTTCTTTCCTTTTTTTTCCTTCTGCATCCAAAGAGGTTCGCCGGCCAACCTATTTAAAACCCATTAAATCTCTAAGCATCCACCAACCAAAAAATAAAAAAAAATTCCAAGCAATCCATTTATGACCTATTTAAACTTGTTTTTAAAATAGATGAGGCAGAATGTGTGTAGAGTCCACATTTGATGATACACAAATCATAAAATGGATTTGAGATTAGATTATGAATGGCGGCTTAAAAGGGTGGCGAAACTTTGACTCGGGTCATCCACAAATCATGAAATGGATTTGAGTTTTGATTCTATGTTAAATATAACTGAAATCTTAATATATGGGTTAATGACCGTCTAATAATACATTATTTGATGCGATGTTTTTTTATTTTAATTATCCATTATGAAGTTCTAATACCCATCTAGAAGTGCACAAATATAAATTAATAAAGTCAATAATTATAATAATAAATTCATAAAAACTAAAGCAAAGGTAGGAAAAAGAAAGAACCTGAGCTGTATCAGGTAATGTTAATACAAGCCCACATTATAATCTTCTAGGATCGGCCCTAGTGAGTTACTCTTTAAAAAAGAAAATCCCCTAACGTAGTTAACGTGCGATACATGATCAAGTGCCAAGGAATTCAAAGCACTAGCCATATCATAATATGATAATAACCTCCATATTTAAGCTTTTCACATAATTTCCCCATGTAGAATGCATGTCACCAATCTTGTCTGCAGCAAGCACCCAAAGTATCATTATAATGATGATCGAATTTAAGGCTAAAGTAGAATGCTCATAAAGAATATGAGGGAGCCAAGTACCTCCTAATATTGCTACAAGAGGCCTTGACATAAAGATATGGATCCCTGCAATGACCGAGAAATATCTCATTTAATAAGAGGAAACTTCTTATGGAAAAGTGTAAGTTTTCGTGTACCTCCTCATTATGAACCAACACCTAGTCTAGAACCTGAAAAGGAAAAGCATCGACTTTGATTATAAGTTGCAGCACCACAAAGTATACCAAGAATACATCATTATGAAGACAAAGTGTATCAAATCATATGAGCAAACGAGAAGAATGAGATGAAAAAAAGTACCTAATGCAAATAGTCTTGAAAGTCAATGATGAGAGACTCCTCATCCAAATCTTCCTCAGGCGGAACTCCAAATAACCAATTTCTAGTGCACAGCTCAGCCTCTACGCTTTCAAGGGAAAGGGAACTACGATATTTATTTAAAATGTGTCCTCCAATGCTGAAGGCTGATTCTGAGGCAACGGTAGTGATAGGAATGCTCAATATATCACGTGCCATGAGGGATAACTCGGGAAACCGATGAGAATGAGTCTTCCAATAATCAAGGACATCGAGATCCGAGAACTTCTTTCTATCAAGCCTATTCTCCTCCAGATACAAATCCAATTGTGACTTAGTAGATTGTGATCCAAAGTGTTCACTCTCAAATGCATCATACTCATCAATGTCATCCCCAATGTTCTCGTCAAATGCATCATACTCATCACTGTCATCCCCAGTGTTCTCATCAGATGCATCATACTCATCAATATCATCCCCAATGCTCTCATCGATGACTTTAACTAAAATGTTACCTTGACTAGTTGAAGAAGTAAAGCGATCATCTCTAGACACAGAGGTCACATATTCATCGAAAAGTGTATAGAGTTTTTCTCGAATGCCTCGTACAAATTCCACATGATCATCCATGTCCAACTTTGAGTAGCAAAACTCTAACAAGTGTAATTTATAGCGAGGATCTAATATAACAGCAAATGATAAGACAACACTATAACACTTCCAATATTTTTCAAACTTTTGGAGCATTGCCTTAGCCATAGAACTAATAGCCTCATCCTTAGTATCCCTTGCCTGTATTAAACGAAGCTGTATCTGCCATACTCCATAAAAATATAAATTCGCCGTGGGATATCTAACTCCAGATAATAGAGTAGAAATATCGTAAAAGGGTTTCAACAAGAAAGCAATTTTCTTTCCTCTGACCCAATCTTCAGAAGATGGACATGTGACAAAGTTACAATCAATTAACTTCAAATGTGAAAATGCACATTCAAAGAAAATGGCACCCTCAAGCATTAGGTACGTAGAATTCCATCTAGTAGGCACATCTTGACGTACCTTTTTATTGGTCTTTAAGACCGACTGCGATATACATTCAGCAAATTTTACTCTCCTCTCTTGTGTAGATCTCACATACTTGACGGCTTCTCTAATCTTATGTAATGATCCATTAATAACCTTTAGACCTTTTTGTACGATGAGATCCAAAACATATACACCACAACGCACATGAAAAAATTGTCCATCACATAACAAAGAGGATCTCACAGAAGGTGTATTTCTCCAAAGATCAATCATACTGTCATTGTATGATCCATTATCTAAAGTGATGCTGAAAATCTTTCTCTCAATGCCCCATTCTCTCAACAAAGTCAGCAATTTTTCTAAACGTATGGCATCACTATATGGAGGTGGCACATAACAGAAACACAAGACTTTTGAATGCAATTTCCAATCCTCATCAATATAATGGGCAGTGACAATCATATAATGATCCGTAGTAATAGAAGTCCATACGTTAGAAGTCAAACATATTCGACTTGAAAGAGACAATAATTTGGATTTCAAAATTCCCTTCTCTTTCTCATAAACTTTTACCACATCACTTCTTGCTGTGTTCCTTGATATGTGCTTCACATGAGGGTTGAGGTAACTAAACAATTCTCTAGTTGCCTCATGCTCTACAAAAGTGTAGGTATAATTGTGTTTGATTATCGCTCTTGCAAGCATATTTCTAAACACACCTTGGTCGAATTGTACTACAGAACCATCAACATTAACCTCTCGGTTGGGACAAGTATCTAAATGACGCAACAAGTTTTTTGTCCCATGGCTAGCCATGTAAGTTACTTCACACCACTTACATTTAGCCTTATTCATGCCATCACCATCTGTGAATTTTTCGAATTCAGACCATGCATTAGGGCAAGTAGAGTTATCTTCCTCGTCCTCATGAACTAAGGATATAACTCCTCGTCTCTCAGATCGTTCGGTAGTTGAATATTCTCCTTGATCCTCGTTATGTCTTGACATGTCAACGAAGAAATCTTAAATCATAAGATGAGTGTACCCCACCTCAATATTTGGGCAAACAACACGAACAAGCTCCCCACAAACTCGTAATGCTTCTGTTGTGACTTTGTAATATCTCTCGCCAACAGCAGATAAAACGGGGGAGGAAAGCACCTAAAACATCATAACAAAAACAGAGAAAGTAAACACCATTAGCTGCAGCTGATTTCGTATAAACCCAACTCTTGAGGAAGCAGGTAGCATAAACAATTTGTATACACAGTTTGCACAAATTTCTTCCAAACAAATATGTATCTTTTAAGCAGATAAAATCCCATCAGAGCATGACAAATGCACATCCAAAGTTAACAATACAACAAAACTATGCTCAAGGAGCAAGAAGTTGAAAAAAGACATTAATACAGAAATGGTCTTGAGAATAGCGAATGCTAGATGAGCAACTGAATGTGGTAACTCTAAATAGTTAACATATCATAGCAACGGATACTGTCACTCATGTGCTAAGAGGTGCTTTCATCTTACAATGCAAGAGCCATCAGACTGATAAGGACAACAAAGCATACACATTAAAAAAAGAAAGCCCTCTGCACCTAACAATCTCATTGGTAATACCTAATTTTGCAGACAACAGCAAATGTAGGAATTATACCTTTATGTATGAAGGATGGAAAACAGAAGGCGAATGTGAAGTCAACACCAATCTTGTAAAGATCAAAGCCTTAGTTTTCAAATTTGATGTAGATGACTTGTCCTGGTACATATAAAAACGTGACGGTTAGTAGCCAGAGAAATAACCGGTAGATCATTTACATCATGGAGTCAAAAAAACTCTAACAAAACATTTGGAAAATGACAATGTACATACACTCAGTGCCTTTTCAATTCCAGGAATAAGTGATCTAATGTGGTCAGCAAGAAAATCTGGCAACACAGCCACAGGTTCTTTCAAGACAGCAAAAGCACCAACCTGCAACAATTGCATATATTAAAATTTACTAGGAAGGAAAAATGTCTAAAGAGACTGGAGGACTACACCACCTTAGTTTTGATTGATTTCTCACGCAGCTGTCTGTTAATAGATATGACAATTTTTGCTACTTCTTGTTTCAACAACCATCTTGGACTGCATTACACACCCAAACCATTAGCCCATAAATTATTGACCAACAAGATTTTCAAAAGTTCAGAATCTCAAATAAACAAAAAAAAGCAACCAGGTATCCTAACGACAGAACAGTAATTCCTGAACCTCTAGGACATTAATATTGATCGCTGACAAAAATACAAATTGAGTTGTATGATCATTAAAAAGAAGTTTGAATAAACAGTCCTCGTCCATGCAAGCAGAATCCTCACTGGGTCCTCAAGTAATTGACTAAACCCATAATGTAAATTCTTATGAAGGCAAACCTGTTAAACTACATCCACGTCTACACTAAGCAGCTCCAAAATCTGCTAACAATCTGCTATAGATGAATCTGGCAGTAGGAATGGAAACCGATACTTGGTAGTAGATATATGAATGTCTCATGATGCTGAAAAATTAGAGGAACGTAGCAAACATAAACGAACAAAGTGAATGAAAAAAAAAGGTTAAATCTTGATACGAAACAACCGACAGAGCCCCAGGACAATCGGCCCAACCCTTCAAACTTCCTAACGTGGAAGAAGAACATCCAGCAAAGAGGAGGAGAAACGTCGCACGTATCATCCTGAAGCACATGTAATAAAATATACACTCCGTGGCGGCACTGCACTAGAATACACTAGAAATGGCACGATCCAGGAGGGAAACAAAAAAAAACCCAGAAAGCCTATTGACACGGCATCAGCGTCCAAGCTCTCCGCGGATCACGCGCACGGCACTGATCCGTTCAAACACCAGCAAACGAACCCCACCACCACACCAACAGAACACAACAAAAAAGCCCCGCGAAATCCCCCCGCACGGATCGAGGACTAGAGGAAGACAAGGACAGCTAAATCCCCCCGCACGGCCGCGACACTCAGCATTCCACAAGGACTTTAACTCCACACTCAGCTCCCGCCAACCCCCCGCGCCACAAGAAAACGGCCGGCATCGTCGCCGAATCAGAGCTGGGGAAACAATGGCTAGAAGCAGATGCTCACTTACCGTGATGACTAGTCTCTGTCTCTCTCCCTCTCTCTCTCTCTCTCGCTCCAGCTGCGCAGCTAGAAACCCCAACGCCGGTGGTGACCGAGTGATTTATCTGCTTGAAACGGGGGTTAGGGTTTATGAGGAGCGCAGCACCAGCGACACCTTGACGATTGAGCTGTCGGACGACCTCGATCGGCGGGAAAGAGGAAGAGTAATCATGGTTGTGTCCCCGTAATAGCTGGGTTAATTTAAAACATGAGTTGGTAAACGGGTCTTAAATGGGCGCTGATTAGATCCATTTAAGACTCGTTTATTTCGGTGTCTTTAATTTTAGAATCTATTTTATGAGTGCTTTAGAAAATAAGATTTAATCATTAACAATCCATTTAAATAAATATCGATTCATAAATGGGTCGTGTATCCATTTTTGACACCATCTCTAAAGATATCCATAATCCGTTCGAAATTATATCATGCCAGTTTAATGAGGGCTACATATTCTATCGACAATATGACAAGGAACAGAATAGGTAGTTTTATCGTTTATCGAAGCTTGTCCTAAGTCTTTTCCAAGAAATGCGAGATAATTGAATGACCGAAAAAGAGTCCCTAATCGCGAGTGCTTAGATTTTGGCCACGGTGGGTCACTTTCCATGCCTGAGGATGATCACAACTCCCTCAGCACTCAGCAGTCAGCCCACATGATTCATTCATTTCGTATAGAGCGTATAATGTTCCAGGAAGATGTGCAGTGAAGTGCATCAAATTAGCGTGAACGGTTTTGAAGAGCTGCAGAAGAAATGCATGATGGAGCTAGAATAAATTACTGCCCTAGGTACCTTATGAAGCTTCAACAGACAGCACAGAGACATCAAGCTGGGAAATCGCAAAGACGTCTATGTCGACGAAGAAGATGCTGTCGTTTGAACAATCAGAAGAATATGCACATTGGACATTGTGTTAGAAAACACTACGAACGAGGGAATCATGTTAAGCTAGGCGCTTGGATCTGGAAACCTGACGAACGTCATGGTTCGGATGAGATTGCAGCGTCAAACCAGTTTCCTGACATTGGCCACTGCTGGCCACACCACAACCCACCTGTCCGCTGAGCATGCTGGGACAGTTATACGCTTCAATCTTCCATTAAGTAAGGAAATCAGTAGATCATTGCCACGGAAAGACATCAAAGTGCTTGAGCTGAGGGCAGTCGCAGGGCAACTCTCCCTTGGCAGATCACTCAAGCCAAAATGAAGCATCGGAAAATGCTATTCCAACTGCCTGCCAAGTGAAAGAGGCCCTGAGACTACTCCTGCGCTCGTCGGACCACGACTTGAGTCCGCAAACATCATTCACGTTCCCCTGCTACTTCACGAGAATCATTGGCAAAACACCCATCATTCTGACCAGGACAGGTCATTTGGTATTTGATGAAGCAAAATGGGGGAAGGCAGGGAAGACTTTATGTTTCAAGAAAGGCGAAGTGCGCTGGTAAAATCAGTGTGCGGAGAAGCAGGCGAAAAGAGTAGGTGAAATCTATGATTGTAGTTCTTGAAAAGGGGACCGACTTTCATAAAATATGAGGAAAAATGAGACCGACTTTTGAAGAAAAGGATCGGTCACACGCCAATCCAGCATGGGACCATCATGAGTAACTCCCTGTAGTCTCGTTTTTCAGACTGTAACTACGCACTTGCAACAGTCGAAGATGCATATCTAATTTTGAACACGTGAAAGAGCGAAATAGACTCACTGGCCAGTCTAAGAAGGAAGTTCATGGCACTGCTCGAAGCAGTTCAAGCTCTAATTGACTGACTCCCGGCTGCCCGGTGCATACCGTGCAGGAATTACCTCACGGTTTTTCTTCCACTTACTCTCAAGAAAATCTATATCCATTGATGAAAGATACGCATAAAAAAAATTTCTCGTGACTAAGATCTCGGCCATGCACTCTAGATTTGAACTCAACTAGTATTCTTTTGCTTTGTTGCCGAGATTGAAAACATAATATATGATTGAAAAAATTATGAAAAGATGTATGTTAACATTGTGAAAATTTCGGGTGTCTCAAATTATGAAAAAGTTGAGGCGTCTGAGCCGCGATATTTGGGTTAAGTGAAAAACCAAAAAATAAAAGTCATTCCAAACAAACCTTTATAGCTACGAAAGTATGTTGAACTTGGAAGAAGGGAGGCAGATATAGCTTTGCATCACATGGGAATGCTTATACTAAGATCCAAGAAAAAATCAATTCTAAAAGTAGATAAATAATGGGATACAGTGGATGACACATCCAGTGGCTAAACAAAAATTGACCAGAGGCCCAAGAAAATTGTATAAAAAGGATGCTGAAAAAGGGAACAGGGAGAAAGGGGCAAATAATTTAGGCCTGTTGTTTTCCTTTATTGAGTTTCTCTAGCTCTGCTTCAGCTTCAATTAATTGTTGCCTTAGCGTGGCAATTCTTCGCTCCACGCCTTCCGCACTACCTCTAGAGGTAGAAGGTTGATAAGGTGTTAGAAAACGCTGTGAGAAACCCTTGAGAGCATCGACTCCAGTTACCTGCAAAAATCCACCTATCAATAATCAGAAATATGTCTCGAAATGAGACAGTCATGAAATTCTTTTTTTCCTGTTCCCGAAGAGAATATATGCTTTAGAACTTCATATATCCAAAAACTGGTTTTGGGTTCAAAACAAAGTCGCCATGTCAATGGGTAAAGTCTCTACTAAAGCCAAAAGAGTGAAGGCAGGGCTAAAATCAAGTCAGAGATTACCTAGAAGAAGGATTATGAATATAAAGATTCAGAAGTAACCAGACCAGATGAAAGCTTTATGATGCTAGAGAAGGATAGGATTATACAACTTTCAATGGAGGAAAGATATCATCATGCATATTTCTCCCAATAAATGGTGAAGTTTCATATTGTTTTGCAATCCAATTACCTCTTCTGGTAGCAAGGGGAGCTTGGTTATGTGAAAATCATCATACAACAGGTAGAACTGATCAATGTACTTCTGTTGCATCTTCATTCTAGCTTTGAGCAACTTTGACTCAGCACCTACAGGCACAACATCATTAGCCAACATTAACTCCTGCATGCATTATAGGAAAATCACATAGATTGGATACTACTAGCATGCAGACCTTCTTCATCATAAAGTACTTGGTTAATGATTATATTATGAGTGTCGATCTCGAACTTGGTGAGCTCTTGCACCAGCCTCTCTGTTTCATATAGGGAGAGGAACTCGGGAATGCAAACACAGACGAAGGTGGTCAGGTCCTGGGCAAGAAGAAAAACATAACATAAAGGTCTGGTGGAATACAAGGAAAAAAAAATGTCCTCCATCCTTGTAAACCCATGGTAGATACATATTGTGGAAAAACCTACTTACGGGGTCTTTAAATTGCTTGTTTACTTGTTCAATCACATCTTTCATGCCCTCGAGCTTTCCCAGAATCGCATCCTCACCAAAATCATCATCAACACCGAAAAGACGCGTCATCTGCAACATGTATCATCATCACATAATTATCATGGAGTTATTGCTCATGGACAGTTTCCAAGTTCATGCCATGTTATTATAATACCTAGCAAGACGCTACCTAGCAACATGAAACATCATAAAAGAATTTCGAGTAATTAGATCCCAATATCGACAGGACAATGAAAAGGGGCAACAAGGTCCTGAGTTTCACCATACTGAAATGTAGGAGGAAGATACTACAATGCAAGAAGAACTGCATTTTCAAGTCTGAAGCAAAACTAGAAGGAATAAAAGAATTAAAAATAACCAATTGCAATGAACATCCCCAATCTTATGGAGTTGCAGGAAATTTTACCCTTTTCATGATATTCTAAAATGCTTACCCAGGATCTCTTTCCATTAACCTTCTGCCATTGCCAATCGAGGTTTTAAATTAGCAGTTGTAGCTGATGTTACACACACGTCAATGTAAATGTTATGCAGTGCCAGAAAACTGATAACATTAGCTTCTAAACATGAATGGGAGGCAGAACTATTGGGAGAAATCAATTGCAATCAACAGGATGCCTAAGCCATGACACTTAACAGTACATAAAAGATGTAATCAACGGATGCCCTAAAAAGCGTGGACTGAGCCACAAGTGTCACACTGTTCTAAGCTAGAGTAGATGTCAAAAGACACAAATAGGGACACGCAAGGTCACGCATACACAAAAAAAGCTGAAGATCCAATATAGCCTCCGACACTTGAGCACTGAGATACAACAAAAGTCCAAAAATACAAGAGCACCTCAAGAGATTGTAAATGAAATTATACTCAATACAGAAGTCCAATTCAATATTAACTAGTTCATTTGATAAGCTCATGAGCAGAATCATACCTGATTCAGAAGACCACCAAATCTACTTTTCAAAGTCATCATTTTTGCAAGTCCCTTCTCCAATGTTGAAGGAAATTGCAACAACCGAAGTGTATGACCAGTTGGAGCTGTGTCAAACACTATAACAGAATAGTCCATTGTTTGGACCAATCTGCACAAATATGTTTTCCACAAAAAATCACAGATAGTACTTAAAAGGCAAAACATTTGAAAGGAATAACAAGCTTAAATATACTAAAAAGCATGATTCTTCCATAGTCAACGATCTTAGAATTCACACATGATTTAAGATGGAAAAGAGTTCCTCATGTAGTCCAGCATTCATTCACCTAATCTTGACTGTCCTAGCCAACAATAACCACCACACACACACACACATGTCCAAAAGCCCTGCCTGCTGCCAAAACAGAAGAAACTTCATTTCTTTATTACAGTTCACATTGATGGGAAAGAGTACTTAATCAACACAATAAATCTACAACCTTCCTATCCAGTTCCAACTAGAGGCCCGGCATCACTTGATCAGTAGATCTTCGCATCTACTGAAAAAGATCGGCACACAATCTAGAGTTATCTTCACTAATGTCAAACCTGGAAATCTCAGATCAATATTGAGGCAAATGTGTCAACATGGAAGATACTAATGGAAAATCTTAAAATGACCTTCTAGGAGGTTATTCACCCTTTACCATCTCCCAACTAAAGTCAAAACCCACAAACACACATGTACATATGCATGCACGTATAGAGTGAGTATGAAAAACAATCCAAGTCCTCAGTTGTGCAATGTGATATTAGGAGAAAGTCAATAAAGACATCTAAGGCACTCGTTAAACTCCACCAAAAGGAGCTTTGGAAAATATAAAAACGTAAACATTGCATGTTTCAATTTTTATTTTTATTTTTAAACGTGTGAAAATACTGTCCTTTATTCGTTTGACATAGCTTGAAAACACTGTACTCTATATTAGCACAACTTAACAATATCACAAAAGCACGCTTTCTCCTTACTTCAGCATCTCTGCAAAGCTCATTGCCTCATCAATCCCAGGAATTGCATTCGCTAGCTCAGAGACTAAGCTATCCATCCCTTCAGAACTACCCAAGTCTTCTTGCTCGACATTCGGATCCACCTCCTACAGGATACAACACGCAAGAATGATGCGTTACAGAGATGAATCAAGAGTAATGCAGGATCATACGACTCGATTCATCCATGAAAAAGGAAAAAAAGAGTGCTTTCAAATGGCAATTGCACTCCTCTTGATCTAGCGACACAGCACAGCTTTCATCCATTCTAAGAGCATATACATTGCCATCGCCTAACATACTTCCAATCGAAAATTCGAACTTTTAGCAGACGAAACGCAATACTGGCAAAGACAGAAAGGAATGGCTCCTCCAAACCCAGCCTAAAGACGAAATTCAACCCAAGCAGAAATTTTTACACCGACCCAACAGCGTGAAGCCAAAAAATCGATAGCCCACAATCACTAATCCGCCAATTCAATGCCAACCCAATCACGCCACCGACCGATCGAACCGTCATTTCGACGGCCATTTCTCAACCTAGCCTCGCCGCAGGCCGTCGAAATGACGAGAAGCCGCCCCCCACGATCGCCGCGGCGGCGGGGGGAAAAGCAAAGAGAGAGAAGACGGGGGGGAATCCTACCATGGCGTAGAGATTGGTGAATCCGGTAACGAGGGTGGGGGACTTGGTGAAGCGCTGCTGGAAGGCGTCGCTGAGGTTGTGGGCGGGGTCGGTGGAGATGATGAGGACGGAGGATCGGACGGTGGCGAGCAGGATCGCCAGGATCGAGCTGCACGTCGTCTTCCCCACCCCGCCCTTCCCCCCGACGAACACCCACTTCAGCGTCTCCTGCTCCAGCACGTTCCGCACCGTCCCCTCCGGCATCTCCTCCGCCGCCGCCATCGGAGGCGAGATTCCCCGGTCGCCGGCCGCCGTCCGGATCGCGAAGAGAGAGAGAGAGAGAGAGAGAGAGAGAGGGAGGGAGGCGTGCGGTGGCGGAGGAAGAGAGCGCGCACGAGGCCGACCGAAGTGACGAGGCCTCTCGGGTGGTGACGCGATTCGGACGGTTCGAGGCCTTCTCTCGAATGCGGCGCACGATAGAGGGGGGATCTGCGCTAAAATGCGCCGATCGGCTGGTGGGTGCGCACGCGCGCGTTCGCTTCTTTGGCTCCGGACTTATGTCGTGTCGTGTGGGACAATCTCTCCTAGACTTAAAAAAAAAAATAATATTTAAAATAATCTTTGAATTTTGATTGAATATATAATGTATTTTCTGAAATTATAATTTGCTCAATATAATTTCTGAATTTTTACTACATGTGCAATGCAGTCTTTGAACTATTAATTTATTTGATGTGGTATCTAGACATTAGATACATGTTCAAATTAGTCTTTAGATTATATGAAAATATTTAATATTATTCTCTCACTAATTCAATTTTAGAAACAATATTGAACATTCTTATATAGTCTGGTAACTAATTTGAACGTACCATATTGTATAATTTGAAATTTCTTAAGTTAAAGTTCAAGCATTACGTTGAACAAATTAAAAATTTAAGTATCATATTACACATTAAACTAAAATTTAGGAACTATTTATATCATTTTCTCATTTCTATTTGGAATTTTTAGTAAATGTCGGAAATTAGAAAAAAATTGGAACTGAAATTTCAATAAGTGTTTAAACGATATTTAAATTTTGACAATACTACTTGGAAAAGTATATATTTTTTTTTTGGTAAATGGAAAAGAATTTTTTATAGTTGACTTGCAACCACAAAGCATATAAAGGCCCACTTATTTCGAGCACAAAAAAATCATATACGATTTCGAATGTCAATATTTCTCTATTTTCAAAAAGTGTCAAGAGTTTCGTATTAATAAAAATCAAAATAGAATTGATGGAATATCTTGTCTTTGTTTAATCTTTTTCAATTTTAAAACCGACAAGAGAAAAAAAGTTAAAAGAGATAAATATTGGAGAGAATATTTGGAAGTACCTTCTCTTTATTCGTTTTCTTCTTTCAAATTTGACTCGTTAAAAGATAAAGGTTTTGAGATACCATATGAATAAACAAATATTATTGGTCGAGCTAGACATGGCGATTATGGGAACAAATGCTCTCTCATCTCCAACTTTAAGTATATATAATCGAGCAAAGTTTATTCAGTTTATTAAATATTAAGTTAGAAAGAGAAGTATTTCTTATTAAGTGAATAAGATTTGTATTTCTTATTAAGTGAATAAGATTTGTATTTTGAAGTATAACTTTCTTTTAACATGTGAAAAAGTATACAATGTATCCACTAAGTTTAAAATTTAATAATATAATGTGAAGGAGAGCTTATGGTACGACTTTTTTTTTTACTTAATGTACATTAAGTATAAAATATCACAAAAATTATTAAAAACAGAAGTTAAAAATTGAACTTATTTGAAACATGCATAATTTGGGGTGGCACCTTAAATTCACTAGGGAACTGCTCTTAGAATAACACAATTCATAAAGGAGCCAAAAAATTCAGAGGAGAGGAAACAGCATGTTCTTCCTGTGAGATTGGTGGCTCAAACAAAAACTTCGATAGTTGAATCGGAAGTTAATCTCTAACGCCGATGCCTCGCTCCATCCTTATGTAGCCCTTCTCGCCCCATTTCGAACCTCGCGAGTTCTTCACGATCCAGTATTTGGTCCCCAGGAGAGTGCTCCTGCAGCCAACAATTCCTAAATTAATGATAATGACATTTTCTTTCAATTGATAATGGCCAAAATAAAACTTGGGGTTGGGCACGTTGCTCCTGTCTGCTCTCACCTAGGTGAATTTTTGCCTATCCAATGGTGATAGTATTCTCCCCAGAACCCTTCCGCTAAAACCCTAGATCAAAATCCATCGATTTCCATCCATGTTCTTTACCCGCAACTCATAACCAGACTCATTATCCTTAAAATGGAGGAAGAAATCAAATGTCCCTTTTCTTAGCTACAAAACCCTAGATCCATACGATGAACACAATATCGCTTGTTGTCTGGCCCTATTCTTGAAAGCTCCAGTTGGGTCGATCACCATCTTGCTCTCGCTTTTTCATTCGTCTAGTGAAATTTTTGGGAAAGGATGGGTGACGACCCACCCATGGGGTCGAGTAGAGCTCCCTTTAATCTCATGGTCTAGAGTGGCTGTTCTAACTTTCTCACGAATCCTAGAAGGGGTGGAATCTGTGTAGCTACTTGAACTTCGAATGTCAGAAGCCATTGGAAAGCTACCCAGCATCCAGGTAATCTCCACACCTGTATTCACCAGAACCATGTTTGATGGGGAAGAGAATTACAAAAGGCTAGCTGCCCTTTGTAGAAGGCCGGGAGATTTGTGGTTGGAAGAGGATATGATAATGATTAAGGGCGAAGTGCTTGCCGACCCTTATTGGCAAGCTTTATTCCAAACCAAACGTGAACTTACAGGCATTCTTTACTATAATGAAAAGAGAATGGAAATCAGACTTGGTGATATGCGATTCAATAGGATCTAGGTTGTTTTCTTTCACCTTTAGCTCTATGGCTGACAAGGATAGAGTGTTAACATTAGGCCCACGATCTTTCTCCAGCAAGTTACTCATTTTACAGTAATGTGATCTTGTTACCCAGGTCATTCATATGTATTTATCCATTGCGACTTTTGGGTACACATCTTGGGACTCCCTAGAGGTAGAATTACTGAACAAACGGTCTTAGAGATAGCCATGAAACTGGGAAAAGTGTAGGAGGTGAAGATGGAGAACAAAGGTTATGGACAAACTAATGTGGGCAAAGCAAAGATAAGTCTAGATCTATTTAAACTCCTCCGGTCTGGAAATATTGTCAATGTGGATTATAAAAAAAACTCCGTGTGGATTTCAAGTATGAAAGACTTCCACACTTTTGTTATCCTGGCGGTCGAATTGGGCATTATGCTACTTAATGCAAGTTTATTTCTTATGAACAATCTGAGCCGGAGGAAAATAAAGTAGGCAAGTTTGGTAGCTAGATAAGAGCAGAAGCGAGAGAGTATAGCCCTTTTTGGAAAGTTTTGAATGGAGAGATAAGTTCCAAACCCGAAATAGATAAAATGATACTTGAAACTCCTATCCAGAGTAATCAACAGGCCACCAATCAGCAATAAAAACAAGAGGAGGTGAACGCACTTGTCATAGTGACTGTACTTGAGGAGGAGCCCTTAAATAGAAGCATGCCAACATGGAATTTGATTTTCTTGGGGCTGATTTTACTTGACAAGAGACTCAGCTCATGCTAAAGGATACTCTTCTTGCGTTGGAGTCTTCGAGGCACCTAAAAATGGAGAAAGGGGGGAAAAAGCACCTGCAACTAAGAAGCCGAAATGCTTCCACCCTTATGAGCAGTAGGGTTCATTTTCCTAATTCCTTGAGGGAAGGACCTTACTAGAGACTCTGATCCAAGAGGTCAAAGGAATCAAGGAATGGGCTTAGTGGCTAGCTCTAATAAGTCATTGGGTTTTAAATGAAGATTGTGAGCTCGAATTGTCAAAGTTTGGGTACTCCCCTGACATTGCAAAATCTTAGAGCCCTAGTGGCTCAAGAAAAGCCCAGTCTAGCATTTTTAATGGAAACAAAAAACAAAGAAATCGTAGTGGAAATGGTGAGGAAGCATCTTCAATTCCGGAGTCTTTCAATAGTTAACTCGATTAGAATCGCAGGGGGATTGGCCTTAATGTGGAACAATGAAGTGTCATTTAATTGGAATCTTCCTCGGGCGAGCTGATGGATGTCGTTTATGAAGACCTAAATAGTGGCAGTAAAATGAGAATTTCCTTTTACACGAATCTACAAATTACCAGGAGAGACTTCAGCTATGGTAGCTGCTTTGTATGATTCATTATAGCAATACCTTACCTTGGATTTTTATTGGAGATTTTAATGAGACTTTGTACCACTGGGAGAAGTATGGAAAAAAGGAAACAGATTACTATCGAGTGACTGCTTTTCGGGATTTACTTAATGATTGCATAGTCATGGAGGTAGAGAGCAAAGATTGTGCTTTCACTGGGGCCAATAATTGAAACAGGGAAGCATTGGTCAAAAAGAGGCGAGATCAGGTTATATGCAATATCGAATGGAGAGTGATGTTCCTATACGTGGAAGCCTATGCTTTGCCAGCTATTAGATTCGACCATAGTCCTCTTCTACTATCTTTATTCCCACCAAGGATAAAAAGAAAAAGACAATTCTATTTTGAAGCCTACTAGTTAGAAGATGTTGAATGTAAGGAAAAAGTTCAAAAAGAATAGAATGACCGCACTATTCTTGGCTGAATCTAGCCAAAATATTGAATAAAATCTCAATAGCCTTGGACAAGTGGAGCAAGCAAAAATTCCCCAATGCATATCGAAAGATTGAGAATCTTAAAAAAGAGCTTACCAAGCTAACAAATAGGAGGGAAGGGGGATTGAGCAAGGAGATAGCTCAACAACTCATGATGCAAATTGAAAACCTATGGAGATAGGAAGATATGTATTGATGAATGAGATCGAATATAGAGTGGCGGAAGTGGGAGGATAGATTTATGAAGTTTTTTCACGCTATGACGATGCAGAGAAGGCAAAGAAACAAAATATCCATGCTGAAATTAGATGATCAAAATTGGTATAGGGATTCCGACCTGATTAAAGGACATATTGCTAATTCCGTCAAAGCCTTTATGACATAGTTGGCCCAAGGAATTTTCAGTGTGTGTTAGACCAATGCCCTTGCATAGTCAGAAATGAAATGAATGAAGCTTTAATAGGAACAGTGACATTAGAAGAAGTGAAACAATGGTTTTCCAATTGGAGGCTACAAAGGCACCGAGCCCAAACGACTTGAATGGACAGTTCTATCAACATCACTGGGAGATGATCCAAAAAGAAGTGCACCAAATGGCTGAAAACTTATTTGCTTTAGGTACACTAGATCTCATCTTAACAGTACTCAATACTCATATAGTCCTCATTCCAAAAGTAGCAAAAACAGAATCTATAGCACAATATAAGCCCATCAATTTATGTAATTTCAGCTATAAAACCATATCCAAAATCATGGCTAATTGATGAGGCAATCTTGGAGAATCCAAATTTTGTTTTTGTTTTTGTTTTTATTTCTTTTTTTATAAAAAGAGGCTAAAATCGAATATAAAAAAATTAGCGTCGTGGATCTATTATTCCTATTTTATCACCTAATAAAACATGAACAACTCCCTAAAATGCAATGAAAAGTATCTAGTGTCAAATGCTTATTTATTCAGATTAGCAGGCCAATTCAAAAAGTTGTGTCACACTTTGAATTCTAAACAAGAGTTATGCTACCATAAAATGTGCAATTCTAAATGAAGGTCAACTCTTGCTAGTTGTAGCCTTTGGCTAGTCGCCAAAGGCTAGGCGACCGGCCGAGGAATAAAAGAAAAGAAATTAAAACATAAAAATAATTGAAAAATTCGGAATAATATTTAAAAATTAATAAATTTTGTCCACGTCGCGGCGCGACCGTGTCACATCCGACAGTCGATGTCAATAGCAGCAAATTCCGACCAAAATTGACCAGATTGACTTGGCAATATATTGAAAGAGTTTAGGACTCAATTGACGAATTAGAAGGTTTGTAATTGAATTGGCAAAAGTGCAATAGATTTAGTATTTTTGGATAATTTTCCCCTTTAAACAATTATAATTGTGCATTTGATGATAACCAAAGAATACATACATGTATATATATATATATATATATATATATATATATATATATATAATTTGTTTCTATACAGTGTATAAGAATAAAAATTCTCAAAGAGATGGGTTGATTTGGCAATCTTATCAAAGAATCTGACTTTCATAAGGACATGATTTGGATTTCTAAATATTATGGCTGATTTGGCAATCTTATCAAAGAATCCTGTATCGATTATGACATGATTTGGATTCCTGATAACTATGGCAGCAGGCAAATTGATTAGATTAGATTGCCTAGTCGACCTACCTCTTTGACAGTATTTATCTTTATACAATGTGTAATAATATATTTGGTTTGGCATACTACCATCTATGAAATTGCCTCAATATATAACTTGACTGGTCCTTTCAATATAAGAAAATTGAATCATGCATTCTCCTTCTCTTCCCTATTCCCGATCCTTTTCCTCATGATCTTCTACTGTCAAACGATATTGTTCAGGACACCTGCAAGAAGATTGCAGTCAATGACCCAGAGTTGAACTTCATCTTCTGCATGAAGTTTCTTGGGTCAGATTCGAAGAGCCATGAGATGGATCTTGAGGGACTATGACTAATGGGGCTAAGCTGTTACAAGCCAACTTGACGGGGATGCCGAGTACGTTAAATTAATGTAGTTTATGTTAGCCAATAAATTAATGCTGGCCTATCAATCTCCATTGTATATTGGAGTCTTTTTTATTTTATAAGCAAACGCTCCATTTCTTGCAAATGGAGTTCTTTTTTCTTAAGATGGAGATCCTCTACCTATGGACAAATTCACTACTGTTTTTTTTTTTTTTTTTTTGGGTCAATAAAAGCATTTCATACTTTCATTAAACACACCGAGCTTTACATGATAAGTTGGAGTCATAACATAATATAGACATCAAAGGGGCAGGTGGTTCCTGCTGCCAATTGGAAGGAAGGGTTTTTTTGCAGAATGCCTTTGCAACCCAATCGACTGCTTGATTTGCTTCTCTCGGACAAAAGGATACTGTTGCTGAAGGTAACTGGGCCAGGATGTTTTTGCACTCCTGTACCTGAAGTTGGACGGCCCAAGACGCTTCCTCGCGGCCCAAGATGAAGTCAACTAGCTTTCAACTATCACTTTCACAGGTAAGTCTTCGGTTCAGTTCTTGAGTTTGCCCCACGTGCAGTGTCTTCCGTTCTTCCAGCATCTTCAACCCGTGAAACAGGGCTAGGGTTTCCGCCTGCAAAGGGGAGGCTGCGTGAACCTCTTTAGCGAACCCGTCGATCAAGCTTCCGTTGGAGTCGCGAAGAAGACCAGCAACCGAGCTAGCCAAATCGATGGCTGTCCACGAGCTGTCGACATTCAATTTCAGATCTGGCGTTTGCGGTGCTTTCTAGGTTACGGGTGAGTGTTCGTTGTCCTTCAATCTTGAGGAGTTCCTCGGTATCCATCTCTGAGAGGCTCTGTTCTGTACTAGGGCTGTGTCGATTAGTGCCTGAGGTTGGTCGTGGGTCTTCCGGAAGACGAAGTTGTTTCGATTTTTCTAGATTTGCCAGAGGACTTCAACTACCAGTTCCGGATCTGAGGCTTGCGTCTTGGCTAGGAGGTATTTCCGCCACCCATTTGTCCATTCTAGTAGCCGAGGTTGTGATGTGGCTTATATTTAGCCGGGGGTCTGACCAGATTTTCTGGGCTTGTTTGCAGTGAAGGAATATGTGCTCAACGGTCTCAAGGTATTTGGAACAGAGAGGACTGTTGACACCTAAATTTTGGCAACCCGTTTAGTCATTTATCACATTAAAAGATTAGGGATTAATTTTTAACCCCTAAGAAAAAATTAGAATTAAGTCGCATATCATATAGTTTTAGGAGCATTTTTATTTTTATTGCATTCGCATTGGATTGACATGGTGGATGGACTCAGGAGAATGAGACTCTAAATATTTCCTTACAAGGTCGTGGAATATACTTAATCGATTCCTTTGTGGTTGCGTCTGCATAATCTTGAACTTTTGGCAATTGAAAATATGAATCTTTCCTTTCTATGAACAAAGCAGTTATCCTTAGCATAATATATGGAATCAATCAACTCGTGAGCTGATATTTAGTTGAAAGAAATAAAATCGATAAAGATTATTCAGCATACATGATCAAAAGGAAAGAAATATGCATGAATCACCAAAAGATGGACTCACGGTCAAAAGGAGGGAAAAAAAAGGACAAATCATATCTTTTAAGCAATTAGAAGAGGAAATACAATTTGTTTTTTCGTAACCCTACCCGTTGATGTATAAAAGGAACGCTTCACGACCAAAGCAGGGAGGCCACACACATATTGAATACACGGCTACATTGAGAGAGAAAAGGAAGAGAAAAGGGTAGCAGTCGAGACCCTCCTCGCATACGCAGCCCTTTGTCAATAAAAGATCCCTCAAGGCGAATCCTGCTGCGGTCCTGACATCATCGACAGTCACTCTCGGTGTCTCCTTGCGCTAGTTTCCTTCACAGCCACCGCTGCTCAAATCACGTTCTCTAGTGTGGACGAAACTCCTCATCCCAGCCACATCCAGGCGAACCTCCTAGCGAGCCACATAGTTCACAGATTTACGGCAACAAATTGAAGAATTCTTGGGAAAGGCTTTCTGGATCAGAGGTATACGTGGACTTGGTCAAAAGCACCACGTCAATTTGGAGTCCAAGAGTCTTCTTGAGTCAGCCCCATCTCTTGAAACTTTGGGCATCCATCAAAGTTCGTGCCTTGCATGCACGTCCTTGTTTATGTTCGGGCTTTGCTGCCACGCATTGCCACTTTGCCCGCTATTGCGCTTCAACGTCCCAAGTGAATCCCATAATTTCTCGGCACTGAGTCACCGCGAGACATCACCGTGAATTCAAGCCAGCTCCGACGTCAAGTTCCACTCCCACGAGTGTTTTCGGAGTCTTGACGATTTCTCTGAGTTTGGGCTGCCATCCCCGACGCAAGCCGCATCCGTGTGGCCCGTTAGGTTATCTGCAGAATCCTCAACGACACATACTAGTCTTTCTTTGCAGGTCTCGTGGAGCCCATCGGACGACTTTCGAGCAACCGAGCACCGCCACGTTGCATCGTGAGAAGCCATTTGAGGATCGGAATTCGGAAACCAATATTCGAATTAGGTGAAAATCTTATCTATTTTGATTTCCGAAAATTCTGTTTCCTTATTTGAAACGTTCCTCGACGTACATGATTGAAATTCTCAATATGCTATCATATTTGTAATCCCGAGTAGCCTTACAAATTAGGAAATCTTCCTAATTTCGCAACGTACATATGATTGATGGTCCGATTTCACGCTCGAAATATGACCCGCAATCGTACGGAAAAATCACCAATCCGATCTCACGCTCGAGATACGATTCGTGATTTTATTTAAAAATTGGCCAATTCGATCTCATGCGCGAGATACGATTCGTCAATTTATTTCCCAAAATTAAATGGACATGGATGATATCTTGCTTGATTTGTTGCCGTGCTGCTCTTGATGCCTTTATCTGTTTGCTCCCATAAAAAAAAAAAAAAAACATTTAAGTTAGATTAGATGCATATCTTGGATACTACTTATTTTAAGGTTATTTTGCATGTCTAGAATAGGAAATTTATTTATTTTGAATTTCTTGAATAAAAAAAAAACACCAAAAACATAAATTTAGGATGTTAGACTTTCAATTCATCGATTTAAATTGCATGTTAATTTTAAATTTCGAATTTTATAAAAAAAATAAAAAATATCATGCATATGTCATGTAGAATTTAGGGTATTCTTTGCACGTCATTGCATGTTAGGATTGCATATTATAGGTTTAGAAATTCTCCTAAATAGATTGCATTTTTTTAGAAAAATAAAAAATGTCATATGCATGTCATATAGAATTAGGTTTATGAAATGCATGTTATTTAGTGATTGTAGTTAGGTCCGTTTAATTAGAAATTGTCCATCATTAGAATTAGATCATTTAGATTGCATTTAATTATTACATGTCATTATGAATTACTTTAGTCATGTCATATAATTTAGGTCATGTTGCCATGTCGCATGCATCACATGATTCTCATTAAATAAAGTTAAAATAAAAGAGAAATTGCATGTTAATTAGAAATCATATCTAGGGTTGATGATGTGAATTCTGATCTAACAACGTAGATGCTTTCGTTGCTACAAGGTAAGCCCCGTAATTTTATTCATTGCTTTACTGGGTGTTAAATTGGTGGTTTGCGCACCCACATGATCACCTCACATGTTAGAGAGATAATTAAAATCAATTCAAGTTGCTTGCCAAACATTTTTCAAAAATAAAAAAGAAAGGTACCGAAAGGGCATTAGAGAAATCTAGTGTAACCAAGTCCCCGTACCTACAATCTCTGGTTCATAGAAGTAAAGTAAATCTCCCATTACTTTACTTGGGTTTCTAATCGATCCACCAAAAATAGATTAGTGGCGACTCCTAATTGAAAATCAATTGCATGCTAAGAACTTGAACCTAAGTCGCGAATTGGTATGGGCTTGGGAGAGCCCGAGTTAAGTCCAGGCTTAACAATCCATTAGCCAAATCTTAGGTGGTTTACACCCGAAAAATTGGTCTCGACAAGGACATAATGGGTTAGGTAAAATTCTTCTCTGGTGTAGCTTTTCTTTGGTTGGTAAAGCGTCTTGACAGAGACTCCATAAAAATATTCTTAGTTTAGGGGGGATTGACATATGCCACAGTTTTGTCCATAGGCTACGAGGGGGTTGGTAGGAGGAGGAGGCCCTGCTTCGGTCCTGCGGTAAGGAAGCATCAGTGACCCTGTTATAGCCACTCTTTACTGTGTATTGTCCGCTATGGTTGCCTGTCCAGATCAATTTGTTTGCCTTCTGTTGATGCGCGATAGGAATAGCGAGAATCTCATTGACTGTTTTAATTGGTTTAACATGGGCTCATTCCACTCTTTCCTTTCTTGATCGATTAAATCAGCCACTAGATGAGGGTTGTCTTTGTTTTCTGGTCCCCCAAGAATTCCTTGTGATAGCCAATGATCTTGACGGATATGAATGGATTTCCCGTCACCCACGATCCACTTTAAATCTGGTAGTATAGCATCTTGTCCCATAAGAACACTTTGCCAGCCCCGAGAAGGCCGGGGTCCTCTGTTTGCTTTCCATAGGTCTCCTTGAGGAAAGTATAGTCCTTTCAGTAGTTGGCTTCATAAGGCTGAGGGGGATTGGGACAGTTGCCAGGCCTGTTTTCCCAACATGGCTACATTGAAAGAAATTAAATCTTTAAAACCTAACCCTCCTCGATCTTTTTTGCTTTTTAGAGTCTCCCAGTTTTTCCAATGCATGCTGTTCTTTGCATCATTTTGCCTCCACCAGAATGCTGCAATTTGTTTCTCAATTGCTCTGCAAATGGATACAGGGATCTTGAAGATGGACATGGCGTATTGTGGCAAGGCTTGCACAACTGTTTTGACCAGAATCTCTTTCCCAGGTTTCAACAGGTATTTCTCTTTCCACCTTGTCAATTTCATATTTACTCTTGCCAAAATCCATGCGAACATGTCTTTTTTGGTTTTTCCCCAGTCTGATGGTAGCCCTAGGTATTTCCCAGTTCTGTCAATAGTTGGCACTCGCATTGCATGAGTCATATTCCTTTTTAGATCCTGTGGACAGCCATTGCTGAAGAACATTCCTGACTTGTTTAAGTTAATTACTTGGCCCGTCGCATAACAGTATTGATTTAGTATAGCTGCCAAGCTCTGGCTTTCTCGAACTGACGCATCCATAAAGAAAATAGCGTCATCAGCAAACAATAGATGGGTTAGGGTGGGGCAATACTGTTTAGCTTTATCCCTTTAATGCTGCCATCTGCCAGGGCGTTGTGTATCATCCATGAGAGTACATTTGCCATCACAATAAACAAGTAGGGGGATAGGGGGCCGCCTTGTCGAATACCGCGTGTAGGGCGAAAAAACTCTGTTTGCTCTCCATTAACTTTCACGTTTAGAGATGCTGAAGAAACGCATTGCATAATCAAATTAACCCATTGATGTGAAAATCCCATCTTTAACATACTCATACTCAAAAAGTCCCACTCCACTCTATCGTATGCTTTTTGCATGTCAAGTTTCAAAATGGCCTGGAATTTTCGTTTCCTCTTTTTGATCCTCATTTGATGCAACATTTCTTGAACAATGATAATGTTGTCTTGGATTTGACGTCCATGTACAAAAGCACTTTGTTCTTGTGAAATAATCTGTGGTAGCCACTGTTTCAAGCAATTGGCCAGGATCTTTGAGATGATTTTGTAGTTGAAATTGCATAGACTGATTGGTCGAAATTGGCTGATATGTTCTGGATTTTTAAGTTTTGGTATGAGGACAATGAAAGTTTGGGAGTAAAGAACACCTGGAGTGCCATAACTTGGCACGGGGGGACACTTAAGTGCCATAACTTTTTTTCGGTACACTTAAGTGCCACTCCGGCGAAAATCCGGCCAAACGGCTGACGTGACAATTTTCCGGCGATGGAGGTCCAAAACGGCGTCGTTTTTGCATGTTGACGTGGCAAAAAAAATGCAAAAACGACGCCGTTTCGAGATCTAGCGAGGCCCACCGATCGACCGGGGGCTGGCGACCCCGGCCGACCCTCCCCCCTCCGTCGCCGGCCCTTCTGGCGGCGGCGGCGAGGGCTCGCCCCTCGGCCGCCCGCCCCTTCATCCCCCTTTTTTTTATAATTTTAGAGTATTTTTAATTAAATTAAGTTTTAATTTAATTTAATTAATTTTTTATTATGTAAACGGCGTCGTTTCGCCGAGTCGGCGCCGACTCGGCTCTCCGGCGAGCCACGCAAGCATTAAAAAATAATAAACACGTGCCACGTAGGATTTCCGGCAAGGTCGCCGGAGGTGGCACTTAAGTGTCCCATTTGAAAAAAAAGTGGCACTTAAGTGTACCGAAAAAAAGTTATGGCACTTAAGTGTCCCCCCGTGCCAAGTTATGGCACTCCAGGTGTCCCAAACTCAAAAGTTTGGTTAAGAATGGAATCAAACTGACCTGACTGAAAGAATTGCTGGACCATATTTATGATGTCACGCCCCGATCCTCAGGCACGCGCACATCCCTTACCTTTGGTCGATTTTAAAATGCGATATCCCAGGATTATGTATCGCCGACCCTTTCATTTATATATGCACATGCGGAAGTATTTAAAAATCCCCAGACAATAAAACAATGGGATAGAAAAGCAGGCCACAATTTTATTTATTAAAATTCACAATCACACATGTACAGGGTTTACAAAAGAGGATAGGACTATGCTCGAGATCATCATCCCAGTCCTCCTCAAGTCTTTCACCACTAGACTCATTTTCTTCAAACTCTTCATCTCTTCCTTCTCGCTCATCCTCGACCTCAAATGCCGGCCAACCTTCAGGAAATCTAGAGGCCTGAAATATAATCCCACAACCGAGATGAGACTATGTCTCAGCAAGTTCTACCCCCTAAGACCCGATTAGTAAACTAATACACCTTAGGGTTGCCTAAGCACAACATGAGTCAGAGGACTTACCTTGGCCTCAGATTCCACCTGCATGTTAGTACATATCAAATAGGCACCTAAGTAATCACATCACAGATCGAAGCATCGATCAAATCGACTTAGTCGATCACATGCCAACAAGACGACTCACGGTCATTCTCATTCAATCAATCAATTCACAACAATCTGATCAAAACAATGATCAATCGACCTAGTCGATTACATGTCATTCGGACCACCTCTCTGTCACATCAACACCACACTTTATAACCTCCATTCGGGTACTCAGTCATATGGCCAGATGAATGCTCTCGGGCGTCTTTTTCGCCAAGGTGACGTACCAATTATCGATCATGATAATCTCCAGCAGTACACTTAGTCACAGAGCCTCATTAATGCTCTCGGACCTTTTTTCACCAAGGTGACGTGTATAATGGACAGCACTCGTGCGTTCTTTAAGGCGCCGTTTTCACCGGTGATATCCTCCATCACCGAACCACGTATGTCCATACTGCTGCATGTAATAGACAGCACTCGTGCGTTCTTTAAGGTGCCGTTTTCACCAGTGATATCCTTTAATCACCAAACCACGTATGTCTTATTACATCATTCCTGATTGGTTTCAGCCGAGAATTTCCTCAATTCTCTTTCACAGATCCCTTTGCTTTACTATTCATCACAGCATCATCGATGCTAAATAATAACACTCGGCCATCAACCAATCATTCATTCAATTTCAGTCAATTTGGGATAAGTCCCTAAAATTGCACAATCAAATCAATTCCACGCAATGTAGAGCTCAAATAAATAAACGAACTGTACCACGACAATCGGCACGAAATTCCGATCATCGGCCATCCCGGTTGAATTTTCGGAAAATAAACAATTAAATAATTAATTTCAAAAATTAAATAAATAAATAAATACAATAAATTCAATTTAGCACAATATAAAGCTCAATTAAATAAACGGACTGCACCACGATCATCAGCATAAAATCCCGGTTCCTGACCATCCTAATTGAATTTTCGGGAAATAATTAATTTCGAAAATTAATAATAAATTCCTAAAAATTCATTTTAGGCCCGAATTATTAAATTAACACCGATAAGGGACGGGAAAAATCCCAAGAAGCATCCAATAATTACTAGAATATGCTTACTAGTTAAATGCACAATCAATTTAATTAACATGCATCAATAAATCTCTAATTTAATTATCCTAATCTAATCTATCCACCTAATTGCAATTAAATAAATCTAATCAACCCTTAGGCATCATTAGCAAACTAAGAAAGTATCAGTGAGTAAAACTCACTTGCACAAAGCGAAGACCGCGACACTGCGACGACGACGTGACAGCGGCCGAATTCCAAAATTTCGATAGCGTCGATGGACCCTCGGGCCGGGCCAAGAAACTTTACAAGCCCACAGAAATTCTGGGCTTGAGCCGACTTGCTTTGCGGGCTGAATTTCTGGGCTGATCTCACTTGGGCTTCAAATCGTTAAGCTGGGCTTCAAGTGGCGCGAGCTTGGGATTTGCTGAATTGGACTTGTCAAAGTTGGGCTGGATCGACGAGCTGAAGACTCAATTAATGGGTTGTCCTCTTGGGCTGCTGCACTTGTTGGGTTTGACTAAAGATGGGCTACACAAGAAAGCCCGAAGATGGGCTGTTCGTGCGAACTGGGCCAGGCGAGAGAAGACGCTGGATTTCACGGCCTGCTTCGTTGGTGGTGTCTCGGACGTGTGGATGGTTCGGTCACAGCCAAGACCGAAGGAGTTGAATTGTTGGGTGAAGGCAGCTGCAATAGATTTCGGTGGATGAAATTGCTGGGTGTTTGACTGGCAGGCTAATTCGGTGTAGTCGAATGGTGGTGATGATCAAGCGGTGGAGATGGACGATTGGATGAAGAAATCGTGTCTTCGGTGGGCTTGGTTCATGAATGGCAGAGGGATGTGGGCTGGTGTGGAGATTCCTTCGGTGGAAATTTGGGGAGGCTTCAGTCAACCAAAGCTTCGTGGTTGACTTGAGTGGGGCAGCAACTTGACATGTGGCCGTGGCTGGGGATGGAGAATGGAAGAAATGGGTAAAGGAAACCAAAAATGGAGGAGGCGGCAGGGATTTTTCGAGGAAGGAGGAAGCAAAATAGAAAGTGAAAGCAAGAGTGGTCTTCGGCTTGCTCGAAGGAATAAAAGAAAATGAAGGTCAAAAGCAAGTGTAGCTCGTCTAAGGCGGAAGGTGATCCACGCCAGCTAGGGAAAATAAGTGGATATTTATGGGCTGGTCAAAACAAGGGAAAAAGATGGGTGAAACCACTGCAGGGGAAGCTGCTCGTACGAAAGAGAGATAAAAGAAAGGATAAGGGAGAGGGGAATTGAGGAAAGCGACGGGAGAGAGAGAGAGAGAGAGGTGTGTACTCACGTGGATATGGGGAAAGGGGTTGTCGGCTAACAAAAAGAAACTCATGTGATAATGGGCAAAGAGACAAAATTAAGAGAGGGAAAGTGCAATGAACGTTGCATGAAGGGTGGATGTCGGCCGAAGAAGAAAAAGAAGTGAAAGCTGCAGGAGGGATGGACGTTCCGCATGGGCCGAAGAGGGGGTGTGCGTGTGTTGAGAGGGTGGGTCCAAGGAAATAAAATAAAACCTAAGTTAAAAATCTGCTCAACTTCAACATGAAAATAATTGGTCACCCAAGGCCAATTTCGATCTCGGTTTGCACAAATGAAGTCCAGGATAAGACAATCTCTCTAACCCACAAATTTCACTCAAATCCGAATTCCATTTCCTTTTTTTCGGTATCCGATTTTCCGAACAAATAAATTCGGTTAGGGTCCAATTTGAAGTCAGAAAAAGCTCAAACAACTTTCATTCGCCGAATCACTCACACCAGATGTCAAAAGTCTCTTCAAAATGGCCAATATGAGTTTTCATTCATTTTCCGCATTTCCGACCCGGTTTTCCGTAAAAATCCTAAACTCACCAGAATTTCCTCAAAAGGTGAGTCGATGTTCCTAGTATAGCTCGTGACACCACAGAACTTTCAATTTCTGAAATCGAACTCAAATCGATGGTTAATTTCACTCCGACGCACGTTTAGTGTGACCTAGGCTACCGGGTAGTTTTCAGAACTTTTTGGGACAAATGACCCGCGGTCGATTTTCTTCGAGCCACAATGAACCCACTCGACACATTGGCGACTCTCGATTGTCATGAAAATCTCAAGGATTCAAATACGGATACATGGTACCAAAACGATAGTAAAATCAAATTAGTGCCGGTTGATGAGAATTTTCCAATTTAGTGGAGTCACCCACGATCGGTCATTCATCTCGCCGAACCGACCTATCTCGATTTCAAATCGATTTTATACTTGCCGCAATGATCTCTAAAGATGAGCACGGTCGAGAAGTCGATTCCTGGTCGAATTCTCAAGTCTATTTGCCTTAAAGTCCTTAATAACTCACCCAGCTAGTCTAGTTATCTCTGAGTGGCCAACTCAGAGAAAAGCACTGTAGTCGCGCCGATGAAATGCCCAATCTATCTAATCAAAATCAGAACCCAAAAATCTGGATGTCACATATGACATCCGATTTAATTTCTTCCCAAAAATGCTGATAGAATTGCCCGCTTAGACCATCCGATCCTTGGGCCTTTAGGGAACCAAGCTGGAAGACAGCTTCTTTGACCTCCTCCTCAGTAATATCAGCCATCAAGAATTGATTAATCTCCGTTGTTACTACTCTTGGGCAGTGATTTAAGATGGGCTGAAGGTTCCTTGGACCCGTCGATTGATAGAGAGCTCGAAAGTAATCCGTGACGTGCTGCTTAATTGCCTTGGGATCCCTAGTCCAGTGCTATTCATCAGTCTTCAACATGGTAAGTCTATTCCTTTGTCTCCTCTGAATTATAGTTGCATGGAAAAACTTCGTGTTTTTATCGTCCCATTTAAGCCATGTGATACGGGAATGTAGTCCCCAATACATCTCCTCTTGCCTCCATAGATGATCAATTTTCGCCTTGATCAACTGAATTTCTGCTTTACTGGATGTTGTAGGGTGGCAATTTGTGATCTCCGTAAGGCGCTGCTTGAGCTCTTTAATTTGAATAGAAGCATTGGAAAACTTTTTTTTGCTCCATTCCAGTAGCTCCTCTGTTACTTGCTGGAGTTTTTGTGGTAAGCTTCTCCTTTGCAGATGGGGTATGGCCCAAGCTTTTTTGACTATATCTCTACAATCCTCCTCATCTAACCAGTAAGTTTCGAATCTAAATTCCTTTTTTCTTTTGCCAGGACCAGGATATAAAGAGAGGAGGAGGGGACTGTGGTCCGACCCTACAGCTGGTAAAGCATAGATTTCAACAGTCGGGAAGGTAATGCGCCATTTCATTGTGCAAACTCCTCTGTCTAAACGCTTTTTTACTAAATCTTCCCCTTCTCTGTTGTTAGACCATGTGAACATACAACCTTTGCTGTCGATCTCCATAAGTGAGCAATCATTAAGCATATCTCTAAAAGCTACCATACGATAGTAATCAGTCTCCCGTTTGCCTTCCTTCTCCCAGGTATAGAGGGTGTCGTTAAAATCGCTCATACAAATCCACGATAAGATATTAGCTACATGAAAACCTCTTAATTGTTGCCATAGTTGAAGTCGATCTTGGTAGCTTGTTGGTGCATGAAGGAATGTTATCCTCATTAATTTGCCACTTCGGGGGTCATCACATTCCAGATCTATAAAATAGTTTGAACTGCACCTCACTTTCACCTGAATCTCTTCGTTCCATAGGAGCGCGAGTCCACCTGCAATTCCTATTGGCTCTACCAAAAAAGACTGATGAAAGTTAAGTCTCCTTCTTACCTTTTCCACCATAACTGCTTTATTTTTAGTTTCTATCAAGAACACCACAGTGGGCCTTTCCAGAGTCACTAAGGCTCTAAGCTCTTGGACCGTAGGGGGGTTGCCCAACCCCTGACAATTCCAGCTCAGAATTCTCATGATGTCATTGGTGGCTTATTAGGGCTAGCCACCAAAGCCCAATCGTTTCCCTCAGTCATCATCTGAATTGGAGTATCTGCAACTCCATGTCTTCTATTAGTTGCACCCTTAAATCCTCGTTCTTCTTCTGCTTTTTTGCTCGAATAAGCTTCGACCCCTTTCTAGTTGAACCCCCTGTGTCATGGCGTCCTACTTCATTTGAGTCTAATAAACATAAGGGCTGCTTTCCTTTGGCTGACTTGTCTGCTATAGTGCACATGTCTGCTGCTCTGTTTTCATCTTCTGATGAATTTTCTGCCCTTTTTTTGCTTCGATTAGGTCCAGCTGCAGCTCTAGGGCCTCCTACAATCTCAAGGTTAGATTGAAGAGGAGTTTCAGGTATGTACTCCTCAGTCTCTGGGTTAGGTATGACTGTTCCATAAAATGCTTCCCAGTGCGGACTTTTCTCTCTTGCCTCTGCTTTGAGCCACGATCCATATTTCCCCACTTTGTTTGTTGCCCATTCTAACTGTTCGTAGGGTATTTCTTCGCAGTTGGTAGCAAAATGTCCCATCCTACCGCAGGAATAGCAGTAATGGGGAAGGCGTTCGTACTTGAATTCAACCCACATCTTTTTGGCACCCATATGCACTAGTGTTCCAGTTTTCAAGGGGGCTGATAAGTCTAATTCAACACGTACTTTCCCAGGTTTAGTGAAGGAATTGCCTTGTAATTCTAGCTGAATTTCCTTTATTTTGCCTATTTTGCCAGCCACATCAGCATAAACTTCCTCTAGAATCCACCCCGGAGGCAGACCAAGAATGTGAACCCAGAAGTCATAACTGGAGAAATCATAGCAATGTTCGGGAATATCAGGTACGCACTGCTTCAACACCAGTAAGTTACTTGAAAAGGACCAGGGACCCGTGTTTAGCACTCTCTCTTTGTCTTCATCTGATTCAAACACAAAAGAGAAAAACCCAGGTTCTTTTTGGGTGATGAGAACTGTGTTGACTTTCCAGGCCTTCTTCATCGTTGTACAGAAAGCTTGAAAGTTAACATTCGGGCGCGATAGCAGTTTCCCAAATAGGGTATGTTGACACTCTGTGATTTTATCAGTGGGGACTTCCTCCCTTACAGTAACAACATCTTTTTCAGACCATAAGTGACCCAGACTCCTACACAGAGCTGCAACACGAAGCTGATTTTCTTCCTCATTCTCCATTGTTCAACTTATTTTACAGGATCTGAACACAGGGGCTTCGTACCTGGTTTGGAGGAGAATGTTGTTTGCGATCGAAGGGAGCTCGAGGCAAGGTCTTGGATGATTGACCGCTATGGAGATCAACTCACTGTTTCTTCCAACATCCGAGAACGAGCGCAAATCGAAGATGAGGAGAACGAACAGTGCTGTTCATCGTTTAGGGTTTGGTTGGGTTTTGATCTCTGGGGCTTGCGGTTTAGGGTGGTTGAGGGGTCATATGGTATGGGTTTTCGTTGGGGTCATCACAAATGGAAGAGAAGAGTGAGGGTTTTTGGGATTAGGGTTTGGGGAAGCTATCACCCATTGGGGATAGAGAAGGACTCCATGGAAGGAGAGAAAGCTCTACTAGCGTAGAGAGGATTTCTAAGTGCTGAAAATTTAAGTACCGAGTATTGAGTGCTACAAATTCACTACTATTGGAATGAAACTAATTTCCATAAAATCAAAATCAATGTTTGTGTCGAATAAGGGGCCCATTAGCAACTCAAATATCTCAACTTAAATTTCCAACACTTGATTATTTGCACCGTTTATTTGCTATTTTAGTTAAATATCATGCATGCTAACGAGCGCATGATGAATCAATTCTAATCCAATATATCATTAAGAGTTAATAATTGTGTGGAATTGATTTGGTGTTGTTGTTTGACGGTGTGAGATCCTAACTTCGAATCCTATCCCCACCAAAAAAAAAAAAAAAAAAAAAAAAAACTCACGTTGTTGTCATTTAAATCGGATTAACTAATGGATGATATCCTCGAATATCTATATGCATAGAGTTCGAATTGAACAACAAATTAATGATTAGCTACACAGCTCGAGCCCGATCAGCCCCTATTACCTCAAGATCCACCTCATGGCTCTCCGGATTTGACCCAAGAGAATACACTTCCTTTCCAGTCTCTTTGCAGAGCTTATCTACTCGCATAATTGATCAGCGCACAAGATCGGGATGATCTTGTTGGAAATTTCCTATAATATGGGCTTACATTAATTAATTAATTTTCTATTTTAAATAATCGGATTAATGGATATTCTAATATTTGTTGAACCCTATAGTGATCTGATTAAATTGGGTATTGTCATCTATTGATAACGGGCCTAATTGAGCAGCAAAGTGTAGGCAATTGTATTTAACTGAAGCTCGTAATGGGAAGGGCCCAGTTGACACGCTGTTAAATACGATTTGTTAGGTCCCCTCTCTAGCCTATAAAAATGATAGGTTATACCTATCAGTTGCTTTACTCCCATTGAAAGCTGCTATACTGAAATAGGTCATAGAGAGGAAGATCTTGCATTCCAATAGATCCCTGATTATCAGAGTGATCTACTTTTGGCTTAAACAGGTACGCTTTAATTCCGCTGTATTTAGTGATATCGGTGTTTTACAATCATATATGGATCCGTTTCTTCTTGATTGATTAGTTGTTTATGTGAATAATATTCTACATATGGTATCAGAGCTAATCATATATGATTGTATAACCCAAATTTTTTATTTTTTATGGACAAATTCGAAACTTACTATTTTGAGCCGAATATTGTCGTTATTCTTTCGTGTGGATTTTTTGCTCGATTGATCCCGAAACCATAGGGCTTTTGTTCTACATGTCAAGATCTTTCCAACCATATATAATTTGCATAATTTCGTTGAGAATTGAGAGAGAATTTCAAATTCGAAATTCTAGGGTTTATGCGTGATAAAGTTCAAATTACTTATTAATTGATGTTTGACGTAAATCTTTGTATGGGTATTGTTATATATTAGTTTTAGCATCTTTTGGTAGCATCAAGGTAAGTTTTTAGGGTTAAAATTCAAGAAACCGAATTCTCGGCCATGGGAGCTTTAGGTCCGAAACTTTGAAGCTTGGATGTGGTAGATTTAGTTGGTTTTTTCTTCGTTTAATTCATTATAGTTAATTACATTGATGTTCTAAGCAAAACCCATGAGAAAATTTCATCAAAAATCATGTTACTTTGTACCTTTGAAGGTTCGGGTCGAAACCGGGTCGTCCGACCCAGTTTTGCTGCAAATTCGTGACCCGGCTGGAGGTTGAAGAAGACCTCTAGCCGGGCCTGGGCCTAAATATGGGCTTTCGCCCATATTTTTTTTAATTTCGTAGCTCATTTCATGGGCCTTTTTTTCAAGTTAAAAGGGAGATGGGCTTCTACAATCTTGGGCCATTCATTTAAAATAGCCCATCCTTTTTTTTATGATTAAGGTTCTGGGCTACGCCCAGAACCTTTATGTTTTATGGGCTCTGGGGCCCAAAACCAAAATAAGAACATATATTATAATGGGCCGCGTGAGGGAGATGGGCTTCCTCAATTTAAAAGGAGTGGGCCTGCAGTCCGACTACGGCTACTCGTAGGTCCTGGGCCCGCGAGAGTCCGAAATACTATTAAAATAATATAATAATAATAATAAATAATAATAAAATTTAAAAATTTAAAAATTTAAAAAAATTTGTGGCAAAAATTGTTGTTTTGAAAAATGCAATATGATCATTGGAAACACATGTTGTGAAGTGTTTCATATTGTTTGATGAATTTTGGGCATAAATTTTTGAAGTTCCCTATTGATAAAGATTAGTATATACAATTACTCGCCCAGAGAGAGTTATTGTGTATATTAATTTGGAAAATAGTATGAAGTTTAATCCCTATATTTAAAAGATGGGGATGTATAATTGAAAAATATTTATCTGCCCAAAGGGGATAAATGTTTTGAAAATTATATATAATTCCCCTCTATGTTGATATTATGGAGATGTATGATTTAAAGGATTTGTCTGCCCAAAGGGGATGGATCCTTGAAAATTATATGTAATTCTCCTTATTGTTGCTTTATAACTTCATGCTGTGAAAAATAATGGTGCATTATACACTCTGCCCAAATGGGAGTTTATAATGTACTAATTATTTTTGTTGAAATACTCATTGCCCATAATTGATCTTATTGCATTATGTGTGACAAACAGTTACCTTTGCTGTAAATAATAACAATGCCACGGTTCAAATGTTAACTGGATCAAACTTTAAGAGATTGAAACAAGACATAGAGTTTGCTCTGGGCATCGTTGATATGGACTTGGCTCTACGTGAGGATGAACCTGCCAGGCCCAATGATCAAAGTACTGCAGATCAAAAGGCCCATTATGCTAGATGGGAAAAATCTAACCGACTGAGCCTCATTGCTATGAAGAGGTCCATTGCTAAGCATCTCATTAGTGGTTTGCGTGAAGATACAAATACCAGACAGTTTCTTAAAGTAGTGGGAGAAAGATATAGAGTCTCAGATAAGGCTGAAGCTGGAAACTTGCTGAGTGAGTTAACAAACATGAGGTATGATGCTACTATGGGTGGTAGAGAATTTATACTGAAGATGGTCCACATTCAGTCCAAACTTAAGGCCCATGAAATTGTTCTTTCTGAAAATTATATTGTGCATCATGCCTTAAATGTTCTCGCCGGCTGAATTTAGCCGATTAAGATCGCTTATAGTGCTCAGAATGAGACATGGAGCGTTAATTCCTTGATTACCAAGTGTGTGACTGAGGAAGAGAAGTTGAAGAAAGGAAAAGTATGAATCTGCCCACTTAATTGTCAATGCCAAGTTGAGTTCATCTAAAGGCAAATGGAAGCTAAAGGATCAAATTCTCATGGTCCAAAGAAAGGGCAAGACTTCAAGAAAAATGGGAATTATGGAAGAAATGGAGATAAGGATTTCAAGTGTTTTCACTGCAAGAAGTAGGGTAACAGGAGAGCCAATTGCTACAAGTTCCAAGCTTGGCTAAAAACAAGAAAAGAAAGTCACCAAGGGTCTCACAAATTTAAGGAATCCAAGTCTGAGGGAGTCAAAGCTTAAAGTTGGAAACAATACCGGAGTTGATGTGGAGCGCATAGGGACAGTTGTTTTGAATTTAGATTCTGGTTTTCAGCTTGTCTTGAACAATGCTTTTTATGTTCCTAGTTTTAGGAGAAACTTAGTATCTCTTTCTTCGCTTGACAAAGCTGGATATTGTCTTCATTTTGCGAATAAGAGAGTGGATTTGAGTTATGATTCCAGAATTATTGGGAATTGTGTTTTGTCTGATGGATTATATCAATTATCTTTATCTCCAAATAGACCACATTGCTCTTTCAATGTCGAGAATAATGTTGCTAAGAGATCTTTAATCAAAGAAAGATCTTCATTGCTATGGCATAAACGATTAGGGCATATCTCCAAAGAAAGGGTAAAGCGTCTTATCAAGGTTGATATTCTTCCTCCTCTTGACTCAGATGATACTGAGACTTGTGTTAATTTGTGTGAGGGGAAAATTAACTAAAACCAAGAAGAAAGGCGCTACTCACAATCAAAGTCTATTGGAGATAATTCATACTAATATTAGTGGACCATACTCAACCACTTTGTGTGGAAATAAGTACTTCATCACGTTCATTGATGATTTCTCCTGTTATTGTTATATTTATCTAATTAAGGAGAAGACTGATGCTCTTGAAATGTTCAAAGTGTTTCAAATCAAGTTGAGAAACAATTGGGAAAAATTATCAAGATTGTCAAGTCTGATCGCGGTGGTGAGTATTATGGGTGATATACTGAGATTGGACAGCAAAAGTGACCATTTGCAAAATATTTGCAAGACTGTGGTATTATCGCTCAATATACAATGCTTGGGAGTCCTGAACAGAATGGTGTAGCTGAACGGCGCAATCGTACACTTATGGAGATGAAACGAAGTATGATGGGCAGTTCTAACTTGCCTGAATATTTATGGGGTGATGCAATTAAAACAGCAACTTATATATTAAATCGTGTACCTAGTAAATCGGTGCCAAAAACACCTTTTGAATTGTGGACAGGGAGGAAACCAAGCTTGAATCATTTTCGAGTTTGGGGTTGTCCTGCAAAGGTGAAAATTTATGATCCTTCTCAAAAGAAGACCGAATCTAGGACTATTAGATGTTACTTTATTAGATACCCTGATCATTGTAAAGGGTATAGTAACTATTGTCCTACTCGCGGCACTAGAGTCATTGAATCTCAAACTGCCAAATTCCTGGAATTAGATGTTGCTGAAAAGAGTTCTTCTCAATCTTTCGAAAGAGAAGAACCAAACAAAACGGTCTTTATTCCATTACCCATCTTGCATGATGATTCTATGCGAGAGCCGTGCAGAGTAGAAGTTCAGCAAGATGCTGATACTGGAAATATGTTGGTAGATCCTCCTACCACAAATGAAATTCCCCAGATGAGTGATGCAGCTCCAGAAATGTCTGTGCGAAGATCACAGCGACAAAGAAGACCAACACCTCTAAATGATTATCGTGTCTATCTTGGAGAAGCTGATTTTGACATTGGGAATATAGTTGATCCGACAACCTTCAAAGAAGCACTTAATAGTGATCAGGTAGATAAATGGTTAGGAGCGATGAATGACGAGATGATTTCCATGTCAACTAATCAAGTATGGAAACTTGTTGATTTACCTGATGGGCATAAACCGATCGGCTGCAAGTGGGTATTCAAAACCAAGAAAGACAATAAAGGCAACATAGAGAGATTCAAGGCAAGGTTAGTTGCAAAAGGGTACACATAGAGAGAAGGCATTGATTATACTGAAGTCTTTTCCCCAGTGTCCACTAAAGACTCTTTTCGGATAATCATGTCATTAGTGACTCATTTTGACTTAGAGCTTCACCAAATGGATGTTAAGACAGCTTTTCTAAATGGAGATCTGGATGAAGAAGTATATATGCAGCAACTTGAAGGGTTTAAAGAAGCTGGAAAAGAGCATATGGTGTGCAAACTTCAAAGGTCCATCTATGGTCTCAAACAAGCATCACGTCAGTGGTACTTAAAATTTCACAAAATTGTGAGATCATTTGGCTTTGAAGAAAACAAGTTTGATCAATGCATCTACATGAATGTAAGTGGGAGTAAATATATTTTCTTAGTACTTTATGTAGATGACATTTTACTTGCTAGCAGTGATGTTAATCTATTGAATGACACAAAAAGGTTTCTATCTACAAAGTTTGATATGAAAGATCTTGGGGAAGCCTCTTTTGTTCTAGGCATTGAGATTCATCGCGACAGATCTAAGAAGGTTCTGGGGTTATCTTAGAAAAATTATATAGATCGTGTTTTGAAAAGATTCAATATGCAGACCTGCAAGTCAAGTGATGCTCCTATTGTGAAATGAGATAAATTGAGTATAGAACAATGCCCCAAGAATGATGTTGAAAAAGAAGTCATGAAGAATGTTCCATATGCTAGTGCAGTTGGTAGTCTTATGTATGCACAAGTATGTACCAGACCTAATATTGCTTTTGCAGTGAATATTCTTGGAAGATATTTGTCAAATCCAGGTCAAGAACATTGGGTTGCAGCTAAGAAGGTGATGAGATATCTACAATGAACAAAGGACTTCATGCTTGTGTATAGCAGAGTTGAGAATCTAAAAGTGATTGGATATTCAGATGCTGATTTTGCTAGTTGTTCGGATGATAGAAAATCAACTTCTGGATATATTTTTATGATGGCTGGAGGTGCTATTTCTTGGAAGAGCACAAAGCAAACCTTGATTACCAACTCTACAATGTATGCTGAGTTTGTAGCGTGCTACAGCGCGTCAATTCAAGCGGTTTGGCTTAGAAATTTGATTTCAGAATTACGAGTTATGGACTCTATTGCTAGACCTATGGTGATCTACCGTGACAACACTGCAGCTGTGTTTTATTCAAAGCATGACAAGATCAGCAATGCGTCCAAACATATGGAGATCAAATATTATTTTGTTAAGGACTTGGTCAAAAAGGGAGATATTGTGATTGAAAATATCAGAACTGAGTCCATGTTGGCTGATCCTCTAACAAAAGGCTTACGACCCAATTTGTTTAAAGAACATGTAAAGAATATGGGTGTCTTAGATTCTTTTGATTTCTTTTGTTAGTGGGAGTTATATAATTTGTATTTTTGGATATTGTAAATATATGCAGACTGAAAATGCTTTTATGATGTCTATTAAAGCATTTATTTTCAATGATTGTTATTATTGATTCTATTGTTATCCTTCCTCCTGTTGACTGAGAAATGGAAATATAAAACAATATCTTTAAACAAATTTTAGTTTAAAGATAACTGGATGTCACTGATTATGAGATCTCATGTTGAATTGTGACATAGTCGTGCAATCTCATATTGTTTAGAAATTGCGTTAATGCAGTTTCATGTCGTTGAGAAATTGCATTGAGGACCGATAAGAAATAATGAATATTTTGATCACATGTTGGCACTATTTCTTACTACACTACTAGGCCCATAATCCATGAAAATATAATGCTTATTAAATGTGATCATGGAAGATCATGTGTTGTGGTATTTTCTTAACACATTGATCTCCATAGTCCTATACTGAGGTTATATAGGATTGGATTGATTTTGAGATGCCATTATTGGAATATTATTTTTTAAAGTTGTGGTCACATAAAACAAAATTTTCAGTTATTAACCTGATAGTGTCGTTTTCAACATAAAATATTTTTCAGCCCAAGTGGGAGAATGTTGGAAATTTCCTATAATATGGGCTTACATTAATTAATTGATTTTCTATTTTAAATAATCGGGTTAATGGATATTCCAATATTTATTGAACCCTACAGTGATCTGATTAAATTGGGTATTGGCATCTATTGATAACGGGCCTAGTTAAGCAACAAAGTGTAGGCAATTGTGTTTAACTGAAGCCCGTAATGGGAAGGGCCCAGTTGACACGCTGTTGAATAGGATTTGCTAGGTTCCCTCTCTAGCCTATAAAAAGGATAGGTTATATCTATCAGTTGCTTTACTCCCATTGAAAGCTGCTATATTAAAATAGGTCATAGAGAGAAAGATCTGGCATTCCAATAGATCCCTGATTATCAGAGTGATCTACTTTTCTTCACTTGAAGCGATGGCTCAAACAGGTACGCTTTAATTCCGCTGTATTTAGTAATATCGATGTTTTACAATCATATATGGATCCGTTTCTTCTTGATTGATTAGTTGTTTATGTGAATAATATTCTACATATCTACTTAAAATTTAATTGGGTGCTTGAAATCCTGATCAAGTCCCAAACACCTCGCAATGTGGGGTCAAAGGGAGTCATCCTAACTTGTTGCTATCAATTTCAAACAATGTTGTTCCGGTCACTGAAGATGGAGTAGTCTTATTGGTTTCATAAGCTTCAGTGAAATCCATGTATCAATTTCTAATTCTCAAGATCTGTTCATTTGAATTGTAGTATGTAATGTATCGGTTTTTGATTCCTCATTCTAAAGTACATGAAGTGCCATAAAGCTTATGAAAGTCCATTTATCAGTTTCTCATTGAACGATTTTTATCCATACAGTAGTCCACCTATGCATTGTGAATTTGGAAGAAGGAATGTTTCCTTTCGACAAGTTATATGGTTAAATACTAAGAAGAGGGATTTGCCCAGATTGAATAGCAAAAGGCATATCAATTACTAATGACAAATCATATACAAACCGTATTAATATCTATACAGAAATGACGGAGTGCGGTGCAGACAGTAGTAGTAACAGCTATCCCGTTTCTTGCTTTAAATCACATCCCAGCTGCATCAGGGCATAGATGACATTGCCTTACGAAATTTGAACTCCAATGTCAATAGCTTGATCGATTCTCTCTCTTCTACTGAGCATGATTCCATCGAATGAGAAAGCGGCTCTTGTTGGCTCTTCGGAAAATCTGACCAGTTCCAAACGGTCAGCATCCCTACGGCGTCTCCCGTGAAGAAAAGGCCTCCAGGAGCCGTCTGAAGAGTCATGACTTCTCGTCTTGAGAATATCTTGCCCCTTTCATTGAACCTGGAGTGCACGAAGTCAGCCAAGCAGAAGAAGAGAACAGTCTTGACCGAGAGACAAGGATGTCAAACCAATTACAGAAATTATTTTGGACTTACGATGGGAGCTCGTACATGTGAACGGTGTTGTCTACGCATGCACAGAGGACTGGCTAACCACTCGCATCATTCATCCCTGACAGTGCAAAAATATCATGTGCTGGACAAAATGATATTTGCAACATCAAGATATGATATTACATCACTTCCATGAGACTAGGAGCACGGTAAGAAACAGACAAAGCATCGACAGGTAAAAGATGAAAATTCATGTCTTCTCCACATGGAGCAAGCAAGCACATGCAAGGTACTTGATCGTGTGGCAATATTACAAAGATTCATTCCACATTATTCATATAGTCATTTTTAGCTGGGAAGTAAAACCAAAAAGCAATAAGACGCATATTTGTGATCTAATTTAGAAAAACAGGTCCATGCACTTCGCACATATGGAGTCAATAAGAAAAAAAAAATAATCACCCTTTGCCTACACTTTTTCCTATAGTACCATCATCAACCACAACATACCATAATCCACACAAGTGTAAAAAAAAAAAAAAAAATTAGCGAGCAACATACATGGTCATCATGATGTGCATAGGCAACTTCCAAGCTGCCTCCTTCAGTGGCAATTCAAACATTGAATGTCTGATCCAATGAACAAGATATCAAATACTGGTCCCAGCAAATTAGTGACATCGCCACATCAGTGTGTCCAACAAGTTCCAGAACACACTCCAGAGTGTGCAAGTCCCACACCTGCGGGGGAGAAAACAGTGGAGTGGCGCAGAAAAATACGGAGAGGACGTAGTAAACCAATAAAATAATGCAAGAGAAAACATAAACTACTAGGGCCAAGTCACGCCTTCCCTGGACACACAACTAATCAAGGGGAGAGACATCTATGACAAGCCCACTTACCCTTATGGTCCGGTCAATGGAACCTGAATACAATCGGTCAGGCCCCACAGTTAATGATACCATGCCCTGAGTGTGACTCCTGAGAGGCGCAGCCATCTGGAAAGGATCAGCCTCACTACCTCCTTTCCACACCAAGATAGTGCCATCCTAGAAGCAAAATTTGTTCAGTATAATCATCAAAAGACCGATATAATTCAGCACAAGTATCAACAGAATGAGGCAGTCAGTGATCATATGATCTTGTGTCCTTGTGGGAGAGAAAGATTGGCAAGGACCTAGAGAGGATGTATGTTCCAGAGGAGCAGGTCTGAAGAACATTCAACGTTAGGGATGCTTTTCTATCAGATTTAAGTACGTGATATTATCTCCATTCTCAAGCTCCGATTGGTCTACTTTTCCAGTCATATTGTAGAGGTGGCGGTTCCACTCGATGCCACGTTGGCCATATTCCATTCTTATTTTGTGAAAGGAGACCAAACGAACTTCGAGATTGAGCCATCATTCGGAGTGGAAGCTTCGGAGCTCTATCCCGATATCAAATACACGACTGTGGATCAGTACCTTCATTAGTTTATCTAATTATTGAAATCGACTGTGCTCGGTAATTTCTCACATCAACTCGAATCGTAAATAATACACGACCGTGGATGCTGCTTCTCAGGATCCTAGTCTGAAATGTCGCTCCTGCCAATCATCCCATACCCCATTCGTTCCATATGTGCACATCCATGCAGTGCTTGGAGAAGTTGCCTCTGTTTTGCAGTTGATTAGGGTTTATGGGCCAAGCTAAAAGAAAGACATGGGTTTCTCTATTTTTGCGGCATGTCACGCTAGTGTCGCTCCTTCTTTAAGAAACGAAATTTCTGCTGTCCATTGTATCACATGGTATGCGATGCCAACCGTGTAAGTCTGGAATTAGGACCGAATAGAAGTTGTAAATGGGATGAAAACTGTCGCAGATATGGGGGGCCAATCAAATAGGTAAAACTAGTCAAAAGAAAGAAAAGAAAATCAAATACTAAATTAACATGATTTGATCCGAATATCGAAATTTAAGCTTATAAAGAGAACAGCACGATATTTCATTATAAAAATAAAAGATATAATGAAAATTATAATTATTCGAACACTTAATACACTCAATGTTTTCCTAATCTTTAATTATATCTAATAACTTATATGAAATTTAGTTTCTCGTAATTTTTAGTAAAATATCATTCAAAAAGTTACATAGATTTTACTCACTAGAATTTATCTCTCTGCACTCTTCTACAGTTTCAGAGCCCTCTCTCTCAGCCACCAATGATTTGGCGCACTTCTGCCCCGATGGCTCGTCTCTATTTATAACCGAGAGAAGCGTATCATCATTTAGCGCGGCGCGAGGACGTCTTCTTCACTCTTTCTTTCTGTTCATGATGGTGTCGCTTTTCTCTGGACTTTTATGCACGAAGAGATAAGAGCTTTTCATTTCTTCTCCTATCGGTCAAAGTCAAATTGATGGCTAATGATGCCATCACTGTTCCCTTTCTTCAGAGAACGAAGCCAAAAAAAGCTGCTCATTTTCTCCTACCTTCCTGCGCGTGCGCGTTCGCGTTCATATGGCCAGCGCAGGAAGAGCATTAAATGCTGACAAGAAGAATAAACAAAGACGTCAACCGTTTTCCTCTCTCTTCATTTAATGCAAGGACGCATGACCCTTGAGATGGTCATCGCTTGCATTATTTAATTCACGAAGAGAACATTCATATGATGAGCATGAAGCGTGTTTCTACTTTCAACGTATTTATGAGAAATAAATGCTGTGTGCGTAGATGGTAGTGAGATCTAAACTCGAGATATTTTTTAATAAAAATCATGCTATTTTATTATTAATTGGATTCATTTAAATTTAGAAAGTGAATTCTAATCAATAATCTTAGTATTTACTCCAATCAAGAGTTTTCATAAATTATTTGTGCTTCTTGAAAATTGAAAGATTCGTTGTTCTCTCAACTGATAAATGATGTTTACGAATATGGTAGATGAGTTGTGATAAGGGGATGGGACAAATTCAATGATAAGTACGTGATTGTTGGTTCTCCATCTCGAACTTTGATTATTCGCTTTGGCATGTTTAAATTCTAAGCAAGTTGTTAACAAATTTAAATTGGTTTTGTCATTGCCATTTAACTTCACAATGCCCATGAAAGTAAGGACACCGTGACCTCAATTTGATCCGATCTCCATAATCAAATAATGATCAATTTGGACTCGATTGTGATAGATTTCCATAGTTGATGCATATAAAAGCAAGAGCAGGGGGGGCGATTTGGACTGGGCCAAAACTTTGGGAGCCACATTGAAAATTTCCTGGATGATGTTGTCGGTAACAAATTTGTGATTGCATCTACATAAACGTATAAAAACGAAACAAAGAAGTTTTATATTTTTATCCACTTTTATCCCAACCCTCCCACAAGATTTTTTTATCCAAATTATATCTTTCTTATATCCGACATTATTTTGACTTGATTTGAGTAAGGACGAAATACAAGATATGTTAAATTATATTTTATTCTGACTTTTATTCTGACTACCAAACGCTAATGGTCTACGCTGTTTCAATCGCTGCCTCCACTCGTTTGCTGCTCTCTCTCTCTCATCAACCATGGTTCTTTTTTTGAATTGGGATATGTTCAGTAGAAGTCCTAAAACTTATCAGAAAGTGCAATTGAGTCTTAAAACTTACAAAAAGTGCAATTGAGTCCTAAAACTTGTCAAATTGGTTCAATCGAGTCCTAAGGCTAACGCCGTTAAGAAAATTAACGGAAATTGCTGACGTCGGCATGACGTGGCGCGACGTAATCTTTTAAATGATTTTTTTTTTTATATATGGCTTTTTAAATTATTTTTTATTCAAAATATTTTAAAATTAGATTAAAAACTAAAAAGAAAAAACAAAATTTATTAAAAACAAAATTGTTCAAAAAAAAAAAAAAAAAAAAAAAGGCCACCGGTATCCGCCGCCGCCCATCGCCGGAGGGGCTGCGGCCGGCGGGGTGGCCGGCCCTCGCCGGGCGAGGCCTCGCCGGCCCCGTGAGGGCCGGCCACCCGCCGGGTCGGGCGACCCCGAGTCTGGGCACGCCGCGCCCTCGCGGGGCCGGCGTGCCCAGATCCGGGCGACCATCGCCCGTCATCGGCGGCGTCCTCGCGTCCGACGAGGCCCCGTCGGGCGGATTCGAGGGGAGGAGCAACCCAGCTCGACGAGCCAGTCAACGAGGAGGACGAGGAGGAGCTTGAGGCCGTCGCCCGCTCCGCCAGCTTTGCCGAGGAGGACGACGCCGCCCCCGCCGACTACGGGCCGCCGACTACGGGCGATGGTCGCCCAAATCCGGGCGTCCCCGCCCGACCTCGGCGGGGGTGGCCGGCCCTCACCAGGGGCCGGCGAGGCCTCGCCCGCGAGGGCCGCCACGCCGTCGGTCGCCGCCCCCGGCCACCGTCGCCGGCCCCTCCGGTGGCCCTTTTTTTTTTTTGAACAGTTTTTTTTTTTAAAATAAATTTAACTTTTCCTTTTTATTTTTAATCTAAATTTTAAATATTTTGAATAAAAATACTTTAAAAATTCATATATAAAATAAAAAATTCATTTAAATTACGACGTCATGCCGACGTCGGCAATTTCCGTTAATTTTCTTAACGGCGTTAGCCTTAGGACTCGATTGAATCAATTTGACAAGTTTCAGGGACTTAATTGCACTTTTTGTAAGTTTTAGGACTCAATTGCACTTTCTTGACAAATTTTAGGACTTCTGCTGAACATATCACTTTTGAATTTCGACAGAGACGCGGTCTAGCTTCATGCTCTTCTTCTAGCACACGTATTCTTTTGGTGCTATGATGTGCAGTCCTCCACAGCCGCGTAATTTTCTGTAATTGTGTGGTGCAATTCAGAGGAATGACATGTATACATGAGTTCAAACATCAACCACACTGGATGGTGTTCATGCACTGTGCGCACGCACAATAGTCTCTTTTAGTCTTGAAAAACAAAATTGCATTTCGCACCATTTGCTTTGCTCGCAGACCAAAAGAACGAAGAAGGCAGGCATTGTCGGCAAGTGCAGCAAGGATCTTGATGATGTTATAAGCAAGTTCTGGGTGCAAATAGCTGAGTATCGAATGAATACATGGCATCGACCATGCCTCGTGAATTATGGACATTAATGTCTGAAAGGAAGATGGGGATTCAATTAAGGACTTCTGTTGGCAAGTCTGCATAAGCAGATTTAAGAAAATGGAGGTCAGCCAACATAGCAAGTATTTCTGCAAGTTTTGTGGGAAGGTAAATCTTGTTGCTGCGATTCTGTAATATTGCTTCTCCATTATCTTTCTAACTTTGTGCCTCACGGTATGCTGTGAAGAGGAAGGCTGTATGAATCTGGGGATGCAAGGCCTGTGGTAAAGTCCAGGCGGGCGGAGAACTAATTTGGAATGCAAATGCTTTTTCCTTCGGGGCAGGTACAAATCTTAAGTCCACAACCTTTTATAGTTGTTGGACGTGTACATAATTTGACAAACATTAAAAAAAAAAAGGGAAAAGACAAATGCATAAATGCACACAAACAAAGTCAAATAATATCCACACAATAAATGCACTAGAAGATAGGTGCGGCGAACTCTTCAATGAGCTTTTATAGCATTCTCCGTCTTCTCTCTCCTCAGCTTCAGGGTGCAGGAGGTTTCTTCATTAAATGCTTGTGGCTTTTTTTGTCTTCAATCTTCTTCCAATGCCTGCCATGAATCATGCTTCACGGATTCGTTTTCATTCTTTTTCTGACGCTCACCATAAATTAAGGCATTCATTGAAAAGTACTAACAACCAAATCTACGACTCAGCAACAAGCATGCTCAACTTGTTAAAAAATCACTTTTATACTATTCCAAAAGCTAGGACGAATGACCGAAAAACTCTTTTTCTCATCTTCAGTTTCAGTGCCACGGCACTGCTGGTGACGGTAAGCAGTACGGTCCGGAGGCCGAGGGAGCAAACTGCAAGTTGAGGTGGCCATTCACCTCTTCAACCATTCTTGTCAGCAGCATAGGCCCTTTTTGTTTATTTTTATTTCTATCCCAGAATAAAAATTTATATTCTTTATTTCGAAAAAAAAAAAAAATAGAAATGTATTTAGTAAAATTTTTGTTCCCAAAACAAATTTTGAATTGAAACAAGAAATAAAAAAAAATTATTTCTTTTCTTACTTTACCAAAAAAATATATATTTTTTATTCCTCGGAACAATTTCCAAAAATAATTTTTCTCTCTCATCTTTTTTCTTCTCTTTCTTTTCTTATTCTTCCCCTCTTCTTCTTCTTCTTCTTCTTCTTCTTCCTTTTGCCGGTCACCGAAAAGCCTTGGCCATGGCCGGCATCGACGACCCGATCCATCCGCCAAACTAGGGTCGGCGACCTCGTCAGAGCGTCGCCGGCCCTCGGAGATGCTGAGCCTCGCCGTGGCTAGGCGAGCTCGGTGTTGCCAGATCTAGGCGAGGTAGCCACCGAGGCCACCGGCGAGGCTCGACCTCGCCCAAATCTGGTGACGCCAAGCCTTGCGGTGACTTGGCGAGGCTTCAGCGAGCTCGCTAGAGCTCACCCAGCCGATCGTCAGCCGCCATCGTGGCCGGCTCACGGCCACAAAGAGAAAGAAGGAAAAAAAGAAAAAGAAAAATAGAGAAGAAAGAAGAAAAAAAGGAGAAATATAATAAAAATATTAAAAAACTAAAAGAAACAATAAAATTATACAAGTTTACCAAATGCATTTCTATTCCTAGAGTATAAATTTTTTGTAGTTACCAAGGGTGCGCATGACAAGCACCTATTTCTGTTCCAGAAATAGTTTTTCTATTCCGAAACAATTCGGAATAGAAATCCGTTTGGTAAAATTATTTTACTTTTCTATTTCCGAAATAGATTCTTGTTCCGAAATAGGTTTGGACTAGAAATCGAAATAAAAATTTTTTATTTTTCTATTTCGAACAAATAAGAAATAAAAAAATTTTCATTGTTCATCGCCGCCCGCCACCGGTCGCCTCGGTCGCCGACCGCTGCCACCACCGTCGGTCACCGGCCGCCGGTTGCACCGCCGCCGCCGCCGCCGCCCGCCGCCGTCACCGCCGGCGCCACCGCCGCCGCCCGAAAGAAAGAAATTTTGTCCGAAAGAAAGAAATTTTGTGTCGTTATCAAACGGTTATTTTTGCTTAGAAACTCATCCAAAACTATAAATAGAAAAATCTATTTCTATTCCGAAAACTATTTCTAGAACGAAATGATTTCATGCGCACCCCAAGCGCGTTCTTATACTCGAAATTGTTCCCTGAACAGAAAAAAAAAAAAAACTATTACTTGTTCAAAAATTGTTCCCCAGGAATGAAAACGTTACCAAACACGCCCTTAGCTTGGAGAGAAAAAACAATATGTCCTTTGAGAGCGTCATCTACTTTGGCTATTGTTTCGCTTTAAATCTACCCACCCCCCCCCCACGGGCGCTTTTATGGAGATAGACACGCAATTTTATCTTCTGTCTTTTGTTTGTAATCAGCAAAATGTCATCATCTTTGAATCATCGTCTATCAAACAAATTGAACTGATTGTCATTTTTTAAAATTCTATTAAAAGTTTTTTATTTCTTCAGTGATGTTTGATCCTTTTTGTTGCCAATTTTTAAGAATTGGCCAAAGGCAGATGCTATGTCCATGTATTGGAATCTCTTTTGAAGTAAGGCAAGTTTTGACCCATGAATTAAATGAAGTTGCTCACTTTGTCCAAGGCCTTGGATATTGTGAACACCATACTTTTAGTAACTCTAGTAATAGTAACCTTGACAAAGAATGGCTCGACCAAGTACCACAATATGACCATCTCATATAAGAACATTAACGGTGGATTATGCCCTTTGCAAGTTTTACTTCAACTTTTGTCACAACACTTTCTCTTCAAGTTGGGTATAAGCAGTGTCTTTTCACAGGTAGTACGCAATAGTTAATAATTCTTAGAATCCCGAATCCCATCCAAGAGAAGGGCATCAAGCATTTGAGGTGGCAACTTTTCCTGATGAATCTAAGTTGATGAATAAATCAATCGGACTGAGTTGTGATGTGCATTTAAGTTAATTTTCCAGATTTTTCTAACATCATTAATACCTGAAAATTACCTTTCCAAGTCACTACAAAAATTTACCAAAAAGAACTAAGTCCACCTCAAAACATCCTTTGCCATTCAAATAAGAACAGTGCGACCATCCATCATAGGCAACAACCACAGATACGGAACAATAGAGATCACTGCGAGCGAAAATAAACAGTGACCCATTTGGCGATACACGACTTATTGAACGAGAATCATTACAAATTACAACTAAGAGACTCTCATCCAACTCTAGCCCAATGTGCCTGCGTGCGTGCGTTTGTGAGAGAGAGAGAGAGAGAGAAGAGAATAGTTCAAGATGGCAATGATGAATCACTGCACATGACATTCTCAATCTTGAGCAAAATATTTCTCCTCGGCGTCGTGGCTGGCCTGCCTAAGCCAGCGATCGTCCAGGCTCTCGTCCTCATCTATTTTGGAGTAATCCAAGTGCTGGTGATCTTCCCGACAAAAACTTCTGCTGCATAATGGAAGTGAACCGATCCATCTGGTTTTGAATATTCATAGCAGATAAAAGTTTTGCCCCCCATCTCCCCTGCAGCGGCAGTCTGCATACCAACATCAACCGATCCAAGTGGTTAGTATTTCAGGGTACAAAATAAACTCAAAATCATCATAACAACCTTGGTCGTGCATGAAATAAGAAGGTCTTCTCAAAGCTAGGAATCCTGAATTGTTTGATAATATTATCTATCTTCGTGACAATATGCATTGCTTCAAGTCTTACACCGATATTTATGATTCTATGAAAAAAGACGAACTATAGGGATACGTTTGGTAACTATTCCGTTCTTGGGGATAATTTCCGCTCAGAAATGACTTTTTTTATTCTGTTTCCCAAAATAATTTTTGAACATTTGAAGACGTTTGATAAGGGGTTGTTTGGCAAATTTTTGTTTATGTTCCCCGGAACACAATTTTTGTTCTTTTTTTTCCGGGAACCAAAAAAAAAATAGAAACATGTTTATTTACACTTTTGTTCCCATGAACAAAAAATTTATTGTTTTTTTTTGTTCCCAGGAACAAATTTGGAATAGAAACAAGAAGTAAAAAAAACTTGTTTCTTGTTTCCGGGAACACTTCCGAGAAATACTTTTTTTTCTCATTTTTCTTCTTCTTTTTTTTTTTTTCTTCTTCTTCTTCTTCCTTTTGCCAGTCACTAGCCTTGGCCATGGCCGGCGCCGGCAACAGGCCAGACGAGGGCCGGCGACCTCGCCGGAGCGTCGCCGGCCCGAGCCTCGCGAGCTCGCTCGGGCTCGCCGGGCCACCTCTAGGACAGCATCGCCTGGGGGTGGCCCGACGAGGCCGAGCTCGCATGGCCAAGGCGAGGCTTGGCCTCCCTAGCCGGCGCAAGGTCGGGCCTCGCCAGGCCAAGGCGAGGCCGACCTCGCGCTGCCTGGGGGAGGCCGAGCCTCATCGGTGGCTTGGCGAGGCTCGCCTAGCCACCGGCGATCTCGCTAGGCCACCGGCGAGCCTCACCGTGGTTGGGCGAGGCCGCCGGCCCTCGTCGGCCGATTCTGCCATGGCCGAGGCCGGCCAAAAGGAAGAAAGAAAAAAAAAAAAAAAATAAAAGAAAGAAGAAAAAAGGAAAAATAAAATAAAAATATTAAAAAATTAAAAGAAACAAAAAAATTATACAAGTTTACCAAACGTGTTTCGTTATTTTTCTATTCCAAGAATATAAATTTTGTGCGATTACCAAACACATTCTTCTCGTTCAAAAATTGTTCTCCAAAACAGAAATAGTTAACTATTTCTGTTCCGGATAACAACTTTTGAATAGAAACATTACCAACGCACCCTAAGTATCAAAAAATTTTATTTCCGAAATAGAAGTGGGTTTGGTAAGACTCTTAATTTTTTTATTTCTTTTAATTTTTAATAATTTATTATATTTTTCTTGTTTTTCGCTTTTTCCTTTTCTCTTCTTCTTCCTCCTTATTTGTGGGCGGCGATCGATGATCGTCGATGGTAGCAAGCAGTGGCCAATGACTGGCTAGGAGGAAGGAGAGCGAAGAAGAGAGAAGGAGAAAAGAAGAAAAGAAAAGAGAGAAGAAAAATAGATTGTGCTTGATTTTGAAATTACCCCGAGAACAAAAAGTAACTTTTTTCCACTTCTAAATTTTATTCCAAATCTATTATTAGGAACAAAAATTTATCAAACAGATTTTTATTTTTTATTTGTTCCCAATAACAAAAGAATAGAATCGGTCACTATCGAGCAAGTTAACAGATAGACCCTAGGCAACCTACAAGGTCTAGGAGTATAAGGGCCAACGTGAGTGCAAGTCCTCAAAAAATATGCTTGCTTAACATTCGAAAATTGAATTCCTTAACTTGAAACGGAAATATATTTTCTTGAAAAAAAATTTCCCAACAAAAATTTATCTTTATCATGAGTTTTTCCGCAAAAAACTTCATGTTTATGGTTTATACTAAAACTATTTCAAGTCTTGTTTGGTTATTAACTTGAAAAGTATTGTTTGGTTATTAACTTGAAAATGATTTCCTCCCTCGAGAGTAGAGAAAAGTTTCCTCGTTTTTTAGGGAGGATGTTTTCCTTTACTATAAATGATTTTTCATTAATCAACCATTTTCGGTTACTAAACATGTGAAAATATAGAAAATGAATTTCCAGAAACCCTTTTTAACTAAAAAAAAAACACACCCAGTAAAATGCAATTTCAATATCAAAATGATAATCTAAAATTAAATCTTTCACATTTAATGATAAAGAGATTATTGTTATAAATGCCTAACTTACTTGCATCATGCACACTATTTAATTACTGAATCAATCTAACAAGTTACTCTTGTTTCCACAAGAAGTTATGAATTATTTATAAAACATATTTTGTTGGCCAAAAAGTTATTTCTTTTTATCGAAAAGTTGGCCAAAGAGTAATTTATGTGATTGACTACAGGAAAAAGAATTTGCACCTCAAAACGATCATGTAACAACCATAAAACTCCGTAATATCATGTATATGTACGCGTAGGCATGTTGAGTAGCTCATTGTCTTCTCATAGTATTTTATATTATTTCATATGAAAAAGTAAACCTAAAAACTGGTTTCAACTTCTCTTTTATCAAAATCATGGTAAATTATAATAGTACAATATCAATTGAGAAAACAAACTATACTTTATTTTAAACAAATTTTCTAAAACTTCAAAATTAGGATTACTTGAAATTTTAAACACCATCCAAACTTAAATCTGGATTTTCTTATTTTGTTAAGCTAAGTTTTTGTCGTTTCAGGGACAACATCGTTATTAAAATAATTTATATTTGATTATCTACCCCTTTTTTCCAAGACTAACATCGCAAAAAAAAATCTCAAATTAGTGCATTTATGTTATATTTACCAAAAATTAATTTTTATATCATAAAAGTTTATATTGCTATATTCATATCATCCTAGTTTGTGACATTGGAAATTAGTCTTGGGCGTACATGGCACTAGTGTACTAGCTTGGAAATTTTGTAGGGATAAGAAATTAATTTAATACAGATGTAACAGAAAATTAATTTCATGCACTTTTTTGCGATGAAAGATCAGATAGGGAAAAGTCAATTCGCTGGAAAGGCATTTCTTGAAATGACAATCACGCCTTTCTGGAATCAAAGTATAAAATGGCTCCGCGTGAAGAGCCCCCGCACTTCAGCGCGCGCGCTCTCCCTTTGTTACAAGCAGTTGGAGCAGAGTCGCTACAGAGGCCGAGCGAGTTCGCCGGAGGAAATCCACCGACTCCGCCGTGGAAAGCCACTCCGAGATGGCGGAGAAGAGCAAAGTCCTGGTGATCGGAGTCACCGGACTCATCGGAAAGTTCGTCGTGGAAGCCAGTGCTAAGTCCGGACACCCTACCTTCGCTCTCGTGGCACCGCCGTCCACTCCGTCCGACGCTGCCAAGGTCGACCTCGTCGAAGGTTTCAAGAGCTTAGGCGTCCACGTAGTTCTGGTGAGAAGCTATTTCCCGTACGATCGCCTTCGTTTCCGACATCTGGTTCTGCTTCGAGGAACCGAAGCGTCGCCTGCCGTTAAATCTCGTTCGCCGTCCTGAGATACGTCTTCAGCGGTAGAACCGGAGTTGATTTTCGTCTCCTTCGCTCGCTCGATCGAGTTGATTGGAGTCATGTTGCGATTTGGTGTTGCTCTTCGTCATTTTTCACACTGCCTGACAAATCATCTCAGCTTCGCGTGTTGATTCGAACGAGTGCATTTTCAGACAAATCTCACAGGAACTTCCTTATGTTTTAGCCGTTTATGAGACGGCTATAGCTACGTAGCTGCACTGGCCTGTTCTTCAGATGCCATGGACGAGAATTCTGTAGTAGCTTGTTTTTTATTTGTCATAGTATTTTTTTCATCTGATAAAGGTCTTGAAGTATGAATCTCTCCTTTTCTTAGTCTTCCCACTGCCAAAACAGGATTTGTTGATGATTGCTGATTTCATCAATAGTTTATTCATGCTCTTGGTCATTTGATTATCAGGGAGATATAAACGACCCAGGTACTCTGTTGAATGCGATCAGGCAGGTTGATGTGGTAATCTCTACAGTTGAGACATCACCAGAGGACCAATACAAGATTATTGCTGCAATTACGATAGTCGGAAATATAAAGGTGGTGCTGTTTCGAATGATTTTGTCCTCGTAATCACTGTTCGTTTAGCATTTGACTGATGATACAGGTTGTGTTAATTTAATTCTTTCCTTCTGGCATAAGTGCAACACCTTCTCCTTGTGAGCTTCGCTTTGATGTAATGGGATGCATCGACTCATTTATCTGTAAACTTCACATCTTTTTTCATCTTAAATGGTCATGACTTTGTGTAGAAGTCCGTGTGTTTGGGTTTCCTCTAGGTCAGCAAAGAAAAAAACGTAAGAAGTTTCGATCACTCAATACGGACTATGGACATGTATCCCAGTGCTTTGATCATGAATTCGCAGGGAACATGAACTAGTTTAACCTTGAAATGGTCCTTTTCAGGAGTATTGTTGTTGCATAATGTTATCCCACGCCACTTACTGGGATAGTACTTAGTAGTGACTGTTGTTGCTGCGGGTGGTTGACAGCCAACAATGAATGGAACTCAGCATGCTCCCAAAAGGCGATGGACTTTCCTCTAATATCTTAGCACTTGTGAAAGTGTCCATCCAAGCAAGCAGCATGTCTGCATATTTTATGCTTGACAGTTATCTGGCTGCCGCCTAACATTTAAATCTTCACTTTCCATTTCTTCCATTTTTCTAATAGCACTTGGGCTAGAATTTGCTTAATTGCTGAATCTTTTATTTTACTTATGATCATTTTTTTACTCCGTTATAGTAACATATTGACAAAAAAAAAAAGAAAAAAGAAAGAAATTCAGTCTCCTATAAGTTTGTTTTGTTTTATTTTGCCAGAACTCATATAATTTTGTCAGATAAGGGCAATGTGCTCTAAATTTTCGTTGTTGTCCAATAGAAATGTTTCTTCTGATTTGGTTATTTTTATTCTAGAGATTCTTGCCTTCAGTGTTTGGAAATCATGCGGACCGTGCCCATGCTGTGGAGCCAGCAAGAACTTTTTATGCTGCTTACTATACCGACATCCTCCGCCTTCTTGAGGAACAGGGAATCCCGTATACCTATGTGTCTTGCAACTTTCTTGCGGGTTGGCACCGTACTACTTTGGCACAGCCTGGGGCTACAGCTCCCTCTAGAGATAAAGTTGTCATCTTAGGGGATGGTAATGCAAAAGGTAAGTAGCAATTTGTTGAAATACGTATTCTGATTCGTCGGGATTTTTCTGTACAATTTTTACGATTTAACTACGGAAGTGATCAGATTGAGGGTAGTTCCTGAAGCTTGAGAATTTCAGGCAACCCCCTATCTGGAGATGTCGGGCCTTGTACATACGTTAGTCTTGACTTCCAGAGACTCATAAATGATATGAAAGCGATGTTGGTTATCTTGGCACAGTGCCGCCTGGTCGGCATATTAAGAAGGTTACCGTTATGCATCTGGTTGAGAAAAGAACATATGGATGCATTCGTCTCTAATAAAATAATTATTTCAAGAAAGTTCTTTAAATGTGAAGCGAAAGTATCTCTAGGAAGATGAAGGTTTCTGTGTTATATTTATTAGCGAAATTCTGAAATTCTCCCTGTCAATATACAGTGGTGTTTAACAGGGAGGATGACATCGGCATCTATACCATGAAAGCCATGAATGATCCAAGGACCTTGAACAAAATTCTCTACATTAGACCTCCTGCCAACACCTACTCGATGAATGATCTCGTGTCTTTGTGGGAGAGAAAGATCGGCAAGACCTTGGAGAGGGTTTATATTCCAGAGGAGCAAGTTCTGAAGAAAATTCGAGGTCACAGATGCATTATTATCAGATTTCAGCATGTGGAAATTGTCTCCATTCTCTAAGATATTTAAACCTTTTGATGTCCATCGGTCTACTTGTCCGCTCATATTGCAGATGCGAGATCTCCAGATGATCTGATGTGGGCCATATACCATTCTATTTTTGTGAAAGGAGACCAAACTAACTTCAAGATTGAGCCGTCATTTGGAGTGGAAGCTTCGGAGCTCTACCCCAACGTCAAATACAGCACCATGGATGAGTACCTTGATCAGTTTGTCTGATTGTCGAAACTTACTGTGCTTGGGGATTTGATTTCTCACATCAGCTCGGAATCAGAAATGGTAATAGTATTCTGCTTCTTACGAACCTAGTGTGGAACGTCGGTTCCGTTAATCATCTCATTACACTGTACGACCTTCAGTTATTAAGACATACTTATGAATACTGAATGAATATGTGCTCATCTGTGCTGTGTGCTTGGAGAAGTCACTTCTGTTTTGGAGTTGTTTTGGGTTTAGGGGCTAGCTAATAAATAAAAAGGGTTAATACCCTAAAAAACCCCAAACTGGTACACCTGTGACAAATTTACCCCAAATTATTTTTTTGACCACCAAAAACCCCAAACTGGTACATATGTGACAAATCTACCCTCCGTTAACTTCCGTTCGATTTTGCCGTTAATTTTGCTGACGTGGTTGCTGACGTGGCAAGCTATGTGGAAATTCACAGGTTTAATACCGTTAAAACCCCAAACCGGTATATTTATGACAAATTTACCCCAAACCGGTATATTTATGACAAATTTACCCCAAACTGGTATATTTATGACAAATTTACCCCAAGCAAGTATATTTACGAGAAATTTACTCTAAATTAATTTTTTCGATCATAAAAACCTAAATGGGTACACATGCGGCACATTTACCTTCTTTCAATTTTCCCAAATTTGATTGAGTTGTGATTACCAATCAATTTTATTTTCCGGATTATTTTCTACGTGGCATTAACCTTACTAAAACATGTAATATAAGATTAAAACAATATGAACTTTTGATAGCTGCTTAATTTCATTCTATATTATTATGAAAATATTTAATGTGATCATTTCATTGATTCAAGTTAATGGAATTTGCTAATTTGGTTTCTAATTCGATACGTTTGAACGGTGGAAAAAAAATGCTATGTATGGATTATTCACGTAAGTTATTCAATTTAAATTAATCAATTGTGATCCTCACCGAGCCCTCACCGACCCTTTTTCTACAATCAAAACAAGGGCCTGTAGCCCTTGTCTTTTTTTTTTTTTTCCTTTCTTTTTATTTATTTTTTATTTTTTAGAGAAAAATAGCTTTTCTTTAATCTAATTCAATTAAGATGTTAGTTAAAAATTAGGATTTGAGCCTAAACGACATTGTTTTAATCTTATATTACATGTTTTAGTAAGGTTAATGCCACGTAGAAAATAATCCGGAAAATAAAATTGATTGGTAATCACAACTCGATCAAATTTGGGAAAATTAAAAGAGGGTAAATGTGCCGCACGTGTACCCATTTAGGTTTTTTATGATCGAAAAATTAATTTAGAGTAAATTTCTTATAAATATACTTGCTTGGGGTAAATTTGTCATAAATATACCAGTTTGGGGTAAATTTGTCATAAATATACCAATTTGGGGTTTTTAACGGTATTAAACTTGTGAATTTCCACATGGCTTGCCACGTCGCAACCACGTCAGCAAAAATTAACGGCAAAATCGAACGGAAGCTAACGGAGGGTAGATTTGTCACATATGTACCAGTTTGGGGTTTTTGGTGGTCAAAAATAATTTGGGGTAAATTTGTCACAGGTGTATCAATTTATGATTTTTTAGGGTATTAACCCAAATAAAAAAAAAGGAAAAGGGTTTATGGTGTCGTGCCAAAAGCCTTTCCCAAATTTGGGTAAAACCTAATTGACTTCTCAACCCGTAGAAGACTTGATTAGACAAATTGAAGGCACATGGAGTTAATTAGAGAAGCGGTAAAAGTACAGGCGTGAAAAGTACGAAGCATCGTTTTTTATTCTCGTAGTGGAGTATAGTTGATACTGACTTTTCTGACATCAAATACTTTGTACGGCCTCGAAGATCTCCTCAGAATCTAAACTCGAGGTTTACTTAGTAGAATTTTTTTTTTTTTTTTTTTTTTTTTATAGAAGTCAGCAACGGTGATATTTTTGTCGCCAGTTGTCGAAGGGTAAGCTTAAAGAATAGCCAGTTAAAACCCATTAATAAATACCTTGCGGTGTTGGATGATCCTTAATGTTTCGAGGACTGTTATGGGCGTGGAACAAGCAAGAAGAAAGAGAGGGCATGCATGATGAATCTGGACACCTCACGAACCAATTTCTTTACTAATCATGGTGGGCGCGGACTCACGTCCTTTCCTAATTAAGAAAGTCCAATAAGGCGATGTCTATGTAATACTGTGTTTACAAAATAGGTAAATTGCAATTTCAAATTTCATATAAATGATCTAACTATAAAATCTTTTCCATTCAATGATAAAGAGACTATCTTACTACGTGCTTAATATATGTGCATTGAACTCATTCTTTAGGAGCGGAATCAATCTAAAAAACCTCAGTTTTCTTTTCTTAAGAACTTGTGAATTTGAAAATATAGAAATATTATGTTGCCCAAAAAATCAAAAAGAGTAATCTCTTGATCAACCCCACTTTGGAAAGAATCTAGTGCACCTCAAAACAATCATTTAGCGATATGAAACGTCATGATACCGTGCATGTACTCATGCAAGTACATGCACGTCGGATAAACTCATTGCCCTTTCATATCGTTTTCACTAGTCTTTTCATATGATACAAAAAAATGGTTTCAACTTTTATTTACATGAAAAATCATTGTAAGTTATAATAGTCTAATATCGATTGAGAAATAAAATCATCATACAAAATAAATTAAAAACTTAAATCTTTAGCACCATCTGAACTCAAGTGTAGATTTTTATTTTTATTTTTAGTAAGTTAAATTTTCTTATTTCACAATAATTTGAATCATCTCTCAAACTCGACAAAATCTTTATTGAAGTACTTTGTATTAGATTTTCTTCTGTTTCTATTAGTCCACTTCGCATGTACTTCTTTTCCAGCTAATGATGATATCAAGAAGTTCACATAAACGACATCTATGCCTTTCTGAAATCAAAAACAGATGGACGATTCATCTGGGATCCCGCCAACAGCTACGGCCCGAGACCGAGTGGGGAAAAACCAACACCGCTGGCGGAAAGAACCTTAGGTGGTCACGAAGAACAAAGTCCTGATGATCGACACTAGGAACATTCGATGTGCGAGGCGTCTATGCAGTGCTTGGAGGAGTTACTTCTATTTTGGAGTTTGATATGAGTTTTTTCTATTTCTGTATATTATACGTTTTATGTCGTCGGTGTGGGTATTGAATTCGAGCCGCTGATGATGTTCGATAATTCACCTGATTTCCTGGTCTTAGACTAAAAGATAATTGTGTCTTAAGCTCCATTTATTTCGCGAAAAATAAATAATTTAAAAGAAAAAGTATATCAAAAATGATTATTTATATCGCTTATAAAATAAATAGACAAAAAATATTTTCGTCGTCTACAAAAATATTTAGACATATTTTGTTGTTGATAATAACAACATTTTTCATCGACTAATCATTTTAAAATATGCAAGTAATCATTTTCTAGAAGAATATTTTTAAAATTATTCATTTTTTTCTAAACAAATAAAGTTGAGTAGTTTCTCATGTCTAAATAGTCTATAGGTAATCATTGTCGTGAAATCAAATACTTTATATATCCTCGAATATCTAAAGTTAATTGAAACTCCGGGTTTCCTTAGCCGACGAAATCTCCTTTCATGAATGATAAACTTAAAAGAATAACAAGTTTAAGGATTCTTACTGCGGGGAACAAACAAGGCAAAGAAAAAAGGCAAATGTTCGATGAAGTTGGAACAACCCTCGAACTAGATTCGCGGATGCTGGTCTGACTAACCTTCCGTACTCTGCGTACTGCCTACCGTCCGCGTGCACTTTTGTGTCCTTTTCTTTTCAAGAAATCCACGGTGTGGTGGTTTTTAGCGTGAATATCTTCCTTTTTGTGAATGATTTTTCGTAAATTCCTAAGCATGTGAAATTATGGAAAACAAATTTCAGGAAACCCTTTTTAGCAAAACAAGCACTCAAATGATATGCACTTTCAATTTCGAATTGGTGATCTAAACATTGAATCTTTCGCATTTAATGATAAAGAGATTATCATTTATATATGTCTAACTTACTAGCATCATGCTTCCTATTCAATCAATGAGCCAATCTAACAAGGTTAGTCTCCTTCAATAAGTTATGAATTGTTTACAAGATAATGTTTTGTTGGCCAAAAAGTTAAAAAATTAATTAATGTGGTTGAACCTACAGGAAAAAAGAAATGGCACCTCAAAACAATCATAGAGCGACTATGAAACTCCGTGATATCATGTATATATGTGCATCTGCATGTCCAATAGCTCATTGTCCTCTCATACCATTTTCTCTTATTATTTCGTATGATAAAGTAAACCTAAAAAATGGTTTCAACTTCTTTTTTATCAATGACATAAAAAATCATGGTAAATTATAATAGTACAATATCAATTGAGAAAACAAAATATAGTTTCAATTAAACAGTATTTCTAGCACTTCAAAATTAGGATTACTTAAATTTCTAACACCATCCAAACTTAAATTTGGATTTTGTTATTCTAGGCAAGTTAAGTTTTTCTTGTTTCACAAAAAATGAATCATCTCTCAAATTAGACAACATCATTATTAGAATACTTTATATTTTATTTTCTCCCCTTTCTTTTTTCAGGACTAATACCATAAAAAAAAAAAAAAAAAAAAAAAAAAAACTCAAACTAGTACATCCATATTATATTTACCAAAAATTAATTTTTATATCACAAAAATTTTTATATTGTTATATTCATGTCACATTTGTCCAAAATTTGCAGTAATTTTTTTACATTAAAAATTAGTTCGGGATGACATTTGTATCCGGCCGGAGAATATTTTAGGTAAAAAAGTTAATTTAGGATAAATGTAATAGAAAATTAATTTCATGCACTTTTTCTGGTGAAGAAGAGCCCCGGGCATTTTTGCGCGCTCTCTCCCTTTCTCGCAGGCACAGTTGGAGCACAGTCGCTGCGAAGACCGACGGAGCTTGCCGGAGAAAATCCACCGACTCCGCCGTGAAAAACCCCCTCCGAGATGGCGGAGAAGAGCAAAGTCCTGGTGATCGGAGTCACCGGACGCATCGGAAAGTTCGTCGTGGAAGCGAGTGCTAAGTCCGGCCACCCCACCTTCGCTTTCGTGGAACCGCTGTCCACTCCGGCCGACGCTGCCAAGACCAACTTCGTCCAAGGTTTCAGGAGATTAGGCGTCTACATAGTTCTGGTGAGTAGCTGGCTATGCCCGTGCGATTGCGTTCGTTTCCGACATCTGGTCCCGCTTCGAGGAACCGAAAGCGTCACCTGCCGTTGAATCTTGTTCGTCGTTCCGAGAAACGTCTTCGGCATTAGAGTCGGAGCTGATTTTGGTCTCCATCTCTCACTCGATCGAGCTGATTGGAGCCACGTTGCGATTCGGTGTTGTTCATTGTCTTTTCTGATATTTTGTCTTCGTATGTTGGCGAAATAGGTGAAATTTTTTATGACGTCCTTCTCATTTTCTCACTGCCTGACGATTCATCTCAGCTTCGCGTGTTGATTCGAACGCGCGCATTTTCAGACAAATCTTACAGAAACTTCCTTATGCCTTAGCTGTTTATGAGACAGCTACAGCTACGTAGTAACTGCACTGACCTGTTGTTCAGATGCCACGGAGGAGAATTCTGTGGATAGTAGCTTTTTTTTTTTTTTAAATTGTCGTAGTTTTTTTTTCCCTTGCCTGATAAAGGTGTTGAAGTCTTATCTTCATCGATTATGAATCCCATCGCCAAAACAGGATTTGTTGATGATTGCTGACTTCATCAATTGTTTATTCATGCTCTTGGTCATTTGATTCTCAGGGAGACATAGACGTTCCACATACTCTGGTGAATGTGATGAGGCAGGTTGATGTGGTAATTTTTACTGTTGAAACATCACCGGATGACCAATACAAGATTGTTGCTGCCATTTTGACGGCCGGAAATATAAAGGTGGTGCTGTTTCTAATGATTTTGTCCTCATTATCATTGTTCGTTTAGCATTCGACTGATGATAGAGGTTGTGTTAGCTTACTTCTTTTCTTCTGGTATTAGTGCATAGTGTTCTCCTTGTGAGCTTTTTGATCAAATGGGATGCATTGACTCATTTATCTGTAGACTTCACATCTTTTTTCATCTTAATTGGTCATGACTCTGTGTAGAAGTCCCTGTGGATTTGGGTTACCTCTAGGTCAGCCAAAAAAAAAAAAAAACATAAAAAGTTTCAGTCACTCAATGTGGACTATGGACTTGTATCCCAGCGCTTCGATCATGAATTCGCGAGGAACATGAACTAGTTTAACCTTGAAATGGTCCTTTTCAGGAGTATTATTGTTGCATGTATGTTACCCAACCCCACTTACTGGGATAGTATTTAGTAGTAATCGTTGTTGCTGCGGGTGGTTGACAGCCAACAATGAGTGGAACTCAGCATGCTCCGAAAAGGCAATGGACTTGCCTGATATTTTACCACTGTGAAAGTGTCCATTCAAGCAAGCAGCATGTTTGCATATTTTATACTTGACATAGTTATCTGGCTGCTGCCTAACATTGAAATCTTCACTTTCCATTTCTTCTACTTTTCTAATAGCACTTATGGTAGAATTTGCTTATTTGCTGAATTTATTGTTTCACTTATGATCAGTTTTTACTCTGTTATAGTAACATATTGACCAAAAAAAAAAAAGAACATGAAATTCAGTCACGTACAAGTTTGTTTTGTTTTATTTTGCCAGAACTCATATAATTTTGTTGGATAAGGGGAATGTGCTCCAAATTTTCGTTGCTTTCCAATGGAAATGTTTCTTCTGATTGGATTATTTTTCTTTCTAGAGATTCTTGCCTTCAGTGTTTGGAAGTGATGAAGAGGGAATCCCGTATACCTATGTGTGTGGTAACTTTCTTGTAGGTTGGCACCGTTCAACATTGGTGCAGCCCAGGGCTAGAGCTGCCTCTAGAGAGAGAATTGTCATCTTAGGGGAAGGTAATGCGAAAGGTAAGAAGCATCGAAATACCTATTCTGATTCGTCAAGATTTTTCTGTACAACTTTTACGATTTAATTACGGGAGTAATCAGAGTGAGGACAATCCCTGAAGCTTGAGAATTCCAGGCAACTCCCCTAGCTGGAGATGTCGGGTCTTTTACATCCATTATTCTTGACTTCCGGAGACTAATAAATGATATAAAAGTGATGTTGGTTATCTTGGCACAATACCGCCTGGTCAGCATATTTAGAAGGTTATCTTATGTATCTAGTTGAGAAAAGAACATATGAATGCATTCGTCCATGATGAATCTTTTTACTGAGAGAGTTCTTTAAACAAGAGCCGAAAAATCAAGGTTATTGTGATATATTTTTTGGCCAAATTCTAAAATTCTCCCGTCAATGTACAGTGGTGTTTAACAGGGAGGATGATATCGGCACCTATACCATCAAAGCCGTGGATGATCCTAGGACCTTGAACAAAATTTTGTACATCAAACCTCCTAGCAACACCTACTCGATGAATGATCTCGTGTCATTGTGGGAGAGAAAGACCGGCAAGACCCTGGAGAGGGTTTATGTTCCAGAGGAGCAAATTCTGAAGAAAATTCGAGGTCACAAATGCGTTACTATTAGATTTGAGCACGTAGAAATTGTCTCTATTCTCTATGAGATTTAAACCTTTTGACAATGATTGGTCTACTTGTCTGCTCATATTGCAGATGTGAAATCTCCAGACGATCTGGTGTGGGCCATATCCCATTCTGTTTTCGTGAAAGGAGACCAAACTAACTTCGAGATTGAGCCGTCGTACGGAGTGGAAGCTTCGGAGCTCTACCCTGATGTTAAATACAGTAGCGTAGATGAGTACCTTAATCAGTTTGTCTGATTGTCGAAGCTTACTGTTCTTGGGGATTTGATTTCTCACATCAGCTTGGATGCACAAATGGTAATAGTATATTGTTTCTCACGAACCTAGTGGGAAACGTCGCTCCCATTGATTATCTCATGGCACTGTACAACCTCCAGATATTAAGACATACTATGAATACTGAATAAGTGCTCATCTGTGCTGGATGCTTAGAGAAGTTACTTCTGTTTTGGAGGTGCTATGTGTTCAGGGGCTAGCTAACAAATAAAAAAAGGACGAGGGTTTATGGTGTCGTGCCAAAAGCCTATCCCAAATTTGGGTAAAACCTAATTGACTTAATTAGACAAATTGAAAGTACACGGACTTAATTGGAGAATCGGAAAAAGTAGAGGGGTGAAAAGTATAAATCTTCCGTTTTTATTCTCGTAGTGGAGCATTGTTGATGCACAATTCTGAAATCAAATAATTTACATGTCCTCGAAGATCTCCTCGGAATCTACAATCGAGGTTTACTTAGCAGATATATATATATATATATATAGAAGTCAGCAAGGATGATGTTTTACCGACCAAAAAAACAAGGATGATGTTTTTGTTGCCACTTGGTGAAGGGTAAGCTTAAAGAATAGCAAGTTAAAACCCATTGATGAATACCTCGCGGTGTTGGATTATCCTTAATGATTTGAGGACTGTTATGGGCATGGAACAAGCAAGAAGAATGAGAGGCATGCACAATAAATTTGGACACCTTGCGAACCAAATTTTTAACTAAACGTTGAGAGTGAGGACTCATATCCTTTCCTAAACAAGAGAGTCCAATAAGGCGGTGTCTACATAGTACCGTGTTAACTTCACATATTAGGTAAATTGCAATTTCAAATTTCATATGGACGATTTAAACATTAAATCTTTTCCATTTAATGATAAAGAGACAATCTTACTACTTGCTTAATATATGTGCATTGAACTCACTCTTTAGTAGCGGAATCAATCTAAAAACCTCAATCTCATTTTTTTTAAGAACTCATGAACTTGAAAACATAGAAATCTTATGTTCCCTGGAAAATCATAAAGAGTACTCTTAGGATTTGTTTGGTAACACTTCTGTTTCGGAGAACAATTTCTTTTTAGAAATAGTCTTTTTCTATTTCTATTCCTTGAGACAATTTCTCAATAAAAGAATACGTTTGATAACTATGAAAAATTTCTATTCTCAGAATGGAAAAATAATAGGAATGTGTTTGGTACGATTCATAGTAATATAAAATTTCTTTTAATTTTTTTCTTATTCTTCTTTATTGCTGCCAATCGCCGACCACTGCTGCCGCCAGCCGCCAGCCGTTGATCATCGTTGCCCATTGCCAACCTCCATCTGCGATGATTAGTGGCAACAGGTGGCGGGTGGCGTTGTTAGTGGTCATCGGCAACGAGGGTTAGTGGCCGGCGGCGACAGAGGCGGTCGGTGGCGACAGCCGGCCAGCCGCAATGGTCGACTGATGGCAAGTAGCAGAAGGGGGTGGCGGCTGGCAAATAAGAAAAAAAAGAAGAAAAGAAAAGAGAAAATAACTTATTTCTAAAAATTATTCCCAGGAACAAGAATCTACTTTTTTTCTACTTCTTATTTTTATTCCAAATATATTCATTGGCCACTTTTTATTTTAGGGAATAGAAAAATTAATTGAAGTTACCAAACGGATTTATGTACTTTTTTTTTTTTGTTTCGAGAAACAAAAGAACAAAAATTGAGAGAAACAAAAACGTTACCAAACAGTGCCTTGATCGACACTGCCTTTGGAAAGAATTTAGTGCACCTCAAAGCAATCATTTAGCGATATGAAACGTCTTGATACCATGCAAGCGCATGCACGTCAAATAGCTCATTGCCCTTTCATGCCAATTTCACTTACCTTTTCCTCAAAACAATCATTTAACGGTCGTCATGATTCGAGGCAAGCACATGCGTGTGGAATAACTTATTGTCCTTTCATACCATTTTCACTTTTCATATGATATAAAAGAACTATTTCAACTTCTTCCTTAATATTTACATGAAAAATCATTGTAGGTTAGAATAGTCTAGTATCAATCGAGAAACAAAACCATAATAATAAAGTTAATTAGAATCTCCGGTCCTTCAAAATTAAGATTCCTCAAATCTTTAGCACCATCCAAACTTAAACGTGGAATTTCTTATTTTTGGTAAGTCAAATTTTCTTTTTTTCACAATAATTTGAATTATCTCTCAAACTTGACAAAATCTTTATTGAAGTACTTTATATTAGATTTTCTTCTGTTTCTATTAGTCCACTTCGCGTGCACTTCTTTTCCAGCTAATGGCGATATCAAGAAAAACCAGTTCACATAAAAAGACATTTTCGCCCTTCTGAAATCAAAATCAGATGATGATTCATCTCGGAGCCTGCCAACACGCCAGCAGCTATTGTCCAAGACCGAGCAGGTTCGCCGGGAAAAACCAGGCTGCCGCCGGGACGAACCTTCAATGGCCAAGAAGAACAAACTCCTGGTGATCAGAGGCACTGGATATCTCGGAAGGTTCAAAGTTTAAGCGAGCGCTAAGTCCGTTGACCCTCTCGCTAAAGGGGCTGCTCTCCTTGATCCCACCAAGGCCAACATCGCCCAAGGTTTCAAGAGCTTAGGCGTAAATTTTTTTTTCATGTGAGCATCGAGGCGATTGTGCGAGTAGGTATTACTGTGCAATTACGTTCGTTTTCCACATCTACTCGAATATTCTGCTTTCCCAGGATCCTAGTGTGAAACGTCGCTTTCGCTGATCATCTCCTAGCACGTGCAGCTTCCAAATAGGAGGACATACTAGGATCATTCAATATGTGCAGCATCTCTGCGGTGGTTGAAGAAGTTACTTCCGTTTTGGAGTTGATAATGGGTTTTATGGGCCAAGCTTAAAGAAAGATATTGGATTTCTCTATTCATGTATTTGTTTTAAATCTATTATGGTATTAATAGCTTGTTATGGATCATAAAAAAATAATAATAATAATTGTTGTAAGATTCACTCTAAGAATTTACAACTCACAGTATACCGTTACTCTCATAATGACCCAAAAAATGTCATGCGAGCAAAACCCTTCTATATTTTATACGTTCTATGTCGCCGGTGTGGGTATTGAATTGGAGCTACTAATCCTCGTCTTATAATAAAAGATCATCATGCTTTAAGCTCCGTTTGTTTCGCGAAAATTAAATTATTTGGAAAAAAATTCTAAAAATGATCGCTTGTTTCACTTATAAAATAAATTGATGAAAAATATTTTTATCATTCACAAAATTTTTTTAATATAATTTGTTATTGATAATAAAAAATATTTTTCATCGATCAATTATTTTAAACTATACAAGCAATTATTTTTTAGAAAAATATTTCTAAAATTATTCATTTTTCGCGAAATAAATAAAATCAAATAGTTTTCCATGCCTAAATGGTCCGTAGGCACCTATTGTGATGAAAGCAAATACTTTTTATATGTCCATGAAAATCTCAAGGTAATTGAAAGTTTGGGTTTCCTTAGCCGAAGAAATTTACTATTGCCAGTTGATTATGGATAAACTTAAAAGATTAACAAGTTTAAGGACTCTCATGGGCGGCGAACAAGGCAATACAAAGAACAGAAAAAGAAAAGAAAAGGGCAAATGCTTGACTAGGGGTGAGCATCGGTCTAGGGTCGACTCTGGACCGACCCTGGACCGACCCAACCCTGGCGATCTTGGTCCGGTTCTTAAGGAGACTGGGTCGGTCCTTGGTCCTGAGAGTTCCGGATCGATCCAACCCGGACCAACCCTGACTATATATATATATATATAATATTATTTATAATTTTTTTATATAGATAAAACCTTAAAATAAACGGTGTCAACAACATTAAACAGCTCTTTAGTGAGGAGTTCATGTAATTTTACATTATTATTTAATAACTTAGATTTTTAATGTCTTTTACGGCGTAAATAGTTATAATTTACGAAAGAGAAAAATGTTTTTGTGAGGAGTCCTCATGGTGTCCAAAAAGGCACCTTATGGCATCCCCCTTTAGTATTTGTTCTCTTTTGTCTTATTTGTCCTCTTAGTCTTCAATTTGCTAAAATCGAAAAAAAAAAATAATTTTTCTGCTCACCGCTTGACACTCGCCTCACTTGCTTTGGATCACTCATGCCACTTGCTGCTCGATGCTCGCTTGGCTTGTTGCTCCTCACTCGACATTCGATGCTCATTCTGTTCGACGCTCACCTCACTTAACCCTCACCGTTTGCCTTTTTTAGCCGACCTTGCTCATCATCGAATCCATCGGGTCGGTACGGTCATCGATTGCCCTTTCAAGGAATACAAAAAATGAAAAAATAAAATAAAATTATTGGTTAGTTTTAGGTTGACCTTAAAATCGGATCGAACCCATTATGTCAATCCGGTCTTCAATCGCTTTTTTAAGGAGTACAAAAAATGAAATAAAAAATTATCAGTTAGTCCCGGGTTGACCTTGGAACCGGACCGAACCCATTGGGTCTGTCCAGTCCTCGATCCCAAGCTTAATAGGGTCGGTCCTCGGTCCCAAAAATTGAGGACCAATACTGTGCGGGTTGGTCTTAGGGTTAGGAGGTGGACCGGCCCAACCCGGACCATGCTCACCCCTATGCTTGATGAAGCTGGAACAAATCTCGAACTAGAATCCCGTCTCCACGCCCGATCATTCGTGGATATCGGTCTTGACTAAATGAATCCTTTCATACTCTGCATTCTGCCGCCGCCGCCAGCGTGGACTCTTGGGTCCTTCTCTTTTCGAGAAACCGCAGTGCGGTGCAATGTCGTGTTGACCCTGCAAACGAAGACTTGCTTTGTTTAGTGAAAACTTCGACATGTCTAAGAAAGATGTTTTGTACTGAAATCATTTTTAGCTATCGTTTGGTCATTAACTTGAAAATGATTCCCTCTCTTAAGGGTAGAGAAAAATTTCCTCATTGTTTACCCTAGGTTTTTTGATAGAATTAATAATACTAAAATTTCCAAACTAGTGTATTTGTGATAAATTTACCATACGTTAGTTTTTATTAAATTTTACTGTCAAATTGCTAAGTTAGATGACATAAATAGTTGACAGATATACCAGTTTTGGAGTTTTATTTTCTGTTATCAATTTGTGTTTTTTCATAGCATTGATTCAATTTAATGAAAATTAACAGGGGATAAATTTATCATAAATGTACTAGATTAAGGTTTTTGGTGGTCAAAAAATTAGTTTAGGATAAATTTGTCACATATGTATCAATTTTGAGTTTTTGATGGTTGAAAAATTAGTTTTAGATAAATTTATCATAGGTAAACCAATTTAGAGACGTTTTATGCGGAAATCATTTTTAGTTCTCATTTGGTCATTAACTTTAAAATGATTTCCTCTCTTTGAGAATAGAGAAAAGTTTCCTTGTTTTTGAGCATGGATGTTTTCCTTCATTGTAAATGATTTTTCGATAATCAATCCATTTTTGGTAACTAAGCAAGTAAAAATATCAAAAACAAATTGTACGAAACCCTTTTTGGCTAAACAAACACTCAAAAGATAAGCCATTTCAATTTCAGAAAGGTGATCTAAACATTAAATCTTTCGCATTTAATGATAAAGAGATTATCATTTATATATGTCTACATCATGCTCCCTATTCAATCAATGAACCAATCTAATAATTTTTTTTTTTTTGGTAACGATGAACCAATCTAATAATTTACCTTTCCTTTCTTCAAGAAGTTTTGAATTATTTATAAGATAATCTTTTGTTGGCCAAAAAGTTACAAAATTAATTTATGTGATTGACTACAGGAAAAAAGAATTTGCACCTGAAAACAATCATATATGGACTATGAAACTCCATGATATCATATATATATATACATATATATATATGTATATATATATGTATATATATATATACATATATATATATGTATATATATATATATATGTATATATATATATACATATATATATATATACATATATATATATATGTATGTATATGTATGTATATATATATATATATATATACATACATATATATATATATATATATGTATATGTATGCGTGTGCGTGTATGCAAATGCATGTCAAGCAGCTCATTGCCCTCTCATGCCATTTTTTCTTATTATTTCATATGATAAAGTACACCTAAAAGGCAATCTCAACTTCTTTGTTATCAATTACATTGAATATTATGGTAAATTATAATAGTATAATATCAATTAAAAAAGCAAGCTACAGTTTAAATTAAATAATATTTCTAACACTTCAAAATTAAGATTAGTTAAATTTCAAACACCATCCAAACTTTAATGTAGATTTTCATATTTTTGGCAAGTTAAGCTGTAATGTCTACAGTTTTAGCCCATGAGAAATGGCTATAAATCGGTGTGCCCCAAGGACCACTCCAAGGATCACTTGCGATGGATCACGGACTAGTCACGGATCGGTCATGGATCAGCTTAGCGACCTTGCCACCCGGCCATGTGCCAGGCCATAAGCCCGGCCTTATGCTAGGCCATGAGTTGGCCTTAAGCTCGATTAGCTTGGCCCTATGTCCGGCCAACTCTGGCCATGCGCTAGCCAGGATAGGCCATTGAACTAGCCACGCCGGTTAGGCTTGGCTACATCCCGCCTCGACCAGTTGTGAATTAGCCACAAACCTCAACTCGAATGGTGCAATTGATTGTGGATGAACATGAAAAGCTCTCACACAATAATCTTGGCACTTCCATCAGCTTCCTTCTCATGTTTACAAAATGTTCTTTGGAAGTTAGTCCATAAATGAAGAGAATGACTCATCAACTTAAGTGGTAAGGAACTTGGGTGGCAAGGAAGAGGATTTGGTCATGATTACATACGACAACTTAAGTAGCAAGTTACTTGAGAAACAAGAAACATGTGACTAAATCCAAAGCCGATTATAACTAAATCTTAGGTAACTCATATAGGAATGAGTTGTCATTCAAGTGGCAAGATAGGGGTTTAACTTGAAGAACAAGTAATCTAATTATGTTTTTTGGAAGTTAGTAACTGAATAAAAGGGATGACTCACATGTCCAAGTGGCAAGAAATGAGTTCAACTTGGAGAACAATTAGTCTAACATGCAACAAAAATCCAAGCCTTATGATGACACCAAATCTAAGCAATTAATGAAGAGAACGAGTCATAAGCTTGGGTGTCCTTATAGAAATGAGGTTATCATTACATTAAGATATCGTCTTGGAGAGCAAGTTTAGCCAAGTTATTATTAAAAGATGACTCATGACATAGGTGGCCTAATGAGAAGAATGGCAAGTGCTCTTCTAGGGCCTTAGGACGCCATTTCATCAAGGTAGGCGTGCCACCTCTTCAAGATAGTTTCTTCATTAAGGAGATGACTTATGGCTAAGTGACCAATAAGAGACACTTTTAGGACTTTAATCATTTCTCTGGACTATTAGGGCGCCATCTCTCCTAATTAGCCTTGCCACCTAAAGAAGTTGTTAGATCATTTGGAAAAGGCAATCATTGAGGTTTTGCCTATAAATAAAAGCACCAACCCTTCATTTCCCCCACCTTGGCTCATTTCTCCCGCCTCTCCTCTCTTGCACGCCCCTCCCCCCTCTCTCTTGACCATTCCCTCTCTCGCCATTCACCCCTCATCAATTTGCCATCGCTTGGCCATTGGCCACCACCTGGACAAGTCGTAAGTGAAATCTCTAACCTTCAGCTAGGGCAATGTGCTGCGTTGTTGGGCTTGGCTGTGTTCTCATCTGTGCTTAGTTGTGTGCATGTTGATGGTTGTTTGTATGGTTTGCTGATGTCCTTGCAGTTATAAGTAGAATTTCTAACTCTTAATTAGAGCAATGCGTTACGTTGTTGGATTTAGTTATGTCCTCACCCGTGTGTGGTCGTGTGCATGATGAGGATTGATTTTGTATGATTTGCTCATGTCTTGCATTCATAAGTACAATCACGCCACGAGTCACGGATGAGTCTTACTCGATTTTGGAATCGATGTTGAGGCGTGACAGACTAAACCTTGCTTGGCCTTAGATCGGCATTGAGGCATGTCAATTTGAGCCTCACTTGGCTTTGGGTCGGCGCTTGAGCATGTCAATTCGAGCCACGAGTCACATGTCATACTTAGCATAGCAGTAAAGTAACAATGTTATAGGTCATGACGCACGCACGCACTTGTATGAGCACGCTTTCGGACCTTGTTTGCACCAGCTAAAATTAAAGATAATAAATCGATTTGTGCGATGTAGAACATGTGATCTCCTAATGAAATATAAGAACTGTTGCCACTTGAGGTAACGACGATGACCGCACGCCAATGGGATGTTGTCGCCCATTGAGATGGTGACAATACCTCGTTCATGAGAATGAGATGTCCCCACGCCAACAAGATGTCTCTTTAATGAGAACGATATGCCTCTATGCCAAGAGGATGCCTCATTCATGAGAACAGGATACCTTGATTTAGTCAATAAGTCCTTGAAAGTATGAGATGCTTAGCTTGATGGTCGAATGCCTCGCTTGATGTTGGAATCCCCTGAAAGTATGGGAAGAATTGTTTGAGACGGTTAATGAACCTTTGTGCATGTTGTTGTGTGTTGTTTGATAAGTTTGAGGTAGATCATACATTGATGATAAGCCAAAATTGATCGCATGCATATAATTAAGGTATAGCAAAGGAATTGTCATTGATTTGCCATTGATGTTGTAGTGCAAGTAATGTTCGCATGCTAGATTCGATGACAAGCTGTCCTCTTATATGAGGATTAGTGACTTCACTTGTTGAGTCATTGACTCACTCTTTTATCTTTCAGACTTGTAGGTATGGATACCAATTTTGGAGCTTCGACTTCCATAGAGGAGATAGGGATACCTCAAGCTTACGCAGATAGATATAGCATGGTGGAAAAAGATATGTTTGGTAGAGAAAGGGCTTGTAATATATTAATGTAACATAAAAGTAGTACGTTTGTGGTGTCTTTTCCTGGTTGTTGTTTGTTGTGTTGTCTTAGAGATCATTGATGGACACGCTTCCACATGCTCATGCCTAAGATGTCGCATCAATAATCCCGACAATATAAATCATCTCTCAAGCTAGACAATATCATGATTAAAGTAATTTAAATATGATTTTCTTCCTTTTTTTTTCAAGACTAGCAATACAAAAAACTCTTAACATCTACATGCATGTCGTATATACCGAAAATTAATTTTAGATTGCAAAAAATCCTACATTGTCACACTCAAGTCACCTCTATCGCAATTTTTTCCTAATTTATGATATTAAAAATTAATTTGTGATAAATATAGCATTAATAAATCCGTTTGAGAATTTTATATAGATAAAAATAATTAATTCAAGATAAATGTAACAGACAAATAATTTCATGCACTTTTTTCCGGTGAAGGATCAGATCGAGGGAAGTCAATTCGCTGGAAAGACAATTTCACGGAAAAGACGTTTATGCCCTTCTGGAATCAAAATATAAATGGGCTTCCGTGCGAAGGACCTCCTCATTTTAGCGCGCTCTCTCCCTTTCTTACAAGCAGCTGGAAGCAGAGTCGCTCAGGAGACCGAGCGAGCTCGCCGGAGAAAATTCACCGACTCCGCCGTGAAAAGCCACTCCGAGATGGCGGAGAAGAGCAAAGTCCTGGTGATCGGAGTGACCGGACTCATCGGAAAGTTCGTCGTGGAAGCGAGTGCTAAGTCCGGTCACCCTACCTTCGCTCTCCTGGCACCGCCCTCCACTCCGTCCGACCCTGCCGAGGCCGACCTCGTCGAAGGTTTCAAGAGCTTAGGCGTCCGTGTGGTTCAGGTGAGAAGCTATGCCCTTGCGATCGCGTTCGTTCCCGACATCTGGTCCTGCTTCGAGGAATCGAAGCCTCGCCTGCCGTTGAATCTTGCTCGTCGTCCTGAGAAATGTCTTCAGCAGTAGAATCGGAGCTGATTTTCGTCTCGATCGAGTTGATAGGAGTCACTTTGCGATTTGGCGTTGTTCATTACTGTTCTGATATTTTGTCTTTGTTCGTGAAAAAGGTGAAATTTTTTGTGACGAATCATCTCAGCTTTCCATGTCGATTCGAACGAGCGCATTTTCAGGCAAATCTTACAGAAACTTCCTTATGTCTTAGCTGTTTATGAGACAGCTATAGCTACGTAGTAGCTGCTCTGACCTGTTGTTCAGCTGCCATGGACGAGAATTCTGTGGATAGTGGCTTGTATTTTTTTTTTTTTGGTCGTCGTATTTTTTTCTTATCTGATAAAGGTATCGAAGTCTTATCTTCATCGGTTATGAATCCCACTGCCAAATCAGGATTTGTTGATGATTGCTGACTTCATCGATTGTTGGTTCATGCTCTTGGTCCTTTGATTCTCAGGGAGATATAAACGATCCGGTAACCATGTTGACTGCGATCAGGAAGGTCGATGTGGTGGTATCTACCGTTGAGACATCAACAGAGGACCAATACAAGATTGTTGCTGCCATTACGATGGTCGGAAATATAAAGGTGGTGCTGTTTCGAATGATTTTGTCCTCGTAATCATTGTTTGTTTAGCATTTGACTGATGATACAGGTTGTGTTAGCTTAATTCTTTCCTTCCGGTGTAAGTGGATCACCTTCTCCTTGCGAGCTTCGTTTTGATGAAATAGGATGCATTGACTTACATATCTGTAGACTTCCCATCTTTTGGTCATGACTTTGTGTAGAAGTCTTCGATGAAATTTGAGAAAAACTATTTCACATCCAAGTGTAGCCCAGTGTTCATATTGCGCTGCCCACATACTCCGGGAGGCTTCATATGTATATATATCCAGAACCTGTGTTTGCGTTTCCTGTAGGTCGGCGAAAGAAACACATGTTTCGAGCACTCAATATGGACTATGGACGTGTATCCGAGCTGTTCGATCATGAATTCGCAGGGAAAATGAACTAGTTTAACCTTGAAATGGTCTTTTTCAGGAGTATTATTTTTGCATATATGTTCCCCAGCTCTACTTACTGGGATAGTACTTAGTAGTAATTGTTGTTGCTTCGGGTGGTAAACGGTCAACGATGAGTGGAACTCAGCATGCTCCCAAAAGGCAATACACTTAACTGATATCTTATTACTTGTGAAAGTGTCCATCCAAGCAAGCAGCATATTTGCATATTTTATACTCGACAGAGTTATCTGGCTGCAGCCTTACATTGGAATCTTCACTTTCTATTTCTTCTATTTTTCTAATAGCACTTGGGGTAGAATTTGCTTAATCGCTGGATCTGTTTTCTCACTTATGGTCATATTTTACTCTGTTATAGCAACATATTGAACCAAAAAAAAAAAAAAGTACTTCATTCTCATATAAGTTTGTTTTGTTTTATTTTGCCAGAACTCGTATAATTTTGTTGGATAAGGGGAATGTGCTCTAAATTTTCGTTGCTTTCCAATAGAAATGTTTCTTCTGATTTGGTTATTTTTCTTTTTAGAGATTCTTGCCTTCAGTGTTTGGAAGTCATGTGGATCGTGCCCATGCTGTGGAGCCAGCAAGAACTTTTTATGCTGCTTACTATACCGATATTCTCCGCCTTCTTGAAGAACAGGGAATCCCGTATACCTATGTGTCTTCTAACTTTCTAGCAGGTTGGCACCGTTCGACATTGGCACAGCCTGGGGCGACAGCTCCCTCTAGAGATAAAGTTGTCATCTTAGGGGATGGTAATGCAAAAGGTAAGAAGCAATTCGTTGAAATACGTATCCTGACTGCTCAGGATTTTGCTGTACAATTTTTATGATTTAATTACGAGAGTGTTGAGATTGAGAGCAGTTCCTCAAGCTTGAGAATTTTGAGGCAACTCCCTATCTAGAGATGTCGGGCTTTTTACATCCTTTAGTCTTGACTTCTGGAGACTAATAAATGATATGAAAGTGATGTTGGTTATCTTGGCACAATACCTCCTGGTTAGCATATTAAGAAGGTTATCTTTATGTATCTGGTTGAGAAAAGAACATATGGATGCATTCATCTCTGATGAATCTTTATTTCAAGAGAGTTCTTTAAATGTGAGCCGAAAGTAACTCTAGGAAAATCGAAGTTTTTGTGATATATTAATTAGCCAAATACTAAAATTCTCCCTGTCAATATACAGTGGTGTTTAACAGGGAGGATGACATTGGCACCTATACCATCAAAGCCATGGATGATCCAAGGACCTTGAACAAAATTCTGTACATCAAACCTCCTGCCAACACCTACTCGATGAATGATCTCGTGTCTTTGTGGGAGAGAAAGATTGGCAAGACCCTGGAGAGGGTTTATATTCCAGAGGAGCAACTTCTGAAGCAAATTCGAGGTCACAGATGCGTTACTATTAGATTTAAGCACGTGGAAATTGTCTCTATCCTCTACTTGACATCGATTGGTCTATTTGTCCGCTCATATTGCAGATGCGGAATCTCCAGACGATCTAAGGTGGGCCATATCCCATTCTATTTTCGTGAAAGGAGACCAAACTAACTTCGAGATTGAGCCGTCGTTTGGAGTGGAAGCTTCGGAGCTGTACCCCGACGTCAAATACACCACCGTGGATGAGTACCTTAATCAGTTTGTCTGATTGTCGAAACTTACTGGGCTTGGGGATTTGATTTCTCACATCAGCTTGGATATAGAAATGATAATGGTATGCCGCTTCTTACGAACCTAGTGGGAGACGTCGCTCTCATTGATCATCTCATGGCACTGTACAACCTCCTAATACTAGGACATACTATGAATACTGAATATGTGTTTCATCCGTGTCGTGTGCTTGGAGAAGTTACTTCTGTTTTGGAGTTGCCGTGGGTTTAGGGGCTAGCTAATAAATAAATAAAAGTGTGACATCCGGATTTTCGCCAGACCTCAAGTACGTAACGGTTCGTGATAGGTCGACGAATTTGTCGTCGGACTGCGTCGTTGGCGCCACTTTCAGCCGCCATTTCATCATTTCCATCACCAGACCAAGACATCACGTTTCATGATGGTCTTATAACGTACCCTCATAGTCATGTCTTTGCCGCGTTGAGACGATCCGATTTTCGTATAGCTTATCGTCTCGTCGAAAATCTTCTTACGTAACTCGCGAGACCAGCCCCTTCCACATTTGTACCTTCCTAAAGCAAACCTTTCATGCAAGCACCCGACGTCTCCATGCACACGTCCAATGTTGCCAACTACAAAGGAAATTGTTAACCCCAAGCAGCCTCGCAAATCAACCGAGCTGAAGACCCGTAGCATGCAATGGCCATGCGTACGTCCGCGGCTCTTTCTTCATGCAGAAATGAAGACGTGCACCCCGGTGTTGTTCTCTCCATTTGCTGCCAACGTGACACCACTTAGAGAGTCAACTAAGTGAAGCCCACGCCCATGCATGCTCGTGAAGAATTCATGCAGCTATGTCCACGCATTCAACTGTTCCCCTGCAGTTGAACAACTATTGGGCCGGGCCGCTCCACATTGGAACCTCAAGGAAAGAGTGCTTCGGTGCAGGCGTGTTTGGGATCAAAGCGAAGATATCCAGATTCAATGCTGCACCCGTCAAGAAAATCAGGCCGCGGATTGGTTAGCCCGAACCCATCACGCAAACAACCTCCCTCTTAATTGGTGGTTTTCTCCCCCGTTGCCTTTATGGAACATATTATGTTTGGACATTAGTCCCGTTTCTTCTTGTAAGACTCCTATTAAATTTTAATGGATCGTTCTACTTTCGACAAAAAAAAAAAAAAGGACTGCCCGTGATGATGTCACGCTCCTTTGATGGTCAACAAAAGAGGGCATGTTGACCGAGAAGAACCAAATGGCAGCCACGTTGCTCCTTCACCGTCGACCAGCAAATGAAGACACGCATTCCATTGAGTTGTCCCCTTCAACGACGGCCACCGAGACCTTGCTTAATTGACCAATGCAGGAAAATACTTCCGTGCATGAGGAAAGGGAAGTGCTGGCCAGAATTCTCGGTGGAAGTCCACGTCTTCCCCACCCGTCTCTGCCTCCTGCTGCCACCAGGATCCTCTTTGTTGACTCATGAAGTCAACTAACAGAAGGTCGGCTTCTCTTCAGCTGGACAGCGAAGCCGAGGATCTCGACCAAGCGGAAGCCACGCAGCAGCTCCTCTTGCGCTGGCAAGAGAAGACCCGGATGACGGCCCGCGTCTTCTCCACCCGCCTCCGCCTCTTGCCGCCACCGCACCTACATGTGTTGACTAAACTAGTCAATCAAAGGAGGAACAAAACCGGCCATGGACATCCCCTCACGAAGGGGAGGGGTTCGAATCCCCAGCGCGTCGCAGGGTAACTTACCTGGTGGCACGTGTGTGGTGGCTAGCACGTATCGCCCCCAGTGGTTTACTCCCAGCATCCGGCCGTGCGGGGTTCCCTGGGTCACCAAAAAAAAAAAAAAAAAAAACCGGCCATGGACGTGAGAAGACAGAAGACTCGAGAACGAAACCGCGAGAGAGAGAGAGAGAAAACGAGCGAGAGAGAGAGAGGAAGAGGGGGATCGTTCCTCCCTGCCGCGCACGTAGCCGCTGTCCACCGCCATGCCAATTCAGCCGTCTCGACCGTGCCCGTAGCAACCGCACCACCTGCCACCAACCTCCCGCACCGCTGTAGGCCCAAGTTTCCGTCGCCGTCGAGTCGTCATCACCGTGAACCGGTTTTTGCACTAAATCGGTGAGTTTACGCACTAAACTGGCTAATGACGTTTAAGGGGTGTTTAGATTTATTTAAGTGTAATTAGTTTAATTATTAAATATTTTCCGAAAATTAGGTCAGGGTAGCCGGTGACCGGAATTTTGTGCCGATTACAATAATGTGGTTAATTTCTACAATCGAGTGTTAAATTATGAAAATTTGAGTGCTGATTGGAAATTTGATTAATTATTCCAAAAATTGTAAATTTTGATATTTATTCAGAAAATTTCCCGGTGTCGGGTTTTAAACACCGAAAATGGTTTTATATACTATATAAACTAGTGAGATTTTGAAAAGAATGTTATGAATTTTTCGGGTCCGATCTGACCGTGTACCCATACATGACTATTTTTCATCGGAAGTTTTTAATACGAAGAAAATAGGCCAAGAACACTATTTTAATTTAGGCATTTGAGTGCAATGCACGGTGACTTAAGTCGAGATTGATTGGTCGTGTGTTGGTTAAGAGAACCCGTCCCCGAACTATGTCGGATGGACATTACCCTTTATGGGATACCCATTTATTGGGATTTGGGTCGCAGTAGAGGCCGGACCTATACTCCTTTGGGAAAGTCGTCTTTGAGAGACGTAACCATGCTCAATGGGGTGAGACGATGCCTGACTACGCTAGTAGACCGCCGAACTTCAAGTAGGCTGTGCCCTAGAGCGAGCGTAATTATCAATTGGAACGCGTGTTGAGTGAAATATCTGTGCCGGATTATGGGACAAAATTGTGTGACATGGAATGTGACGTGTCATAACAATTTGGCCCTATAATCAGGACTCCTGTGCTGATTTGAGAATTGAGTGTGGCGTTCCAGTTGTTGGAGCTTAATTATTGCTCATATCGGTATTAATTATTTGTGATATAAACTGTACTGACCTGCAGGGTGGATCTAAGGCGAGATAAGTCCTCTATACCAAATGCGTGATTGTGTGATTAGGACGCCTTTAGGCGTATTACCCTCTTAATCGGGGTTTAGAGTGTGGACTTGCTGAGACATTGTCTTACTGGTTATTGAATAACCATTTTCAGGTCCTTAGAAGGTGGTCGTGGAGGACCAAGGCCCCGAAGTCTGAGGAGGAGGAGTATGGAGGATCGGCGGATGTGTCCTGTTAGTATGTCATAGGACAACCTCTTTTGAGAGTCGACCTTCTTGTAGGCTTTCGAGTAGACTTATTTCGTACTTGAATCTCGTTGTTCATAAAAGTGTGCTTTTGTGAATTGATGTCCTGCTTTTCTATCCCGAGATAATTACTGTCAAGGGATTTATTTTCGCTTCCGCATGTGCTTAAAGATGAATGAGTCGGCGACTCGTCCTGGGAAGTCGCAAATTTTATCGACTAGAGAGGAATGGGCACACGCTCGGGGTTCGGTGTGTGACAAAAAGACAAGGGCTAAGGGGCTGTCGTGCCAAAAGCCTAACCCAAATTTGGGTCAAACCTAATTGACTTCTCAATCCATAGAAGACTTGACTAGACAAGTCGAAAGTACAGGGACTTAGGGTGCGTTTGATTCAGCATTTCCAAGAGGCATTCAGCCTCCAAAGCCCATTGAGGAAATGTTGGGCTGTTTGGCAATCATTTTGAAGTAGCTTTCAAGTGAAAGTCAGCATTAGGAAGGCTGAAAGCCCAATGCTAGTAGGAACTAACTTTGAGCTTTCGATTTGGCCAAATGCTGAAATTTATTTTTCGTTACAAAACTATCTTCACTCATTCTTCAAATTTCTAATTTTGCTCTCATTATTATTGTTTTAAATGCCAAAATAATGCTTAAAAAGTCAAATATATAAATGCTAAAAAATTAAATATATTTTGGTTTTTTTAAAATGATTTATATATTTGATTTTTTTAGCATTATTGTCAAAATTTGTATTTAAAAAGTTGCATACATCATTATTTTTTTCAATTTTAAGCAAATAAAAATTCAAAAAAACTAATATTAATCACCCAAAGAGCTTTTCAAATGTGTTCTCTACCAAACGGCATTTCTTTCAAAGTTGCTTCTCAAAGTATAGTTTACCAAACTGCCTTTGCATTTGCCTAAAGTCCTCTAGGCTAAACTGCTTTACATTTTCTCAGTGGCTTTCAAAATGCTGAACCAAACGCACTCTTAATTAGAGAATCGGCAAAAGTAAAGGATGAAAAGTATAATTTTCCTTTAAAAAAAAAAAAAAAAAATTATGTATGTATTCGATTTTTTTAGTATTATTGTCAAAATTTATATTTAAAAACTTGCATACATTATTTTTTCAATTTTAAACAATTAAAATTAAAAAACTAATATTAATCACCTAAAGAGCTTTTCAAATGTGTTTTCTACCAAAAGGCATTTCTTTCAAAGTTGCTTCTCAAAATATAATTTACCAAACGGCCTTTACATTTGTCTGAAGTCCTTTAGGCTAAATTGCTTTACATTTTCCCAATGGGCTTTCAAAATGCTGAACCAAACGCACCCTTAATTAGAGAATCGGTAAAAGTAAAGGATGAAAAGTATAATTTTCCTTTTCTATTCTTGCAATGGAGCATATAAAGCCAAACCAAAGTTGATGTTCATTTTTCTGAAATCAAATATTTTATGTCCTCGAAGATTTCGTCGAAATTGAGATGAGGTTTACTTGGCAGATTACTTGTTAAAGTCTGCAAAGATGATATTTCTGTTACCAGTTGATGAAGGGTGAGAGAATAGCAAGTTAAAACCGATCGATGAACAAATCTCACGATGTAGGATTATCCTTGACGCTAGACTGTTATAGACTTATAGTGTTATGGGCGTGGAACAAGCAAGAAGAAAGAGAGGCGTGCACAATGAATCCGGACACCTCGCGAACCAAATTCTTTACCAGCCAAAGTCGGCGCGGACTCGTGTCCTTTTCTAAACGAGAAAGCCTGAAAAGGCAGTGTCTACATAGTACCATGTTAACTTCACAAATTAGGTAAAATGCAGTTTCAAATTTTGTATGGATGATCTAAGCATGAAGTCTTTTCCGTTTAATGATAAAGAGACTATCTTATAATTTGCTTAATTTATTTATATCGAGCTCACGCTTTTATGAAGGAATCAATCAAACAAGGTAAGTTTCCTTTTTTCAAAAATTTGTGAATTTGAAAACATGGAAATCTTATGTTACCCAAAATAATAAAAAAAGTAATCTCATAATCAATGCAATACGTCAAGATACCATGCAAGCACATGCACGTCGAGTACCTCATTGCCCTTTTCAACCATATTCGCTTCTCTTTTATATGATAAAAAAACGGGTCCAACTTCTTCCTTAATAGTTGCATGACAAATCATTGTACGTTACAATAGTCTAACATCGATCGAGACACACAATCACAATATTAAAATTAATTAGAATCTCCAATGTTCAAAATTAGGATTTACTTAAATCTAGCACAATCCAAACTTAAATGTAGATTTTCTTATTTTTGGCGAGTTGAGTTTTCTTAATTCACAATAATTCAAATTTTCTCCCCTCGAACTAGACAAACCTTTTATTAAAGTACCTGATATAAGATTTCGTTCTGTTTCTATTCGTCCACTTTGCATGTCCTTCTGTCCCACCTAATGATAAGATCAAGAAAAATCAAGTGGCTGAAAAGACAATGCATTGAAGAGAGAATCCGTTGAAAAGACAATTGTGCCCTTCCAGAACCAAAATAAATAAAATTAATATTCTAAAAAAATCCGAATGTTATATACTTACAACAAATTTAATCAAAGCTACTTTTTTTACTATAAAAAAAATTTAAATTGATTCACCTTTAATATATTAATCTCAAATTAATATATTTATGATAAATTTACCCTATTATCAAATTACTAAATTTGATTATATGTGACAGTTGAATGATATATCGATTTAAGATTTTACTCTTCATATTTCATAATTGTATAATTTTTATAATTTTTTGTGATATTAATTCAATTTAATTGATGGTGGGCCAGACGTAAAGAAGAAGAAAAGAAGAATTTCGGGTCTAAACCAAAAATCCAACCTCACACTCAGCATCATCTTTTATTTGACTTAGAGCGAGATTCTAAAGAAATAGACTAGAAAAAATTTCAGCAGATAAATCAACTAAATTGACATTAACTTCTTTCTAATAACAAATTACCTGGGCTCCACCAAAAAGCATGTTATTAGCAACTTCCAGGGATGGCCCTGTCCAACTGGTCCACTGACATCATAGCTTGCACCATTCTAGATATTCCATACCTACAATCCATACCTACAAGAGATACAAGAGAATGCAATAAATTAAAGCTAGCTCACTAATTCAATATTTGCCAAAGAAAATTATAACAAAGGACAAAGGAGAATTATAACAAAGGACAAAGGAGACTCAGGCAACCACTCACCTTAACAGCATTAGGCATGCCGACAAACACCCACGATCCCTGCACCTAGTCAGGTGAATTCAGCGAGTTCAATTTCTAGAGAGAGAGGTGACTTGTCAACAGATAAAAACCCTCAAAAGCCCCAAGAAAAAGTATGCCATTACTGGATATCAGGCAACTGTGTGAAAGGCAATGCGTGTCCTTTCTTGCATTGTGCAAACGGCAGAAACTAATCTGTAAATAATACCTTTTTATACCCCTCAAACTTAGCCAACAGGGCAAAATCAATAGCGTGAAATTAGAACATGCATTGCCTTTCATAAAGTTGCCCGATATCCAGAATGGCATACTTTTAAGCCAGACAGGCAATGATATTTCAACATCTCAATTAGTACAAGACAGAAACAAATTGGAGTTCAATAAAACAAGCTATGCAACTAAGTGTTCTCCAGCTATAGTCTTGGATATAAGAGAACCAAAATGGCAACATGGCAAAATCAACACCGTGAAACCACAAATGCAAGAAAGGACTCGCATTGCCTTTCACACAGTTGCCTGATATCCAGTAATGGCATACTTTGTCTCGAGGCTTTTGAGAATTTTTATCTGTTGACGAATCACCTCTCTCTCTAGAAGTTGAACTCGCCAAATTCACCAGATTAGATTCAGGGCCCTTCACAGGGCAATCTTCTGGCATATAACTTGACTGCTTTGCAGCTCGATGGTAAACATTATGTGGAAGAGATGCATCGTGCAAAAACCCGCGGGGATTCCGGTTGCACTCCCCTTCTAAACCAGTAAGTGCAAACTTCACGGCTCGTTGGTGCTGTTCGAAGCTGATTATAGTGAGGAGCTGATTTCTGTGGCCTACCCACAGTACTCCTTGCAGTCTCATCCATGCTATTATACAGAAGTACAGAGAATCAATCACTGAACTCAATGATCAAAGCCCCGAGGTCCACTTTAGTCAGCACTCCCAAGCATTTCAGTTCCTCCATCACCCACAACATGGATAAAAAATAAAGAACAATCGACCCATCCAGAGAATGCAAAACTGACATCAAAAGCCCTCGACCCACGATTCCCTTTTCCCATCTCCTTCAATTCCAACCATACCAAATTCGCCCAGAAGCATGATGACTGAAAACCCAGAAGCCGGACTAGAACACCAAACGAACGACAACATTCGTACCACAATGTCGCAACGTCGGAGCCCATTCCAGTTCCAAACTCGCCATCCCCGTAACAGCCCCCTCAAAATCAAGGTACCAAACCCCCCCGATCCTTTCAGGCGGAAAGGGTTTAAACCCCAGTTCCTTCGCCATCAAGAAAGCTAACGACCCCCGCCGGCGACTACCGAACGCAGGCCCCACGGCCGTCGCCCTCGCCGTCGCCGGCGGACGCGCAGCTTCTACAAAACCCTCCGACGGCGAGCGGGAGATCGTCATCGTCGAAGGAAAATCAAACCCTAAGAGAATGCTTCCTCAGCTACTTCGCTAGGAACCGCATGCAGAGAGCGTCGAAAAGAGAAGCAGGCGAATCTGGAGATTTCCTCGTAAATATGGCGTCGAAGGAAATATAAAGGGATAATTACCGAAATGACCTCGAAAGTTGGTTCAATATATGAGACGCTCTTTAAATTTTTAATGTGTTCAATATAATTATCTTTTCCCTAATTTCTCAATCTTCACCCAAGTTTAATGGCTTCCCAAACAAGGTCATCCAAAACCTTTCTTTGATTTCCTTGTTCATCTTGAGTACTCTTGAATTGGGATATTGTGACATTATTGTCAATCATCTATGTTTGTACTATTATGATTGTCTTAGCATATTTGTATTACCATAAAATTTGGATAGTGAAATTTGAAAGTCGAAACAACTTTTGGATGAGATAAGAGGTACCAGCCATGACGGGAGATTGTTGGATTTGCGAAATAGTTTAACTTAGTTTTCTACCATCCCCCAAAAAAGCCCTTTAATGTAGTCGAAGCTCAAGTTTGCGATAATCAGTCTTCCAAAAGCATGACGGTGTCTATTCATAACTCAATTCACAGATTATTTATAAGTCACATTGTAAACTAAGGTTCCTATTTTGCAAACCATTACCATTTCATGCAATTATGTTGCAGTTTTCTGACTCATCGGTAGTTCACGGCATTGACAGATAAGGTTTCCATGTCAAGTATGAGAACAAGAAACCTTGGCATGCAATTTAAATTGCCATTTTTCGGATCCATGGAAGAGATGGGGATAGAGGTACCACTTCCGTAGTTTCCTAGCACTCCTCCATATTGCCTTACACATTCTTAAGTCAGTCCACAAGCAGGAGGGAGACTCTACAATGTTTTTCTTACTCAAAAACCTGGAGAAAGATTGAATAAAGACGTCCTGGAACAGTACATGTGCCGTTTCAGATGGTAAAAGTTCAAATAAAAGCACACATTCATCATCATTAACTCGAGAATTTAATGCCTTCGTCGTCTGCAGAAGTGCCCTTGAAAATCACCAGCTTCCCCTTGTGTTCTAGTAGTTTCAAAGCTCGCATGAGGATGACGCGATCCACGCCTTGAAGATCTAACAGAGAAAAAGAAACCCCACTTAAGTTGCATGAAAAAAGTTGTGCCGACCCTAATGAGTTGCCAAACCATGATTTACTTAAGCTTGAATGATACTTCCTACCAAGACAAAAGGATAAGAGGAGAAATACTTTAAGAAAGAGAGGAAATTTTTCAGGAGAGCTTGTGATTAGCATTATCTGGCCGCAGGACTTGGAGTAAAAAACAGCTCATTATTCTTCCAAGTTGAATTCGATAGCAACTATGTTTCACCTAATGTGCAAGTCTTGGAATTTTCTTTTAGAACATGCAAAAGGTACTTTACCTGTCCCCCGAGATTCAGGCCCAGTACGTATTTCCTCAACTGTCGTCACAGAGTCCTCCAGCCCATTATCTTTCACCTAATCAAACAAGGGTGGTGAGCGCACTTCTCCTAACTTAACAAGCTTCAAATTGTACTGAAGCTCTGACTAACTCACAAAATTTAATATAATATCAGCCCAGTCTTGAATGCGGTGCCAGAGAATGAGACACTTCCTATGCCCTTTGTCCAACCATTCTGCACGTCCTGCTAGATGAGGAAGGTAATTAATGGTCTCCCATACAATATGATATTACCAAATCAGTATATAGCATTAAACCAAACAGAAAACAGAAAAGAAATAATTTATGAACTACTCCCACCTTCAGAAACTAAGGCAGCAAGGAATGCTTCCCTTGCTTCATGAGTAAGAGATCCTGCACTATCAGAGTGACAAGAGTAAAAACACGTATGTTGTTAGGTAGACAAAGCATTAGTGATCTCAGACCAACAACAATGTGAGAGGAACAGGGGAAGGTGCAAACCAATGCAATAGCTAAAAAAGATTGCATGGCGTAAGGAAATAGATTCAGTGCAGAGAACTGGTAGACTCATCAGGACATACACGCATACTAATTTGTGACCAACTATGAAATTGTTTGGGAGTGATGTCAGACCTAGTGTTACTCAGAAACATGTGCAGGTGGACAAAAGGCAAGGATACGAACTGTGATCAACCAGTGAATTGGGGCAGATGGACATGATAATTCCTGATTAGCATACATAGATTCCTTGTTCCATAAGAGAGAGAATGGAATCTCAACACTAAACACCAGGACATGGAAATTTTTTCATGATGATACCTGCTTTTCAAGTACCTTCTGCTGTGACCACAAAAAAAAAAAAAAAAAAAAAAAAGAGTACCTCCTGCCAGCCAGCCAGCATGCTCTTGGCAAAGCACGAGGTAACACAGCCCTAGGTTTGCAGAAATAAGCAAAAGAAGTACTAACGCATAAATTGATGAAAAGGCCCTTACTCTCAATCGCAGGATTTGAAAAAAGTGGAAACTCTTCTTCCAATCCAATCACAAATATCTTTTGCGTTTTACAGAAATCAAGGATCAGTTCCTTCCAGAGTTGCACTTGCTTCTCTCGAGTGTCCCTTACTGGCTGCAAGCTGAAGAGGTACAGCCAAGTTGTGAGCCATATGAATTCCCACTAATAAATGAAAAGGAGATGAAAAATTTTGGCAATGGAACTATGAAGACTACCAAAACAATTGATGCCAGAATGAGATAATTTGCAGCTAACTACAGTAAAGCTGAGAAGGTACAGCTAAAGCAATCCTTCATATCCACCATTGACACTTCATTTCTTTTTGAAAAATGAAAAAAGAATATGGCTGACCGAGATAATTTGCAGCCAACTTGCATCAACAACCTTTTTTAGACAACACCTAGCAGATAAAAAAGCAGTAGACACAGATAATGTGCACTGGCAGAGATGGCAATTTGTGACATTTTTGTTTCGTGTGGCTTACGCATTCGCACTCCAAATAGAAAACCAATTCTGCTGCAGTACACATTTGCCCTTTCACTTAAAGAAGATGGTTCAAAAGAAACTAGTTTCGGCAAACAACCACTAGTCACACCAAAGCTATATGCCTTGAATCCTAAAATCTCACTAATAATTCAGTGGGCACATGTAAGATACTTTAAAGATTATGACATGAGCTAAAAAATGGTCTCAATGCTGATCAGAACAGATTCAGGAAGCTGGCCCACAAAGACTGGAAGCTATTTAACCACACAAACTGACAAAATTTTCCTGTTGATGCTCATTAAAAAAAATATTCATCGGCCATACCATAAAATTCTTAAGGGGCTAAGTTATCTTCCAGACCAATAACTTTTTTCCTCAAAGAATCGACAAGGGAAAAGCCCTGTCTTGCCTACGACTCCATTGGAAACATAAAAACAGAGTATTGATAGAAGCAGGAACCTAAAACAGTGCCACAGACCAAAAGCAACCCTTTCCAGGGTTTTGGTTGTAACACAGGCTGCACTTCAGCACTGATAAACTAAGCCGAAACAACGTGCTCTTTGGTAGATGATGTATAGATAAATAGAAGGGCTCAACAATGACCATTGCATATAGTTTCAGTACACTATTGACTCTTGTATATCAGGTTATTGATGCTAATTAAATTACGAGAAGTGTGTCCTAACAACTAACAGAATAAGTGATACAACATTAACCTTCCCATCAGTGGAAGAGATGCAAGGAGTTTAACTCATTACGTGAAATAAGGAGGGTAATTGAAGAATGGAGGCAATTTGAAATTGCCCAGCGTCTGCATCTCTTCCACTATTCAGAGAGACAATATTTGTTGCAAATCTGTCATCAAACCTGACAAAAGAACAGGATTAGCTCCAGCTACTTTTTTAGCATAATCATTCCTAGAACATTGCATAACACAACTGATTTTGAGATTTAACTATTTATTTGGCCACTACAAACTGGATATTCAAATCAAATCACAAATCTCTGTTAAAGCGATTGACATAGAATGACGAGATTATAAAAATTGATGAAATAATGCCGTATTACTGCTCCAGATAAAAACGTAAGATCTGATCTGACAGTATAGGAACACAAAAATCAAGGACAGATTCAGGCTAAGTTATCTAGATAGAACACCAATGATCCTCTCTCTCCTTCACAAAAAAATCTTCTTTTTATAGCTCCCAACTCGCCAGCTCATCCACCATTGCAAGGAGGCTAAAGCAGCTCAAGTAGCTCCAATTCCATACGAACTTATATGCAGCTGAGTAGAGCACGAGTAAATGTAAGCCGAGTCGTGAGCAGCTCACGAGGAGCTCGGCTCGCTTGCATCCCTTTCGTCACATCAAAGCTCCGAGATTTACAAAAGACACAGGGATGCTCCCGGAACCAATCAGGCTCGTCCCCTACCGGAAAAAGCTCATCATTTTGCACAACACCAATCAAGTCGCCAGATTCCTCCAAGATAACCCAAAATCACTGGAATTCCCCTCTTCTTCCCCTCCATTTCGATCAGCGGAGGGAGGTAAAGTAGAATACCGTCACTGCCACTGCCACCGATGGTCCGAGCGGACCGCACGGAAGAGAAGAACCTCGCAACGCCCGTAGATTCCCTCCACAAGCTCGACACTTTCCTGCATACCCGCGAGCCGCATGCTCGCAGCTTCGCGCTGCTCGTCCTCCTAAACCGATTCCTCGCGTTGAGCCAAAAACCAACGAAACCAAACCTCCGATCAACTCCGTCCCGCCCGAATCGACAACCTAGGACCGAGTGATCGAAAAAACTCGAAAGCGAGCACGAAATGTCCCAAATCACCGGCTGCCCACCGCGCAGAACTCGACGATCGAATCGAATTGAGAGCGAGCGAGAGGGTCCGGAGCGAAGGACGGAGAGAGGGTACCTGCTTCGAATCGCGCTTCAATGTCGTTCGACGAAAGCTTCCGTCGATCTGCCCGCTCGAGCACCGCGGGAGAGGAGAAGGAAGAAGAAGAGGAGAGAGTCAAGCGAAATTTGTTGACTCTGGAACTGGGCTTGGTTTTGGGCCGCTCGGGCTCTCCCACTACAAAATGCCGCGGACAGGCCCAGTGGGCCCACAACTGTGCAAACAGGGGGCCCAAAAGAACGAAAATTGCATAAAAAAGAAAATTATGTTGGCATTATGCGTTAGCCAAATCGGGCGCCACTAATAAAGTGACTCGATCGCATAAATTTGACAAGTTTGGAGACTTGGCTGCACCATGTAAAAATTGTAGGATTTGATTGCATATTTACGATAAGTTTTTAAGATTTCTTGTACACATATCATAATTGTGGAGTAGGCATACACGTATTTGTTCTTTTAAATATAGAATTGGTGTGTATGATCATGCTTTTTAGGTCGCTATGATGCAACTATGAGAATAATTGGAGAACTAATAATCCCAAGGGGATAAGGATCAAGAGTTCGTCTCTAGTTAATCTTTGTTGGAGTTTTTGCCAATTCTTATATTCATCTTTGATTCCAACTAGGAAATATGGTCAAGTCAGGACCCATGATGGGTGCGGTTGTTTGGTCCTATGTCCAAAATGGAGGTCTAATTTAGATGGTAGATATCAACCTTCATGCTACTCCAATAGAAATCATGATTCAAGTGCTATGTATCTTAGAAGTTATATGCTACTGTTGCTTGAATCTTTGTCATATGGAAACAGAATATCATACGTAATTTCGAGAGAGATGAAATTTAATCATAACTCCCAACAAGCAGCTTTACACCTGACAGCTTCAATGACCTCATGAACTAAAATTTATTTTATTTCTCTAGCATCTCCGATTTCTCTCCTGCCTTACAAAATATACAGAAGCGGATAGTGCAAGCTTGATGATCCAAACATAGAAGTTGTCGACCGTAATAGTCTAACGGAGGCAATACCATTCCTGTCTCCGCTTGCCCCCTGCGTTACTTTGCTTGGGACTCCCATACCTCTTCTTTTTCAATAGGATTCCCACATGATATAGGAATCTAAATACATCAGAGATTACATCGATGTGTACATTATTCACGTCATCGAATTGGATAGAATCTGCGTGAGTCAAACTAATCCGTGCGAGAACGTAGTGGTGACCGCATTGAGCTCTTGCCTATCCAAATTGGCTATGCACATGGCGATTTCTCCCAAGTATTAAGAATGAGAAAGAAAAGACAGAGACATTCAAAAAAGGTGCGCGGAGCTCCAAGTCAAAATAAAACCGCTGGGACAGATCCCTTGGTCAACTTTGGCAGGAGGGCCCCTGCATTTTTATTAATGCTACCAAACCAGAAATCTTTGGCATTTATATGGTAAATATATTAATTATTTTAAATGATATAAATAATTATTTTTAAAAAATATTTTTAAATTACTTATTTTTCACGAATTAAATAGACCTTTAATATAGTTGTGACCGAATTTTAATTCAATAATTTGTATTTTAAAAAACTATAAACTGTCATAATTTGATGATGCGCATCAAACTCTCTTTACACATTATTCCTTTCATTTACGTTGAAGTTACCGCGACAAATCTATATTAAACATTTGTCCAAAATAGAAAAATAATGGATCCATGGTCACGCCAAATAAAGAAATCCACTTGGTAATTTCGATATAGAATTCAAAGAAATAGGAGAAAGATGAGGCCAAAAGGAGGCATATTAATTCACATGCAGAACAAGAACAGAGATGTTGGGTAGCCCGGTGTGTACGAGCATTCGTCACCGAAATTCTCGTCAAAGGATCAAACCCCTCAACCGTCGCCTTCGCTGACTCGATCGAGAGTAAACGGATCTCATCTCGCAGGTGGTCTCTCTCTCTCTCTCTCTCTCTCTCTCTCTCTCTATCACTCTGTGGGTTGGGGGTCCTGGGCCCGGCTGTACAGTGGTAAAGTTTCGTGCTTTAATTGCAGTTAGCTGCAGGGGGGAGTGGCGTTCGCTTAGGAAACTCCGCTTCAAGAAGTTCCTCAGATCGGCAGAGCGAGAGAGGGAGAGGAGGAGAGACGGAGGAAGAGGACAATGGCAGTGTAAGAGCTCGAGTCCCCATCTGATTTGCTTTGATCCTAGCTGTGATCGGGTCTGCTGAATTGTACCCATCTGCGGACCTCGGTTGCTTATGCCGGTTCCGCTTTGATTTGCTGATGAAAAGCTAAGAACTCGAAGAAAGATCGAGTCTTGGATAGTGGGTTTTTGTCTGAAAGTGTTTCTTGTTTACCATTCAATGGAAAGTCGTATACTTTCTTTCGTCTGCTTCATATGATGTTTCCTTGTTTTGCGGGTCAATGGATGATATAATGTTGGGTTTGACTATGTGGACGGTAATCGTTCATGAATCACACTAGAAGCTTCATTTTCAAGGAGTGATTGATGTTTGATTCTGATATTTTGGTATGTGGTAATCAGTGTTGTGTCAGCTCCTGGGAAGGTCTTGATGACTGGCGGGTATCTTGTTTTGGAGAGGCCAAATGCAGGGATTGTTCTTAGCACGAATGCTCGATTCTATGCAATTGTGAAACCTCTTTTCGAAGAAATCAAACCCGACAGCTGGGCATGGGTGCGTGATTTCGGAACTCTTATCTGTTAATGTTTGATTGCTGCTGTTTCTGTTGCTTAATTGTTCTTTGGAAAATATTTTTTTGATTAAATAGAATTAGTCATTCGAGCTTTCTATTGTGAACCTGCCATCCACAAATATTTCCTTAATCTTCTGAGGCACTTTAAATTTTTGTTAGCAATTCCTTAAAATTAAGGTTTGTCCATTTCTGATACACTAGTGGTGGGAATCATCTACTAGAGACTCAAGTTTTGAATGGAACTGCTTTGTTGATTCTGAAATGCTGGAGTGAGATGCACCTAGGCCATATTGACAAGATGTCCTGATCAGCTGATGTTATGGAGAGAGTCTTTCTCACTACAATCTGCCACAAGACCTTCCAGCAATAATTTTAATGCAAAGGGTCTTTAGATTTGATCTAAGAATGTTTCAGGGATTTTGTAGAATCCAGTAGAGTCCATTAGATTAGATTATTCATTCCCCTGTTAAACTTTTCTTGCATGAAGTTGAACAATTGCATCTTCTTCCAGGTATGGACAGATGTCAAGTTAACATCCCCTCAGTTGTCTAGACAAAGCAATTACAAGTTGTCGTTGAAGAATCTGACTCTCCAGACGGTCTCTTCAAGGTAGATTTTTTCACCTTTTATATCATTTGGGGAAAAAACTTAAGATTCTGTTTTTTAATAACTTTTAGGATCAGCGAACTGTGTATAGGGATATTATTAAACAGAGTATAACTCAGCTGCTTGAAATCTCAGCGACTCTGGGAACCCGTTCGTGGAACACGCTGTACAGTATGCTGTGGCAGCGGCACATGCAAAATTTGACAAGAACAAAAAAGACGAGCTTCACAAACTACTCTTGCAAGGTACTGTTCGATGCGCATATATGCCTGTAGGCCTTTTGCAGATGGAAGTTTGACATTTTAATAATGTCTATTATTAGTTTTGCAGGACTTGATATTACAATAATAGGCTGCAATGACTTCTACTCATACCGGAATCAGGTAATAAAATACATCTATGTTTGCTTTAACTTCATTTTTCTTTCATTTGACGACCCAGCAATGCTTTTGGATGCTGGCAGATTTTTTGTTCTTGTGAAGTTCCAGATGAATTTTTCTTTAAGCATTTGATGGATTTCTTTGAGGCCCAACACCATTTGCATCCAAAAAATGAGAATTTGGGGAACATATATGTAGATACGTTAAAAGTATTTTCTTCTAAAGTTCTATTTTTGGGTTCAGTTCTCTTTTATGACTCAAGAACGTGATTGGAATCTATTCTTATATTAGATTGAAGCTCGAGGATTACCTTTGGCACCAGAGTCATTAGCTGCTCTTCCTCCTTTTGCGTCAATTACCTTCAATGCAGAGAACTCAAATGGAGAATGTAAACCAGAAGTTGCAAAAACTGGACTTGGTTCTTCTGCAGCTATGACTTCTGCCGTGGTTGCTGCTTTACTTCATTACTTTGGTGTTGTTAACCTTTCTCACTTGTCGACGGATTCCTCGGACCTTGATGTTGTGCATATGATCGCCCAAAGTGCTCACTGCATAGCTCAAGGGAAAGTTGGCAGTGGTTTTGATGTCAGCTCTGCCGTCTATGGGAGTCAGCGCTATGTCCGGTTTTCACCAGATGTGCTTTCTTCTGCTCAGGTATCCCTTCCTCGCCTCATATTGGCCTTGCCTCCCTCATGCCAATAACCTAGAAAATAGATAAGATGTTGGTTCATTTGATTGCCAGTCGAGGCCTACAGAGGATTAAAATCACATTTTTGTTTTTTAAGTCCGACTATATTGATGTTTGGAGGATAAAGCTAGAGGATTTGTTTATTGGTTGTCATCTTCTGCAGCTGTAAAAAAGTTAGCATGGGCTTCCCAGTGGTTTAGCATATGAGATTGATTTACCAAACTTTGAGTCTCACGTTAAAAAGTTACATGAACCCAATTTTTGAGACTATGTGTCAAGAAGAAAGTTGGCTTCCTGGTGAATAACTGCCACATTCGCTTATATTGTAGGTCTATAACATGCGCATAAGTATTACAATTGATTTTTAGATATCAAAGCTTATATAAGTTGATGAAGAGGTGAATGTCTCGTTAAGTTCCTGCACTTAAAAAATGGTGAAGTCACTTTGTTTCTCTTTGCTTTTATTATGATTTATGCAACATAAATGGACTCTTAACATTCTGTTCCATTTGATGGCCAGAACAACTTCTTCACCAATCCAATTCTTATAAATATGCATGGTAATAGGTTCTTAGGGACATGATTCAATTTTGCAGCTGATATATTGGGTGCAGATCATAATGTTTGCATGTATAGGCTGAGTTTAGGTGTTATTGATTGCCTGTAGTAGAGCGGTGTAAGATTGTAGTGTCTTCTTATTCTTGAATGGCTCTTCAGCTTCAGATGGTTGAATAAGTTGTATTAACATCCTTAATGTTGGCTGCAATATTTCAAAGTGAATCAGAATATTAGTTTATTCTGATTAAATGATATCCTGAGTTAGGCTTTCTGAAAGTTGGACTTTCTTGTTTACGTGGGTCAACTGGGCATGTGTTGCCTTACATTGATGTATCTTTGAGAACAAGGGTTGCCTGATCATGTATGTCGAAGGTTCAGTTATACATTCTATGGTCAAATTGCTTTTTCTTTTTCACAATTCTCAAATTTTATTATTGAAACACACAATTTGCAAATGGAGGTAAAAAGGTTAGTTTTCCGTTAGTCTCTGTATTCCTTCATCTTTCTTTTTTTTTTATTTGGTCAAATGGTCTTTGCATTACTTGGATAAGTAAATTGGGACTCCATATGAATTATAACATATCGTAATGCTTTATGACATGTCCATGAAGGATGCCATGAACTTCATGTTTTCATTTTAGACAAATTTTTTTATTGAGTGCCAGGTTGCTGTCAAAGGAATGCCTCTAGATGATGTCATTGTTGACATTTTGAATGGAAAGTGGGACCATGAGAGGACCAAGTTCTCCTTGCCACCATTAATGTCACTTGTAAGCGCTCTCTCCTTCTCCATTTGATGCTAATGATAGTCCAGTGCTTTCATGTTAAACAGAAGATGGATAGGTGAGAATTAAATCTGTTGCCAAATGCCATATAACAGTTACCGAAATTTGTTGTCCTGATTTCTTCGAAAATTTACAAGCCAATTGTAAAAATTTGTAACACTTTTAACCTGTGCCTTCGGCTTCAATTTGCCAGGCACGTGTTATGACCTTTTCTGTACTACTTCTTGCATTGTTAATGGAATGGGTTGTGTTGAAACTTGAAGGCATGAATAACTACCCACTGGAAAGCAAGAAACAAATTATGGATATGTTTGGAAAGCTTTACCCTTCACTATTTTCTTTCTATTAGTTGCTCGGAGAACCAGGAACAGGAGGTTCGTCCACCCCATCCATGGTAGGAGCTGTGAAGAAGTGGCAAAAATCTGATCCCCAGAATGCCCAAGAGACGTGGAGAAAGTTGTCAGAATCAAATTCAACTCTGGAAAGACAATTTAACTTGTTGAGCAAATTAGCAGAGGAAAATTGGGACGTATATAAACATACTATAGACAGATGCAGCCCGCTTAAGGCAGACAAGGTACTTATCTGAGCCAGATTTCCCTCTGTTGAAGTGAAATTGATGACAAATATGATCTACCTATGTGATGTTTTTTAAGAAATTTAGTGAAAAATTGCTTCCATTTTTCTTTTATTTGAATTATTGATGACTAGTCGTTCGTCCGGCATTTAGAGTGTGCTCGATCTTTGTTGTATTGGTATCCTTTATTACGGGAGGCTTTTTTAAGGAAGAGAGTAAATTTTGTTTATGCTTCTTTTTGTGGATGATGAGAAAAGCTTTTATTCTTCCCTGCAATATCTCAACTTTCATTTCCCTGGATGTGCTGCAATTTTGCCTGCTTTTTTGTCCTAGGAATCCGACCACTCATGGTGCAGGATGCTTTTTCTCATAGGATTTGAAGTATTTATGGAGAGATCAGCTACAGATTAGACTGTGGTGGTATGAGGTGGTCAGTAGAACTTTTAGAGTTTAATATTTAGCTTGGACTAGATAGGAGAAGTAGAATTGTGGACTCACCAGGATTTTGTAAATATCTTGTGTGTAATGTCCGTATGGTTTTATTTGCTTTCTTCCTGGGAAACTCCATGATCTTCCATGTATTTTTGTGAGCTTTTGAAGCAGAGCAGGAGTAAGGCACTTGCCTATGATAGAGTAGGTGTCATCTTCTTAACATGTCAGAACAATCTTGTGCTTTCCCCTCATTTTACGGGCACTGTATTCTAGAGACACAAACTTCATACAGGGATTTATCCTTGTGCATAAGCATAGGTGACATGAACTTCATTAGTGTTCAAATGTCTAACATTTTGTCCTAATGTTTTCCAAAATTAAACAGATTTTTTGGTTTTGAATGCTAACTTGCAAGTCATTACCCAATAAAATTTAGGCCATCTAATATAAAGGGAAGCCATCTTTAGAAGGAAAATTTTCTGCAGTGAGTTAAGGATATTTGTGCAGGCAACATGAGACGTCATTCTGTTGTTTCAGAAGAAGAATATTTTATGCTGATCAAGCTTTTCTTTGTTAAATAGATATCTTTCTTCTATATTATTTCCTCATATCACTGGTGTCGACACGATCTGACGAACTTTACAAACAGTGGATAGAACTTGGAACCGAGCCAAGAGAAGAAGCTGTCGTCAAAGCTCTGTTGGGAGCAAGAGATGCTATGCTTGGGATCAGGAATCTTATGCGGTTGATGGGTCAGGCTGCTGGTGTTCCTGTAGGTTCTCTCTGTCACTGAATATCATATAACATAGGCAAAATCAATCATATATGCATATGTTAAAAATTTCTGCTGTTGTTACTAAGATTGTGGATATGTACTTGCGTTTGGAAATTTTGGATGACACTGCAGTAATTAGAACCTCAGCGATGGTATATATCTGTGCTGATCATGCATTGTACCTGTCTATACCAAAGGATAAAACCTTTTAGTTGGATGTCAAACTTTTTCTGTCTTATGCATGCTTAACAGTTGAAAAAGGATCTGCAGTAGCTCCAAATTGAAGAGGATGCATTTTGTGCCCATATTTCCTTATGTCCAACTCTATTTATTTTGATTACTACTGTTTAAATTATCTTGCATGTATCTAAAGAAAGATGTTGCCTTTAGATGGTGTTATTTTTTTATAATTTGTTGATATTTGATTCTTCATCTGAGGAGGAATGAATGAAACACCCCTTTTTACAACGTACTAAATATTGCTGGGCCACTGTTTAAACTTACGATCATGTTTCCCGAGAAAATTTGTCATTGCACATTTTAGATTCTTCTCCAGAAAAAATTTAAAAAATTCTGATTTGATCCTCCGCTCATGTTTCTCAATCACTTAAAAAATTGCTTCCTTTTTTGGTTTACAGATAGAACCTGAAGCACAGACTCGGCTTTTAGATGCTACTATGGCCATGGAAGGAGTTTTGCTGGCTGGGGTTCCTGGAGCAGGCGGGTTTGATGCAATCTTTACCATTACTTTGGGAGATTCTAACCAAAATCTTGTCAAAGCATGGAGTTCGCTCAATGTCTTGGCTTTATTAGTCAGGGAAGATCCTAGGGGAGTATCATTAGAAGCAGGTGACCCAAGAACTGCAGAAATCACATCAAATGTTTCTTCTGTTCGCATTGAGTAGCCCGTCTTTTTCTTTTTCCCTTTCTTCTATGCTGGAATTACAATTGTCATTCAAAAAGCTAATGGCTATCGTGTTTCGATATCTTGGGTTGGAAGCAAGAATTGTATTTCGATGTAGATGAATAATCTTAATGTTTAAGACATAATTGACTGGCAGAAGAAATAATTATTAACAAAAAAAAAAAAAAAGTGTATTGTTTCATCATTTTCCCGGCCCATCGCTAGTATCCTTTTCATCCGTACTGCTATCCGTTGTTTTGACTTAGATTTCTGCTCCAGGAAAAACCAAATGGTTAGAGTATGTACACCATGATTCCCTTTGGATATATTGGGAAAATTGTGGCTCCAGTGATAAGCAAATGGTTCTCATTAGCCAGAGACTTTGCATAAGCCCACAGTTAGACGCCATCTAGATTTCTAGGCTATAGTATTTGGCTGTTCGAAGGAATCTTTTTCCTCTCGTCATTTATAAAATTGAGTCTGCAGGACAAGGAAGAAGATACTTTGCATAATGTTCTTTATGTGAGTTTAAAGAATCAAGACAGCCGAAAAGAGGCAATCTAAATAATAATTTGAACTCCCCCATGATGTCCCCACTTTCACTTCACTTTGTCCCTGTATTTTTCTATTTCAACCATGTCAGAACGTTATATCTCCCACTAAGCTCAAGAAATTATATGCTAGACGATTTCTCAATAAATGCTATTCCTAATCATGTAATTATATGTAGCTGGAGATCAGAACTTCCACGTCAATCTTAACTCACCAGAAGTCATTACAAGAGCACGTTCCATCTCTAAAATGGTGGAACCGGTTTCGATCCCTAACAGTAATTTCCCTTTCATATATCAATGAGATGTACTTTGTGTAAGTGTGACAGTCACTACACATCCTGAGGTTTCTGGTGATTCTGATTGGAGAACCTCGAGATGTATTTAACAGGGCAAAAGCTATTGCTAGCTTCTGGCTGTGACCTCTCAGTCTCTGCCTTTTCTCTTCTTCTTGGACATTAAGCAAAACTTGCGAAGTGTCTGGGACATACCCTTCAAATTTCAGCTGCCACTCCATTTGGTGAATCATGTCGCAAATGCCGTTGTGATGCGGGTACTTCACATCCTGCGAGAAAAATCTGTATATCTTCCTCTGCACCTCAACTGAGCTAAATCCCGGTGCCTGAGAAATCCCCTTATCAGCCAACTCTGTTCTGACCTGAGAAACATCCTCCCACCTCCCGGTTCTTGCATACATGTACGACAGTAACAGATAGTCGCCGGGATTCTTCGAGTTTGATCGGAGTAGTTCATTGGCCGCAATTTCTCCTATTTCCAAGTTTTGATGAACTTTGCAAGCACTTAGAAGGCTTCGCCACACAACGTCATTTGGCTTCATGGGCATATTCTTTATGAGGTCATAGGCTTCAATGAGCAACCCTGCTCGACCAAGCAGGTCCACCATGCAGCCGTAGTGCTGAATGGTCGGTTCGACCCCGTATTCAGATTTCATCTGCTCGAAAAATTGGAGACCCTCATCTACAAGGCCGCAATGACTACAAGCGCTCAAAACTCCTACGTAGATCACAGCATCTGGCTTCAGGCCTTCCCTGAGCATGTTTGAGAAAAGTTTCAGCGCCTCACGGCCCTGGCCATGCATTGCTAGACCTGAGATTGCGGCACTATAGCTTAATTGATTTTTGTCTGGCATCTTCTTGAAGAGGCTCACTGCTTCTTGTATGGCCCCACATTTAGCATACATGTTTATTAAGGAAGTCTGTACAATTACATTGAGCGAGCTTATGTTCCTCAGCAACGAACCATGCGCACATTTTCCTAACTGCAGTGCACCCAAGTGAGCACAAGCACAGACCACATTCACCAGAATGCTCTCTTCAGGCTCCCCAAAACCTTCACTGTTCATGTCGCCAAAGAGCATTAAGCACTCGGACCATAGCCCCGAGCTAGCATTTGCTGCTATAATTGCACTCCAGGAAGAAACACTCTTCTGATCCATAGTTTTGAAAACCGCATATGATAATTCTATCTTCTTGCACTTCCCATATAAGTTGATCAAACTGTTTTGCACATAAAGGTCATCATGAAGCCCAAGTTTTAGGATCTGTCCATGAATTTGCATTCCCTCATCAAGTGCCCTTAACAGGGCACCTGCCTTCAGCAGGGCAGGGAATGTGAAATTATCAGGCTCAATCCCTCTCTCAAGCATATCAGCATAAACAAGTACAGCTTCCTCATAGTTCATATCCTTAATATGCCCTCTCATCATTGTATTGAATTGGAAAGTACCCGGTTCGCATATTTGGCGAAAGATTGAGCAGGCGTACGCCATGCTTCCCCAAATCGAAAGAGCACAAGTGGCCACAAGATTGCTTGCACAGAAAGAGTTCCAGAACAATCCCCACTTCAGGATTTGTGCATGTGCCTGCTTAAATTCTTCCATGTTCTTACATCTCTTCAACGATGACAAGCACTCTTGCTCCTTCAACTGGAGATTGAACTCGGGTATTTGTCGATGATTTCTTGGTGGAATCAAGACAGGGGTGGGTTGGAGATGATCTCTTGGTGGAATCAAGACATTGGTGTGCTGGAGTTGTGTCCTAATCATCCTGATTCATCCACATCATTATAAAACACGAGAGTTTTAACGGGAAACATCAAGATATGAATAAAGAAGCTGAGAAAAGACACGAAGAGGAAGGAGATAGGCCGTGGCGGCCAAACTCCTGAGTCACGGTGAAAATGGCTAACGGGTGTTGAAAGAGTGACCAAAAGAATGACTTGAGAATGGATTCAGATTTCAGAGTCAAATGAGAAGTGAGCTGATGTTGTGTAATGAAGTGAGAAACTTCTTCCTTTTCCCTGTTGAGCACTATATGGAAATTATTTCCAAGATTGGGGTTGGAATTTCTCATCCATGAGACTGCTGGATGATTGGAGCCGTGAGATTGTGTCAGGGCCCATAAGAAAAGAAGATAATTTGTGGATAGGATAACGTTTTGGAGGGGATGGCTGCATCAGATTCCTCCTCCCAACATCTGGACCTGTAAAATCTTGCCACATCAGCCAACGGATCCACGGTCCATCATTCAACATGAGCATGTCACTGAGCTTTAATTTAAAAATAGGCAGACTCACCCCTTAAGGGCGCGTTTGGTAACGATTTTGTTAACGGGATTCGATTCGATAAGAATTGATTTTTTATTTTGTTCCCGGAACCGATTCGAGTAAAAAAACGTGTTTGGTAATCGTCCAAAATTTCGATTCTGAATAGAATTGCGTTTAATAACGTGTTCATTGATTCTGTTCCAAATTAATTTCTTTTAATTTTTAAATAATTTTTTTACTTTTTTACTTTTTTTCTTTTCTTTTTTTTTTTCCTTTTTCCTTTTTTTTTCCTTTTTCTTTTTTCCCTTTTCTCCTATAATCCTTCTTCTTCTTGTGGCCGATCGCCGGGACGCGGCGACCGGGCCGGGCGAGGGCCGACGACCTCACCGAGCGTCGCCCCGCCCTCGTCGGCCAAGCCTCGCCGAGGCCCCGTTGAGGCTCGGCCTTGCCGGTGGCTGCGCTTGCCTCCCGCAAGCTCGCCGTGGCCGGGCTCGCCTCCGGCAAGCTCGCCTGACCTCGCCATGGCACGGTGAGCCTCTAGCGAGCTCGCCAAACCGGCGGCGGCGAGCGCGGCGGGTGGGCGGCGGCGGACGGCGGCTAGCGGTGGTCGCGGAATGGCGGAAGGGAAGAAGAGAGTTTTAACGTGTTGATTCTTTTTTTGATTCTCGGACGCAGAAACATCCCAACAGTGCCGGATTCTGATTCTTTGTTCCCAGAATCAGTTTGGGACGAGAATCGTGTTTGGTAAAATTTTTGTTCGAGGGAACAAATACGTTCCCTAATCGCTTTAGGACAAGATTTGAGAATAAAAAAAAGTTAATTCTGCGTCCGAGAATCAAAAAAGAATCAACACGTTAAAACTCTCTTCTTCCCTTCCGCCATCCCGCGACCACCGCCCGCCACCGCCCGCCGGTTGCCGGCCGCCACCGCCCGCCGGCCGCCGGCCGCCGGTTTCGGCGAGCTCGCGGAGGCTCGCCAATCGCCGATCGGCCGGTCCGGCAAGCTTAGCCGAGGCGAGCCCGCCCACCGGCCTCGCCGAGGGCCGGCGACGCTCCGGTGAGGTCGCCGGCCGGGAAGAAGAAGAAGGATAATAGGAGAAAAGGAAAAAAAAAAAGTAAAAAAAAGTAAAAAAGTAAAAAAATTATTTAAAAATTAAAAGAAATTAATTTGGAATAGAATCAATCTACACGTTATCAAACGTAATTCTATTCCGTAATCAAAAATTTTGAACAGATTACCAAACATGTTTTTTTACTCGGGGATTAGTTCCGGAACAATAAAAATAATCAATTCTTGTCGAATCGGTTAAGAATGAGAATCGTTACCAAACGCGCCCTAAATATATTGATTACTTGCTACCACAAAAATGATTGAAGCTCTTGACCATTTCTACTTCTGTGAGCCCTACAGTTATTTTGTAAGATAAGACCATGGCATAACGCCCACAACTTTATCTGGGCAATACTCACATGCGCTCGCTACATGTGAGCTGAGGCGACATCGACCATTGGATCATGAGGGATCCCGCTTGAGGCCAATGCAATCGAACGGCGGAGCTCAGGAGAGCTCGTGTGCAGCACCGACACTCCGAGGCCAACTTCACAGGATTAGTGACATCAAGCAGCGTCTGAAAGAGCTTCACAGTGGATAAAATGAGTAACAACAGTTGTTACTTCTGACTGAACTTGATAATGTGCTTGCCACTTTGCTAGATCTCCACCGTCTGCAAAGGGTAGGCTCATGTCACAGATGGGCCTAACGGGGGCTGCTATGTGAAAAAAGTGTTTCGAGGGGATGGGCTTGAACAAGTGCTCTTTCTTCATGAGCTTTATCTAGGCCTGCATCCACCCGGACTTCCATTGAAAGTTCTTAGGTTTCTAAAGTGTAGTTTTTTAAATTGGCGCTTGAAACCGACCCGACCTAACCATTGAACAATCTAATGTTTTGTAAGCCCGGTCAAGACTGTCAATCTGCTTTATTCATATGACTTTCTCGTCCCCTTGTGAGAGATATGATAATGGCATCAAGTTTGGTTTGGCAACTCTAAACACGTGATTCACATGTTGACCAAGGCAATAATGAAGGCACTAGCCTTAAGGTCAAAACATAATAAATCTTCATATGAATGTGATTACAACATGCAGGGCACCCAACTTTTTTTTTTTGTTGTTGCACATGCCAAGTTTGAAATACCAGAAAACCACGAGGGCATGATTGTCATATTCTCCACTGTCCCAAGATTTGATCGATTCCAAATCTGTCATGAGCAATCAAACCGCTACCTTCCTACCAAGCTCTTCTGTCCTTTGCCCCATGTCTTTCTTTGAGCAGGTTTCTAGCTAGGCCTGCAAAAGTGTCCGAGAAAGCAACACCTGGGTCTAGGATTAGATTCAAGGCAGCGTTGGCAGCAGGCCCCAACAACGGCAACAACAGTACCCAATTGGAACGAGTGGATTTGGTCAACAAGACCACCTCTTCATAATAGTCAAAGGAGAAACTAATAAAAAAGGACACAACTATGAGGCCTCTCATTACTAGATCTGCTATGGCCCATCAGGAGAGAGCGAGAGCAATAATTCAACTGCAACACTAACAGGGTCAGCCTCCCAAAGCTTAGGTATGGAGAGGACTGCATGTGGATGTGGAGCCCAAACGGCATTTATCACGGTCGTACATCAGAGCAGCCACTGGTGGCCCTTGATTGGTGAAATGATCCAGCGGTCTTCGATTGATGCCGGTTTGAAGAAGAAACATTCAAATTGTGATATGTATCAGAAGTATAATATCTCATCTCTCTCTCTCTCTCTCTCTCTCTCTCTCTCTCTGTGCGGCTTGAAGAAGAAACATTCAACTTGTGATTTATATCAGAAGTATAATATCTCATCTCTCTCTCTCTCTCTCTCTATTTCTGTACCGCAAGTTCATGCAGATCTACCGTGGGTTTGCTGCACTGTTGGTGTGATGTTTAGGATGACTGTGGAATTGCAAAAGATTATTTATTTATTTATACATATATAGATAACTACGTATGTTTATACTAAAATGAATCTAAATAATATTAGAATTTATTTCCAAATATAATCTCATACCTTCCCATTTACAATTTTATCGCCTTGATTTTCGATTTGATAGCTTCTTTCATAACTTCTTTTTTATGTGAAATTTGATATCGAAACTTTCTATCTATTCATTTTTTGACCTAACTTTCCATCTTTTAACTTGTCTTGACAATGACGTCTAAAAATTAGGCAATGACTTCTAATCATTAGAATCGTGTGTAAATAGGTCTTTTTTTTTGTCTATTTTGCACTTGCTACGGATCTTTTTAACAGTATGTATTACTCAAACTCGATGCAACTCTTTTTGAGTTTGCGGCAAGCCTATGTAGCTCAGGCATTTGATTAAGCCAAACCAAACTTTGAAAAGTACTTGACTTGAAAAGTTAATTGAGAAAAAAAGAAGAAAAGAGAGGGGAATGAAAATGAGACGTGTGCATCTTAGTGCTTAAGATGCAACATAAACATGAGAAAAAGTTAAAATTATCATAAGCATAAGAATCACACAACATTTATGATTTATGAGACTAATGACATAAAAGAGATCATTCATTAAAAGATGATGGAACCAAGTACACTTAGAATTAAAGATATCTATGATAATTCTGCTGATTTTCTATTTATCTTAAGTCATAATTATACATATCTTGATTTAATCATTTCATAAAAATTTATACATAAACTGATGTGATATTCATTATGATTTATCGAAATATACATAATTTCTCCCTTTCGCATGTCTTTTTCAATTCTTGAAAGTCTTCGAATGATATGGATATGGGATTCTTTTATTACGAGTCATACGTTCTATGTTGACCGATGATGTCCCGGGATGGATGCCCCATAGCCTATTCCCCAAGAACAAAAGGACCTTTCCTTTTCTCCGGACTTTCCAAACATATTACACCTCCAGAGAAAAAAACAGCATATCTTGGTCGCGAGCTGGTTTCTTGCTCACTCTCCCCTCCCCTCCTCCTCATCATCATCATCACTGTTCCAATTCAACTTGTATCTTGATGGGCTCCAAACCGTGGACCCCACCTCCCCTCCCTCTCTCTCTCTCTCTCTCTGAAATGAAGCTCTGTTCCTGTTGATTGGTGGGTTCCTGCACTGAACCCACTAAACTCTGTGATAGGTCCGGTGGTGGACGTGTGCGCGTGTGCGCTCTGCTTTTGTTGCACCGCACCACCCACCAGCTTCCTGCTCTTTGCTTTACCGAGCTCAAAAAGCTCTCCCTCTCTCTCTCTCTCTAACTCTCTGAGGAAGCTGCTCGCACAGTCGCGGAAAGCAAGAAGAACCCGCTTCTCTTTCTCTTACTAGGATTCGTAGGTTGTGCGTGATGTGATTTTTCGAGCTCCGATTCGCTCTCCCGCTTTGTCCCTTTCCACTCGGGTACTCTCTCTCTCTCTCTCTCTCTCTCTCTAGAGTCGAAAGCTTTCGCCTTTTCTCGAAAGGGCATTTTTTCCCATCTACCCTTTTCTTTCTTGATTATTCTTTCGAGGGAGGAAAGACGCTTAATAGTAAGCGAAGCATCTTTTGTTCGAAATTCTCTTGTTCCGCCTTTTTCGAGTGGGGTGGGTCTTCGGTCCCATCTCGCTTCCGCCGTTTACGATTCTGCTCTTGCGTTTTTTCTTCCCTTTTTTGGACCCCCAATTCTTTTCAACGCCCGGACTGTTCAAGAAGTTGAAAAAAATGTCATCTTCACTCGGACGCGTCAAACCTGTCGTTCTAATCACTGAATACTTTGCATCTCTGGGTTTTCTATGTGTGGGATAGGATTTCGTGCTTGAAGTCTCTCGCTGTCGTTTCCGGTATGAATTTGACTTTTCTTCGGCGTTGTTAATCTCGGTAAATGTCATTTTCAGGTTTGAGTCCGGTGGTGTCTGGCTTTTGTTTATGGGTGTGTGGGCTTCGCGAAGAAGGTCATGTTGGACTGAGAAAGGTTGAAAATTTCTGGGTTTGACACGAGCTCCTGCGTCTGTGGTTCGTGATTCGATTTGTTCAAATTCGAAGGCTTTTAAAGCGGGTGAGCTTTTATGACTGACTGGTCTGATTGCGGCTTGCTTCATGATTGTCTCGAGATTTTACTTGTGACCCTCATCAGCAAACGCCGAGCTGAGCATAAGGAAGAGTAGTTTTGTGGCAGCTACTTTCTCCTGAATGTTTTAGGACTTTGCAAGGCATTTGGTCCTTTTATTGTGGTGGCGATATCTTGTTCGTGCGTAGAAATACTCTTGTTGTTTTTTCTACTCTGGTGATCATAGTTGGGATGTGGTGTTTGGTTTAGTTTGTGGAGTAATGGATGAGAGGGAAGGAGAAAACTGGAAGGAAATGGTGAGGAAGATGCTTCCACCAGAAGCCTCCCTGCCCGATGATGCTAACAATCTTGATTACTCTATCGCCATGGAGTACGAGGGTCCGCCAGTGGCTTATGAGGTTCCTAGGATCGAACCAGTTGATCTGAACCCTCGGCTGATACCTACAGCAGAACCCCTTTCAGAATCACAGAGAAGCGATGCTAATGCAGGGCCTCCGGTTGTTGAACCGATCTCGCTTCCGGTTTCTCGCATTGCCAATGTCATGAGCTCTCCTGTCCAAAGTCCGAGGGTATCGGCAAGTACAGAATCGGTAGTTTCTGTATTGCAGCAGCCTGACTCTTCCTCGGCTTCGCCTTGTGGTTCTCCTCATTACAACCACGGCCCGCTGGATGAACTTCCTAATCAGTTAGTTAGGAGAGCACCAGTGGTAACTTTTAATACTGATAGATCGGAGCAGAAAGAGGTCGATGGGGAGGAGCCTAACTTTTCGGAGTATGTCGCAGTTTCAAAAGAGAGAAAGAAGAAGAAGAAGAGAAAAGTATGCTACCGATGTGGAAAAGGCAAGTGGGAGACTAAGGAGTCGTGCCTTGTTTGTGGTGCTAAGTACTGCAGCAATTGTGTGCTTAGGGCAATGGGTTCAATGCCAGAAGGGCGTAAATGCGTGACTTGCATTGGTGAACCAATTGATGAGTCCAAGCGCTTCAAATTGGGTAAACATTCTAGAGTCCTATCTCGGTTGCTCAGTCCTTTGGAAGTAAAGCAGATTATGAAAGCTGAAAAAGAATGCGCATCAAATCAGCTCCGGCCGGAGCAGCTGATTGTGAATGGATGCCCTTTGAAACCAGAGGAAATGGCTGAACTAATCGGGTGCCCTTTGCCTCCACGAAAGTTGAAACCAGGAAAATATTGGTATGACAAGGAATCTGGTCTCTGGGGGAAGGTAGGATCAGCATTGCCACACTATTTTGTTATGCTTGTGATTTCACTTCGTTTCTTAGTGTCTGAGTTATCGGTCAGCTTAGATAAATGCAATGCCCATCTCTTTATTAGCTGCATGTGTCGATTTTACAGGAAGGAGAAAAGCCAGATAGTATCATTAGTTCAAATCTGAATTTCACAGGGAAGCTTAGGCCGGATGCAAGCAAGGGAAATACTGAAGTTTATATGAATGGGCGAGAAATAACGAAACTTGAACTGAGGGTACTTAAGGTAAACTGTTGGCCCCCATTGCAAAATTTTATTTTATAGCTTCTTTCTAGCCTCTGTTTTGAAAATTAATCCCCAGTTGTACAAGTATGCTGCTATTTAGTGTCCTTTAGTTGTCTGAAACTCCTGCTTCTCATGCTCGTGGAAAGATCGTATCCTTGTGTTTTTGTGGTAATGCATTTCTTATAGGCTTTTTCAATCTGTGCTGGAGTGCTTCATGCTCCTCATTATGTTGCTAACTTAAATCCATTTTAGCTGGCGAATGTCCAATGTCCACGGGACACACATTTTTGGGTCTATGATGATGGTCGTTATGAGGAGGAAGGTCAGAACAATATCAGGGGAAACATTTGGGAAAAGGTATTTGATGTAATGTTATCTATGGAAGTCTCTTGTTGTTGTGGATTGCTTTAGAGAGTACTTTTTGAACTGGTGTTGATTTGCTCTATCCTACTTAGGCATCGACAAGATTTGTCTGCACCTTGTTCTCTTTACCCGTGCCCCATGGCCAACCACACGGATCACGTGATGAAGCTAGCAATTATACAACTATTCCAAATTATCTGGAGCAGAAGAAGTTACAGAAGATTCTTTTACTTGGACTTCAGGGATCTGGAACGAGCACTATCTTTAAGCAGGTAAAGCTGTACCCTTTAACAAGAACGGTTTCAAATGCTGCAATGGTGCATTTTCTCATAGGTGGGGATTTGTCACCATGATTTGTCCCTGATGAGATCTCTTCTTTGTAACGACTTTCATTCATTTTGCACAGGCGAAGTTTCTTTATGGAAACAAGTTCAATGCAGATGAACTGCAAGAAATTAAGTTGATGATCCAAAGCAACATGTACAGATACCTTAGCATTTTGCTTGATGGCAGAGAGCGCTTTGAAGAAGAAGCCCTGTCAAGGATGAGAAATCTAAATTCCCACGATCAAGCTACGGAAGCAGGTAAACTACGCAGTCTCTCACTATATCTTCCCTTTATGTGCATTCTGTACCACTGAGAAAATAATCAGCTAATTAGTCCATGTTTGGAAGTTTTGATTGTAAGCATTTTCTTGACTAATATTTGTTAAATTAAATTGGATGGGATTGTCGTTGCTCTTTGGTATTGTGTAACAGGAAGAACATCCTCATATATCTATAGAGTTGCAGATGTACTTGATAAAGTGAACCTTTATTTTAAGGAACTCTGGTTTATGCAAAGCAGTTTTATTATTCTATTGATAGGTTCTATATTGTTATTAATGGCATTGGGGATACTTCTAGAAGTAGTCAAGACAGAACACGTTGCAAAAAAGATGCGAATTAATTGTCCAACCCTTTAATCATCATACGTTAATATACCATCATCTTGCATGATTTGAACTTTACTTTGAAAAATATAGTATTAAAATCCTCAACTGAATTTCTGGTACCTGCAGCCATTCTGTGGGAAGGGCACCTTAACTAGCACTAAAAAAGTTGTAATAATTATCGTGCTCATACTTTCTAAAAGATACTTCCTGCAGTTCGCACCTTTATGAGGTATCTAGATTACATCATTTCAATCTTAGATGTAGAAATTGCCTTGCTTTATTGCATTAACGTGTTAAAAATAGAACCATCTCTTGCAGGTGGATGCGTTTCGTCAGCTGTAGATACTCCCTGTGTTTATTCCATTAACCCTAGGTTGAAGCATTTCTCTGACTGGCTTCTGGACATCATAGCTACCGGAGATCTTGATGCTTTCTTCCCCGCAGCAACACGTGAGTACGCTCCATTGGTTGAAGAGTTGTGGAGGGATCGCGCAATACAGGAGACATATCGGAGAAGGAATGAGCTTCATTTCCTTCCTGATGTTGCAGAGTTCTTCCTGAGCCGGGTATGCGTCCTCTCTACATATGCCTTCCTAGTTCAGCATTCCTTGGATAGAATAAACAAATTTTCGACAAATAGTCTTGCCCAATTTCTATTAATTTTTTTTTGCAGAGAACAGGTAAATATATTGTCTGATGTGTATCGAACAATTTTGTGGAGATGCAATTCAAATTGATGGAATGTTTACAGCTTATTTTTGTGTTCTGTGTCAACATGTCAAGTGGCACTGAGCATTTCTTGATGTTGATAGGTTGAGAGGCTTTGTCTGCTGTTCATTCTATGTGGCTATGCATGCCTGCTGCCTTCTGTTTCTGCAAATTCAGTCATGATGATTTATTTCCTTCCAGGCTGTTGAGGTATCAAGCAATGAATATGAACCTTCAGAGCGAGATATAGTATATGCAGAAGGTGTCAGCCAAGGAAACGGTTTAGCCTTCATGGAGTTCTCATTTGATGACCGTAGCCCAATGTCTGAAACATACACGGATAATCTCGATCCTCCGCCCCAACCTTTGACCAAGTAATTATATTTTACCATTCCGTATGCCCATGTTTACAATGGCTATAATTTAAATGCACAATTGAGTCTGAGCATTTACTCTGTAGGAAAATTAGCAGACCCTTTTCTTGTTCTGGTAAACAACATGTCCACCACCAGTAAATTTTTCAAATACACAGTTTTCTGAATTTATACTATCACTATATGATTCTTCTCTGGGAGGCCAATTTCTAAGAATTTTCGGACTTCACATTTTTGATGCAGATACCAGCTTATAAGGGTAAATGCAAAGGGGATGAATGAGGGATGCAAATGGGTTGAGATGTTTGAAGACGTGCGAGTGTTGGTCTTCTGCATCGCCCTCAGTGACTATGATAAGATGTTGCTTGCTACAGACAGCAGCGGCAGCGGCGCACTACTTAAGAACAAGATGATGCAAAGCAAGGAACTCTTTGAGACTGTCGTGAGACAGCCTTGCTTTAAGGAAACACCCTTTGTGCTGATATTGAACAAATATGACCTCTTCGAGGATAAGGTCAACCGTGCATCGTTAAGTTCCTGTGAGTGGTTTAACGATTTCAGCCCGGTGCAGCCCCACAACAATAACCAGTCATTGGCCCAACAAGCTTATTACTATGTCGCGATGAAGTTCAAAGACCTCTATGCTTCCATCACTGGCCGTAAGCTTTTCGTGTGGCAAGCTAGAGCGAGGGATCGAGTAACTGTTGATGAGTCGTTCAAGTATATAAGGGAGGTTCTTAAGTGGGATGAGGAGAGAGATGAAAACTATTACGGCGGGCAGGAGGATTCGTTTTACAGTACAGACATGAGCTCTTCGCCATACATTAGGCAAGAGTGATACAAGGACTCATCTGAGATTCAGAGCAAGTGTAAAGTAGACATGAAACGGGAGGTAAGCGTAAGAATTGATTGTGTTTTATGTTGTAAACAACACCGGTTTTGATTGACAAAAGAATGGCAAGTTTGTCAGTCTCGAATAGAGAATGCAGATCACTGACACTGTCCTCGAGCGGGAGTCGTCAGAATGGGGTGTTGCTCGCATTTCTAGTCCTTTTCTTTATTTTTTTCGTATTTGTCCCTTTATTTTTCAAAAATACCCTAGGGGAATGGATATGTCAAGAAGAGATTCAAGCAAGAGTATTTTTAGCTGAGTGAATGCCCCCTTCTTTCCTTTTCTTTTCCTGCCTTATAAAATCTTGGATCTTCCTCCTCTGCAGTTCTAGCATACATGGTAGCCTGTAGTTCTTCACTGTGCTTTTAATTCGAATTGCTGAGTTAGTTTGCGTTTACCTTGCGGTCTATTCTCCAGCTAAGTGTCCATGCCTTACTTCGAATCTCCACAAGGCAAACGGGTTTTGAGCAGTTTCTAAAGTACTGGTTGGCCGGTATTATGCCACTGAACGGATCCAAAATTTCAAGCAGGTGTCGCCTTGTCGGAGGCGTATGAATAGCTTCAAAAAGATGCTAAATAGAATAAGCTAGACGACTGAAGCAAGAAAGAAATTCATTGAGTTTTGGACAGAGATCATCCTAATTAGGGGGACAGTATGGTATGAAAACTCCCATCTGTCAATCGTCGATAGCTAGGAGAAACGATGGTCTCGTATGACATGGCTCTCGATACATCACTTCGCAGGAAACGAAAACCCAAATCTTCAATCGTGAAAAACTCAAGGCCATGGAGCATGCAGATGTGTACAATGGCAACGCCTAAATGCCCTAAGACGCACATGCGATACACGCGCACGAGAGCGAGATCTTGATACATTGAATTTGCTGAAACCCAAATCTTCAATCACGAAGAATCCAAGGCCATGGACCATGCAGATACATATTGTGGCATGATATGCCCTAAGAAGCACAAATAATGCACTTCGGGGCCGCAAGAGTGAGCCAATTGGCACATCGAATTCCATGTCCATTTGAAAAATATAACGAGCAAATCATACATATGACACGGATCAAATCAGGAATATTGAATGAGATTCTCCTTGCATATTCTGCTGTCTTTAGGAAGTAAATGATTGTCTTTAACCTAATAACTAAGTCTGCGATCGATTGCTGAATATTTTCACCCAAAGCAAATGAGACAGCGACTTCCAATGAAAAATGATTGAAGAAAAATTAGGGACACAGGAGGAAGCCCTAATATGGACCAAGCGCCCAACTGCCTCACACTTGTCTATTTTCTTTCACCTCCTTTTGCTTCGTTGTTGGCACATTCAGTCATGGGATGTTACAATCGGCGGAGAGGAAAGCAACATAAGACTACACAGCGACAAGGTCGGGTGTTTCCGCTTCAACGGACAACAAAGCAGTGTGTACTTTACCCAGCCAACCATCCAACCGATCTCGCAAGGATGTAACTTGCGGAATGCCCAGAACTCTCGGTTGGACCCAGGAAACATGCACTGTTCCCTCTACTTGATCAATTAGACCCTCGATAAGATGAACCTGTATCGACATAACCTTAGTTAAATATAACTGAATGGACGGGCAAAAAACAGTCTTTCAGAAAAAAATGACAAGGCACAAGAAAACGATGCAATCATCTTGGACTTTGGGATTAACCAAAATTGAAGAGATGTAGGAAAGAACAAAAGATCTTCAATGCCCATGTATCCGCAGGATCAGACCAATGAGAAAAAGAAAGGCTCTTTTATGCTCTCTTAACTAGGAATAAAGCTTCCACCTATCCATAAGATTATCAAGTATTCATTTTTTGAATCATCTAAACCACCAATCTATTCAGATGGAGTTCATTCTGTCTTAAAGCTTCATGTGTACAGCTGCACATAAGGCCAAGTCAAACTATAGCCCAATGAATTCAAAACTAGAGAAGGATCATATACACAGCCATAATAATGATCACGTCCAATCTTCTCATCCAATGACATAAGACAGCCCACCAAATAAGATGTTACAGAATGACACAACCACCAAGAGAGATACCAAAGAATCGGGAAGACTTACAGAAAGGCTCTTCATGAGAAGGTGCTCAACATCAGCTACAGAAAGCTTTGTGCGTTCAGCAATAACACTCAGTGGAATTGTCCTATCTTCTGATGCACGGCTGCAAGGATAAGATTGTATACTTTATATGGGGAGCAATATATGCTTATAATGCAAAATATGAAATACTAAGTATGACAGAAATGGAGATAGGAAAAAGAATAGGAAGCAGGACCTGAATATGATTTCCATTAGGCAGAGAATGTTGATTTTCTCCAATAGCTTTTTCTGATTTTCAACCAAACCAGGTTGTGCATTGAGAGCAGCATTGTGTACATGACATAGTTCTTGATAGCGTTGCAAATCACCAGCATTAAATGCCTGGAGAATATAGTACATCCACTGAACATTTGTTCCCAAGAGGCTCTTTATCTGTCAAATTTGTTAAAATCAAGATACAATATGATGATTAATAAATAAATAAATAAATAAATAAATGAAACAACTAATGGCAAATTGGAAAGGACCATGTAACCAAAAAGCAAGTTATGCTTTAAGTTGCTTTGTAGAAAATGTGTCATCAACATAATATTAATAGCTACGCAATGAACATGTGTTACAAATTTGCCTCAAGCAAAACTAGGGAAATCCTTATGTACCTGGTTAAGTTAATTTTAGACCTACCACTAAGATTTTGATGCTGAAACTAGTACAGACAGAAACCCTAAAGAAATTTATAACCTTTTTGGCAAAGTACTTACAATAGGATGCGACAACAGCTCACCGAAGTTGTATATGTCGTCTCCCAGTAGTGCAGATAGAGATAAATCAAATGCCAAATCCTAATAAAGAAGGATGTGTCAGAAACTAATTCTCATAAACTGCTATTACAGAAAACCAAATGAAATATAAGCATCAGTGATTCAGCATCAGAAACAAAAGAAGAATCTGTAATCCCTCTTCTTCTCTGAGGTCATTTCCAACTTCTTGATGACAACCTCAACATGAAACATTCCTGAACTTTAATTGCCACAAAAGTCTTAGAAAAATATTTACTCCCACCAAGCAGTTTAATTCAGAATCTATCCACTTTCAATTGAAGTTAAGGTTAAAGACAAATAGACTATCATTTTGCTGGAAGTCCATTCAACATAGTTTATGATAGTAAACATAACGCCGCGAAGTCCCACTAAAAGTCTAAAAGGAGAGCAACAGCTATACACAAACACACAAACTGAATTACTTGAATGGAAAGTGAGGTATGGTGGCAAGGCAATATACAGACTACATGAATTAAATGCTAACACATAGAGTAATGATCCCATTCCACCAGTTACTATTTCTCCAACCAAGGAAACATCCAATTTACAAGAACCAAGAGAAAAAGAACAACAGTTTCAAGAAAAAACTGAACCATTGTTGAGAATTGACAACACATAAAATGCAATTAAAATGTAAGCTTGATGTACCATTGGGAACAGCGTCCTCTCTAGAAAGTGGCTTTACAGATTATGATGCAGTTGTAAACCAAGTACCTGTTTAAATGCATCTGAAAGAGATTCCACTGAGATATATGCCAAATAGAGGAGAGCATTTTTATAGAACTCCGCATATTCCTGTCGAGCTTTGTGATATTGTGACGAAAGCCAATAGTAGCTGGCATATACAGATGGATCTATGTCAGTCATGCTATCAAGAGTGCTCTTTCCTTCGTCCAAAAGTTTTTTACACTCCTTTTGCTCCCCATCAAGCTTGAACATAGCTATCTGCATCTTAATGTAGACGATAGGCTCTTCCACACGCTGCTCTCCGGTAGTTCGAAGCTTCTCTATAATCCCTTCAAGATAACTAATGGAAGCTTGTTTCTCTGAATACTGCCTAGAGACTACTACAGCAAAATGGGCAAGCTTGAGGAGATTAATTTTGGTCTCAAAGTCAGTGATGAAATTATGATACAACTGTATCAACAAATCACCAGCCTGAAAGTCAGCAAAAGCAAAAACAAAGGTTATAGGATGCTTAACAAGCATCGATGCCAAGCATAACCAATCGTTATGAGTAAAAACATTGTGTAACTAACTAATGCCAAGAAGTTAAAATAATTTGCCAAGACGGAATGTGTTGCATACCTCTACCAGACAAGGCTAGACTACGAAAAAATTACAGCTAATAATCGAAACACGTCAACAATGCTGATGATATTACTTTAGTCTGTTAAAGTCAGCCATAGTCCCCCAGGCCCCCTTGAATGGACAAAACAAATCCTAGTCCACGTTTTAGAAAACTTGCTGCACACTAACCATCAAAACAGATATTACGAAGACTTACCTTATTCTACCATGCAAATACATGAAGGAGCAAGAGAGAGAAAGAAAGGGAGGAGGGACAGTGCAGGGGGCGCCCCATTCCTGGTCCCACAACCATCACTAGCTTAATTTCTTTTTACACTTAGACACCAATTATATTAGTCATCTATTAGTATCAAGACAAAAAGGAAATAATGCCTACTCGTACTATTAACAAATGCAACATTCCATAATAATTCATTTCTGCTATGTTTAACCAGTGATCATCAGAAAAGTAAGCTATAACATTGTCATTTACTTTCTGTCAAAAACATTATAGTGAATAGGGCACATTCTACTCGTATCATATTTGGCTCCTCTAAACAGATCTATTCAAGAAATCAAGGGAGAGAGGGAGGGAGAGAGGAGGGAGGCAGGGGGAGTAGGGTCTTGACCGACTACTGATGCTTATCAAATTATCTAGAAAAGAACCATGTGACAGCCTATGCAATGACTTATATGAGAAATGCATAGTAAGCACAAAGCTTAATGGCGATCACGATCCACCACCAGGACAATATGTTAGAATGACTAAACAATTTAAAGTGACCAAGAGAAACATTGGGTCTGCAGCCACTAAGTAATCTCCACACCCTTGCGCTTAAAACAACCCACAGAGATCTCAATCTGGAGATACCCTCACAATTAACTCCCCCCCCCCCTAAACTTCCTTGATTTCAGGAAACTTTAGCAGGTTACTTATTTGGTACTGTTAAATACTTTCCCAAAAATCAGTATATAATTTCCTCATGGAACCTCAGAACTGGCTTAGACAATCCCCTTCAGTCATCAGCTTAACATCAACAATTGACATATGGAAAAACTCGCCTCGGTCGCTAGCTACATTGTTGAAGAACTGCCATCCTAAAAAGCACGGACTTGAGCAAACTTGAACAGAAGGAGAAAGACTTTACAGGCCTCCTTCTCCCTCTCTTCCTCCCTCCCTCCTTTTCTTTCTACCCCTACCCGTTTCAAATTCAATGCGAATAAAACGCCTTCCAATTCCCCGAAAGGGGTTCAACTGCAGCACAGAGTCATAGCCACCTAGGTCAACGACATTCAAGGAAATTCCCCGCAACCAGAAAACATCGGAACTTCTCGCGTTCCGCATTTCTTCAGCACCGAACAATAGGACAACGATTAAAGCACCGACTTTCCATCTCGCTAAGTGATGATTAGCCCCACCCACAACCCTAATTGCTAAATCGAACAGCTACAAGACCATAATTTCGCAACCGCGGGAGGCCAAAACAGATAAAGCGGCGCACCAGGGCCTCCCCCAAAAAGGCCTCAATTCCCGATCCGGCGCGGAAACAAAACAAAACCCAGTTCCCAAAATCACGAAAGAAGATTGCCCAGATGGAGAGAGAGAGAGAGAGAGAGAGAGCGGGCGACCTGAGAAACGGCGAGAGCGACGAACTGCTCGAGCTTGAGAGTGAGCTGGTGCCAGAGCTTCTTCTGGTAGAGATCCGCCAGCGAGGTGTACCACTCCGCCATCTCCGGGTGCGCGCTGCGCAGCGTGTCCAGGTACTGCAACGCCGCCATGGCCGCCGCTCCGAGATAGAGAGAGAGAGAGAGAGAGAGAGAGAGAGCCTCGTGCGCAAGCGAAGCAAAGGAGGAGTTGGAGAGAGAAAATGAAGAACGCCCCTGCCTCTCCCCCCTTGCGTCTTTGGGTTGTTTTGTCTTGGGGAGAAAGCAAAGAATCCCTGCCGATTCCAAAAAGGGGGAAAGCCGGCATTATTTTTAATTCTTTATTTTTTTTTCTCTCTTTTTTCTTTTCCTCTCCTCTCTCTCTCTCTCCTTTCTTTCTTGCTCTAGCGGCCCGTTAGAGGGGAAAGCCGGTTGCCGGCCAATGGCGAGCTCGCCTCATCGTCGTTGGGTGAGGGCAAGCTCGCCCAGCGACTAACGAGGACTTGCCTCGTCCAGCGACAATAAGGCGAGCTCGCTATTGGATAGTGACTGGCCTCCCCTCTAGCCAGTCGCTGGAGTAAGAGAAAGGAGAGAAGGGAAAAAAATAAAATAAAAGAAGATAAAATAAAAATTCAAAGAATTAAATATTATTACAAAATTGTCCGTCGGCGCCTACCGACATCTACGTTAGTATCGCCAATCAAATTTACCTAGATGGATTAAATTGGTATGATTATAAAAGGTTTATAATTGAATTGAAAGAAAAAAGGAACTAATTTGAAAAAATGACAAGAGGTTTAGGATTTTATAATTTCCCCCCTTTATCTATTGTGACTTTCCATGTTTTTTTTGTTTGTTTCGTATATTTACGCAATAAGATGAATACGAACAATTCGTCATCTTTTTTTTTTTAATGACCTAGGAAATCCCGCACGGCCGGCAGCCGGAGAGAACGAGTGTCGCTAGCCACCACACACGTGCCACCAGATAAGTTGCCAAGAGTCTCAAAGCCAGCTTTCCTATAACTTGCGTTGTAGGAGCTTCGAACACTAAATCTCCTTAATGGAAGTTTAGCGCCTACCTAACTGAGCCACCACGGCATTCGTTATCTTTCGTTCTCGGTCGAAGTAACATTTTTTAAAAAGTGTCATGTAGGTTAAAAGTAAGAAAAGGCCAAAAAAAACATTACTAAAAAAGGGTTTTTGAGGAGGAAAATGGCCTTCGACTCCTTTTTTTTTTTTTTTTTTTTTTTGGTAAAGGCCTTCGACTCCTTTGAGCCTCATTAAAAACAAGAATTATGTCTTTAGTTCAAATGAGCTCGGACCAAATCGAATAATAACCTATAGACACGGCATGGTTCGAGTCCTTCCTTTCATGATGTTCCCTTTCGATCTGCTGGCACTTGAGATGTGAATGTATTCTAAAAACCGATTACGGGGTAAAGTGTAACCAATAATATCATGTCACTTCCATCACATTATGGCCAACTAATTTTGTTTTTTGAGATTTTTTAACTCGATTGACTCTGTCACTCTACATGATAATGACACGTTGTGCATCACTTAATCAATTGGGCAGGTTGGATTCTGAGCTTAGAAGTCCTTATCCCTGCTTGCTTATGATTTCGAAATCAGTGAAATTCCTTTCGTAAGATGACAAGCTCTAGAAAGGTCGGAGCCCCTATAGGAGCCAGCTCCAGCTCCAAAAGGAAACTGCTCGCAGCTAGCTCACCGTTATAAATAATTTAGTAATTCTTTTGGGCCAGAGTTATGCTTGGCTTGGCTTTGAACTTGACCTTAATGAGCGAATCAGGATTTTTAACTAGATAGCCTTATAGCCTTATACAAATCTACTCGAAAGGTTATAGGCCCATTTGGCTTGATTCGAGTCCGTGGGCCGCTGTGTTTCGGGTCTTTACCCTTTTCTTTTAAATTTTTTTTCTCTCTCTCTTTTAATAGAATATTTCATATATATTATATATGCCGTGGACTCAACTAATTCTCGCGCATGTATGCAAATTTTTACCATCGTTTTCTGACTTTTAATTTTCAAGTAAGGGACTTGAATTTTGACTCAATTAAAAACCCCGAACCTATAGGGGTCCATTCGCCAACTTACTAAATAGTAAAAATTTCTATTTCTTTGTTCCTATGAGTAAATTTGAAATAGAAATTTGTTTGGTACATTTTTTGTTTTCGGAAACAAATTTGTTTCCCAAAAAAATTTGGAGTAAAATTGAGAAGTAAAAAAAAGTTAATTCTTTGTTTCTAAGAAAAATTTTAGAATTAAGAAAACTTATTTTTTTCTCTTTTTTCTCTTTTTTCTTCTTGTTCTTCTTCCTTCTCTCTTCTTCTTCCACTGGCATTGCCGTCCACCGTTGTCAATCATCGATGACTAGTTGGGCAAGGTTCGATGAACTCACGGGACGCTCGCCCAACCACCGACAAGGCTCAGCCTTGCTAGATTTGGCCATCGGCGGCCAAGTGGACTCGCCTGATCCTCCCCTGGCCACTAGTGAACCTCAACTGGCTGGGTGAGGCTCGATCAAGCTTGCCTAAATGTCGGCAACAAGGCTCGACCTTATCGAGCCATTGTGAGGTTGGTGTCATCTAGCCAAGGCGAGGTTGACCTCGTAGTGGCTCGCCGAGATCGAGTCTAACTAGCAGTTGGGGGAGTTCGATCTCGCTAGATCTGGGCGAGGCCGCTCGCCTAGCCAAGGTTTAGTTAGCAATGCTCTAGCAAGGTTGCCACCCCTTGTCTAGCCTCGTCACCGATCATCCTAAGGCCGGCGATCGGCCATAACTTGAAGAAGAATAGGAAAAAGAAAAAGGAAAGAAGAAAAAAGTAATATAATTATTTTTAAAAATTAAAAGAAAGTTATTTGGATTAGAAATTTTGAGAATAGAAATTTCGAACAGTTATCAAAGGATTTAAAATACCTAAAAATTATTCCTTGGAATAGAATAAAAAAGAATAATTTTTTATCAGAAATTATTATCGGGAACAAGATAGTTATTAAACTTACCCTAAATGAATCGAGAGAATAAAAGAATAGAGGAAATGAGGTGACAAAGAAGAAGATCTGGTGGCCCATCATTCGGTCAATTATTAGAAAATTCCGTGGTTAATTATTTTCTAAGGAATAGGGGAGGCAAAATTTATTATTGGCATAATACAACAATCGGAACCCTATTTACATTCTCAATTATATATTTCCACACTTTAGCTTTAAGCTAAAGTTCAGCTTACATGTGAAGGGAAGTGTTCGAATATTTAAATATTAATATCACATAGTTATATAATAGTTTAAATTTTTACGACAACTGACAATGTTTCATAAGATCTCACAATTTGTTCTATAAAGAGTAAAGATAGTTATTTAACTTCTGAGATCATGCGACATTTTTAAAATTGAAACTTATTTACTCTTTTAGTATAAACGGTAAGACAAGTATTAAACTTTTGAGTTCATGCAACATTTTTTAAAAGTGAAACTTATTTACTCTTTTAGCTAGATATGACGAGTACTTCTAATAAGTCAGTACGAGTAGATGCCTCCATTGAGATTCAACTACATTTCTACATTATATAGGGTAACAAAGTATGTCATCTAATCAAAGATCACTGAGATGGACTTTCAATTAGAAAACAAGCATGGCTTCGCTTCGACCTCGATTCGGCATCAAGCGATCCCAAGATCCAAGACCTAGGGCTCGGATCGAGCGTGACCGAGTTCATGACTTGAGGCTCGTGCTCAATTTCAAGACTTGACAGTGGCAACGACGCGAAGCTGAGGGTGAGTTGGGGGGAGAAAGAAAAGGGCCCAGCATGTCCACCTAGCTTCGAGTTGGGGCTCGCCGCGTTAGCGGCGGAGGCAGAGGCATGGCTGCGCACGCTTGTGTTCGATGGTCGGGGCTGGCGGTTGATTGCCAATTATGCACAGTGCAGTTGCTAGTGAAAGGCGACAACAGCGGAGACAAAGGTACAAGTGAAATTGGGAGATTCCTCCAAAAGTGTTTTAACGGTGGGTCTAGAATAGTATTTGGGGAAAGCCTTTATATGAAAAGTAAACATTATTTGGTAAACTATAATTATAAAAGTGCATTTGAAAGCAATTTTAAGAGAAATGTCATTTAGAAGAGATACATTTGAAAAATCTGTTGGTGTGACCATGTATTATTTGGGCCGTTTCCGGTCTTGAGTAGCATGCAATTCGAAGTGCAGCGATCTGTTTGGCTGGCATTTTGATGAAGTTGAGTAATGCTTAGTTGGGATCAAGCAAGAAACAGATTTGGAGGTCTCTTATTAATCCTCCATGGATTAATTTGTATCTACTATTTACTTTAATGTTGCCATAGCAAAATTACTAGTTTTCCTCATCCTCAATCAATGTTAAGAAGATATCTCCAGGAACACCGGGCAAAAGACTTGAAACACAATGAAAGCACCCCCTATCTAGTGACTAACCAAGTTTTGACAACCGTTAATATTAATAAGAAAATGAGATAGTAGCTCATATGGTCCCCAAAGTTTGGTGTAATGTATAATGAACATTTTTCAAATGGGTTCCTATGATTGTTATTTAATTTACACACCAAAGATAGTAGCTCAAATGTTCATGAGCATTTAATTTATGTAATGTGATTCCTGAATATTGCCCAATATGCAATGTTATTCAAAAACCTTTAATTTATTTAATATAGCTTCGAGGTAGCTAGAGGGAAGTAGATTTCCCAAATGAGTTCACAAAATTGTTCACCAAACACTCTATTATTTGCTCTAAGGGCCTTCAAAGGCCCTAAATACTCTGAGAATGTTTTTTTCCGAAATCACCCTTGGAGTCCATTTGGGGAGGGGCTGGGGATGAACCTGCAAGCGAGGGTCAAAAGTTCTTCGAGTCAAAGTCCAAGGCCACATCGCCCAATACTTGCATTAAGCGAAATTTCTCAGAACCAGAGCCCTCTTTGTAAATGCAAAGTCGTTTCCTCGAAACTCTCCCAAATGCGCTCTAAGCATGCTCACATGCATCGCCGAAATTTCCGACAAGCTCGTGCCTAAAAAGTTCCTTTGATAAACAAGTCATATTCCGTATTCACATATCCTATCATATCACATATTCATGCTCAAACAACCTCAAAACACACTAATCATATAATACCGAGACAATACACCAACCGTCGGTCCGGAAAGACTCGGACAGCCCGAGCTTAATGTCCGGACCGTTTGGACTTGGTCGGGGTCAAACTTTCCCATCGAAGCCGACAGGGAAGACTGAAAGTTCGAAGACTAGTTCCCCACGACCTGGTCCGAACGAAGGAAACGTGACCCCACCATAGCTCCGCTAATGTAGCGTCCATTTCGTCAAGATTGGCGACCAACTCCACCTAAAAAAACCAACCCCACCCACGATCCGGCATCATCCCACCAATTCAAAAGCGCTACAGAAATCATATAAAAGGGATTTCAAATTCGGTGGATTCCAGCCACGAGAGAGAGAGAGAGAGAGAGAGAGAGAGAGCTCAGAACCGTTCCTCGAAATCTCCGAAACCTTTGTCGCAGCAGGAGCAGAGAGACCGAGAGGAGGAGGAGGATGGTGCGGTGCAAGACCTTGTTGACGTGCCTCGTCCTCGCGCTCCTCGTCCTCGCCGCCTCCGCCTCGCCGCATCACCGGACCGCCGCCGGAGGGATCCACCGTCACCACGGCCTGCTGCGGAAGCACCGCGCCGGTAGGCCGCACCCGCACCCGCACCCGCACCAGCACTGGAGGCACCACGAAGGAAGGCATCACGGCCATCGGAAGCAGCCCCACCTCGTCGAGCCGGCGGGCGAGGAGCGCGAGCTACGGGCTCGCCGGTCGCCGATGTGGCTCTCTTTTTAGCTGCTTGATGTTCCTGCTGTGTGCCTACGGCTCGTGGCTGCCGAACTGATTCCCAGCTCGCTGGAGTTGAAGTTCCAAATGTAATCTTTCCGGTTTGTGTGCCTTTTTGTAAAGCGGATTTTGATATCCAAGTGTATCGTCGACAACGGGCCAAGAGGAGGCCGGCGAGGCTGCCGCCCCCCTCGGTTGTTCGATACTTGTCGCAATTTTCAGCATATATAAATGAGAAAATTCGAAATTTCGAAATTTTATGCTAGTCTTAATAACTTAAAGATATCTTGTAACTTTCTTAACTCAATATGGATCTTGTATCAAATTAACTTGCAAACTTAATTTACAAAAATGATGTGATGGATTATAAATGGAATCACACAAACGGTTTTCTACTTCAAGCCTGGCTTGTCCACCTTGGCCTTCTCCCAAGCTTGCTTAGACCGGTCATCTTTCATAGAAAGTTCAATATTTTTTTATTAGGGATGAGCCCAAGTAACGAGCTGTCGGCTCGGTTGGCTCGAAAGACAAAATGGTAGGTCGGCCAGCACTAAGATGTTTAGGCCCTATTGTCCGTACTACATTGATTAGCATAGTCCCTAATTGAGTCCGATCAGCATAGCATGTCCAATCGTCCAATTACACCCGGTCAAATTACTTTGTAAAACCGATTTTTATATTTCCGTACTTATATGACATTATAATTTTCAACCTGTCACGTCTATTCTCTTAATTTATTCATCCAAAGCCTTCTTTTCCGTGGCAGTCAAATCAAGATACAAAAAATGAATTAAAATTTCAAATCAATGAATTATAAATCGAATCAAATTTGATGAACCATCTAAAGTTAAAATTTCTTGACATAGACATACAAAATAAGTAGAAAAGTTGCAAAATAAAAATTTTGAGTAAGATTCATGGTTGAATATAGCGATAGCAATATCTGAATTTCGGGTACATCAAGCCTTACATATTTTTATTGCATCTCATTGATTCTTTTTAAAAAATGATACTAAGAAAATAAAAAAGTTTATGCGCCATATAAATTACAATTGGATTATAATGTCACAAATGGTAATTCATATGGTTATCAAAATATGATCCATACTATTACTTAGAGGAAATAAAGCCTCTTGTTTTTTAGGAATGTCAAAAGTTTTCTTTCAAGATGTCCTTAATAGTTCTACTAAGCGGATTCTAATATCCGAGTGCATTGACAGCAATGGGCCAAGAGGAGGCTGGCGAGGCCGCCGCCCCCCTCGATTGTTCGATAATCATCACAATTTTCAAAAGATTATGCTAGTTGTAATGGCTTTTATGATGCCTTGTAATTTCCTAGTTCAATATGGATCTTGTGTCAAACTGACCTGCAAACTTAATTTACAAAAGTGATGCAACAAAGTATAAATGGATTGACACAAACAATTTTCTAGTTCGAGTTGGGCTTGTCCACCTTAGCTCTCTTGGGAATCTTATATGGAAAGTTTGGTATTTTCTAACTGGCGACGAGGTCAAGTAATGGTTTTTCAGCTCAGTTGGCTTGAAAGACAAAATGCGTAGGCTGGCTAGCGCTATCAATTTTCTTTAGGAGCTTGGCTCTCAAACTCACCAATATCTAGTTTTAAACACATGGGCTCAAATATATTTAGGTCCTAATGTCTCGTGCTAGACTAACTGACGCTGTGCCTAATCAAGTCTAATCGGTAGACCATATCAAATCCTCCAACTAGACCGGGTCAAATTATCTTGTAAACTTTTTCATACTTATACGACATTATAATTTTCTTTCTATCGAATTGATCCATCAAAAACTTCTTTTTGTAGTAGTTAAATCCGATAAAAAATGAATTAATATTTGACATCCATGAATAATAAATTGAATCAAACTTGATAAAATATCTTTTTTTTTTTTCACATAGACTCATATCGTTAGTGGAAAAATTCTAAAATAAAATTTTTTAAGTAAGATCTGTGGTTGAAGACAGCGACATCTAAATTGCAAGCATATCAAGCCTGACATATTCCAATTCCATCTCATTGATTTTCTTTAAAAAAATTATATTAAAATCAAAAAAGAATAAGAAAGTTTATGTGCCATATTGGTTACAGTTGGATTATAATGTAACAAATGGTAACTTGTATGTTTTTCACTTAATTACTTATTTTACAATGGACAAATGCATAAATTAATAGTTCTATTAATCTCATAAATAAATTACTTTATCCAAAGACAGTATTTTCAAAAACATTTTAGACCTTGAGATATTTGGTTTTTTCCTCAAATCTCATAATTTTTACTATCAATAATTTGTCAAAATTATTTAATTCATAAGACTTTCAATAATAAAGTGATTTTACAAAATCCTTCTAAAATGTCAATACTTGTTTTGTATCCATGCAATGTGCGCGCACACATTTGCTAGTAATTATAATATTGACTATGGAATAAATCAGAAACTAAATCTAAAGATAAGCGTATATACTTAATTGTGATTGTGCCGAATTGGTACGTCAATGGGAGTTGATTTATGTATTACTGATATCTTGAATCAAATGGAAGTAAGTTAGGGATAGAGAGGATCCATCGAAATCAATAACTAAGCTTTGTCCCACTTAATACCTGTTCAGCATTAAAAATATCCTAATAACTTTTATTTATCTAGTAAAAAATGAATAATTTAAAAAATTCTTTTAAAAAATGTTACATGTATTGTTTATGAAAATGGACAAATGAAAAATATCTTTTTATTTGCAAAAATATATACAAATAATTATTGATAATAAAAATATTTTTTAACGAGCCATAATTTTTCGAAAACTTTTAAAATGATTATTTTTCATCGAAATAAACGAAATCGTACACGAAATAAAGTTTCGCCCATTACGCCCTCGTTCACCTGGATCCCCCTTCATTTCCTCCACTACATTTTGTCCCCACGGGCCCACCATCGGGGGAGGAAAATAGAAAAAAAAAGACAAACCCCCACGAGGCAGAAACCGAAATCAACCGAAATTCCAGGGCCAAACCGTAATTAAATGCATCTCCTATTTCACCCCTGCTCTGCTAAAACCTCTATTCAGTCTCTCTCTCTCTCTCTACTCCGTTCACTCTCTCCCATGGCGACGACGCCGCTGCACGAAGCTCCGGAGCTCGCCGTCCGGCGCCCCGCCGATCGCCGCCGAGCCGCCCGCTGAAGATTCGACGACGATGGAGGAAGAAGGCGAAGGAGGAGGTTTCGAGGAGTGGGACGCCGATTTCCTGGACCAGGTCATCCAGGTCGAGGAGCGCGCCCTCTCCGCCAATCCCTCCCAAATCCATCCCCCGACCCCCTCCTCTTCTTCTTCCCTGCCTCCTGCTCCGCCCTCCTACTTGCCCCCTCCGCAGCCGCGCCGGCCACCAGCGGCGGCGGCTGCGGCTGCGGCGGCGGCCTCGTCTTCCTCCCTCGACTACGCCGCTCCCGTCAGCTACTCGCCTCCCAGGGAGCTCTCTCAGAGGCCGCCGAACGGAGCCGCCGCCAGGACCGCGTCGGCATTGCCATCCTGCTCGCCGTCGTCAGCGCGGAGCTCCGGGAGTTTTAAGGAGCTTGAGATTGAGAGGCTAAAGGTAGGGCTTTTGAGGTGAATATGTTCCGCATTGCTTTCGGTCGGCATGAAGAGCTTATTTTTATTGTCTTTTTGTTGCGCCTTTTGGTGAGTGATGAATCCGGTTATCTTTCGATGTGATGCAGAGAGAGCTCGGGTATGTTTCGAAGGAGATCGCCTATCGAGTAAGCTTCTCATCTGTCAATTTTTCTCTGTGTTTGAGGCCAAGTCGTGGCGTCCTTTATGCTTTTCCTTCTGTTTACTCTGGCTAGTTATGTTGCGAGTCAAGATGCATGGTTGCTAGAGTCTTGGAAGATGTTTTGGCTAGAGAACATCTCGCGGTTGGACTGCTTTTGGTGTTTCCACTCTTTAAAGTTCGCTCTGATGATAATGTCGGCCAACTGGATATTAGTATGTTTCTGCAATACCATATTGGGCATGTGGTTTAACACGCAACTCTACTAACATAGTATTCAACTGGTCAACGGTTCTCTTTCCCTCTTCTGATTTGGTCCAAATTATTTGCACATTCATGAAGATAGCTGAACATCCATCTTTCAATCATCTTTTCTTGTTTTGTCTTCACTGTTCCTTGCTTTTTCTGCAGTCCTACAATACCATGACAAATTTCTTTTATTAGTTGAATAAAGGAATGTTTTTTGATGAACTCTCAGGAGCCGGAACATGCTAAATTTAGGAAGGAAAGAGGCAAAAAGGGGGAGCAGTTTAAATCTGTATCTTCTCATGATGGAGGGAAGCTTGCTGATAATCCCAGTTCAAAGAGAATTGGCTTGTAAGTGAAGCTTTTTTTTTCCTGGTTCCTTAGTCATTGATTTCAAGTCTGATGCTTATGAAGGAGGCAAAGGCAATGAAGGTTGGATAATTTGCTTCTAGCAGCAACAGGAAAAGTATTTGTGATGTGGCTTTTCGTATTACTAGCATGCGTGACCCAAAAAACAGTATGAGTTGTGTTTGTTCAGACCTATTCCTCTTTAGTTTTCTGGTGCTTCTTTTTCATGCTATGATGTGATGAGCAGTGTACCGTGTTAGCTGAGACAGTTCCTTGTGGATGAGTCTTATTCCTTCAGATCTACATAAGCTGGGCTTCTTGATATATTTGAATAGGAAAGCAGAGTCAACATAAAGCCGTTCTTTTTATTGGTCATGGGTAGCATAAGTCAAACTACGTTGGAGTATCTGACATGCATGAGTATATTTATGATGCATGCAGCATTCCTGAATATATGCTGCAGCTTAAAATGATCTTGCGAGTGCTAATGGTTATTTTTAGAATATGGTTATCTATATCTGTCTTTTGACTTCTAAAATAAGTTTTTGAATGCTCTCTTCATGTCTCTTTCATTCTCTAATGATTTCACTAGACATTATCTCTACAAAGGTAAACCTCAATTAGTTGCTTCAAATATTGCAATCGATTTATTTTCTCTGCATTCAAATTGCAAACAATTGGCAATCTCCAGAAATGGCATATGTAGTCTTTTCCTTTTGGCCAGAACAATATGTAGTCTTGTATGTTCTATAAGTAGCAGAGCTTCTTGAGGATTTCATTGTAAAGACACTGTAAGCATTTGCAAACCAGATGGTTAACAGAGAGTCTTGTTTAGTTGAAATCAAACGACTCTTCACTAGGTGTGTTCTGGTCATTGTTATGCTTGGTTTGTGAGTTGTGAATGAGAAGCAACACATTGACTGAGAATGAGAAGCAAACGATTGACAGAGAATGCCTTGAAGCACTTATTACGTGATGGTGGTCTGGATAGACATGCATTTTACAATTTTACTCATTCAGGACAACAATTAACTTGGAAAAGTAACTGCTTTGTTGGAGCCTTTATATGTTTGATTTTGAATATTGAGAAATAGAAATTTGAAGAAGTCTGATATTGGCAGGGACAAGGGAGTGCCTACTTCAGTCAATGTTGTGCTCGAAGTTGAAAATGCAAAATTGTTGAATGATCAGGCTAGGTCTCAGACTAAGATAGGTAGGCATTGATTTACAATGTTTCTTAAATTGGTCCTAAAATTTCTTCTGCAAGGTTTTCATTCTTTGGACACAGGCTTATAACAAATATGCACACTTCTCTGGCAGAATCAACTTCTAAAACCGTTGGAATTCAAACGGATGAAGCCGGTGAAACTACTGGCATTCAGTTCAATAATGATCTATATGCTCATCGTGGTCTCTCTAGGAAGTTGCTATCTGTGTGGAGTCCTTCACTTGACCAAAATGCTGGAAGAAGTCTTCTTGCAAAGTTGTATGTTGCCTCTCATTCCCTTTTCAGATGCATGGGCATAGATGTATCCTCCAAAATCAAAATAGACTCTTTGGCAGATGGGAGCTCTACTGATTTTTCTTGGTTGTGCCATCCGCATCCTCTCACTGCTTCAGAAGCTGCTAAAATGTCTAAATTTCATTCTGTTTTCACAAAGGTAATGGAATTTACCTGCACATGCTGCATTTTTGTTAAGTTGTGAGCCTATTAACATCCAAGGCCACAAGGATCAATTGGCTGTTGGAGTACATGATTTTTTTCTTGTTTTTTTTTTGGTTGTTGTATTCTGTTGCAGTATATTTCTTCATATATCGTAAGTAAATGGGAAGATGGTATAGCTCTCATTCATCCTAAAGAAAATAAGGGTGTCAAGGCTGTATTGTGTCCTCAGTCGAGTGTCTGGATTGTCTGTTGTTTCCTCCGTTGGTTCCTCAAAAAAAAAAAAAAAAAAAAAAGTAGAAAAGGAAAATTCTTCTGGCAAAGATAAATTGGGTTGGAGTAAATGTTGACGAGCTTATAAAGAGAGAAATTTATGCTTTCTTGAGGAGAGACTCTTCATGTGTGACACTTTCTTCTCAAATGTGAAATGATTTTGTTAAGGGCAATGGTTATATATTGAGAAGAGAAGCTTACTAAAGAGTAACTAGTCCATTGCTTGGTCATCCCCAATATTGGGCTTATGAATTTCCCCTAAGCCTCTGCAACTTGTTAAAATTATTTCAAAGCCTGAATAGGCAAACAAATATTCAGTTGTGCCTATATAGGGAGCCACTTGCCTATACAATTGCAAGTTCTTCTACAACGTGCCTGGATTGTGCCCTCCAAATGACTCATTGGATGGGCATGCAATTTGCAATTATTAGCCTTATGTTGTGGCTTTCTCTGCTATTAGCATGTTATTAGCACTAATAATTTGCCTTGAATGTTGATGTCATCTAACTGCTATGCAGGTTAGCAATGGAGTGTCCCAGTTGGAAGCCTTGATCCAACCCCTGTTTGATCTTTGTCGTTTAGACAATGTAAGTTATGAAGAGTGCTTTGGTGGCAAAGTTTAAATTCGTTCATGATCTAATACTATAGTAAGAATTTACTATTATTCAAATCTATTAGCAAATGCTGAAGGCAACTATTATTTAATAGCAGCAATGGTAATTCCAAGATAGTCATCTGCTTTAGGAGAATAAGAGTTTAAGAAGGTGCAATATGTAAAGATTGCTTTTGTTCCTTACTTCTTACTTGTTCTGTTCTATTTTTTTCCTTGCTTTTCTTTTACAGAATTGGTCTATCTGAATGCCTCCAACCCATTGTCCTATTGAGTAACTCAAGGTGTATATTTTTGAGAACGCTATGTGTAAATGGGTGCAAAATTGTGTGAATGGGTTTTTTTGCCTAGGGGCAGTACCCCCTTGGTACCATCTTTGTGTAACATTCAAAAAGGAAAAGAATTCGAATAGTGGTTCATAAAATGAATTGTCAAATTAAGTAAAAGTTTTTAAAGCCCTAAGAGTCTGAATATTCTAGGTAATCTTGCGTGTTTTGATGCAAACACGGATATCTTCTTTCATGATGTCCTTACTTATGAATCTTTGAGGGTAAAAAGTCATTCACATCCTTCAGGTTGGTGTCTGCACTTTCCTTTGATTTTTTATGCAAACACCTTTTCATTTCCCTTTCATTTCCCACCTTAACATGCTATTGACTAGGAAGTCCCATATATTGCTTTATGCCTCCACAGTCACAGGTTCGGTGATCTTGATTAGTTGTTTTGTCATGTATGTTGTCCCTTGTCAGCTCAGGGATGAGAAAGGTTGATTGTGATGCTTCTTTCTTGATTCTTGTTTATCTGTTACAATAAGGAACTTGATTTGCTTAATAGGAGTTACTACCTTCTAGGCTATGCATTTTTCAGCTACCTCCTTTATTTCCCATTTTCTTTCCGGCTGAAGTTGAATTTATCCCCAGATGCATATTATTAATCTATATTATGTTGGGTGACCTTTTCTTCCTGGGTACAGGTCAATATTGTACATAGGTCCCTCTGTATACTGCACATGATTCTGAAGCATCTATGTAGCAAGGAAAGGAAATGTGGGGAAAGGTATATAATTGATTGTTCTCACGAATTAATTTTATTTCAGTTCTCTGAATAATAGCATCTTCAATTTTTGACATCAGATGTTTGCTTTTTCTTTTCTGTCATGAAGTATTTTATCTGTGTTCATTTACATCCTTGAAGAACTTGAGCAATGACTGCCAATAAAAGCAGATTTGAGTACAGGATGAGCACTGGAAACTTAAAGTTCATTCATGAACACTAAATAAATGCATTTTTCTGGCATAACATTGACAAATGTCATTTCCTTAGGCATTCTTGCCTTTATTGTATCAATAGTGTTTCCATGACGCTGTTTGCTGATTCTATGCATGTTTTAAGATGGTATCATTTTAGTAATTTGATGGAGGGTAGAATCATGTATTTGCTTGTTCTTTTTAATATTCACTTATTCATTTTATAATAAACCCATGGAATTACTGGCCTATCTAACTTATATGTTATTTCCACCATGAAATTGTTTCATTTACTGATAAGAAAAATTTGTGGCGAGAATACCTTTGGTGTAGTATGTGAGTGTTGACATTGAGTAAGTATTTTATGGGATGGATGCACCACGTAGCAGTGATTATGTGGTGTAATCAACCAATTAATATTGCTGGTGTGCTATGGATCTCATCTTATCGGTGCATGTGGGTATGGGTCTCATGTTTTAATTGGTTCGCTAAACCATGTGTAACTGCTATGTGGTGTATCCCTCATATAAAATGCCTTCTCGGTGTTATGATTGGTGCCAAAGATGCCATGTACTTTGATGTTATGTTAACTCTGTTTACTTAGGTAATATCTAGATGCTTATGAGCTTTAATTTGATTTTTCCAGTGCACTCTACTCAGGGAAAATATCATAGTAGAGGGACTTCTATCCAAGAAGAGTTTTTCATGCATACGTGAATGTGGAAGTGGAATCAGTGGACACCCTCTTTCTGTGAATTGGGATGAGAGATCTCCCACTGTCTATGGTTCACATGGCTTAAGCTCTTCTGATCCAGAAATCAAGTTGATGAAGAGTCATAGCATGCTGTTGTTCTCCTTTCAAGACTGGGTTTCTATCTTTGAACTTATGTGTCAACTTGTCCAGAAGAACACTGAAGAATGTTTAAGGGTGGAGGCTGTCTCCATCATGAATTTGATTCTGCTACGGGGCAGTGCTTATGAGGACAGGGAAAAGTAAGCTCTGATTGCACCTGCCAGTTAAAATTAGAACAATTTAGGATGAGCAACTTAAATACTGCCAAAGAAAAAGATGAGCAATTTTTTGACTCTTTTTAAACTTGATTTAATTGACTTCTATTTATCAGGTTCAGATGTCCACTGGTTCTTGAAAGCATTTCGACACTTCTAAAGAAGGAATCTGGATTATGTGTCCAAGAGCAAGCATTACATCTGCTGTTCCTTCTATTAAATAGTATGTGAAGTTTATGTGAACTTTTCCTTTTGAATTTCATTCCATGAGCATAGTTTGCTGGGACTTAAGAGATCAGATTGAGGTTAATTAGCAATGTTACCTTATTCATGGACCTTGAAAGTGGGCCTTGGTAGATGTGCTTCTTGCTAGCATAAGCTCATAATCCTTACGATTTAAGTTTCTATCATTATCTGTAGGTCCAAAAATCTTGGAGATGTTCTTCTGCGGTTTTAAAAATAGGGAATGTGCTTCCTCTATGGATGGCAACGAGGACAAAAACATGACAATTTTTGGAGGATCTGATGTCATTCTTGAGGGCTTGGCAGATTGTGTATCTTCTAGGGGAAGTGGCATACAAGTAAGGATTATTCTTCAGGTGTTCTTGTGTCCTGCTGTTGCTTTGATGTACATTGATATCATATGATAATCAGCCGAAAGCTTATTTCTTGTTTTTGTCAATATATATTTTAAGCTAGCATTTCTACTAATGATAGTGTGAACAAAATCATCTCTTCATTGGAATTCCACTTAATGTCCACTTGTAGGACTTGAAACTTCAAAGAAGAGCAACAATTCTTCTGGCATTTTTAGCCTCATCTGGAACAACTGGCTTTGAAATCCTTATGAATCACAAGCTATCCAATGGAGCGAATTTCCTTATGTTGATTTTGCAAGCTTTGATATCAGAGATGGATGTGGAAGCCGGAGGCCCTACTGAGGCACCGGATATCTTGAAAGAAAGGTACTTGATTATGACCAGCATCTTGACATCTTATTGGCTCTACTTCCTTTGCATGTAGCTTGATTTATTGGGTTGCTGTAGCAATTCCCTGAAGAATATACCAAAGATGATATTTGTAGTGAGACATTGCTACTTCAATTTCCTTGCCTCTTTAGTTTGATCTTTAGGGCCTCTCTCCTGAATTCTCTAAAAGCCAGTAAGAAATATTTTATTGAACAAATTTTGGGGGAAATGTGACAAGTCCTGCTGCATGCCAGTACAAGAATGATGTACTTCTGTAAGTGGCTTCACCAACTGTAGTCTGTACCATGACAAAACTAACTAAAGATATTGCAAGATTCTACAGTTTACACAAAAAGTATGCTGGATGCAGTACTCTTCCTTTTAGTTCTTCTTTAGTTGATGATTCATTTGTTAGATAGTTAAATTTAACATCCCAGTCATATGGCATTGCTATTATCTGTGACATTTGAAGGTGCTTGTGCTTGAATTGATTCTCAGCATGTCATTCTTGAAATACCAGTTGATTATCAGTTCTGTAACATCCCCATTGAGGTCTTTGCTATTGACTTTGGTTCTGTTTGTTTCGTGGAAAATGAGTGATTTGAAAATTTTTTTACAAAAAATAATCACTCACATCACTTGAAATAACTAGTCAATGGAAATATTTTCATTATTGACAACAACTTATGTCTAAACATTGTCATGGATGATGAAGATATTTTCGCCCATTCATTATTATGAGTGGTAAAAGGCGATTATTTTTTGCGAAAATATATTCGAAATTATTTATTTTCCGTAGAACAAGTGGAGCCTGAGTTTATCTTGCCTTCCTTTCTTGTGCACTAACCTGTACCATTTCTCAGGAGCTTACTGATGCGGGAAGCTTTAATATTTCTCAATCGACTTGTGTCCAACCCTGCGTATTCTGCTGCTAGCTTACAAATGTTGACAAACAGCAGAGATATGGCCAGCTTGACCGTTAACGTAGCAAACCGGATGTCCCAAAGAAATATTAGGATTATGCAGCTAGACAGTATGCATAGGCAGATGAGGGAATCTGAGGTTGTTGAATTGGGAAGAGCATTTAAACGAAGAGTTTATGCTTATTTAGGCGATCATGTATCATAAGAGCCCTCAAATAACCAAGTGTTATGAAAATTTTGACGGCATCAGCATTTACTGAAGCCAGCTGAAAAAATGAGCAAGCAAGGGCCCCTGTTCACCTTTTCGGGATGATGGATGCATTAGATGGGAATTTTTGGCACATTTGAAGTGGAGCATAATGAAGGCGAACAATTTTGGCGCTGGAAGAATTATACCCTGAAATTGCTGAAGTGAAAGCTGAGGTTTTGGTTGGTTCAAGATTCCAGCTTTTGTTCATATTCTCTGAAGGATATGGCTGATCGGTTTATGTAATTTGGCTCGATAAAAGCTGTCGGAAATGTAATTATCCCCGACACTGTGATGGAGAACATTCTTTGGCATGGCGGGAAGTTATGCAATCAATAAGAATGATTTTGTATGTGACACGGATTGTTCATGCTGAAATTTTCACGACCGACTTCATTGTATTTTTTCCAACTACACGTGTTCTAGAATGGCTAGATGGTATGGTCTTGTCGACAGCATTTGCAACATAAAGCCCCTCAGCGACAAGGACGGGAGCCTTAGCGGGAAGCTTTTGTGCTATTCTTTCAAACCGATGCAGGAACTCTTCGGCATCATTATATTGTTGAGACCAGTCCTGATGTGGATGCGTCCGCGATGCTTTGGAAGTAACAGCATGCTGTAGAAGATATCGCAAAATATGTAGGGAATGAAAGTAATTTCCTGATGGAAGAGCTTTTCCTCTCCACCAAGATTCCACTCTTACGTGAATGGATATTTGTATGGCCAAGGAAATTGACAGTGGTATCTTTCCTCTCACTCCTTGCCGATTCAGTATGGATCCTCCTCCTCCTAGTCGGCGCTTATTCTCAGTTGTCACTGCCTGCCTCTGTTCTTTTTGAGCGCAAAGTCCTGGAAAATCCGACTCATGGTTGAAGTTGTTTTAGTTTGTCTCTGTCTGTCTGTTTCGGGGAAAATTTCTTTTCTAAAACCGTTTTTCTTATTTTCCGACATTTGAATCTCTCAGGAAAATAATAAGTTAACGGATGACCTATGATTAAATTCAGGAAAATTCTCACCTCTTTTAAAAACCAGAAATTAATTTCCAAAAAGAGGACTAGACGCCGACGTTTAGACCATAAACCGTAGCTCTTGAAAATGGAACCCAAATGCCTGTGCCCAGTCCTCAATAGGTGGGCCCATATCCCAGAAGCTGAACTTGGGTCCAGAAGGCTTGGACTGAGTCTTTCGACGCTGGACCACTTGGCCTCTCCTAGAAGCCAAACTTGTCCTATTCCAAAAGGCCAGGACTGGGTCTTTTCGGTGCCCATGCCCGAAGTACCTGGCTCCCACTCCCAAGTCATGGCAGCTGCCCCTAGGTCCACTGGGGCTGGGCTCAAGATATGGGTGCTTGTGCTCGGGTCCTTGGGGGCTATGTTTTGGTACCTGACTCTAGTTTCTAGGTCCTTGGTGACCATGTCAAGGTAAATGGCTCCTGCACTAAAGTGACAAAAGCTCGGGCTCAAGTCCACTAAGGTTGGGCTTGGGTATCTCGAGGTTGAGTTTAGGACATTGGTGCTCGTGCCTAGGTCTTCTGTGGCCATGCCTCGGTACTCGGCTTTGATATCTAGATAACAAACAACCAATCCAAGAACCCGGATGCATGTGCTTAGTCCTAGGTAGGCATGCTCAAGTACTTGGCTCACGTGCCCATGTCGCTCGGACCTAGGCCTAGGTCTATAAAAGTTGGCCCTAGATCCTTCGAAGCTAGGTCCTAGACCTTGGTATTTGTGCCTTGATTTCCATTGACAGTGCTTGGATACCTAATGCCTGCACTTAGGTCGTTGGCACTAGGGCTTGTATCTCTTGTGGTCGAGCCTTGGGACCCCAGGACCCATGTCTATGTGCTCGACTACCGCATCAAAGTCACAATTGCTCAAGTCTAGGTCCATCGAGACTTGGCCTAGGTGCACAAAGCCAAGGCCAAGTCCACAGAGGTTGGGCTTGGGATCACAGCATCAAAAAACTTGGGAACACAAAAGATATTTTCCAAAAACATTAAATTTTACGCGAATGGCAGAGCATCAAAGTTGCTATTCGTTTGGGTTGGGAGAGAGAGAGAGAGAGAGAGAGAGAGAGAGAGTTTTGTAACCCATTATGAAAAAAGCAAGAAAATTCTTGGAAACTAGACTTGGGATGTTCACCAGAAGTCTCCTATAGGACATTACTAAATTAACTCATTTGAGATATTGTTTATTTTGGCTCGTCTTATATCGAGCATTATAGTTCTATCCTTTGGTGTACAGCCTGTACAGTACAGGCAAGCACTTTCCTAAGAGGTCACCCATCCTAATAGTACTTTAGCCTAGGTTTGCTTAACTTTGGAATTCCAAAGTAAAGCTTGCTGTTGCGTAAAAGACGTTTCTGTGAGTTAATTCTAGTTTTCACATATATTTTTTAGAATTGCTCTCTCCCATTTGGTACACAGTTCAATTTATTCCTAGCCCTTTCACCATCCTAGAAGCCACCAAGGAGTTGCTCCTTCTCCAGGTCCTCTAGGCTAGGCGCTCACCACCCTTGTTGGATTAGGTCGTTACAGACCCACTAGCTTTCGCATGGTTTGTCCTCTAACCATATACCTACTAGATAGGGTTCTGCTTTGATACCATATTATGATATATCTAAATTAATTCATTTGAGGTATTGTCCGTTTTGACTTGTTCCATATTAAGCTTCATAGTTTTTTTTTTTTTTTTTTTTTTTTTTTGGTGTTAAGGAAAAGTATTTTTCTAGGAGGTTACCATTCAAGTAGTGCTATAGCTTGGACTCGCTTAACTTTAGAGTCCCAAAGTAAAGCTTGCCGTTATGTCCAAAGGTGCCTTCATGAGTTATTTCCAATTTTCACATATATATTTTGGATTTGCTCTTTCATTGTTTGGTGCACAATTTGATTTATTCTTGCCCCCTTTGCCATCCTAGAAGCTCGCCTGGAGCTGCTCCTTATCTAGGCTCTTTAGCCTCGGTGGCCGCACGCCCCTTCGTCAAATGAGGTTATTACAATATGAGTAACACGGCTGTAAGAGACTTCTCGTGGTCAAGGCAGAAAATAACCATTTTTAGGCCTCCCCGAGGTGAAATTCAGTGGAGAATTCCAGGAGGGCTGGCATTTGTTTGAAAAGAACACTCGTGAACATGGGCTAAATGAGGAAAACATGGGAAAGTGTCTTCGATGACACGTAAAAGAAAGGAGTCCAAGGTATGCACATTTCTTTTTCTTTGCCAACTGAGGACGCTATTCATGAAAAGAGCAATGTCGAGATTGTTCAGCGGAAGAAAGTGGCTTTGGCTGCAACACCCCATCTCGCGCATCGGATGCTTCATGAGTAAGACTGTAGCGACGTGACACGTACCATTTGGGCCTAGCCCGCAAAAGGAATACTCAAATAATCACATAAGGTGTTGACAAACATCTAAATGGTTTCTTATAATAGCAGAATTTCATCTTAAATCTGCATACATACGAAGAAGTTCAAAGCAGAATATACACCATCACTAGACCCTTCTCTTCTCCAAGGGACGTTGCAGACTAATGCAAACCAGCTGCTAAATTTCATTTACAGACCCATAGTAACCTTACACTATGCTTTTGAACTTTTATCACAAAGTAGCAATGATTTTCTAGAATTACTGTCGTTAATCACTAATACATTGTGACAAGTACTATACTGCATCCCAGGCTCAGCCACTCATTTCAAGCATGGAGGAAATTCAACGCTAGTCACACAAATGCCTTGGTGAGCATGAGATCCCATCCCCCTCCTCTCCGGTAACCGTAATATACTTCTGGAACATGGGCCACTTTCTGGTAACAATCGTCTTGTCCATCTCGCGTAAGTTTCTTCACGAACTCATCAAGCATGTCAACGAACTTCAGCACTTTCAGCTTCTCCAGGTGCTCAATACCGGATGGAAGCTTCTCCAATTGCTTACAACCCTCAATAACTAACTCCTCGAGACAAGGCATTGATCCCTTCTCCACTTCCACGCATGTGAGTTTGTCAAAAGGACCAAGTTCCAGAGACCGTACCTTCATGAAGCTGTTGGCTTTGAAATGCAACTTGGCTCCTTCATAGACCTGAAGCAACCTGAGATGCACAAGATTAGGCAAATTCCCGAGAGACAACAGTGGACTATCCTTTAGCTGACTACATCTCAGTTGCAATACCGTTAGGCTATCAAGAGATGATATCCAATGTGGCAATGCCTCCAGACGTCCTATCAAGTAGATTCTCTGGAGAAAAGGAGGTGGAGAAGAGAGGGGTTGTAGATCAATAATCTCATTTTCATCGACCGAACTTACAGATATTGCTTGAAGCTTGGTTAATTTTTCAATTGACGAGCACAATTCCCTTGCATCTTCTTTTCTCAACTTCACAATACCTAACCTAACCAATTGTGTCAACTTTCCAAGCTCTCTCATTAAGCCGCTGTTTCTTCTGTCATCTACTTCTATGAAGCAGAGCTTTTGCAGGGACTGTAGAGCCCCTATATCTTCTGGGGACTTCAAACCATATTTAAACCATGAGTAGGCTGTGTTTTCATAACGATATATGAGTAGATGGCGAAGTTGTTGGAGCTTCAAGATAGCAATTGGCAATTCTCTGACATACGTGTATTTAAGGTCTAGGGTCTCTAGGTTTTGAAGGTTTCCTATGGAATCTGGAACTGTTCTCACCTTGCTATACCTGAAACTTAGATATCTCAGGTAGCACCACTCAGCAACTTGAGCTGGGAACCTTGTCAAAGGAGCAGCTTGCAAGTCCTGAACGGTGAGAAGTCTCATTTCACTACCTAGAACAGCATCCATGGAAGATCTCTCCACCCCAAACATGTATAAAGAACGTAGTTGAGACAATGACCTTTTCTGTTGCATAACTTGCAGGCTGGTCTGTCTAGATAGGCGACGAACTTTATCAGGCAATTTATGATGTCTTTCTGTGGCTGTTTCTGCAAAGCCTTGGTTGCTCGACTGTGAGGTAATGATATCCAGCAGAAAATCATGGATACGGCAATACTTCATCCTTCCATCGATTGCTTTAACAGCCACCTCTATCAGGCTTCTATTCAGGAGCTCATTTAAGTAGTCCTGGCCTACTTCTTCTGCCGTCATGCCCTCTTTCTTGTCTACAAATCTTCTGCAATCCATAATCAAATTAATTTCCCACAGTCAATGATGCAACCCTTGGGAAATACACTCAAGTGCAGGAAACAGGACTTCAAGTAGTATGGCAGGTCATCCAAACTAAGTGAAAGGACTCTCTTCAAGGTTTTGAATTTGTTGTTGCAATTGATTTCAGTACGAAGACTGTGATGGACCCGATCCCATTCCTCCTTTTTTCTCATATCTTTTGAAATCAAAACACCACTGATGGCGACAATAGCAAGTGGCAACCCCTCGCACTTTCCTAGAATAAGCCTACAGGTCTCCTCTAGATGAGGAGGGCATGAGTTCCCCTGAAATGTCTTTGCGCAGAAAAGCTTCCATGACTGTTCAGGTAGCAGTGGCTCCATCTTGTAAACCATCCCTCTGAATTCACCACATGAGGTATATGCTAAATCAGAATTCCTGGATGTGATGATTATTCTGCTGCCACAGTCGTTGTTAGGGAACACATGTTTGATTGCATCCCATTCATTTAATCGCCATGCATCATCTACAACGATCAGGTACCTTGCTTTTTGTAGGAAGTCCTTGATGATCATCTTCTGGCATAACCTGTCCTTGTTATCCTCTGGAGGAGGAACTGGTTCTTCAGTCTCCCTCATAATTTGTCGAACCATGCCTTGGAGGATCTCTTCTATAGTTGGAGATTGAGAAAGAGTTACCCAAGCACGTACCATGAAATGTTTCTTCACTCCTGGATCTTCGTAAACTTGCTTCACCAAGGTAGTTTTCCCCAGTCCTCCCATCCCCACGACTGAGATTACTTCTCGCGTGCAAGCGCCCTCAATCAGCCAGCCAACCAGCCTTTTTGTCGGTTCATTGATGCCCACGAGATCAGCTTTGCCTAAAAGAAGGGCATTCCCTCGCTGGTCCTGCCATGAGTCGTTTGGCTTACTAGAGCCATAGCAATGTTCGGCTTTATTTAATTTGTCTCGGATTCTCCAGGGTCCATCATATATGCTTTTGATCCTGGAGTTGATGGATTTCATCTCCGAAGCAATTCGGTATCGACCTTTCATGTTCTTGATACAGCAGGACATCTTGGAGAGAAGACCACGTGAACCAATTTCATGATCATGCGCCAGGAGAAGTTTGAATTCATCAAGAGCGTCTTCGGTGTCATATGCGATTTCTCTCAGCTGCTTCACCCAAACTTTGAATTCCTCATCACTCTCTTCCAGGGAATCTGCAACCCTCAGGAATGCCCTTGTGTACTCCAATTGTCTCTTCACTAGAGTAATTTCTTCCTCGGCACCTCTCAATAGAACCCCATTCTCTAGAAAGTCCTTGAGCTTGTCAAGTAGGTAGTTTACTGCAATTTCTGCCATGCTCTTATTTGCATATTTTGAAGTTTTGAGGAATAGACTAGCTTTCACACCCCGAATCTATAAGAATAGGGGTAATGCTACGACCGTTCTTTTCACCTGAAGAATGCAACTACAAAGTCAAAAACAACATATCGAAATTTCTACAATCCAACAAAAAAAATATTTACACTTTCAGCTCACCTAAAGCCAACAAATATCGTCTTGGACATATATCAAACTATCTCAACTCACACCAAAAAATCAACTACCAAAGTTCCCCATCGATAGTGCTCCTGTACTGATGGCTGCTAATCGAGGAACTTGAAAAGATTGGGAAGAAAAGGGGTCGGCAATGACAGCTTGGTGAGTAAATCGTATTTCTACTAAGCAGATCAAGCACCTACTTTGCACTTTACAAAACAATTTCAAAACTCATTTATCTCAATTATAGTATATAATATATATACAAGATAAAAATGAGTTATATTGCTTTAACACAACCGTACATATATTTACGGATTAGAAAATATTCGTCAACTCAATAATATCATAACAAACACAAATGGTCTATTTCATTCATAAATCTCAACAATTCACATATCAATGGTTTATTTCATCGATCAATATCATTAAATCACATATCAATGGTCTATTTTATCGATTTATTTCGTCTCAATTCACATGTCGATGGTCCATGCATCGACCAATCTTTTGCTCAATTTATTATCATGGTCATGATACAATGTCTGCTGACAAGGCGATCAAGATTCCCTCTCTGGCAAGGTCTTCACCCACATCTTATACCATTAAACATTTTATAACTAGTGACTCGGCCTAGAAGGATATCATAACACCAATATACATACCCAAAAACTTCTAATCAGGTTCACGGCGATATTCAGCACCAAACCATTCTCCTCTAATATCAGAAATCCAATCTAGAATCAATCTCATAAAACCATAACACATTTCATATACCAAAATAGATAATAGTTTTGCAACACATCTTGTCCACTAGAAATACCTCTCTCAAGTATTTCATAAATCATAAGAAAAATTTCACAAATCATTTCGGAATCCATTTCATAAACTCGGTTCACAAATTTTGCAACACATTTCTTAAAACAATTCTCAAACCTTTCATAAAATACCAAAACATAGTAAATATTTGATCTGGATTTCTGCAATAAACACTCTCTAATGACTCATACGACACTCAAAGTTTTATTACTTCAAGACATGAGTTTACAATATCAAAGAAGATATCGCCCCATGCACTTGGTAATGCCCCAAAACCAAACAATATAGCTGAATGTGCTAATCATCTCATAATCCTATCAATCAAACAAAAATCTATGTCAAAATCAAGTCAAATACTATTTTAACTAATGACTCGACTAAACTCCACTTAGTCCCTAGCAAAATGACTCCCATGCGCTCAGAAGTCGCTTGTCCAAAGTGATTATCCAAAGCTATTCGCGATAAGAGTTGCATGTCAAACTTTTTTGCGCTATAACTTTCTCCACCAAACTTCATGTCAAACGAGCTTTCAGTTAAAAAAAGATCTTTCAAAATACAAGAACACCCATAACTTAAATCTAGCCGGCAACCGACCAAAATCAGCCTGAAAGCTGCTGTCACGCACTGTTCACCATGGTGAAAATTTGTTTCAGACAAACCGTTTCCGTAAATTGTTGTAGGTCCATAACACCCTAAATTATTAAAAGCCCATAATTTCTTAGCTCAACAATTCTTAAATTGGATATTGCAACTCATATTTCACTTAATTCCGAATTTGAGCCATAATTCTAAAAACTCCTCCGATTGAATGAATAAAAATGACTAGTACTTACCCAGCGTTACAATATGTAGGCTTATCGAGATTCCCGTGCCATGCATGCGTGAACCCCTCTTTCCCCTTTCTTTCTTTCCTTCTGTATTCTCTTTTCTTTCCATTGCACGAGCTATCTGGTCATGCCTCTCCCTCCCTTGTCGCTGCCCCTTTCTGTTCCCTTTATAATAAGAATCCCCCTTTTTTTTTTTTTGACCTCTTGCTTTTGCGTTTTAACTGGGTCAAAACCCACATATTACATTAGATGGTCTCCTCTAGCTTAGTGCTTCCAGTGGCTAGGTTTTGGTGTGGAATTGGTCAAGCCCCTGACGTCTAGCCATTCCATGAGTTTGTGGCTGTTTGATCATGGTGTACACCCACTTAACAAATAAAAAACCCTTACAATCTTTATCTAGGTTAAGTTGAAGATAACATTATCGATATCTTTTAGTATTATTGCACGCTACATAATTGTTGTTTAACTTTTCAACCTAATTCTGTGATTTTTTTTACTTAAATTGTTGTTTAACTTTTCAGATGACATAATAGGAAACTTAATTAATTTCCAATCCACTCTTGTTTTATATCCAGAAAACTTCTCGGAAACTTCTACTATGGTTCTAATCAAAATTCTTGTTTACTGGGCGAGTTCACTGCAAGTACTGAATATATTTTAATATTAATGTTAATGACAGCGGCATTTTCCTGAATGGCTATTGGCATTGGAATGATATTAATTTCAGATGATTGTTTTCGGGGAACGTTACTGAACATTTGCAGTCAACTATTCTGTTTCAGAATACCATTGTTTCAATAGCTTTCCGGAGCTTGCTTCGTTGAGTAAAAGAATCGGTTGGGGGTTTAAGGCAATGAAGCAAATTAACTTCATACTTCAGTCATTTTGGACACCCGCTTAACAAATAAAAAACCCTTTCACTCTTTGTCTAGGCTAAGTTGAAAATGACGTTTCAATATCTTTTAGTATTATTGAATGCTACTTAATTTGCTTGGTTTGAATATCAACATACCTAATTCTGTGAATTTTTTCTTTTAAATTGATGCTTAACTTTTCAGATGACATAATAGGAAAATTAGTCAATTTCCAATTCACTATTGTTTTATATCTAGGAAACTTATCGGAAACTTCTGATATGGTTCTAATCAAAATTCTTGTGTGTACTAGGCGAGTTCACTGCAAGTACTGAATATATTTTCAGACTATAGTTAATGATAGCTAACATTTTCCTGAATGGCTATTGGCATCCGCGTGCTATTGATTTCAGATGATCGTTTCTAGGGAAAGTTACTGAACATTTGCAGTCAACTATTGTGTTTCAGAATACCATTGATTCAATAGCTTTCTGAAGCTCGCTTCGTCGAGTAAAAGAATTGGTCGGGGGTTTGTGGTAATGAAGCAACTCAACTTCATACAAGACTTTATAGCGGACAAGACTCATGAACCGTCACCTCTTTAGAAGCTCAGGCAAAAAGAAGTTATTGGTATTCTTTCGTTTCCCCGGTGCAACTTCTTGTTGGAGTTAGCGTTGTCATGGAGCGTAAGAAGATCAAGTGACTCATTGCTGAGGTGCTGATAAAGTTCATCACTGCTGAGAAAGTGGAAATTGGTTTCACCTACTATGAGTAGACTAGCAACTGAAGTTATGTACTTATAATTTTCGTCGTGCTCTTCTTTGATTCTTCCATGGCTTCATGCTAATAGAAACATCATCCAGTGACACTAACACAGATTCTATATGTCTGCCTTCGAGCAAAGTCCTAGGCTCTAGTCTCTGATAAGGTAGACTTCTTGCCCTTCCCAACCAAGTGAGAAATAGACCAAGTCTAAGTAGGACAAGGGCTGCTGTCTAGGGGCATGTGCCCACACATATGCTGTATAAATGAGGTGAATTGTAATCTGTGTCTCTTGGAAAATTATTAACGTGATTTATATATTTAATGTTCTAATGGCGTAAATTATTGCACTTCAGTTAATTTAATACCCTGCAAAAATGAGTTTTCTGTTTATAGTATACTTCAAAATCCTTAAACAACAATTTGCGAAAATAATTTCGTCTCCATCGCTGGTGACAGAAGATTTAGCAATAAAGGGGCATCAGCAGATACCTTGATGACTATTAAATTGATGGCACCCTTCTGGATAAGCTCAGGAAGTAGTCACCGGTGTGTCACGTGGTGTTGATTCAGATGAAAAGAGGCGGTAAAAGCTCCTCCACTGAGCTCTATTATACGGCAAGATCTGAAGCCAATAACTTACTTGTCAGGGTCTGAAATCCTCAATCTGAATCACTGCGGAGACAGTCACTGCACAGCTGCATCAGCTCTTAAAATCAGCTTCGTTTTAATTGGTCCTTCCTATTTTTCCGGCGCTTTACCATTAGGAGATTGCAGATTGTTACCACTTTGTTTCTGGAAAGAAAATATGGTCATCTTGTGTGATCATTCTATGAATTGGGTAGTTGATAGAATCACATAGATTTTTGTTTGATATAATAAAAAAAAATAGAATTAGGCACTATCTTGTATATTACCAAACATGTTCTAAAGGTCTTTTGAAAAAAAAAAAAAATTAGAAGACCCATAACTTGGCCAAACTTGATGAAAATTTTGGGGGCGTTGGGGGGGGGAAGCTATTGTTGTTACTGTTCATCATGCGCGAGTAATTTTGGAAATTTGTTTCGAGCAAATCTTAAGTCCAAATCAAGTTTTATAAAATTATACAACTTTACAAGACCCTAAAATATCAAACTCCTAATTTCTCAGCCCAACAACCTCTAAATTAGACATTGCAATTCAAATTTCAATTAATCTAAATTTGGGTCCTCATTTTGAATTCTACTCTAATAGGAAGAACAAAGGCCTTAAATCCTTACCGGACATTGTAAATCGAAATAAATCCAGCTTGGCAGTCTTCCGTATTGTGTGCTCCTCCCCTTTTCTTTCTTTCCTTCTGGTTTCCTTTCCTTCTCTCTTTTCGCGCGTGCTCTTAAATACTGCTCCCCTTTTTTTGACTAAGTCAAAGGCTATATGCCTTTTGACCAAGTCAAATATTACACGATATGCTTTTAAACTTCTATCACAAAGCGTCAACGATTTTCTAGAATTGCAGTCATTCAATCAAACTGCGTGCCAGGCTCCGCCACTCAATTCGAGCATGGAGGAAATTCAACGCTTCTCTCACACGATGTCCTGGAGAGCAGGGCGTCCCATCCCCCCAATCTCCGGTATCCGTAATGTACTTCTGGAAATTGGGCCACCTTCGGGTAACAATCATCGTCTTGTCCATCTCGCTTGAGTTTCTTCAGGAACTCGTCAGACATGTCAATGAACTGCAGCACTGTCAGCTTTTCCAGGTGCTCAACACCCGATGGAAGCTCCTCCATTAGCTTACAATTCGCAATAATCAACTTCTCAAGACAAGACATTGACCCCTTCTCCACTTCCATGCCTTTGAGTTTGTCCAAATAAATGAGGCCCAGACACCGTAGCTTCAGAAAGTTGTTGGCATTGGCACGCAGCTTGGTTCCTTCATAAGCCTGAATCAAGTATAGATGCACCAGATTGGGCAAATTCCCGAGAGACGACAGTGGATTATCCTTTAGGTGACTACACTTCAGTTGCAATACCATTAGGCTATCAAGAGATGATATCCAACGTGGTAATGCCTCCAGACGTCCTGTCAAGTGGATTCTCTGGAGAAATGGAGGCGGAGCAGAGAGCTGTTGTAGATCAATAATCTCATTTTCGTCCACTGAAGTTAGAGATATTGCTTGAAGCTTTGTTAATTTTTCGATCGACAAGCATAATTGCTGTGCATCTTCTCTTCTCAACTTCAAGATGCCTAACCTGTTCAGTTGTTTCAACTTTCCTATCTCTCTCATTAAGCTGCTGTTTCTGTCGCCATCCGCTTCTATGGAGCAGAGCTTTTGCAGGGACTGTAGAGACCCTATTTCTTCTGGGGACTTGAAGCCGTACTTACACCATGAGTACGGTGTGTCTGAATAACGATATACGAGTAGATGGCGAAGTCGTTGGAGCTTCAAGATTGCAACTGGCAATTCTGTGACATACGTGTGTTTAAGGTCTAGGGTCTCTAGGTTTTGAAGGTTCCCTATGGAATTTGGAACAGTGCTCACCTTGGTGTACCTGAAGCTTAGATATCTCAGGCAGCGCCACTCAGCAAGTTTAGCTGGGAACCTTGTCAAAGGAGCAGCTTGCAAGTCCAGAACAGTGAGTAGTCTCATTTCATTACCTAGAACAGCATCCATGGAAGATCTCTCTGCCCCAAACATGTGTAATGAACGAAGTTGAGACAACGACCTATTCTGTTGTATAGCTTGCTGGCTGTTTTATATAGATAGGCGACGAACTTTGTCTGGCCAATTAGGCTGTTTTTCTATGGCTGTTTCTGCAAAGCCTTGGTTGCTTGACTTTGAAGTAATAATATCCACCAGAAGATCATGGATACGGCAAAACTTCATTCTTCCATCGTATGCTGTAACAGCCACCTCTATCAGGCTTCTGTTCAGGAGCTCACTGAAGTACATTTGGGCTACTTCTTCTACCGTCATGCCGTCTTTCATGTCTACAAATCCTTCTGCAATCCATAATCGAAATATTGTCCCACAGTCAATGATGTAACCCTTGGGAAATACGCTTAGGTGCAAGAAACAGGGCTTCAAGTAGTATGGCAGGTCATCAAAACTAAGTGAAAGGACTCTCTTCAAGGTTTTGAACTTGTCGTTGCAATTGATTTCAGTACAAAGACTGCGAAGCACCAAATCCCATTCATCCTTTTTTCTTGTGTCTTTTGAAACCAAAACACCAGTGATAGCCACAATGGCAAGTGGTAATCCCTCACACTTTCTCAGAATAAGCCCACAGGTCTCCTCTAGGTGAGGAGGGCACAAGTTCCCCTGAAATGTTTTAGAGCAGAAAAGCTTCCATGACTCTTCAGCTGACAGTGGCTCCATCTTGTAAACCATACCCCTGAATTCCGCGCATGAGGTATGTGCTAAATCGGAATTCCTGGATGTGATGATTATTCTGCTGCCACAGGTGTTGTTAGGCAATGCATGTTTGATCGCATCCCAATCATTTATGCGCCACGCATCATCTACAACAACTAGGTACCTTACTTTTTGTAGCAAGTCCTTGATAATCGTCTTCTGGCGTAACCTGTCCTTGTTGTCCTCTAGTGGAGGAACTGGTTCTTCGGTCTCCCTCATAATTTGTCCAAACATGCCTTGAAGGATCTCTTCTATATTTGGAGATTGAGAAAGAGTTATCCAAGCACGTACCATGAAACGTTTCTTCACTTCTGGATCTTCGTAAACCTGCTTCACTAATGTAGTTTTCCCCAGTCCTCCCATCCCCACGACTGAGATTACTTGCCGAGTGGAAGCGCCCTCAATCAGCCAGCCGACCAGATTTTTTGTCGGTTCACTGATGCCCACCAGCTCAGCTTTGTCTAAAAGAAGAGCATTCCCTCGCTGGTCCTGCCATGAGTCGTCTGGCTTACTAGAGCCATAGCGATGTTCGACTTTATTTAATTTGTCTTGGACTCTCCAGTTTCCATCGTAGATGCTTTTGATTCTGGCGTTGATGGATTTCATCTCCGAAGCAATTCGGTATCGACCTTTCATGTTCTTGATACAGCAGGACAACTTGGATAGAAGACCTGAAATACCAATTCCATGATCATGCGCAAGGAGAAGTTTGAACTCATCAAGAGCATCTTCAGTGTCATATGCGATTTCTCTCAGCTGCTTCACCCAAACTTTGACTTCCTCGTCACTCTCTTCCAGGGAATCTGCAACCCTCAGGGATGCCCTTATGTACTCCAATTGTCTCTTCACTAAAGTAACTTCTTCCCCGGTACTTCCCAATAGAACCCCATTCTCTAGGAAGTCCTTGAGCTTGTCAAGTAGGTAGTTAACTGCAATTTCTGCCATGCTTTATTTTGCAGATATCGAAGTTCTGGAGAATGCACTGGCTGGTATTCTCTAACATAGTACTTCCACATGCTGGGGGTTTGGTGTAGAAATGGTCAAGCTTGTGACGTCTAGTCTGTTGAAAATTGATGATCCATTGTTGATAAAGAATGATAAAGAAATCTCTAGTTCAATCTAGACAACTTTAGATGGACGTGAGCAGCAAGCAAAGAGGAGTTGTAGTCAAAAGATAAGAAAGTAGGTTAAAATATGACTGCAAAAGGACAAAAGAATTGGCCGAACTTGTGCTATCTTCCAAGGTGGTTGTAATGCTAAGGCAGTGAAATTGCCTGTAAATAGGCATTACTCATTCATGATGAATGTGTGGGAAGTGAGCTCGTAGATCCACTTCTTTAGCTCCTCCACCAAGACCCCATCAGCTGTATTTGTACAGCCATTTTTTTTTTTCATCAAATGAAACTATTTTATTTCATCTCATGACCTCTACTCCTGAACTATCCTACCTTGTCCCTTCTCTATTATTTGTCCTTCACACATATGCAATTGCACATCTCTAACAAAATCCACCATCGATATTAAAATCATGCGTTGTGCGATGACAAATTCCAACATAGTCATTCCATCAATTTATATGGTTGTTTGGTCATGATGCACACCCGCTTAACAAATTAAAAAACCTTGCACTCTTGGTCTTTTTTATTTTTTTTCTCTACAGTCTTAATCTTGAGTAAGCTGTAAATGACCATTATTCATATCTTTTAGTATGACTGCATGCTACTTAATTTGCTTTGTTCGTGACTTGGGTACCAACATGCCTAATTCTCTTAAGCTGCTCTTCTATTGGCTAGGCTTCCCTGTGTAATATTGCCTTTTCAAAGTGGTGAAAACTACCCTTACCCAAAAAAAGAAAAAAAGAAAAAAGAAAAGAACTTTGATTTGGTCAATAAAAAGAGAAAGGAGCCGCTCGGCTAGGACAGATGAGACTAAGGGCACTTGCAAGAAAAAAAGGGGAAATAGAGAGAAGAAAAAAAAGGAAAGAAGAAAGATGATTAAAGCAAAGGAGTTTTGCATGTACATGCCACAGGACCTTGTCAAGCTAAATCAACTATGAATTGCAACGTCGGGAGTCCTTTGATATTCCAATCGGAGTACTTTTTGGAGTTCAATTGTGTAGTCGAAATTTTGTAAAAATTGAGCCACAAAATCCAATTTTTGAGTTGTTGAGCTATAAGATTTTATGGAAATGGTGGATTATGACGTTATAGAGTCGTGGTTTTGAGGGAGTTGTTTTGGTGAAATGGTTTAGTTAGAGCAAAATTATAGGGTTCTGCGTTTGAGTTTTGCTTGCGTTTAGATGTGGATAATCGCATTGGGTTAGCTATTTGTTACATTTTAGAATTCGTTTTGTTAGCATTTAGGCATAGTTTAACTATTTTGCAATCGAGATATAACTTTATTTGATTTTAACATCGAATCTTGTTTAATTGTTAAAATTACGAGATCATCCGTTCATTTAGTTATGTGTTGTTTGGTTTGGGCGTTCCCAGGTGAGTGGTGCTATCTCTTTTTAAGGTTTGTAAACTCAAATTTCAAAAACAAAATAGATTAGTTATGCTATGAGTTAAGAATGAGTATATTTGGATTGAGCATTTACTACCATTTGTGTATTAGATATGAAAATGTTATCTTGGTATTATAGTCTAAATTGATTGACCACAAATGGTTTGCAAAACCTTTTGGCAAAACTCATGAGTAGGGGTGAGCATGGTTTGGGTTGGGTCGGTCCATCCCCTAACCCTAAGACCAACTCGCACAGTGCTGATCCTCAATTTTTGGCATTGAGGACCGACTCTATTGAGATTGGGATCAAAGACCGGACTGATCTAATGGGTTCGGTCCAGTTCCAGGGTTAACCCGGGACCAACCGATAATTTTTTATTTCATTTATTGTACTCCTTAAAAAACGATTGAAGACTAGATTGATCCAATGGGTTTGATCCGGTTTCAAGGTCAATCTAGGACTAACCAATAATTTGTTTCAGTTTTTGTACTCCTTGAAAGGGCAACTAGGGATCATATCGATCTAATGGGTTCGATGATGAGCGAGGTTAGTTAAGAAAGGCAAGCGATGAGAGTCAAGTGGGGTGAGTGTCGAACAGAATGAGTGTTGAATGTCGAGCGGGGAGCAACAAGCCAAGCGAGCATTGAGTGGTGAGGCACACAAGTGACCCAAAGCGAGCGAGGTGAGTGTCGAGTGGCGAGCGGAGAAATTGTTTCTTTTGATTTTGGAAAATTAAAAACTAAGATGTCAAATAAGACAGAAGAGATCGAATACTAGAGGAGGATGTCATAATGTGTCTTTTTGGACCCTGTGAAGACTCCTCACAAAAATATTTTTCTCATTCGTAAATTATGACTATTGACACTATAAAAGACATTAAAAACTTAAGTTATTGAATAACAATGTAAAATTACTTGAACTCCTCACTAAAGAGTTGTTTAATGTTGTTGACATCGTTTATTTTAAGATTTTCTCTATATAAAAAAATTATATATATATGGTCAAGGTTGGTCTGGGTTGGACCGACCCGGAACTCTCAGGACCGAGGACTAACCCGCACAGTACTGGTCCAGGAATTCCAGGACCAAGGACCGACCCAGTCTCCCTGGGAACTGGACCAGGACTAGCAGGGTTAGGCTGGTTCAGGGTCGATCTAGGGTTGACCTTGGACCGATGCTTACCTCAACTCATGAGAAATCTTTGACTTTAAATACGGTTTATGAAAATTAATTTATGAACTGGTTTACAAATTTAAGTTTGGAATAGTTTGAAAAACGTATTGGGATATATGAAATGGTTTTTGGAGGCTTTGTGGATTGTAGAGAATGTTGTTGTTGATGCTTAGTGTCACAATGAGCCCATTGAAGGGTTTGTGGGTATGCATACTAGTTTAGGATATCATTGTGGGCTAACTATCAGCAATATAGGTGGAGACTTTGCTAGGAGGGGAGTTTGGTTGCCTTGTCACAAGGCATTATGCATGACTATGGTTGATACCTAAGTACGAATTTGGCCAACGGAATGGACTATTGGTGTGTGATGTTATATGAGTTTGGTTAATGGAATGGACAATTGACGCGTGATTTTGATGAGATTAATCAATCAATGGGTTAGGCCTTTAATATTTGTTTTGATATGATTGTGAAATTGATATTTCTGCTATAAATATAGTTATATTGAAGCATTATATAACTTATTCCCTAATTATTTGTTATATTTTGGATTTGGGTTAATTGGTTGTGGTTTGATTTTGTAATTATGCATATTAGGTGCTTGATATGCTTATAAGAGATATGCAATACTCACTGGCTTGTGGTTACTCATTTCATTTATCTTTTGTGTTTTTTAGGTTCCCTAGTTAGTAATCGTTAGAGCGAGAGCACTATCATGGGGACTTTTTATAGTTGGAATTTTGAGTGGTTTAAGGTTGTGTTCTTCGAGTTGAAGGATTGTTGGGTTATTACTCTTATCTTTGAAGAATTTGGGGTGTCCCTGCTTTTTGAACCATCTTCTCTTGAAGGCACGCTGTAAACTGTAATACTAGACCTGGACTATGATAAGAAGGTTGAACACTAAATTTGGCAAGTTTCGACTTACCATCAATTATTTTTTTCTCTTGAATGAATTAAGTAATTCCTGTCTTATTTTATATATTAAGAAAATTCTATATTTCATTGGATCTTTTAAGTCATTGATATATATGGTTAATAAAATAATAAAAATTTAAGGATTGAATTTTAAGTTTGGTGGGGTTGAAAATAATAAGGCAAAAATCCAAATAAAGATTTGAAGTGTCATTATTTTCTCAAATAAAAATCCGAAGTGGATATTATTTCAAGTGAGAGCCTAAAGTGCAATTATTTTCTCAAATAAGAGTCTTAATAGATCTTATTTCAAATAAGGGTTTGGGCTGCTTATATTAGTCTCAAATAAGGGCATGGACTCATTGTTTGGTGAACGGCAATTTCATCTTTTAATTTTTTTTCGTTTTTCCTTTCTTTCTTTTTTATGTTATTTATTTCCAAACTAAAATAAAATTTAACATAAAAAACAAAGAAGAACACACGAGGGGAGCCCTTGCTCCCATTTGTGGTCGTTGCCCCATTAGGGCCCTTTCCTATCTCTTGAGAGCGTCCTCGGCCCTCGCTTAGGTATCGATGACCCCGCCAGCTATTGTCGTTGCCTCACTAGTGATGGGATGGCGGCCATCAAGAGACTCTCCTGCTTATTTTTTTTTTTAAATTTAATTTAAATTATATTTGGACAAAAAATATCCCTGATTGGTTGAAATTTTTGCCAGCTAGTGAGTTGACAAGGCTAGGTCCTTATTTGAAATAGCCATAACCACTTCACACCATTCTTTGAGATTAATATGGCAACTTCAGGCCTTTATTTGAAATAAAGTCCACTTCAAATTTTAATTTGAAAAAACGAGGGTACTTTGGGCCCATTTTTGGAATTTTCCCAAATAACAATAAAGAGTTGTTCGATGAATAATATTATGCTCATACAAAACATAAGACAACGATCATTATTGTAGGTTTCAGAAATATATTTGGCAAGATTCTTCTAGTCATCGATGAGCTTTTCTATTTATTGAATGATAATCCCTCCCTTAATGATCATATTTATTGAATTTTTGACTTAATTGATTCAATTAAATCAACGATTACAAGGAAAAAGTATATAATGGGTGTTAAACTTTGATACGACGCCCTTGAGTGCCATGACTTTTTTCGATCAACCGTATGCCACATTAATTAAAAATTGTTGACTTGATTGCTATCAGCAATTTGTGTAGCCAGAAGATCCAACATAGCATTAATTTAATAGAAATAGGCCACTGTGTCTCGCCGTTGAGATGAAGTCGACAAAATAGTGGGTAAATAACATCCTTTGTCCCATATTGACAATTGGGCTAAATCACCTAAGTTAAGGAATTAGCGCAAAATTAAAGTTGTTGTCTGTTTTGGATGGTTCAAATCATCTTCTTTACAATTTATACTTGAGCGAGCATTCCCTCTCTGTATCTCTCCAATAATCGTTCAGTTTGTGATGAAATGGACGGGGGAAGTTCATAGTCTGTTTCGGTATTGGTGACCGTTTCGATTTGGCAGATGTGGCGACCGACGAGTTCATCTTTTCCCAGGCAGCGGTTCGTTCGTTCGGTGGCCAGATCGGTCTTGAAAGAGGGGTACTTGATTATGACCAGCATCTTGATGTGTGTTTGGCTCCGCTTCTTCCTTTGCAAGTTGTAATATTAGAGGATTTAGAAAAGTCAAAGAAAAAGGGTGGGACCCACTTTGAATAAAGAAATAAAAGGAACAAAAAGGAGAAGAGATAAAAAGAAAAGGAAAGCCCACGTTCGGGCCGAGAGAAAAGAGGAGAGAAGAAAGAAAGAAAGAAAGAAAGAAAGAAGAAGAAGAAGAAGAAGAAGGAGAAGAAGAAGAAGAAGAGAAAGGGCTTTGTGTGTTCACGCCGTGGGCAGCTCATCAAGCTTAGTTACAACGCCCGGTAAGTGATCACACCTTTCGTTCTTCCAATCGGAGTAGTTTCGGAGTTAGGGTTTGAAATTCGGAATTTGGGAAAAATCGAGCGGCGAAGTCCGATTTTGGAGTCGTTGAGCCATGTATTTTTATAAGAATGATAGTTTAAAGTGTTGTAGAGCCGTGGGATTTTACGGATCGTGATTTGAGCTTGTGGTTTGCCCGAAACAAAATTTCGAAGTTTCCCGCGCGCAGTGAACAGTACACGTCCAGCAGCTTTGGGCCCGTGTTTTGTCATTTTCGGCTTGATTTTGGGACGGCCAAGTTGGGATTCTTGTAGTATGTTTGAAGGGCTTTCTATTGATTATAAATATGTTCAGATTGGAGTTCGGAAGAGAAAGTTAAGGCGCGATCAAGTTTTGCGCCTAAACTCCGTGTTGCAAATGGCTTGAATAATCGCTTTGGTTATGCGATTTATTAGCATATAGGACTCGTTTTGTTAACATTAGACATATTATAGCTGTTTCATGGTTGAAGTAGAGTGTTACCCAAATTTAATGTTGCTTCTCGCTTATTTGATAGGACCGCGAGATCGAAGGATCAAATAATGTGTGTTATTTGATTTTGGGACATCCTCAGGTGAGTAGTACTAATGTTTTCTTTGGTTTTGTGAAACTCATGTATTAAGGTAAGATTAATCGACATGTGAGGGAGTGAGGAACTATTTATAATATTGATGGATATGGTGCTCGGAAATTTTGAGTTATTGTGGGAAGATTCGACAAACCTCTCTTGAAGAATTATGTATGCTGTTTTGGTACAATTGACTTATGTGGTTATGTGATGATTATTGAAACATAGTATGTGTTGTGTTGAGGAAATCAATTGTGTCGTGAATAGGTAAAGGACTAAGTGCTACACGATAACGTAACTTCGTGGGAGCCACCTTTAGGGCCTTGTAGTCAAGGGCTAAGTGCTACATGGTGACTTGAGTCACATGTGAGCCACCTCTAGGGCCTTGCACTACTGACATGCATGGTAAAGGACTAAGTGCTACACGATAACGTAACTTCGTGGGAGCCACCTCTAGAGCCTTGTACTATTGCTATATGTGGTCAAGGGCTAAGTGCTACACGATAACGCAATTTCGTGGGAGTCACCTCTAGGGCCTTGAGTTTGGATATTGAGCGTGGAATGAGCCATTGATATGAGATAGGATGAGTCCAATAATTGAACAAATTGGTGATGCTGGTTTTGGTTATTATTGATGAATGAGAAATTTTGCTATTTGATATAACTTGTGCAATTTGTTCATGCGGGTTATTATATTTTTGTTTGACAATAATAAGTCATGTCTTAAATTTTAAATGTATAAGATTGACGTTTGATATGCTTTTATGGTATGTATTATTTACTGGGCTAAGGTTGCTCATTTTATTCATCTTCCATGTTTTCAGGTCCCAGGGTTAACAACTAGTAGGACGAGAGTGCTTTTGGAAAAATTTTTGGGAGTTTTATTTTGGGTATGGTTCAAAGAAAGTAATGTACATAAACTTTGCTAGTGGTTGGACTAGTTGAGTTCTAATGTATATTTCTTTTTGGTAAATTATAGAAACTCTAAGGTTACAACCAATTTGTTAGTTTATCTGATTTGTATATATATATATATATATATTTTATGGAAGAACAGCCTGTCATCCTCATTTCTTGAAAATTTGGGGTGTGACACAAGTAGCTTGATTTTTTGTAGCAAATTAGCAATTCCCTGTAGAATATATCAAGATTATATTTGTTGTGAGACATTGCTACATTAATTTCCTTGGCTCTTAAGTTTTGATCTTTAAGGCCTCTCTTCTGAATTCTTTAAAACCAGTAAGAAATATTTTATTGGACAAACTTTCGGGCAAAGGTGACAAGTCCTGCTGCGTGCCAGTACAAGAATGATGTATTTCTGTAAGTGGCGTCGCTAACTGGAGTCTGTACCATGACAAAACTAACTAAAGACATTGCGAGGTTCTACAGTTTGCACAAACAGTATGCTGGATGCACTACTCTTCCTTTTAGTTCTTCTCTAGTTGATGATTCCTTTATTTGGTAGTTAAATTTAACGCCTTAGTCATATGTCAGTGCCATTATCTTTGATATTTGAAGATGCTTGTGCTTGCATTTATTTTCAGTATGTCACTCTTGGAAAACCAGTTGTATTAGTCCTGTAATATCCCTATCGGGGTCTTTGCTGTTGACTTAGTTTCTCTTGCCTTCCTTTCTTGTGCACTAACAAGTACTATTTCTCAGGAGCTTATTGATGCGGGAAGCTTTGATATTTCTCAACTGACTTGTGTCCAACCCTGCGTATTCTGCTGCTAGCTTGCAAATGTTGACAAACAGCAGAGATATGGCCAGCTTGACCGTTAACATAGCTAACCGGAAGTCCCAAAGAAACATTAGGATTATGCAGCTAGACAGTATACATAGGCAGATGAGGCAATCTGAGGTCGTTGAATTGGGAAGAGCATTTAAATGAAGAGTGTATGCTTATTTAGGCGATCATGTCTCATAAGAGCCCTCGAATAACCGGGTGCCATGCAAATTTTGATGGCATCAGCATAATCAAGGTGGACAATTTTGGCGCTGCGAGGATTATCCATGAAACCAGTGAATCTGTAAGCTGAGGTTTTAATCGGTTGAAGATTCCAGTTTTTGTGGTTATCCTTCGAAGGGTGTGGCTAGTCGGTTTATGTAATTTGGCTACTATAAAAGCTGTCGAAAATGTAACTAACTCTGACAATGTAATGGAGAACATTTTTTGGCATGGCGGGAAGTTTTGCAATTAACAAAATAATTTTGTATGTGACACTGATTTTCATGCTTGACATTCTCATAACTGACTTCATTGAATTGTTTATAAACTACACGTATTCTGGTCTTCTTGAATGGCTAGTTGATATGATCTCGTCGACAGCATTTTTAACATAAGACTACTCAGCGAAAAGGATGAGAGCCTTAGCGAGAAACTTTTGTGGTATTCTTTCACACCGAGACAGCAACTTGTCAGCATTTTTCTATCGTGGACACCAGTCCTTTTGTGGATGCGTCAGCCCAATAGTTTGGAAATGACAGAATGCTGTTGAAAATGTTGCAAAATGTATAGGAATTGAATGCAATTTTTTGATGGAACAGTTTTCCTCTCCATTATGAATAGATATTTCTCTGGCCAAGGAGTTGACCGTGGTCTGTTTTGTTTCACTCCTTGCTGATAAAATGTGGATCCTCCTCCTAATCGCTGCTTACTGTCGGTTGTCACTGCCTGCCTCAATTTCCTTTTGAGTGCAAAAATCCTGGATCATTCCATCCGTGCTTGAAGTTGTTTTATCACTTAAAATTGCTGTCCGATCGGGGGAGAGAGAGACAGGATTTTGTAGCACATTATGGAAAAAGCATGTAAGTTCGAGAGAAACAAGACCTAGGACCTCCGGGAAGTCTTGTATGCTGTAAAGACGTTATACAACTATACAACCGTAACAGACTAGTCATGGTCAAGGCAGCAAAACCCTCCAAGGTAAAATTCAATGAACTCCAGGAGGGTTGGCATTTGTTTGAAACCAACACAGTGAAGATGGGCTAAGGTTTGCGTCTTTCTTTTTCTATGCCTACTGAGGATGCCGTTCGTGAGAAGAGCAATGTTAAGACTTCCTGGACGAAAGTAATTCTAATTGCAACACCTCAAGTCTTGCATCACATGAAAAAGGTCTTCTTAAGCGATTTATAAGTAAGATTGTAACGACTGAACACGTCCCATTCAAGCCAAGCCCGAAATAGAAATATTCAAATTATCACACAGTGGTTATAAACATGTAATTGGTTTCTCATACTAGCATAATTTCATCTTAATTCTGCACACGCTCCAAGAAGTTCAAAGCTGAATATACACCATCCCACTTGACCCTTCTCTTTTCTGAGTAAAACACAGCTGCAGAATAATGCAAACCAGCTACCAAGTCATTTGCAGACCCCATGTTTAATTTAGACCGTGCGTTTAAACTTTTATCACATAATAACAACTATTTTCTGGAATTTTAATCATTCAGTCACTCATACCTCATGAGAAGTGTTATACTGCATTCTAGGCTCAGCCATTAATTTCGAGCATGGAGAACGTTTGAGGCTCCTCATACAAATGCTTTTGTGAGCATGACAACATCCCATCTCCCATCTTTCTGGTGACCATAATATACTTCTGGAACATGTGCCACTTTCAGGTAATAATCATCTTGTGCATCTCGTGTAAGTCTCTTCACTAACCCATCAGGCATGTTGATAAACTGCAGCAATGTCAGCTTTTCCAGGTGCTCAATACCCAATGGAAGCTCTTCCATGAGCTTACAATTCGCTATAAACAACTTCTCAAGAGAAGGCATTGATCCCTTCTCCACTTCCACGCATTTGAGTTTGTCAAAAAAACCAAGGCTCAGAACCTGTAGCTTCAGAAAGCTGTTGGCATTAAAACAAAACTTGGTTCCTTCATAAGCCTGAAACAACTCGAGATGCATAAGATTAGGCAGATTCCCCAGAGACGAGAATGGATTATCCTTTAGCTGACTAGATATCAGTTGCAATACCATTAGGCTATCAAGAGATGACATCCAACGTGGTAATGCCTCCAGACGTCCTGTCAAGTAGATTCTTTGGAGAAACGGAGGTGGAGAAGAGAGGGATTGTAGATCAATAATCTCATTTTCATCGACTGAACTTACAGATATTGCTTGAAGCTTGGTTAATTTTTCAATCGACAAGCACAATTCCCTCGCATCTTCTTTTCTCAACTTCACGATGCCTAACTTATTCATTTCTTTCAACTTTCCAAGCTCTCTTATTAAGCTGCTGTTTCTGTTGTCACCGCTTCTATGGAGCAGAGCTTTCGCAGGGACTGTAGAGCCCCTATACCTTCTGGGGACTTGAAGCCATTCTTGAACCATAAGGAAGCTGGGCCTGAATAACGATATAAGAGTAGATGGCGAAGTCGTTGTAGCTTCAAGATCGCAACTGGCAATTCTGTGACATACGTGTGTTTAAGGTCTAAAGTCTCTAGGTTTTGAAGGTTCCCTATGGAACATGGAACAGTTCTCACCTTGCTGTACCTGAAACTTAGATATCTCAGGTGGCGCCACTCAGCAACTTGAGCTGGGAACTTCGTCAAAGAAGCTGTTTGCAACTTCAGAACAGTGAGCAGTCTCATTTCACTACCTAGAACAGCATCCACGGAAGATCTCTCTATACCAAACATGTATAAAGAACGTAGTTGAGACAATGACCTTTTCTGTTGTGTAGCTTGCATGCTGTTCTGTATTGATAGGCGATGAACTTTATCTGGCCATTTATGATTGTTTTCTACTGCTGTTTCTGCAAAACCTTGGTTACTCGACTTTGAAGTAATAATATCCAGCAGAAAATCATCGATACGGCAAAAGTGGATCCTTCCATCTCTTGTTTTTACAGCCACCTCTATCAGGCTTCTGTTCAGGAGCTCATATAGGCAGTAATGGGCTGCTTCTTCTACTGTCATACCTTCTTTCTTGTCTACAAATCCTTCTGCGATCCATAATCGAATTAATTTCCCACAGCTAATGAGGGAACCCCTGGGAAATACGCTCAAGTGCAGGAAACAGGACTTCAAGTAGCATGGCAGGTCATCAAAACTGAGAGGACTCTCTTCAAAGTTTTGAATTTATCATTGCAATCTATTTTAGTACGAAGACTTCGATGAACCAGATCCCATTCACCCTTTTTTCTCGTGTCTTTTGAAACCAAAACACCACTGATGGCCACAATAGCAAGTGGCAATCCCTCGCACTTCCTTAGAATAAGCCTACAGGTCTCCTCTAGATGAGGAGGGCAGGAGTTCTCCAGAAATGTCTTTGCACAGAAAAGCTTCCATGACTCTCCAGGTGGTAGTGGCTCCATCTTGTAAACCATCCTTCTGAATTCTCCGCATAAGGTATATGCTAAATCAGAATTCCTGGATGTGATAATTATTCAGCTGCCACAGCTGTTATTAGGCAATGCATGTTTGATCACATCCCATTCATTTATGCGCCACACATCATCTACAACAATCAGGTACCTTGCTTTTTGTAGCAGGTCCTTTATAATAGTCTTCTGGCATAATGTATCCATGTTGTCCTGCAGAGGAGGAACTGGTGCTTGGGTCTCCCTCATTATTTGTCGAACCATGCCTTGGAGGAGCTCTTCTATATTTCGAGATTGAGAAAGAGTTATCCAAGCACGTATCATGAAATGTTTCTTCACTTCTGGATCTTCATAAACTTGCTTGACTAACGTAGTTTTCCCAAGTCCTCCCATCCCCACAACTGAGATTACTTCCTGCGTGGAAGCACCCTCAATCAGCCAGCCGACCAAGATTTTTGTCGGTTCACTGATGCCCTCGAGCTCAGCTTTGTCTAAAAGAAGGGCATTCCCTCGCTGGTCCTGCCATGTGTCATCTGGCTTACTAGAGCCATAACGATGTTCGGCTTTTAATTTGTCATGGATTCTCCAGTGTCCATCATACATGTTTCTGATTCTGGAGTTGATGGATTTCATCTCCGAAGCAATTCGGTACCGACCTTTCATGTTCTTAATACAGCAGGATATCTTGGAGAGAAGACCAGGAGAACAAATTCCATGATCATGCGCCAGGAGAAGTTTGAACTCATCAAGAGCATCTTCAGCGTCGCATGCAATTTTTCTCAGCTGCTTCACCCAAACTTAAGACTTCCTCATCACTCCCTTCCAGGGAATCTGCAACCCTCAGGAATGCCCTTATGTACTCCGATTGTCTCTTCACTAAAGTAACTTCTTCCTCGGCACCTTTGAATAGAACCCCATTCTCTAGAAAGTCCTTGAGCTTGTCAAGTAGGTAGTTTACTGCAATTTTTGCCATGCTCTGTTTTGCATATATCGAAGCTCCGGAGAATACACTAGCTGGTATCCTCTAACATAGCGATTGCACAGGCTGGGGGTTTGGTGTGGAAATGGTCAAGCTTTTGATGTCTAGTCATCCATCACTTCATGGCTGTCTGGTCAAGATGCACACCCCGCTTAACAAATTAAAGAACCTTATACTCTTTCTATTTACTAAGTTGAAATTAACCATTATTGATATCTTTTAGTATGATTGCGTGCTACTTAATTTGCTTGGTTTGTGTACTAGTCTACCTAACTCTGTGAAACTTTTATTAAAATAGATGTTTAACTTTTCCAAGGAAAAGGAAATGATCAGAAAGTTAATTATTTTCCAATTCACTCATGTTTTATATACGGAAACTTCTGATATGGTTCTAATCAAAATTTTTGCTTGCTAGGCAAGTTCATTGCAAGTGCTGAATATACTTTTATACTAATGTTAATGAGAGTGACATTTTCTTGAATGGCCATCGCCGGGCTATTGATTTCAATAATTGCTTCCAGTGAAAGTCACTAAACATTTGCAGGCAAACTGTTCTGTTTCTGAATACCGTTGTGTTAGAGCTTTCTAAAGCTCGCTTCATTGAGTAAAAGAATCGGCCGATAGTAAAGAAGCAACTTGATTTCACACAGAACTTTATAGCGGGACAAGACTTTGCACTGTCACCTCAGAAGCTCAGGCAAAAAGAGGTTATTGGTATTCAACCAGCAATTTCTGAGCAACTTCTTGGTGCAGCTGGTGTTGTCATGAAGGCTAAAGAGGTTCATGTGACTTATTGCTGAGATACTCGTAAAGTTCATTATCGCTGAGGCAAGGGAGACTAGTTCACCCACTATGCTAGACAAGCAACTGAGGTCATATTCTTAAAATTTTCGTCAAGCTCTTCTTTGATTATTCCATAACTTAATGCTAATAGAAGCATCATCCAATTGGAGCACCATCACAATCCCGTGGCCAGTGCCCTAACTTACCGCGCTTGAAGCATGCATTATCCCTGACACTTCCGCCGTGATCGCCACCGCCATGCCCTAACCAATCGCCGCTAACGTTAGCGCCAAGATGACCTTGGGCCAACGAACTTGCTCTGCTGCTCGGCCCACGGGCTGGGGGTGAAAAGGCTATCCCATAAGGACGAGAAAGCTACGTTTAGCAGCACCATTCTCCCGAATGAACCCGAAAAAACTTTCAAAATTTTAAAAAAAAATTCCAAGAAACCTGTTCTGAGTCACTCATACCTCGGTGTATTCGTAATGTCTGCTATTCTATACGTTATTATCTGCCACCCGCTTGGCATTTTATCAAACATTCGGTGGACGGACTTGTGAGAAAAAGTAGGACACTCCATGTTCAAATCCCTGCGAACTTCCTTTTCGATGCTTAGCCTCATCTGGAACAACTGGCTTCGAAATCCTTGTGTTGATCATGCAAGCAGGAGGCCCAACTGAGCCATCAGAAATCTCGGAAGAGATGTAGTTGATTATGACCAGCATCTCTTGATGTCTTTTTGGCTCTACTTCTTCCTTTGCACGTAACTTGATTTATTGGTTTATTGTAGCAATTCCCTGCAGAATATATCAAAGATGATATCTGTCGGGAGACATTGCTACTTCAGTTTCCTCGCCTCATTCGTTTGATCTTTAGGGCCTCTCTCCTGAATTTAAAAGCCAGTAAGAAATATTTTATTGAACAAATTTTTGGGAAAAAGTGCCAAGTCCTGCCGCATGACGGTACAAAAAATGATTTATTTCTGTAAATGGCGTCACTAACTGTAGTCTGTACCATTACAAAACTAATTCAAGATAATGCAAGGTTCTACAGTTTACATAAACAGTATGCTGCTCTTCCTTTTAATTCTTCTCTATTTGATGATTCATTCGTTTGGTAGTTATATTTAATAACTTAGTCATATGGCATTGCCATTGTCTTTGAGATTTGAAGGTGCTTGTGCTTGCATTTATTTTCGCCATGTTATCCTTGAAATACCAAATCACGGGTAAACCTTAATGGCCACTCTTCCAATATGAAAAGAGAAGATAGAAAGTTTGAATCTCCACCTTTTTAGGGATTGGGGTGGGGACGATTTAGTTTCAAGTGGGGAGTTCGGATCTGCACCTTCTCAAGAGATTGGGGTGGGAATGATTTAATTTCAAGTGTGGGTTTCCACTCCTACGCCTTACAAGAAGCAGGGCAAAAGTTAATGCAGAAAGCTTTGATATTTCTCAACCGACTTGTGTCCAATTGCGTGTATTTTGCTGCTAGCTTACAAATGTTGACGGACAGTAGAGATATGGCCAGCTTGACCGTTAAAGTAGCTAATCGAATGTCCCAAAGAAACATTAGGATTATGTAGCTAGATAGTATGCATAGACAGACGAGGGAATCTAAGGTGGTTGAATTGGGAAGAGCATTTAAGGGCGCGTTTGGTAACAATTTTGTTCCTGGGAACTGATTATGACAAGAAATGATTATTTTTGATTCTGTTCCCGGGAATTGATTCTGAATAAAAGAACGCATTTGGTAATTGTCCAAAATTTTTGATTTTAGAATAGAATTGCGTTTGATAACGTGTTCATTGATTCTGTTCCAAATTAATTTCTTTTAATTTTTAAATAATTTTTTTTCACTTTTTACTTTTCTTTTTTTCATTTCCTTTTTCCCTTTTTCCTTTTCCCTTTTTCCTTTTTCTCCTATTCTTCTTCTTCTTGTTGTGGCTAGTCGCCGGACCGGCGATCGGCCGGATGAGGGCCGGTGACCTCATCGGAGCGTCATCGCCCCTCAGCGAGGCCGGCCCTTGTCGGCCGAGACTCGTCGGGCAGCTGGGCGAGACTTGCCCAGCCTCGCCGGTGGTCAGGCCGGCCTCGTCGGGGCTGGGCAAGGCCTGCTTGGCCACTAGCGAGGCTGGGCGAGGCCCGCTTGGCCACCGATGGGGATAGGCGAGCCTCGTTGGTCCAGCCTCGCCGGTGGATAGGTGGGCCTCGCTGTGGCTAGGTGAGGCTCGCCTAGCCACTGGCAGGGATCTGGCGAGGCTGAGCCTCGTCGAAAGCTGGGCTTGCCTTCGGTGAGCTCGCCGGTGGCTGGGCTTGCCTCCGGCGAGCTCCCTAAACCTCGCCCTAGCCTGGTGAGCCTCCGGCGAGCTCGCTGGACCGGTAGCCGGCGACCGGCGGCGGGCGGTGGCTAGCGGCGGTCGCGGGATGGCGGGAGGGAAGAAGAAGATTTTTATTGTGTTGATTCTTTTTTTGATTATCGGACGCAGAATCAATTTTTTTTTGATTCTCAAATCTTGTCCCAAACTGATTCTGAGAACAAATTTATTCCTGGGAACAAAAATTTTACCAAACATGATTCTCGTCCCAAACTGATTCTGGGAATAAAAAATCAGAATCAATCACTGTTAGGCATGTTACCAAACAAGGCCTAAATGGAGAGTTTACGCTTATTTATGCGATCATGCATCATAAGAGAACTCGAATAATCGAGTGTCAAGAAGATTTTGATGGCGTCAGCATTTATTGAAGCCAGCTGAAAAAATGAGTAAGCAAGGGCCCCTTCTTACCTTTTTGGGATGATGGAAGCATTAGATGGGGATTTTTGGCACACTTAAGTGGAGCATAATCAAGGCGAACAATTTTGGCGCTGAGAGGATTATACCCTGAAATTGCTGAAGTGAAAGCTGAGGTTTTGGTCGGTTCAAGATTCCAGCTTTTGTTCATGTGCTTTGAAGGGTGTGACAGGTCGGTTTATGTAATTTGGCTCCTATAAAAGCTGTCGGAAATGTAATTATCCCCAAAAACGTCATGGAGAACATTTTTTGGCATAGCGGGAACCTTCGTAATCATTAAGAATGATTCTCTTTGTGACACGGATTGTTCATGCCAACATTTTCATAACCGAGTTCATTCTAATTTTTCCAACTACATATTCTGATCTCCTAGAATGGCTACATGATATGATCTTGTCGACAGCATTTTCAACATAAAATTACTGATCGAAAAGGACGGGAGTCTTAGCGAGAAGCTCTCGTGCTGTTTCTGTACACTGATCCAGGAACTTCTCAGCATCTTTATAATGTTGAGACCTGTTCTGTTGTGGACACGTCTGCCTAGTACTTTGGAAGTAACAGCATGCTGTTGAAGATGTTGTAAAATACGAAAGAAATGAATTCAATTTCCTGATGGAAGAGCTTTTCCTCTCCATCAAGATTCCCCTTTCCTCTCCATCAAGATTCCCCCGTTACGTGAATGGACATTTGTATGGCCAAGGAAGTTGACAATGGTCTCTTTCGTCTCTGTCCTTGCCGATTCAATATGGATCCTCTTCCTAGTCGGTGCTTATAGTCAGTGGTCACTGCCTGCCTCGAGTTCTTTTTGAGCGCAAAATCCTGGAACGTACGATTCATGGTTTAAGTTTGTCGTTTTACTTTGCCTCCATCAAGATACCAGGCACTCGGGCCTGAGACCCCGATGCATGTGCCCGAGTCTTGGGCAGCCATGATCAGGCACATACCTCATGCGCCCATGCCACTTGCACTGGGGCCTGGGTCCACAAAGGCAAGGCCTAGGTCCTTCGGGGCCGGGTCCAAGACTCCGGTGTCTGTTGGCGTTCCTGGCGGCAGTGCTCCAGTACCCGACTATTGCGCTTGGATCACTGGCACTCAGGCCTGTGTCTCTCGAGGCTGGGTCGGCAGACCCTGGTGCCCTTGCTTGGGTACTTGGCTATCACGTCCAAGTCACAGACGATCAGGCCTGGGTGGTTGAGGCTTGGCCCTCCCCCACAAATGTCAAGCTCAGGTCCACGGAGTTTGGGCTCAGGAAGCCGGTAAAGGAAAATATTTTTCAGAAATGTCAAATTTTTCGCTAAACAAAAGGAAGCAAAGATGCTGTCCATTGGGGTTGGAGAGAGAGAGAGAGAGAGAGAGGGAAGAGGATGTTTATGGAAAAAGCATGCAAGCTCCCGGGAAACAAAACCTGGGACCTTCACCAGGTGTCGCTATGCTAAAATTGCTGGCATGGGGACGGTATATGACTTGCGCAACCGTAAGCGACTCGTCATGGTCAAGGCAGCAAAAACCATTTTTAAAGTCTCTTCACGGAAAGAAATTCAGTGGAGAATTCCAGGAGGGCTGGCGTTTGTTTGAAAACAACACTAGTGAAGATGGGCTAAATGAGGAAAACACGGGAAAGTGTCTTCACTGACTCGTAGAAGAGCAAAAAGAAGTCTAAGGTATGCATTCTTCTTTTTCTTCTCCAACTGAGGACAGCATTCATGAAGACAGCAATGTTGAGATTGTTTGGGGGACGAAAGTGGCTTTAACTGCAACGCCCCACGCATCGGATGCTTCATAACAACCTGACACGTACCATTTGGGTCTAGCTCACAAAAGGAATACTCAAATAATCACGCAAGGTGGTGACAAACATTTAAACGGTTTTTCTTAATAGCAGAACATAATCTTAAATCTGCATAGACTCCAAGAAGTTCAAAGCTGAATATACACCATCACCTAACCTTTCTATTATGTGAGGAAAAGGGATGTTGCAGAATAATGCAAAAACCAGCTGCTAAATGTCATTTGCGGACTCATAGTAACCTTACACTATACTTTTAAACTTTTATCACAAAGTAACAACTACTTTCTAGAATTACAGTCATTCAATAACTAATACTTTGTGAGACGTATTATACTGCATCCTAAGCTCAGCCACTCATTTCAAGTAAGGAGGAAATTCAACGGTCCTCACACAAATGCCTTGGTGAGCACGACATCCCAACCCCCATCTCTCCGGTAACCATAATATACTTCTGGAACATGGGACACTTTCAGGTAACAATCGTCTTGTCCATCTTGCATAAGCTTCTTGACGAACACATCAGGCATGTCAATAAACTTCAGCACTTTCAGCTTTTCCAGGTGCTCAATACCGGATGGAAGCTTCTCCGTTTGCCTACAATTCTCAATAGATAAATCCTCAAGACAAGGCATTGATCCCTTCTCCACTTCCACGCATTTGACTTTGTCAAAAGGACCAAGGCCCAAAACCCGTAGCTTCAAAAAGTTGTTGGCTTTGAAACGCAGCTTGGTTCCTTCATAAGCCTGACGCAAGGTGAGATGCACTAGATTAGGCAAATTCCCGAGAGACAACAGTGGATTATCCTTTAGCTGACTACATCTCATCTTCAATACCATTAGGCTATCAAGGGATGATATCCAACGGGGTAATGCCACCAGACGTCCTGTCAAGTAGATTCTCTGGAGAAATGGAGGTGGAGAAGAGAGCTGTTGTAGATCAATAATCTCACTTTCATTGACTGAATTTAGAGAGATTGCTTGAAGCTTGGTCAATTTTTCAATGGAATAGCACAATTCCCTTCCATCTTCTTTTCTCAACTTCAAGATGCCTAACCTATTCAATTGTGTCAACTTTCCAAGCTCTCTGATCAAGCTGCTGTTTCTCCTCTCACCTGCTTCTATGAAGCAGAGCTTTTGCAGGGACTGTAGAACCCCTATTTCTTCAGGGGACTGAAAACCATATTTAAACCACGAGTAGGCTGTGTTTTCATAACGATAAACGAGTAGATGGCGAAGCCGTTGGAGCTTCAAGATCACAATTGGCAATTCAGTGACATATGTGTGTTTAAGATCTAGAGTCTCTAGGTTTCGAAGCTTTCCTATAGAATTTGGAACAGTTCTCAACTTGCTGTACCTGAAACTCAGATATCTCAGGTAGTACCACTCAGCAACTTGAGCTGGGAACCTTGTCAACGAGGCAGATTGCGAGTCCAGAACAGTGAGCAGTCTCATTTCACTACCTAGAACAGCATCAATGGAAGATCTCTCTATGCCAAAAATGTATAAAGAACGTAGTTGAGACAACAACCTTTTCTGTTGCATAGCTTGCAGGCTGTTCTGTATGGATAGGCGACGAACTTTATCTGGCCATTTATGATGTTTTTCTATGGCTGTTTCTGCAAAGCCTTGGTTGCTCGACTTTGCAGTAATAATATCCAGCAGAAAATCATGTATACAGCAATACTTAATCCTTCTGTCGCTTCTTTTAACAGCCACCTCTATCAGGTTTCTGTTAATCAGCTCATTTAAGTAGTCCCGGGCTACTTCTTCTACCGTCATGCCTTCTTTCTTGTCTACAAATCCTTCAGCAATCCATAATCGAATTAATCTCCCACAATGAATGAGGTAACCCTTGGGAAATACGCTCAAGTGCAAGAAACAGGACTTCAAGTAGTATGGAAGGTCATCAAAACTAAGAGAAAGGACTCTTTTCAAGGTTTTGAATTTGTCATTACAATCAATTTCAGTACGAAGACGGCGACGAACCAGATCCCATTCATCCTTTTTGCTTGTGTCTTTTGAAACCAAAACACCACTGATGGCCACAATAGCCAGTGGCAATCCCTTGCACTTTTCGAGGATAAGCCTGCAGGTCTCGTCTAGATGAGGAGGGCAGAAATTCCCCTGAAATGTCTTTGTGCAGAAAAGCAACCATGACTGTTCGGCTGGTAGTGGCTCCATCTTGTAAACCATCCCTCTGGATTCCCTGCATGAGGTATATGCTAAATCAGAATTCCTGGTTGTGATGATTATTCGGCTGCCACAGGTATTGTTAGGCAATGCATGTTTGATCGCATCCCATTCATTTTTGCCCCACGCGTCATCTACAACAATCAGGTACCTTGCTTTTTGAAGCAAGTCCTTGATAATCATCTTCTGGCATAATCTATCCATGTTGTCCTCAAGAGGAGGAACTGGTTCTTGGTTCTCCCTCAGAATTTGTCGAAACATGCCTTGGAGGAGCTCTTCTATATTTGGAGATTGAGAAAGAGTTATCCAAGCACGTATCATGAAATGTTTCTTCACTTCTGGATCTTCATAAACTTGCTTCACTAATGTAGTTTTCCCCAGTCCTCCCATCCCCACGACTGAGATTACGTCCCGTGTGGAAGTGCCCTCAGTCAGCCAGCCAACCAGCTTTTTAATTGGTTCATTGATACCCACGAGCTCAGCTTTGTCTAAAAGAAGAGCATTTCCTCGCTGGTCCTGCCATGTGTCGTCTGGCTTACCGGAGTCATAGCGATGTTCGACTGCATTTAATTTGTCTCGGATTCTCCAGTTTCCTTCATATATGCTTTTGATTCTGCAGTTGATGGATTTCATCTCAGAAGCAATTCGATACCGAAGTTTCATGTTCTTGATACAGCAGGACATCTTGGAGAGAAGACTGGGAAAACCAATTTCATGATCATGCGCCAGGAGAAGTTTGAACTCATCAAGAGCGTCTTCAGTGTCATATGCGATTTCTCTCAGCTGCTTCACCCAAACTTTGACTTCCTCATCACTCTCTTCCAGGGAATCTGCAACCCTCAGGAATGCCCTTACGTACTCCAATTGTCTCTTCACTGAGGTAACTTCTTCCTCGGCACCTCTCAATAGAACCCCATTCTCTAGAAAGTCCTTGAGCTTGCCAAGTAGGAAGTTTACTGCAATTTCTGCCATGCTCTATTTTGCTTATATTAATGTTCTGGAGATTACACTTGCCGGTATCCTCTGGGGGTTTGGTGTGGAAATGGTGAAGCTCTGGATGTCTAGTCATCCATCAGTTTATGGCTGTTTGGTCATGATGCACACCCACTTAACAGATTAAAAGACCTCACACTCTTTGTCTAGACTAAGTTGAAAATGACATGATTGGTATCTTTTAGTATGATTGCATGCTACTTAATTGCTTGGTTTGTCTATTAACTTTCCTAATTTTGTGAATTTTTATTAAATTTTTGTTGTACTTTTCAGATGACATAATGGGAGACTCAATAAACTTCCAATACACTCTTGTTATTATATATTTCGGAAACTTCTTTGTAACTTCCATTCTATAGTTCTAATCAAAATTCTTGTTTACTAGGCAAGTTCACTGCAAGTACTAAATATATTTTTATTAATGTTCATGAAAGCCACATTTTCCTGAATGGCTATTGGCATTGGCCGGCTATTAATTTCAGATGATTGTTTCCAAGTGAAAGTTGCTGAACATATGCGGTCAACTATTCTGTTGCAGAATATCATTGCTTTAAAAGCTTTATAAAGCTTGCTTCGTCAAGTAAAAGAATCGGTCGGCTGTTTATGGCAATGAAGCAACTTTACTGCATACTGAACTTAATAGCGAACCAGACTTTTGAACTATCTCCTCACAAGCTCAGGCAAAAGGAAATCATTGGTATTCACATAGCAGTTTTTGTGCAACTGTCTAGGTGTTAGTGTCACAACCCAAATCCTAAAAATGGAAATGACACGGCCGCCATTCACCTCCCAAAAGCAGTTACTAAAAAGATTGTGAAAGAGATGGATGAGCAACCATAACTCAGTAAGTAGTATGTATGTCTTCTAAGCAGATTGAGTAATCATTATACATTTATATATGAAGCAATGCAACAAACTCATAATCTAGCACTTTAATGAATATTTCAAATAATGTATGAGTTGTTTCATTTCAACAATCTTTATACAATTTACAAAATTCTTATTTAAATCATTACAAACATCTATGGTCAAGTCTATTGATCAATCTCATTAAAATGACACACCAATGGTCTATTTCATTGGTCCATCTCATATCAAAATAAATGTTGATGGTTCATCCATCGATCAATTTTTTTTTTCTCAATATTAAACTATGGTTATGACACAATGCCCGATGACAAGGGGATCAAGATTTCCTCCTAGCAAGATCTCTACTTGCAAAGCCGATGGCTCGGCCTAGAAGATATCCTAAACCTGGATGCATATCACAAGACCCTCACTAGGCTCACATCGATATCAAGCATTAAAACCATTACACAACAACATCCTCCACAATTGACAAAGTCAATTCATAATCAATATTGCAAAACATTTTCACAAACCAAAGCATATAATCTTTCGTCCCATTCAACAAACTTAATAGTTTTCACAAACCTAACACATAACATTTCACAGACCTGTTCATTTGCTACAAGATTCACAAACTTAATAGTTTTCACAAACCTAACACATAACATTTCACAGACCTGTTCATTTGCTACAAGATTCTCATATCATTTTCGAACTCATTTCATAAACCAATTCATAAAGTCATATTTATAAGTCCTTTATACCTTTCATAAAAACCATTCTCAAACGATTCATAAACACTAAAAAGGTAGTAATCACTCGATCTAGACTTTTGTGTAATAAATGCGTTTTAATAACTCATGTGATACTCAAATCTTTGTTACTTTCAAGACATGAGTTTACAAACTCATAGAATGCCCCAAACCAAACAATAAGGCTCACTTGAATAAACAGCTCACTTGAATAAACAAACTCGCGGTTTTATCATATAAGCGAGAAATAGCATCACAACCAAGTAAAATGCTATCTCAACTATAGCTTGGCTAAACTAAGCTTAAATACTAACAAAATAACTCGCACGCGCTAACAAATTGCTCACTTGAAGCAATTACTTAAACCTAAATGCAACGTGAAACTCGCTTGCGAAATCCTAAAATCTTGCTCCGATAAAATCGTTGCTCTCAAATGAATCTTGTTAAACCCACGGCTCCACAACGCCACCATCTATCATTCTCCAAAAATCTCGAAGCTTTATAACTCAAAGATCGGATTTTGCAGCTTGATTTTCACAAAAATTCAAATTTACGACCTAATTTACAAAACTACCCTGATTGGATTTGGGAGTATTTATCGGGCACTACGGATCAGAGTAACTCTAGCTTGGCGAGGCTCCCATGATGCGCACGTATGAAACTCCCTTCCTCTTTTTCCCTTTCTTCTTCTTCTTTCTTTTGCTCCCCTCTCTTTTTCTTTCTTTCCCGAATTGCTGTCGGTCTTCTCTCGGTCTTCCTTGTATCTGCGGTTGTCTCTTTTATTCTCATTCTTTTGACTTTTCAAACTTCTTTTATTTCTTTTTTTTTTCCACTTTGACTTTTCAGAACCCATATCTTACCGTTAGTGTTGTCGTGAAAGCGTAAGAAGATCTAGCGACTCATTGCTGAGATGCTGGGAACGACCAGCTGAGAAAGTGGAGATTCGTTTCACCGACTATAACTAGACCAGCAAGTGAGGTCATATACTTAAAAATTTTCATTGTGCTCTTCTTTGATAGTTCGATGGCTTCATGCTAACAAAAACATCATCAGTGACACTAATACGGCGATTTTATATGTCCAGCTTCGAGCAAATTTCTAGGATCTAGTCTCTGCTTGCTGCTTGCCCTTCCCAGCCAAGCGAGAAATAGACCAAGTCTAGATAGCACAAGGGCTGTTGTCTAAGGGCATGTGCCCACGCATTATAAATGAGGTGAATTGTATTCAATGTGTCTTGGAAAATTATTGATGTGACTGACGTATTTAATATTCTTTTAATATCGTAAATTAGTGCAATTCACTTAATTTAATACCTTGCAAAAATGGGTTTTCTGTTTATAGAGCATACTTAAAAATCCTTATACAACAATTTGCGAAACAAATTTCGTCTCCATCGCTGGTGACAGCAGCTTTAGCAATAAGGGGCATCAGCAGATACCTTGACGACTCCTAAATTGATGGGAATCTTCTTTGATAAGTTTAAGGAGTCATCGGTGTCATGCAGGGTCGATTTGGATGAAGAGAGGCAGTAAAAGCTCCTTCACTGTGCTCTATTATACGGCAAGATCCGAAGGCAATAACTTACTTGTTAGGATCTGAAATCCTCAATCTGAATCACTGTGGAGGCGTCACTGCACGGCTTACACCAGCTTTCAAAATCATCTTCATTTTAATTGGTCCTTCCTATTTATCAGGCACTTTGCCATTAGGAGATTGCAGATTGTTACCACTTTGTTTCTGCAAAGAAAAGTCGGGCATCTTGTGTGATCCTTCTATCTAGAATCACGTTGATGGGATTGTAAGTGGACATGCTGTCGAACTCCCTCCTTGAATATGAATTTGAAAATGTGCCTGCTTAAGACACAGCCATTATTGGCCCTTTCAGTCTTGTTTGGCTGATTAATCTAGGCTTTCGAGTAGGCTTGCCTGGTTTCTTACATTGTTTATACAGCAACAAAAAGAAAGGCACGCTGTACGCTATGATACAGAGCAGGGACCATTATTGAAAGGTTGAACAGCATATTTGGCATGTTTTCACTTGCCATCAATTATTTTTTCTGTTGAATGGAATTAAGTAATCCCTACCTTATTTACCATATTAAGAAAATTCTTGATGTAATTTGGTCTATTAAACTAGGAAGCACCTACACCCTTTGAAAGCTTTTGTGTCGTGTCGGATATTCTGACATGTGTCCGACACTCTCTGACATTCTTGAATATTTTCATACGCTCGGTCAACACATGTCAGAAAATTCAATATTTGATCAATTTTCCCAACACTTTCCGACACATGAGTTAGAATGCCAACATGCAAGTTTCCTACATATGATTCTGACATGCAAGGTTAATTTGAAAATTTTTCAATAAATAAGGGGTTAAAATTTATATATGTGAAAAACAAATAAAAAAATAATAATAAAAATAATAAATGGGGGAAAGAAAAAAACCTAGCGTTCTCTTCTCTTCTTATTCTCACTTCCCGTGATACAAAATTCACCTCCTAAATTTTTTTCTCCTCTTCCGAGAAGTTTGACATGCAAGTCTAGAATGTGAATTGCTTATTTTTTTTCCTCCAAGTTTTATGAAATATTGGAATAGAGTTGAATTTGTCCAATTGAAGCAATGGATATTATTACTAAATGGTGGATTGATATATTTAGTGTAAATTCATTCTAGGTTATTATTATTATTTATTTATTTGTGAATCTAAATCAAATTAATTCGATTGAAATAATATTAAAAATGATAATTTATTATGTATATATAAAAATATATATTTAATATACAACGTGTCCCAACGTGTCGGAATTTTTATTTTTCGAAAAATGACGTGTCGGCGAGTCGTGTTGTGTCACGTTTGTCAATGCTACTTAGCAATTAGGTCAATGATAAGTAAGGTTATTAAAATATTTAAAATTTAAGTACTGAATTTTTAGTATTGGTAGTGTTGAAAATAGCAATAAAGAGTTGTTTGATGGTTATTAGAAATTAATAGTTGAATATCAGTAAGATTATACAAAACATAAGACGATGATCATTATTGGGAGGTTTTGGAAATGTATTTGGCAAGATTCTACTTGTCAACAACCCCTCCCTTATTTATCATAATAAGTGAATTTTTGAATTAATTGACTCGATTATGTCGATGCTTGGAAGGGGAAATCACCGCAAGTGGCATAAATTTCATATGATACTTGTTTGAGTATCATAACTTTTTACAATCAATTGTGCGTCACATTAATTAAAATTTTTTCACTTGGTCGCCATGTGCGATTCGTGCGGCTAGAAGATTTGACATGGCATCGATTTAATGCAAAGCGGTCATCGTGCCTCGCCGCTGAAATGAAGTCAACAAAATAGTGCGTAATTAACGTCCTTCAGCCCAAATTAACGAATTGGGCTAAATCACCTAAATTTAGGAATTAGGGCAAAATAAAGTCGTTCTCATTCGAATGGTTAATATCATCTTCTTCACAATTTATACTTGAACGTGCATTCCCTCTCTGTATCTCTCCACAATCATTCATTTTGTGATGAAATAGATGGGTAGGTTCATAGGCTGCATTTGGAAGCCACTTTCACCCCCCAAAGCCCCTTGGGCTAAGTTGTGGGTGTTTGGTAAAAATTTTGAAACCCCATTTGGGGAATGTCAAGCCTTCCCAAGGCTGAAAGCCCAAGGTAGGTGGGGGGCTGCCTTGGGCTTTCAACTTTTTCGGCATGCTGAGGGCTCCTTAAAAAAAAAGAAAAAAAGTTTTTTTTCCCAAATTGTCCCCATTGATTTTTCGTTTTTCCGACCTTGCCCTCACTGTTCATCTTCTTCAATCTTCTTCTTCTTGAGTGACTGCCTACAAAGGGACGCAGTCACCGGTGACCGTCGCGACCGCCACGCCGACTCGCCGCGCCACGACCTCCGCCGCGGCCACGCGACCCTTCAGCGAGGGTCGTGCGACCAGATGTGGTCGCCGGTCGCGACTTTCAGGCGACCTCGCGGAGGTCGCGACCGCGACCCATTTGGTCGCCAGCCGCGACCTTCGCGGAGGTTGCGACCGCGACCCATTTGTCGCCGACGACCTCCGGAGGTCGCGACGCAGATCCGGACCTCCGTAGCCACCACTAGATCTGCGTCGCCGGCCGCGACCTTCGCGGAGGTCGCGACGCAGATCTGGGTCGCCTGCCGTGCTTTAGGCGACGTTCGCGAAGGTCGGGACCTGCGCGCGATCCATCTAGTCACAGATCTGGTTGTGACCAGATGTGGTTGCCGGCCACGCGCGCGCGACCTTCGCGCTTCAACCAGAGGGGTCGCCGGCCCCGACCTTCAGGCGACCTCCGCTGAGGTTGTGACACAGATCTCGCCGCCCCGGATCCGGGGTTGCTGGAGGTCACGATGGCGTCGCGCGACCTCGCCGCCCCAGATTCGGGGTCGCCGGAGGTTGCCGGAGCACCGGCGGCCACCTGCCCTTGCCACTCAAATTTTTTTATTTTTCTTTTGATAATTTTTTTTTACCACAAAAGTCCTTTGTCCCTCCAAACTATAATTTACCAAACACAGTTTGCATTTTGGAAAACACTTTTAAAAGGTCTTTGCATTTTCCTAAAGACTTTCCCCAAAAATCTTCCCAAATACACCCATAGTCTGTTTCGGTGTTGGTCACCGTTTCGATTTAGCGGACGTGGCGACCGAGGAGCTCATCTTTTTCCTAGGAAGCGGTTCATTCGTTGGTGGCCAGATCCGTCTTGAAAGAGATGTCCATGATTATGACCAGCAACTTGGTGTCATTTTGGCTCTGCTTCTTCCTTTGCAAGTAGCTTAATTTATTGGTTCATTTTAGAATGTATCAAAGATGACATTCGTTGTGAGACATTGCTACTTCAATTTCACCGCCTCTTTAATTTTGATCTTTAGGGCCTCTCTCCTGAATTCTCTAAAAGGCAGTAAGAAGTATTTTTTTTTTTGAACAAATTTTCGGGGAAAGGCGACAAGTCCTGCTGCATGCCAGTACAAGAATGATGTATTTCTGTAAGTGGCTTCACTAATTGTAGTCTGCACCGTGACAAAAATAAAGATATTGCAAGGTTTTACGGTTTAAACAAACATTATGCTGGATGCAGTACTCTTCCTTTTAGTTCTTCTTTATTTTTATTTTTTATTTGGTCAGAAGTTCTTCTTTATTTGATGATTCATTTGTTAGATAGTGAAATTTAACACCTTCGTCATATGGCATTGCCATTACCTTTGAGATTTGAAGGTGGTTGTGCTTGCATTTACAGCATGTTATTCTTAAAATACCAGTTGAATTTCAGTCCTGTAAAATATCTATTAGGGTTTTTTTTTGGTTGACTTTGACTCCATTTATTTCACGGAAAACAAGTGATTTGAAAAATATTTTAAAAAATAATCGCTTGTATTGCTTGAAATAACTAATCATTGGAAATATTTACTCTATCGGCAATAACTTATATCTAAACATTATCATGAATGATGAAGACAATTTCGTCCATTCATTTTTATAATTGATACAAGCCGTCAAAATCAAACAAGTGGAGCCTTAGTTTTTCTTGCCTTTCTTTCTAGTGCACTAACTTGTACTATTCCTTAGGAGCCTACTGATGTGGGAAGCTTTGATATTTCTCAACCGACTTGTGTCCAACCTGCGTATTCTGCTGCTAGCTTGCAGATGTTGACAAATAGCAGAGATTTGGCCAGCTTGACCGTTAACGTAGCTAACCGGATGTCCCAAAGAAACATCAGGATTATGCAGCTAGACAGCATGCACATGCAGATGAGGGAATCTGAGGTCGTTGAATTGGGAAGAGCATTGAAACGAAGAGTTTATGCTTATTTAGACAATCATGTCTCATAAGAGCCCTCGAATAACCGAGTGTTACGAAAATTTTGATGGCATCGGCATTTATTGAAGCCGGCTGAAAAACTGAGCAAGCAGCCCCTGCTCACCCTTTTGGGATGATGGATGCATTAGATGGGGAATTTTGGCTTACATAATTGGAGCATAATCAAGGTGGACAATTTTGGCGCTGAGAGGATTATCCCTGAAACCAGTGAATCTGGAAGCCGAGGTTTTTGGTCGGTTGAAGATTCCAGTTTTTGTGGTTATCCTCCGAACGGTGTGGGGCTGGTCGGTTAATGTAATTTGCCTACCATAAAAGCTGTTGGAAATGTAATTATCCCTAACAATGTAATGGAGAACATTTTTTTTTTTTTTTTTTTTTTTTTTTGCATGGGGAGCCAACAATAATAAGCCGAGAGAGTCGCACAAAAGCAAAAAATTATATCGAGCATGACTACGACAAGAAGAACCATTAGGAAAACGGCGGAGACTTGATTCCTGGAGATCTAACCGTTCGATTTGGCTGTTTTTTGGAGTGAAGCTTCGGTCCAATTCCTTCTCCATCTTCACCGCTTGGATTTGGTTAGATTGGCCCTTATTTCGTGAAAGCCTGCGACCTAGTCTTCGTTTTATGCAGGTCAGTTTCTTGTTTTTTTGGCCTGGTCTTCTGCGATTTCCTGGATCTGCTTCGGTCGGAATGGGTTGATTCTTCTAAGTAAGCTTCCCCTTCCCCCTTTCATCAATCCCTCCGAAGGATTCTTTCTGAAGAGCCTTAGTTTGAGCGTGCACATAAGCTGTTCGACGTTAATCCTGAAGGGGGTCTGGACTTGTTTGGGTGGTTTTTCGGTGTTCCGTCAATTAGTGCCTCTTCTAGGAGTCGGACTTTCGAAGCGGCCGACCTTGGAGGTTGGTTTCGTTTAGGCCCTGTATCTCCTTCCTCCTGAAGGCGCAATCACAGCCGGGCTAGTCTTCCTCGCGATGGGTTATCTGTGGTGGTGATTCAGTGCAGTCTAGGTGTTTGTCAAAATGGCCCCAACTACTGTTGAGGCTTCTGACTCAGCTCCTGCAGCCCGACCTACGTCAGGTTCCTCCTTGGGAGGCCCATGCCCTCCCCCAGGTGTAGATGCTACCTCGGAGATGCCTCGTAGGGCCTTGTCCTCTTTGCCTGTCGGGCAGAATAGGAAGCCGGCTCATCTATCCCCTGCTGCACAGAAGAATAAGCAGCCCGCTCAACAAAACCCCTCAACTCGACAAGGTCGATCAAGGGGCCGAAGCCGTTGGCGTTCCAAATCAACTCGAGCTGGGCTTGAGGCCGCAGGTCCAAGTGGTGCTTCCCCTCCTGCCCGCCCAAATCACACCCCTGCTGCTCCACGTAATAAGAGTGGTGGAAGACGATCTTCGCAGCCTCGGCGTGGGGCGTCGGGGAGAGCAAACTTACAATCCTGGGCTAATGTTGTTGTGGCCAAGGCGGCCTCCAAGGGGTATGACTTGGAGTTTTGCCCTCCATCCTATGTGGACAGCAAATCGCTTCTTGAAGTGACTGAAGAAGACCTCGAAGGTGCAAATCCTCTACTTAAGGAATGCTTGGTTGGCTTTTACATTGGCCGACGAATACCGTTCAAAGTGACTGAAGTGGCTTTCAAGAAGGCCTGGGGTCCAAACTTGGCCAAAGTTATGGCTACGGGAAAGGGTTTCTTCCTCTTCCACATCCCAGATAGGGAATTTCGCCGCAAGGTCCTCAAGGGGGGTCCCTTCACTGTTTCGAAAATACCCCTAGTGCTGCAGCAATGGCGCCCATCCTTAGAGTTCCATAAGGAATCTCTCCTTTCGGTTCCGGTTTGGGTCAAGCTCAAGAACCTCCCTATTGCTCTGTGGTCGGCTCAGGCAATCAGCAAAGTGGCTAGCTATGTCGGTAGACCCCTGTACGTCGACTTAAGGATGGAACACCTAGAGATGCTCACCTTTTCCAGAGTGTGTGTAGAGATCACGGCGAGGCAACCAACCTGTGAGTTTGTTGAAGTGGTTCTCCACGGAGAATCGTGTATCGTTGAGGTCGAATATGAATGGAAGCCGTTGGCTTGCGCTGGATGTGGCATTTTTGGCGATAGATGCAACACTCCAGTTGTCCCTCACTCGGGCCCATCCCACAACAACGAGCGGGCTGCTCCCTCTGGCCATCAGGGCAGGCCTCCAGTCCCCCTTCCTCCTCCAATGTCGCAGACTCAGCAGGGCCAGAGCGACAAGAGGTTGCATGTCAATCCCCTCTTCCTAAATGGACCTGATGAAGCGCCTGCGTGGTCTATGGAGCTTCTATCTCCAGAAAAGTTCCCATAGGTGATCATCGAGCCGGTCCCAGCTGCGCCTTCGGCCTCGACTGTGCCTGATCAGGAGTCGTCCCTGCCTTCGGTTCCTATACTACCTTTTTCTGGATTGGACACTTCGAAGCAAGTAAAACCCAAGAAGAAGCAAGGCCCCAAGGTAGCTGCTTCCTTCAGCATAGCCCCGACAAGTGTAGATGGACACTCCTTAAAGCTGAAAGGATCTGGCCAGGCTAAAACCGATCCCCCTCAGCTACCCCGCAAGGCTAGGAGCAGTCTCCTGGCTACGTCAAAGCCCCCTCCAGGCCCTTCTGAGCAAGTTCGGCAGAAACCAGCATCCTCGCCTTTCGTACTTGAGGAATGCTCGGATGAAATCTTTGATGTGCATGCTGTCTTCGAGGATGATCTCCTTTTGGTTGGGTGCCCATCCCCAACTTCGTCTCTTGTAGATGTTCCGGTTGTGACTCTTCAAGATAAGCTTATTAAGCTTCGTCCGGATCCAGCGCCCTCCTTGGTTGCTCCATCGGTGCCGGCCAAGAAGAAAACTTCAAAAAAGAGGTAACTGCCTCGTCCCCCTTGTACATATGTATATAGGCTTATGGAACATTAGAGGCCTTTGTGATCCGTTAAGAAGGGCTGAAGTTAGGAAGTTTGTTGCCAAGCATAACCTATGCTTCATTGGGCTTATAGAGACGAAGGTCTCTGAAGATGACTTTGATTCATTCTCCTCATCTTTGCTGAAAGATTGGAAATGGGTTGCAAACTATGAATTCTCTTCCCGAGGTAGGATATGGGTTGGTTGGAACCCGGAGTTTATCAACTGTGATATAGTTGGCATCACCGATCAGGCCATACATGGTAGGGTTACCCTACTCTAGTCTGCTAAGAATTGTCATATATCTGTTATCTATGGGGAACATTCGTTCACCAGACGTCGGCCGCTGTGGGAAGACCTCCTACATATGAGCAATCTTTTGCAGGATTCGCCTTGGTTAGTGGGTGGGGATTTCAATGCCTTGAAGGACCCCTCGGATCGGGTCGGTGGCTCCAACAATTGGATTCCTTATTTTGACGAATTTGCAACCTGTTTAGCTCATTCTGAATTGGAGGATCTCAGATATGTTGGCCTACGTTTCACTTGGTCGACTTCTTCTGGTCTGGCTAGAAAGATGAGGAAAATAGATCGAGTTTTGGTTAACTCCAGATGGAATATGGGCTTCTCCTTCTCGGAGGCCTCCTTCTTAAACCCAGGCATTTCTGACCACTCTCCCATGGTAGTTAGAGTGCTCAATCCGGTTCTCAGAAGAAGACCGTTTAAATACTTTGATTTCTGGTCAAAGCATCCGCAGTTCTCCTCCATTGTTTGATAGGTGTGGGACTCACCTATCCAGGGGCACTCTATGTACAGGCTTGTCTCCAAGTTGAAAATACTCAAGGGTAGACTAAAGCATCTAAATAGAGAAGCTTTCTCCAACATTTCAGCTAGGGCGGAGGAAGCTAGAGAAGCCCTCCGCCTTGTGCAGATCGACCTTCAGCTTCATCCTTTAGACTTTGACCTTGCTGATCTTGACAAGACGAGGCGTTGCCTCTTTGTGGATTTGCGCCGGGACAAGGAATCCCTATACAGGCAAAAGTCTAGAATTCGATGGCTTCAAGAAGGTGATCGCAACTCTCGTTTCTTTCACCTTTCGATCAAGAAAAGACAACTGCGCAATAGAATCCTCTCGGTTACCAACAATGTGGGTGAGCTGATCACGGACGCTGAAATGGTTCCACCAGTCTTTGTCTCCTTTTTCTCTAACCTGCTTGCTCCTCACTCATCTCTGTCCAAGCCTTCCCTTCAAGAGGTTAAAGACTATATTCGAAGGCCTCTGTCTTTGCACCAGGTTAGTTCTCTATCTACCCCGGTCCTAGATGATGAAATTCGGGATACGCTCTTTTCGCTCCCTAAAGGGAAGGCCCCGGGCCCGGATGGGTTCATGGCGGAGTTCTTCAAGACAAATTGGGAGATTGTGGGACCGTCTGTCTTGGAGGCGGTTAGGGAATTCTTCTCTTCGGGCCGGCTTCTGCATGAGGTAAACAACACTATCCTCACTCTAGTTCCTAAAGTACCTAATGCTAGTGCAGTTACCGACTTCAGACCCATAGCATGCTGCAACACAATTTACAAGATCATTACGAAGATCATATCCAATCGCCTTGCTTCTGTCTTGAGTGATATCATTGATCCCTCCCAGAATGCCTTTGTGAAAGGTAGAAGGATTAGAGATAATATATTGTTAGCTCAGGAGTTGTTTGCGGGTTTTCACTTGGACCCATATCTCCCAAAATGTGCCGTCAAAGTGGACTTCCAAAGGCTTACGATACTGTCGACTGGGATTTCCTTCAGTTAACGCTTCAGGCCTTTGGATTCCCAGATTTTCTCATCCAGTTAATTATGGCTTGTGTGAGGACTCCGAAATACTCCATTTCGGTTAACGGGGAACTACATGGGTTCTTCTCGGGCGGCCGTGGTCTTCGCTAGGGCGACCCTATGTCCCCCTACCTTTTCACCCTAATGATGGAGGTTTTTTCTGGAATTCTAAGAGATCACACATCCCACAAGGATTTCAAATACTATTGGCGGTGTAAGTCAGTCAAGCTTTCTCACTTATTTTTCGCTGATGATGTATTCTTGTTTAGCTAGGCTGATTGGAGATCCATCACCTTACTAAAGAAGGGCCTGGATTTGTTCTCCTCTTGGAGCGGATTACTTCCGAATAAGAATAAGAGCGAAGTATTTCTATCGGGCGGTTCTCAGACTCTTCGTAATTACATCCTATTAACCTTTGGGTTTACGGAACGTTCACTCCCAGTACGCTATCTTGGAGTGCCTATTATCTCTTCTAGGCTTGGGAAATCGGACTGCATCACCCTAATTGAGCGGATCACTGCTAGAGCTAAATCCTCGGCTCATCGCTTGCTCTCTTTTGCTGGTAGGTTGCAATTGATAAGGTCAGTTTTGCATTCAATTCAAGCCTTTTGGTTGAGTGTGTTCACATTACTGGCTTCGGTCCTTAACAGTATCGAACAAATTCTGCGACAATTCTTATGGAAATGAGCTACCCTTGGTAAAGGCGGGGCGAAGGTATCGTGGGATGATGTGTGCCTACCAAAATTGGAGGGTGGTCTAGGTATCCGCAAATTGAAAGACTGCAACATGGCGGCTATGTTGAAGCATATATGGATCCTTTTCACGGACAAGGAGTCCCTGTGGTGCCGTTGGATCCATTCAAATTTTTTAAAGACACAGAACTTTTGGATCGCTTCTTCCCCCACAACCTGCTCTTGGGCTTGGAAGAAGATACTTCAACTAAGAAGGGATTCTCGCCTTTCCTTTATTTGGAAACTTGGGAATGGTCTCTCCATTTCCTTATGGTTTGATCGGTGGCACCCGAGAGGCTCTCTTGATGCCATCCTACCACCTCCTATAATCCAGAGCTCGGGCCTTCCTCATTCAGCTGTGGTAGCAGACCTCCTCTCGCCGATGGGGCTCTCTTTGCGCAACCTAATGGGAACCTGGGGCCTTTCCATCCCGACGCTTAACCAGAGTCCGGACAGTTTTTCTTGGTGCTGGCACCCTTCAGGCTGCTTCTCGGTGGGCTCAGCTTGGGACTGATTGAGAAGTAAAGGAAGCCGAGTACCCCGGGCTTCGCTCATCTGGACCAACGACATCACCCCTGTGTTCCGTTCAATCTCGGCTTCTTGCTAAAAACCGTTTGCCTACCCAAAGATCTTCTTCTCTCCCATGGTAGAATTGATTTTGCCACTTGTGCCTTTTGTAATGAAGTCCCTGACTCCATTGAGCACTTGTTTTTTGAGTGCCACGTGTCGGCTTCCATCGCTTATTTTTGGGCTACTCGTTGTAATCTCCCCTGGCGTCCTAGGCCTTGGAAAGATAACCTTTTATGGGCTATGTCGTTCCTCAAGGGCAAAGACTTTTATCACAACATAGCTCGCCACTCCTTTGTAGCTATGTGTTATATCATCTAGAAGAAAAGGAATGCTTTTATCTTTCGAGGAGAATAAGTGGTTCTTGCTGCAATGAAGAATTATATCATCAAGAATGTCAAAGATAAAGCTGCCACTTTCTCTATTGTTCCTGCCACCCCGAGGAATAGAAGGCTTCAGAGAAGCTGGGGCTTCGACCCTGCCATATTCGATGTTCGTGAGGAAATTGCTTAATCTCCCTGCTTCTGTTCTCCCTTGCTCCGATTTGGTGCGATGCTGACGACTGTGGCTTTCTTTTGGCGGCTGACGGTCTTCCTTTGTATTAGCACTCTCGTGCTTCTTGTTGACCTTTTGGTCCTTCCTTTTGGTTGTTGCTCTTTCTGTTCCCTCTTGATTGATTCGGCTCCCCTCCACTCTCTTTCTTTTGTTGAGAGTGCTTAGGAGCCGTTTCTTCTTCCTTGTATTTTGTTCTTAGCTATAATACCTTTTACCTTTACCAAAAAAAAAAAAAAAAAAACATTTTTTTGCATGGCGGGAAGTTTTGCAATCAATAAGAATGACTTTCTATGCGACACGGATTGTTCATGCTGACATTTTCATAACCGACTCCATTGTATTTTTCTCCTAGAATGGCTAGGTGATATGATTTCATTGACAGCATTTTCAACATTTTTCAACATTAAACCACTCAACAAAAAGGACAGGAGACTTATCGAAAAGCTTTTGTGCTATTCTTTCACACTGATCCGGGAACATCTCAGCATCTTTTTATTGTCGAGACCAGTCCTGTTGTAGATGCGTCTGCAGTACTTGGGAGGTAACGGCATGCCGTTGGAGATGCTGCAAAATAAGTAGGAAATGAATGCAATTTCTTGACGGAACAACTTTTCCTCTGCATCAATATTCCACCATTCCGTGAATGGATGTTTGTATGGCCAAGGAAGTTGACAATGGTCTCTTTCATCTCAATCCTTTGCCGATCCAATATGGATCCTCCTTGTCGGTGCTTATAGTCAATTGTCATGTCCTGCCTCGAGTTCCTTTAGAGTGCATAATCCTGGAACATTTAAACTTGATCTCCGTTCGTTTCGCGAAAAATTCTTTCTAAAATACGTTCTTCATTTTTTTGACATTTGGCTTGCTTAGGAAAAGGAGTCAATGAACGACCTATGATTAAATTTACAAAAACTGTCATCTTTTAAAAATCAGAAATTATTTTCCAAAATACGATTAGATATCAACGCTTCAAGCAGATTTTGGCTCTTGAAAATGGGAACCGATGCTCATGCTTGAGTCCTCAGTAGTTGGGCCCATGTTGATCCTCAAGGCTGGATCTAAGACACTAGTGCTCGTGCTTGGGGAACCTGGCTCCCATGCCCAAGTCATCGCGATCAAGCTTGGATCCATCAAGGCCAAAATTGGAAGATAGGTGCTCGTGCCCGGATCCTTGGCAGCTAGGCTTTGGTACCCAACTCTCGTGCCCAGGTCCTTGTAGGCCATGTTTTGGTAAATGGCTCCCACGCTAAAGTGAGCAATACCCGAGCTCAAGTCTATTGAGGCTAGACATGGATTCACATAGGCTTGTCTCGAGTCTCTCGAAACTGAGCCCAAGACACCAATGCTTGTGCCCAGGTCTTTTGAGGCGATGCTTGGGTACTTGGTCCTCATGTCTAGATAACAAGCACTTGAGCCTGGGATCCCATTCATGGGCTCGAGTCCCCAATAGCAATGCTTAAGTACTTGGCTCATGTGCCCGAGTCATTTGCAGCTGGGCCTAGGTCTAGAAAGGCTGGGCATAGATCCTTCGAGGCCAGGTCCAAGATCCCGGTATATGTGCTTGGATTCCCGATGGCACTGCTTGAGTACTTGACTCCTATGCCTTTGTCAATGGCACTGTGGCCCATGTCTATCAAGGCCGGGCCCGAAATCCCAGTGCCCTTGTCTAGGTACCTGGCTACCGTTTCCAAATCACAAGTGCTTAGTTCTGGGTCCATTGAGGCTTGGTCCAGGTCCACGAAGGTCAAGCCCAAGCCCCAGAGGCTATAATCGGAAACTTGGCATCGGAAAAAATAATTTTTTTTTTTTTGGTCAATCCTACTCTATACCTATTCTACACTCACTCTCAAACTTTTGCCCTGCCTCTTGTAGGGCGTGGGCGTCGAAACCCACTCCTGAAACTTGCGCGTCCCCACCCCATCCCTCCCTAAGGGAGAGGTGGGGGAAAAAATAATTTAGAAACATCAAATTTTGCAAGACAAAGGGAGTAGTAAAGTTGCCGTTCGTTGGGGGTGGTTTGGGGGCCGGGGAGAGAGAATTTTGTAACCCATTACGGAAAAAGCATGCAAGTTCCTGGGAAACAAAACCTGGGACCTTCACCAGAAGTCTCGTATGCTAAAATTCCTGGCATGGGGACGGTATACGACTAAAGCAACCGGAAGAGACTTGTCATGGTGAAGGCAGCAAAAACCATTTTAAAGCCTCTACACGAAACGAAATTCAATGGAGAATTTCAGGAGGGCTGGCATTTGTTTGAAAACAACACTCCTGTGAAGATGGGCTAAATGAGGAAAACATGGGAAAGGGTCTTCACTGACTTGCAGTAGAGCAAAAAGAGCCTACGGTGTGCATCTTTCTTTTTCTTTGCCTACTGAAGACGCCAATCATGACGAGCAATGTTGAGACTGTTCGGTGGAAGAAATTGGCTTTAACTGCAACACCCCAGGTTGCGCATTGGATGCTTCATAAGTAATACTGTAGCGACCTGAGACGTGCTAGTCCGCAAAACGAATACTCAAACAATCACGTAAGGTGGTGACAAACATCTAAATGGTTTATCATAATAGCAGAATTTCATCTTAAATCTGCATACACTCCAAGGAGTTCAAAGCAGAATATACACCATCACTTAACCGTTCTCTCCTCTGAGGAAAAGGGACGTTGCAGAATAATGCAAACCACTTGCTAAATGTCATTTACAGACCCATAGTAACCTTACCCTATGCTTTCAAACTTTTATCACAAAATAACTACTTTCTAGAATTACAGTCATTCAATCACTAATACCTCGTGAGAAGGATTATACTGCATTCTAAGCTTAGCCACTCATTTCAAGCAAGGAGGAAATTCAACGCTCCTCACACAAATGCCTTGGTAAGCACGATGTCCCATCCCCCGCCTCTCCGGTAACCATAATATACTTCTGGAACGTGGGCCACTTTCAGGTAACAATTGTCTTGTCCATCTCGCCTAAGTTTCTTCACGAACTCACCAGGCATATCAATAAACTTCAGCACTTTCAGCTTTTCCAGGTGCTCAATACCGAATGGAAGCTTCTCCAATGGCTTACAACTCTCAATAATCAACTCCTCAAGACAAGGCATTGAACCCTTCTCCCCTTCTACGCATGTGAGTTTGTCAAAAGGACCAACGGCTAGAAACTGTATCTTCATAAAGTCGTTGGCTTTAAAATGCAGATTGGTTCCTTCATAAGCCTGACGCAAGGTGAGATGCACAAGGTTAGGCAATTTCCCGAGAGATGACAGTGGATTATCCTTTAGCCGACTAAATTTCAGGGACAATACCATTAGGCTATCAAGAGATGATATCCAACGTGGTAATACCTGCAGATGCCCTGTCAAGTAGACTCTCTGGAGAAATGGGGGTGGAGAAGAGAGGGGTTGTAGATCAATAATCTCATTTTCATCCACTGAATTTACAGATATTGCTTGAAGCTTGGTTAACTTTTCAATGGACGAGCACAGCTCTTTTGCATCTTCTTTTCTCAACTTCAAGATGCCCAACCTATTCAATTGTTTCAACTTTCTGAGCTCTCTCATTAAGCTGCTGTTTCTCTCGTTACCTGCTTCTATGTAGCAGAGCTTTTGCAGGGACTGTAGAGCCCCTATTCCTTCTGGGGACCTGAAGCCATACTTAAACCATGAGTAGGCAGAGTCTGCATAACGATATACAAGTAGATGGCGGAGTCGTTGGAGCTTTGTGATCACAACTGGCAATTCTGTGACATACGTGTATTTAAGGTCTAGGGTCTCTAGGTTTTGAAGGTTTCCAATGGAATATGGAACACTTCTCAACTTGCTGTACCTGAAACTCAAAAATATCTCAGGTGACACCACTCAGCAACTTGAGCTGGGAGCCTTGTCAAAGAAGCTCTTTGTGAGTCCAGAACAGTGAGCAGTGTCATTTCACTACCTAGAACAGCATCCATGGAAGATCTCTCTACCCCAAACAGGTATAAAGAACGTAGTTGAGACAATGGCCTCTTCTGTCGCATAGCTTGCAGGCTGTTCTGTATTGATAGGCGACGAACTTTATCTGGCCATTTATGATGTTTTTCTATCACTGTTTCTGCAAAGTCTTGGTTACTCGACTTTGAAATAATAATATCCAGCAGAAAATCATGGATAAGACAATACTGGATCCTTCCATCGCTTGTTTTAACAGCCACCTCTATCAGGCTTCTGTTCAGGAGTTCATATAGGTAGTGCCAGGCTGCTTCTTCTACTGTCATGCCTTCTTTCTTGTCTACAAATCCTTCTGCGATCCATAATCGAATTAACCTTCCGCAGCTAATGAGGTAACCCCTGGGAAATACGCTCAAGTGCAGGAAACAGGACTTCAAGTAGTATGGCAGGTCATCAAAACTAAGTGAAAGGACTCTCTTCAATGATCTGAATTTGTCGTTGCAATCTATTTCAGCACGAAGACTTCGACGAACTAGATCCCACTCACCCTTTTTTCTCGTGTCTTTTGAAACCAAAACACCACTGATGGCCACAATAGCAAGTGGCAATCCCTCACACTTCCTTAGAATAAGCCTACAGGTCTCCTCTAGATGAGGAGGGCAGGAGTTCCCCCGAAATGTCTTTGCACAGAAAAGCTTCCATGACTCTTCAGGTGGTAGTGGCTCCATCTTGTAAACCATCCCTCTGAATTCTCCGCATGAGGTATATGCTAAATCAGAATTCCTGGATGTGATAATTATTCGGCTGCCACAACTGTTATTAGGCAATGCATGTTTGATCACATCCCATTCATCTATGTGCCACGCATCATCTACAACAATCAGGTACCTTGCTTTTTGTAGCAGGTCCTTTATAATAGTCTTCTGGCATAATGTATCCATGTTGTCCTGCAGAGGAGGAACTGGTGCTTGGGTCTCCCTCATAATCTGTTGAACCATGCCTTGGAGGAGCTCTTCTATATTTGGAGATTGAGAAAGAGTTATCCAGGCACGTACCATGAAATGTTTCTTCACTTCTGGATCTTCATAAACTTGCTTGACTAACGTAGTTTTCCCGAGTCCTCCCATCCCCACAACTGAGATTACTTCCCGTGTGGAAGCACCCTCAATCAGCCAGCCGACCAAGTTTTTTGTCGGTTCACTGATGCCCACGAGCTCAGCTTTGTCTAAAAGAAGAGCATTCCCTCGCTGGTCCCGCCACTTGTCATCTGGCTTACTAGAGCCATAACGATGTTCGGCTTTTAATTTGTCATGGATTCTCCAGTGTCCATCATACATGTTTCTGATTCTGGAGTTGATGGATTTCATCTCTGAAGCAATTCGGTATCGACCTTTCATGTTCTTGATACAGCAGGACATCTTGGAGAGAAGACCAGGAGAACAAATTCCATGATCGTGCACCAGGAGAAGTTTGAACTCATCAAGAGCATCTTCAGCGTCATATGCGATTTCTCTCAGCTGCTTCACCCAAACTTTGACTTCCTTATCACTCTCTTCCAGGGAATATGCAACCCTCAGGAATGCCCTTATGTACTCCAATTGTCTCTTCACTAAAGTAACTTCTTCCTCGGTACTTCCCAATAGAACCCCATTCTCTAGGAAGTCCTTGAGCTTGTCAAGTAGGTAGTTTACTGCAATTTCTGCCATGCTCTGGTTTGCATATATCGAGGTTCTGGAGAATACACTAGCTGATATCCTCTAACGTAGTACCTCCACAGGCTGGGGGTTTGGTGTGGAAATGGTCAAGCTTCTGATGTCTAGTCATCCATCAGTCATGGCTGTTTGGTCATGATGCATGCCCGCTTAACAAATTAAAAAACCTTACACTGTGTCCTTACTAAGTTGAAAATAACCATTATTGATATCTTTTAGTATGATTGCACGGTACCTAATTGGCTTGCTTTTTGTATTAGTATACCTAATTCTGTGAAACTTCTATCAAGATCATTGTTTAACTTTTCAGAGGAAATGATAAGAAAGTTAATTTTTTTCCAATTCACTCATGTTTTATAGTCGAAAACTTCTGATATGGTTCTAATCAAAATTTTTGTTTACGCGGCAAGTTCGCTGCAAGTGCTGAATATACTTTTATACTAATGTTAATGAGAGTGACTTTATCTTGAATGGTCAAGATCTGCTACCAGGCAAGTTCGCTGCTAGTGCTGAACATATTTTTATAATAATGTTGCTGAGGGAGTGACTTATTCCTGAATGGTCAAAGTTCCTGTTTACTAGGCAAGTTCGCTGCAAGTACTGAATATATTATTCATACTAATGTTAATGAGAGTGACATTTTCCCTGAATAGCTATTGGCCAGCTACTGATTTCAGATAATTGTTGCCGATGAAAGTTACAAGGCAAACTATTCTGTTTCAGATTACCATAAATTAGCGGGCAAACTGCTCTGTTTCAGAATACCATTGTGTTAAAGCTTTCCGAAGCTTGCTTTGTTGAGTAAAAGAATTGGCCAGGGCTTTATGGATATGAAGCAACTTAACTTCGTACAAAGCTTCGAAACGGACAAGACTTATGAACTGAAACCTCCTCAGAAGCTAAGGCAAAAAGAAGTCATCGGTATTCACCTAGCAATTTCTGGGCTATTTCTTGTTCGAGTTAGTGTTGTCATGAAGGCTTAAGAGGTTCATGTGACTTATTGCTGAGATACACGTAAAGTCCATTATCACCGAGGAAAGGGGGCCGAGTTCGAATGCGAGAGAAGCAACTGATCTCATATCCTTAAAATTTTCATTGTGCTCTTCTTTGATTCTTCCATGGCTTCATGCTAATAGGAACATCATTCAGCGACACTAGTGAAGAGATCTTTATGGGCGCGAATGATAATCATTCTAGCTAGAAATTGATTTCTGGAAGAGAAATAGATTTTTCTATTTCTATTTCTAGATGAGTTTCTAAGCAAAAATACCCGTTTGATAACGACATAAAATTTCTATTCTAAAAATAGAAAATTCGTTTGATAACGATACAAAACTTCTTTCTTTCGGACGGTGGTGGACTGGCAGACAACGGCGGATGGCGACCGGTGGCGGTGGCGGCGACTAGCGATCGGTAGGCGGCAATGGTGATGGCGACGGCTGGCTATCAGCAATCGGCGAACGGCGGCTATGACAGCCCAAGCGACGGTGCGCGGGAAGGAGGGATGATGGTGCGTCCGCGCCTCGGTCCCTGAACGTGCGCGAGGAAGGGGTCCTTCTCTTGTCCCACATTGCCTAGGGAGGGAGTCCTGACCTAGCTTTTAAGGCAATGGGCCCTCTAACTGTACATACATATTTTTTAAGGGTAATATGGGTTGCTTCGAGAAGAAAAAAACCGTGAGGAGTGTCCAAATTATAAGTGGTATTAGAGCCGACTCTCGACCGTAGCCCAAGCGACGGTGCGTGGGGAGGAGAGATGGCGGTGCGTCTGTGCCTCGGTCCCCGGAAAGGAATGGATCCCTCTCTTGTCCCACAATCGCCTAAGGAGGGAGTCCTGGCTTAGCTTATAAGGCAATGAGCCTTTTAATTGTACATACGCGACAATATGTGTACAGTAGAGATCCAGAGTGTTATAGCGATGGCGACTGGCAGATGGTGGATCGATTAATAGCAAGAACGAATGATGATAAGAATTTTTATTTCTTATTTCTGTTCCAGAAATAGAGAAGTTAAAAATTTTTACTTATAATTTCTATTCCAAACCTATTTCTGGAATAAAAATCTATTTCAGAAATATAAAAATGGAATAATTTTACCAAACAAATTTCTATCCCAAAAATAAGTTTGGAATTGAAAAATTGTTTCTGCAATAGAAATAGAGGTCATGCACCCTATATGTCCAGTTTCAAGCTAATTTCTGGTCTCTAGTCTCTATTAAAGTAGATTTCTTACCTTCCCAGCCAAGTGAGAAATAGACAAAGCCCTAACCGATTGCCGCTAAACAATTAGCACCATTGGCCGCAACGACCTTGAGCCGGCTTCCTGCCCTGACGAAGTTGCTCTGCTGTTGGGCCCCAGGCTGGGGGTGAAAAGGCTATCCCATGAGGATGAGAAAGCTAATTTTACCAGCACCAATCTCCTGAATGAACACGAAAAAGCTATTGAAAAATAAAAAAAACCATTCCAAGACACATGTTCTGAGTCACTCAATACTTTGTGTATTCGTAACGTCGGCTGTTCTGTACCTTATTTTCCGTCCCCTGCTTGGCATTTTATCAAACCTTTGGAAAACGGACAAGCGAGGAAAAGTAGGACACTCCATATTCAACCCCCCTGCGAACTTTTCCTTTTGTTGCTTAGCCTCATCTGGAACAACTGGCGTTGAAAACCTTATGTTGATCTTGCAAGCATTGACATCAGAGACGGATGTGAAAGCAGGAAGCCCTACTGAGCCACCAGAAATCTTGAAAGAAAGGTAATTGATTATAACCAGCATCTCTTGATATCTTTTTGCCTCCACTTCTTCTATTGCACGTAGCTTGATTTATTGGTTAATTTTAGCAATTCCCTGTATAATATAGCAAAGATGATATTTGTTGTGAGACATTGCTACTTCAATTTCCTCGCCTCTTTGATTTTTAGGACCTCTCTCCTGAATTTTCTAGAACCCAGCAACATATATTTTATCCAACAACAAATTTTCGGGGAAAGGCGACAAGTCCTGCGACATGCTGGTACAAGAATGACGTATTTCTATAGGTGGCTTCACCAACTGTAGTTTGTACCATGATAAAATTAGCTAAGGATGCTTTTGGTAATCATTTTATTTCAAACAACACTTTTTTTATTAGAAATAATTTTTTTCTAATTTTATTTTAGGAATAATTTTTGAGTAAAAGAATGCGTTTAGTAACTTTACAAAATTTTCATTCTTAAGATAGAAATGCGTTTAATATAATTCTTAAATTCTTTCGTTTCTTTTAATTTTTTAACTTTTTATTATATATATTTTTCTTTTCCTTTTTCTCTTCTTCTTTCTTCTTCTTTATGGTCGGTCACTAGCCATAGTGATGCTTGACGACAGCTTGGTGAGGTCCAATAAGCTTGCCAAAGCCTTGCCAAGCTAAGGTGAGGTCTGGTGAGCTCATTGGAGCCTCACCTAGCCACCACAAGGCTCGAGCTGACAAGTCTTGCTGTGGCTTGGCATTGGTGTGGGTCGTCGACGCTCTCATGAGGGGTTGGGAGTCAGCGACCAGCCACAAGAAAGAAGAAGAAAATGAAAGAGAAGAAGAGTAAAGAGAAGGGAAGAGGAGAGTAAAGAAAAAAAATTAGATTTGATAATTAAATTTGATTCTTGAAATTATTTTGGGGTACAAAAATAACTTCTTTTTTTTTCTCGATTCTATCTCAAATTTATTTTCGAGAGAAAAATTGAAATTTTGTTCCTTAGAAATAAAATATTTCTCAAACAGATTTTTATTCTTTTCTTTTCCCTTTCCAGGAACAAAACAATAGAATCAGTTATTCTTAGTAGTGTTACCAAATGGGCTCTAAGGATATTGCAAGGTTTTGCGGTTTACACAAACAGTATGCTGGATGCAGTACTCTTCCGTTTAGTTCTTCTTTATCGGATGATTATTAATATTATTATTGTTTTTTTGGTCCGAAATATGTACTTTTCATTGATAATTCAAAGAAAAGGAACTCACCAGCAGAGTCTCATCACATAGCAAGTTCTTTCAGGGCCTGCAGAGGATGGGCCAGCCAATTCAGAGGGGGAGGGCTGTCTTTCTATGGGTCTTTGCTACCCAGATAGCCACATGATTTGTGGCCCCATTACAATGGGCTATCTTTAAATAAGGGAAAAGAAGAATCAACTCGCTTCTTTTATTAACGCTCGTTCTTCCCACGGCAGCAACAGAACAGAAGATTTCGCGCTTTTAACTAAGCTAAGGCAGTCTTCTTTTATCGGATGATTATCTGTTAGATAGTTAAATTTAACACCTTAGGCATACGGTGATTTTGAGATTTGAAGGTGCTTTTGCTTGCATTTATCTTCAGCATTTTATTTTTGAAATACCAATTGATTATCAGTCTTGTGACATTCCCTATCGGGGTCTTTGCTTGTTGACTTTGGCTTGATTTATTTCGAGAAAAAAAGTGATTTGGAAAATATTTTTTAAAAAAGTAATCACTAAAATTGTTGGAAATAATTAGTCAATGGAAATATTTTCATTTCTACGATAATTTATGCCTAAATATTATCATGGATGATGAGAATTTTTTTGTACATTGATTTTTATGAGTGATACGAGTGATCATTTTTGGAAAAATATTTTTCATATTATATATTTTCCGTGAAAGAAGTGGAGCCTTAGTTTCTCTTGCCTTCTGTTCTCATGCACTAACCTGCGCTATTTCTCAGGAGCTTACTGATGCGGAAGCTTTGATAATTCTCAACCGACTTGTGTCCAACCCTGCGTATTCTGCTGCTAGCTTACAGATGTTGACAAACAGCAGAGATTTAGTCAGCTTGACCATTAACGTAGCTAACCGGATGTCTGAAAGAAACATTAGGATTATGCAGCTAGACAGCATGCACAGGCAGATGGGGGAATCTGTGGTCGTTGAATTGGGATGAGCATTTAAACGAAGAGTTTATGCTTATTTAGGTGATCATGCAGCATAAGAGCCCTCAAATAATTAAGTGTCATAAAAATTTTGATGGCATCGGCATCTATTGAAGCCAGCTGAAAAAACGAGCAAGCGAGGGCCGGTGCTCACCTTTTTGGGATGATGGATGCATTAGATGAGGAGTTTTGGCTCACTTAAGTGGAGCACAATCAAGGTGGACAGTTTTGAACCCTGAACTACTGAAATGGAAGCTGAAGTTCTGGTCGGCTCAAGATTCCAGCTTTTGTTCTTATGCTCCGAGGTGAGTGGCTAATCAGTTTATAAAATTGGGCTATTATAAATGCTCTCAGAAATGTAATATCCCTGACAATTGTAATGGAGAACATTTTTCAGCATGCTGGGAAGTTTTGTCATCAATAAGAACGATTTTGTGTGCAACACTGATTCCTTGTGCTGAAATCTTCATAATTGACCTCAAGGAATTTTTTCCAATCACACAAATCTTCTAGTGTGGCTTGATGGTATGACCTTTTTTTTTTTTTTTTTTGGTCGGAGATGGTATAATCTCATCAACAGCATTTTCAACATGAAACTACTTAGTGAAAGGGACTGGAGCCATAGCGTGAAGCTAAGTTGCTATTCTTTAATGCAGATCTGGGAACTTCTCAGCATCATTATATTGTTGACTCCAGTCCTGTTGTGAGACGCGTCTGCCCAATACTTTGGAAGTAACGGCATGCGGTTGAAGATGTTGCAAACTATGTAGCAAATGAATGGAATTTTTTTGATGGAAGAGCTTTTCCTCACCAGCAAGAAGATAACCGCCCTTCTGGGAATATTCATTTTTATGGCTAAGGAAGTAGATTGTGGTCTCTTTGGTTTCATTCCTTGCTGATTCAATATGGATCCTCCTCCTAATCGGTGCTTGTTGTCTATTGTGATTGCCTGCATCAAGTTCATTTTGAGTGCAAAATCTGGGAACATTCGGTTCATGGTTGAAGTTGTTCAAGTTTCACTGAAAATTGCTGAAAGGATATTGTAACGCTATGGAAAAAACATGAAGTTCGAGGGAAACAAGACCTAGGACCTTCACCAGAAGGCTCATACGCTAAAATTCCAGGCATAGGGACAGTATACGACTTATACAACTGTAAGAGACTTGTCATGATTAGGCAGCAAAAACCATTTTAAAGTCTCTACCCGAAATGAAATTCCGTGGAGAACTCCAGGAGCGTTGGCCTCTGTTTGAAACCACCACCTGCGAAGGTGGGCTAAATGAGGAAAACATGGGAAAGTGTCTTCACTGACTTGCAGAAGAGCAAGGGACTCCAAGGTGTGAAACTTTCTTTTTCTTTGCAAACTGAGGACGCCATTCACGAGAAAGCAATGTTGAGACTGTTCAGTGGACGAAAGTGACTCTAATTGCAATCTCCATTTCTGAAGAGGTCTTCTTGAGTGATTCATAAGTAAGATTGCAATGTCATTAGATGTTCCATTAGGGCCAAGCTTACAAAAGGAATACTCAAGTAATCATATGAGTTGCTGACAAACATTTAATAGTTTTCTCACAAGAGCAGAGTTTCATCTTAAATCTGCATATGCTCCAAGAAGTTCAAAGTGAATATACACCATCCCACTCAGACCCTTCTCTTATCTAAGTAAAAGGGACGTTGCAGAATGATGCGAACCAGCTGCTAATTGTCATTTACAGACCCATAAAAACCTTGGACTACGTGTTTAAATTTTTATTACAAAGTAACAACTATTTTCTATGGTTAGTCATTCAATGACTCATACCTCTTGAGAAGTATTACAAGCGTTCTAGGCTCAGCTGCTCATTTTGAGCATGGAGGAAATTCAACACTCCTCATACAAATGCCTTGGTGAGCACGACGTCCCATCCCCCATCCCTCCGGTAACCATAATATACTTCTGGAACATGGGCCACTTTCAGGTAATCATCATCTTGTCCATCCCGCCTAAGTTTCTTCACTAACTCATCAGGCATGTCAATAAATTTCAGCACTTCCAGCTTTTCCAGGTGGTCAATACCGGATGGAAGCTTCTCCATTAGCTTACAACTCTCCATAGTCAAATCCTCAAGAGAAGGCATTGATCCCTTCTCCACTTCTACACGCTCGAGTCTTTCAAACGGACCAAGGACCAGAATCCGTAGCTTCATGAAGTTGTTGGCTTTGAAACACAACTTGGTTCCTTCATAAGCCTGAAGCAACTCGAGACGCACAAGATTAGGCAAATTCCCGAGAGACGACAGTGGATTATCCTTTAGCCGACTATATTGCAGCTCCAATACCATTAGGCTATCAAGAGATGATATCCAATGTGGTAATGCTTCCAGACATCCTGCCAAGTTTATTCTCTGGAGAAATGGAGGTGGAGAAGAGAGGGGTTGTAGATCAACAGTCTCATTTTCATTGATTGAAGTTACAGATATTGATTGAAGCTTGGTTAATTTTTCAATCGACGAGCACAATTCCCTTCCATGTTCTTTTCTCAACTTCAAGATGGTTAACTTAGTCAATTTTTTCAACTTTCCAAGCTCTCTCATTAAGCTGCTGTTTCTTTCGTCACCAGCTTCTATGTAGTAGAGCTTTTGCAGGAACTGTAGAGCCACCATTTCTTCTGGGAACTTGAAGCCATACCTAAGCCATGGGTAAGGTGATTTTCTACGCTGTAATATGATTAGATAGCAAAGTCGTTGGAGCTTCAAGATAAAGACTGGCAATTCTGTGACATATGTATGTTTAAGGTCTAGGGTCTCTAGGTTTTGAAGCTTCCCTATGGAATTTGGAACAGTTCTCACCTTGCTACCCCTGAAACTTAGATATCTTAGGAAGCACCACTCGGAAAATTGAGCTGGGAACTTTTTCAAAGAAGGAGTTCGCAAGTCCAGAACGGTGAGCAATCTCATTTCACTACCTAGAACAGCATCCCTGTAAGATCTCTCTACCCCAAACATGTATAAAGAACGGAGTTGAGACAATGACCTTTTCTGCTGGATAGATTGCAGGCTGTTCTGTATAGATAGGCGACGAACTTTGTCTGGCCATTTATGATGTTTTTCTATGGCTATTTCTGCAAAGCCTTGGGTGCTCGACTTTGAAGTAATAATATCCAGCAGAAAATCATGGACACGGCAATACTCGATCCTTCCATCTATTGTTTTGATAGCCATCTCTACTAGACTTCTGCTCACAAGCTCATTTAAGTAGCTACGGGCTACTTCTTCTTCCGTCATGCCTTCCTTCTTGTCAACAAATCCTTCTGCAATCCATAAGCGAAGTAATCTCCCACGCTTAATGAGGTAACCCCTGGGAAATAAACTCAAGTGCAAGAAACAGGACTTCAAGTAGTATGGCAGGTCATCAAAACTAAGTGAAAGGACTCTCTTTAGGGCTTTGAATTTGTCGTTGCAATCAATTTCAGTACGAAGACTGCGATGAACTAGATCCCATTCATTCTTTTTTCTCGTGTCTTTTGAAACCAAAACACCACTGATGGCCACAATAGCAAGTGGCAATCCTTCGCACTTTCTAAGGATAAGCCTACAGGTCTCCTCTAGATGAGGAGGGCATGAGTTTCCCTGAAAAGTCTTTGCGCAGAAAAGCTTCCATGACTCTTCAGCTGGCAGTGGCCCCATCTTGTAAACCATCCCTCTGAATTCCCCACATGAAGTATATGCCAAATCAGAATTCCTGGATGTGATGATTATTCGGCTGCCAAAGTTGTTGTTAGGCAATGCATGTTTGATCGCATCCCAATCATTTATGTGCCACGCATCATCTATGATGATCAGGTACCTTGCATTTTGTAGCAGGTCCTTGATAATCATCTTCTGGCATAATCTGTCCATGTTGTCCTCCAGACGAGGAACTGGTTCTTGGGTATTTCTCATAATTTGTCGAACCATGCCTTGGAGGAGCTCTTCTATGTTTGGAGATTGAGAAAGAGTTATCCAAGCACGTATCATGAAATGTTTCTTCACTTCCGGATCTTCGTAAACTTGCTTGACTAACGTAGTTTTCCCCAGTCCTCCCATCCCCACGACCGAGATTACTTCCCGCGTGGAAGCGCCCTCAATCAGCCAGCCGACCAGCATTTTTGTCGGTTCACTGATGCCCACCAGCTCAGCTTTCTCCAAAAGAAGGGCATTCCCTCGCTGGTCCTCCCATGTGTCGTCTAACTTACAAGAGCCATAATGCTGTGCGACTTTTAATTTGTCTCGGATTCTCCAGTGTCCATCATATATGTTTCTGATTCTGGAGTTGATGGATTTCAACTCCGAAACAATTCGGTATCGACCTTTCATGTTCTTGATACAGCAGGACATCTTGGAGAGAAGACCGGGAAATCCAATTCCATGATCATGCGCCAGGAGAAGTTTGAACTCATCAAGAGAGTCTTCAGTGTCATATGCGATTTCTCTCAGCTGCTTCACCCAAACTTTGACTTCCTCATCACTCTCTTCCAGGGAATCTGCTATCCTCAGGAGTGCCCTTACGTACTCCAATTGTCTCTTCACTACAGTAACTTCTTCCTCGGCACCTTTCAATAGAATCCCATTCTCTAGAAAGTCCTTGAGCTTGTCAACAAGGTAGTTTACTGCAATATCTGCCATGCTCTATTTTGCATGTATCGAAGTTCTGGAGAATACACTAGCTGGTATTCTCTAACATAGTGCCTCCACAGACCGGGAGTTTGGTGTGCAAATGGTCAAGCTTCTGATGTCTAGTCATCCGTCAGTTCATGGCAGTCTGGTCATGATGCACACCCGCTTAACAAATTAAGAAACCTTACGCTCTGTCTTGACTGTCACACCCGAATCCAACAAGAATAGGGAATGACACAGTTGTCCTTCCACATGAAGAATGCAGCCTCAACCATATCAACGACCTGTTAACAAAATATATATTATAAGCAAGCAGGTTGTTCTAACATCGGAGTTTCTAAAATGAATCCTCAAGAATACTTACATCTCAAAACTTAACTAAACTCAATGAGTATCAACTCAGAAATCATACAATTAGCTTAGCTCATACCCAAAATCCTACTACCAAAAGTTCCCTGTCGATAGTACTCTCGCTTCACTTGCCACTAATTGTTTAATCTGAAAAATATGAAAGATATGTGGAATGAACAAGTACGGCCTGGTGAGTAATGCATCTCTTCTAAATAGATTGAGTGGCCACTATGCCTATTTATAAGATCATAATGAAACTTAATAATCTCAAATCCGATTGATAACATACGTACAGCTTCAAACATAAGTTATTTACTTTCAGCAAATATTCGTGCACATACGGTCAAAATGAACAATGAAATATGAGGTCACAGGAATGGCAAAAGAGTAAAATACTTGTTATTTTCAAATAACACAGTTCATATACATACAATACCAAAGTGGGTAATATTTTTCCACAAAACTCTACACATATTAGAAATCCTTAGAATAGTATGTACATGGTCAAAAATAAGTTTTATTTTTTCAACAAAGCTATATCAATATTTAAAAAACTCATTTTCTCAGTAATATCAAAATAGATGATCAATGGTTCGGTCCATTGACCAATCTCAGATCATATATCAATAGTTTATTCCATTGACCAAACCTATATGACATTATATCTCAATGCCCAATGAGATGGCTCCCACGTGACTTGAGTCACCGTGTAGCATCTACCTTTTGACTACAAGACCTTAAAGGTGGCTCCCATGAAATTACATTATCATATACCACTTAATCCTTTACCGGTTCATGTCATAATTGGTTTCACAAACCAAAATATAGCATTTCCAAAATCAATTCTTTCCAAAAACCAATCTAGAATCCATATCATAAATTGGTTTCACATACCAAATCAATTTATCTTTCATAAAATATACTCAAAATCAATGTTATTCTTTCACAAAAGAGTTTTGCAAGCCCAAAATATATTATCTTTCCCAACTCCGTTCATCAATATATATATTTCACAAAAAATTTTGCACACCATTTCAGAATTTATTTCATAAACCGGTAACCTTTTCAAATGTCTTTTATTAAATGTTTCCCAAATTATTTTAGAACTCATTCCATAAATCAGTTCTAACGTAATTTATATCTATAAACTTTCACAACGCCTTCCATAATACGTTTGTAAAACATTCGTAAATAATCAAGAAGTAGTAAATGCTTGATCTAGCTTTTTATGCAATGACTATGCTATTTCGTAACTCATACTCGATATATTGCTTTCCAAACATGAATTTACAAACTCGAAGAAAAGATAGCACCATTCACCGGGGAATGTCCAAAACCAACAACACTAAATTGAATGAATCAATCTCATAATTTTAACAATTAAATGAGAATTAACATCAAAACCTAGTAAAATACTATAAGAATTATGAAATGACAATACTAAGTCTAAAGGGAAAAGTATTAAAAAAAGTCATAAAACTATAGCATTGGTATCAATTCAATTATAAACCTTTTAATTGAATTAATTCAGTCCTAAATTTGTCACAAATTCAATTTTTTTGGTCAATTTTGGTTGGCCGATGCTGATGTGAATGTCGGTTGATAGGCGAATGTTGACGTGATAATTTTTAAATGATTTTTTTTTGAATTTTTTCTTTTTTTCCCCATTTTCCTCTTCTTGCTCTTGGCCTCCCCTTGCAGTGGCCAGTGAGCCTTTGGTGGCTTGTCGGTCACTGGGTGAGGGCTAGAAGCCCTCGCCAGCCATCGGTAAGGGTCGTGCCCCTTGACCACCACTGGTGAGGGCTTCATGGCCCTCGCTTGGCCTTGCCCAGGGTTGTGGGCCAGGCGGCTTTGCTTAGATTTGGGTGAGGCAGCCCCAGAAATGGCCTAGCCACCTTTGCTTGTGGCTTGATCATGGTGAGGTTGGCCTCAACTAGATCTAGGCGAAGCTGCCTCGTTTGCGACCTTGGGTGAAGCCAGGTGAGGGCTGCGACTCTTGCTATTGGTCGGTGAGGGCTTCGTGGCCCTTGCTTGTGGCCTTTGCCCAGTGGCCAGCAAGCCATCGGAGGCTTATTGACCACAGCAGGAGAAGAAACCAAGAGGGAAAAAAAAAAAAAAAAAGGGATAAATTAATAAAAAATTCGCAAAAATAAAAAATTATTTCAAAATTGCCACGTCAGCATTTATTGGTCAGGCGACATCCACATTAGTGTCGCTAGACCAAAATTGGTCGGAAGAACTAAATTGGCACAAATAATAAAATGTTTATGACTAAATTAGTTTAATTAAAATGTTTAGGATTGAATTGGTACGAATACTATAGGTTTAGGATTTTTTTAGTACTTTTCCTTAGGTCTAAATGATAATGAAATAACTTCTACTGTCACGCCCCGATCCTTGTGCACGTGCCTATCCCTCGTTGGTTGATAAAATTTGCGACTTCCCAAGATGAGTCGCCGACCCTTTCATTTTATTGCACATGCGGAAGCGAATAACAAATCCCCTGACAATAACCATCTCGGGATAGAAAAGTAGGACAACAGATTCATGAACAAAACATGCTTTTATATACACATAGAGTCAAGTACAAAAGTCTAAAGTCACAAAACTTCAAATGATTGACTCAAAAAAAAGAAATTGTCTTATCTGACCTATACTTCAGATCATCTCAGCTCGGCTCTAAATTCTCCACTTTACGGTCCTAAAAAATTAAGCCAATGACGGGGTGAGATATAAATCTCAGTGAGTTCATGCTCTAAACCCCAATTATGAGGGTAATACGCCTAGGGCGTCCTAACCACACAATCATACAACCAGATAGACTTATCTTGTCTTAGATCCTTCCTGCAGGTCAGCACAGTTCACATCACAATCATGTGTATATAGCAAATTCACACACCATTTGGAATGTCTAAATCAATCACTGCTCACACGAGCAAGAATTACCGACATACGCGGTCCATCAATTCAATCATATGAGTCCTGATTATAGGGTCAAATCATTATGACACGTTCTATTCCATCTCACATAATTTTGTTTCATAATCTAGCGCATCAATTCTACTTAACATGCATTCCAATTAATTATTACTTCTTGCATAGGCAGTTTTACTCGGCACACGCCGGTCCTCTATCCACTGACAAACACCAGGGATAGGTGACGTCTACCAACACACACCGGGGACGGTGATATTCACCAAACACACGCTGGGAATGGGTTCTCTTAACCTTTAACTTCCATCGACACACATCGGGGATGGGTTCTCTTAACCAGCACATGATAATCAAGCATAAGCTCTAGGCATGTCGCAAATCAACCATATATTATCAATTATGCACAATCCAGCAAGCATTGCACCAAGAATCATCACAAAATCATAACTGGCCCTAACCGGCAAAATAGGCCCACTCCCATATCTCCAAGTTTAAATCTATAAACCTAATCAAACAAGTTCGGAAAATTCCCAAATTTGAATATGTTGTAAAAGACATATAAAAGAACATTTTTCATGAAGACACCTTTACCTAAATACTTTTATATTCGGCCTAGTAAATTGCTCAATCTAGTATCAAAACTGGGTTCGTTTCTAGAAAGTCTGTTTTCCGAAATTAGTTTGGTTCGAGGTTCAAAATATGTCCGTTTGATCTGAAATTTGAGTATGTTAAACTAGAAGATGAGAAAGACAACTTTTGTGAAGAAATAATTTTGAAATTCGAACCCTAAGAGTTGATAAAACTCCTAGAATTTCAAAAGGTTACCAGTTCCAGCAAAAACTGAAGTTCTGTTTGTAAATGACGGAGTTGATATTTCATTCTTTTAAATTTCTAAAAATCTTGAGAAAAATATATATTTTAGCTGAGGATGTCTAAAACATTTATTAAGAAGACATCGACCTCAAATTCGCAACCCATTTCGATCTACAAAAATGGCAAATGGCAAGGGTCCAAAGATCATAACTGTAGAAATTCTACTAGATTCAACTAATCCATCATTAATGGTGCTAATATCACTACTTAGATTAACAATAATCAATTCTAAGACTAATATAACCATTCTAAATTATCACTAATCCGTAATTAAGATAATATAAACAATTCTTAAGTATAATTAGCCTCCTAAACAAGGTTTAGAGAGTAAACTCACTAATTTAGTGGTCCGGTGAGTCCACGGCGACGGCGACGCGACGATGAGCGAAACATAAGCCCACGGCGACACCAAGGGAGGCCTAGATGAGGCTGAAAACCACCTTGCAAGTCACACGGTTGTTGCTGGAATTTTGCTATACTCGGTTCTATGGTTGCTAAGTTGACCGGCTGGTGGGCACGAGTTGAGTTGCGGATGAAGGTGACTGGACACGGCTGAACGGGCGAGCTATTGGAGGATGAAGTGGGCTGAGGTTGGTCATGTAGACTCGGTTATGGTGGTGTTGGATGCGAGCTGCTGGGGTGGCGTGAGTTGTGGAGCAGCTTGGTGGCGTTCAAGTGGAGTGGGATGCTAGTTAAAGGGGGAACTGCTGCTGCTGGCGTGAGTGGAAGGAGAGAGGAATTGGGGGTGCGAGTGGAAGAAACGTGGGGCTGCGGCCGAATGGAGTGAGTGCGGCACCCAAGGAATGGAAATGGAGGAGCAGGGAAAATGAGAGGAAGTCAAAACCAGGGAAAAGGAAAGTTATGTGGGGAAGGGGGTGAGCGGGGAAGGGATAAGAGAAAAGGGAAAGTCAACACAAGAGAACCTAACGGAAGAAATGGAGGAGCAGGGAAAATGAGAGGAAGTCAAAAACAAAAAGTTAGCAATAGGGAAAAGTTTAAGAAATAAGTTTTTTTTTTTTATTCTTCTCTTGCACACGGCCCATGGGGAAGGGGGTGAGCGGGGAAGGGATAAGAGAAAAGGGAAAGTCAACTAGTGGGGGGTTTCATTTGAGAACCTAACGGAAAGAGAGGGAGGTATAAAAAACAAATAAATATAAAAAGAGCCAAACGCATTTCTAATTTCTAGAGTAATTTTGTGTATTTCAGTCCAATTACAAAAAAAACTACTCCCCAGCCTCCCAAATATTAAAATGATGATTAACAAGCCCTAAAGTCCAAGCTGTAGCCACAAGTCATTTTCACTCCCAAAACTTCACCAACAAGCCAAAATGAAGGCTAAGAAAGGTCCATGTGGCAGCTATACGAATTTTCTCTTCATTTTCTCTCAATTCTTCACAAAAGCAAATCAATTTGGTGGTCAAAAACCACACCCACTCAGCCCAGACGAATTTCCAGCCCTCTCTTCACCAAATAACTTCCTTTGATGGCCAAAAATCTAAAAAATCCAGCCCCTACGAATTTCTATCTAATGTCCTTCCAATTCCTTACTAAATACTTCAATTTGATGGCTAAAAATGCCATGGCTACAGCCCATATAAATTCCCCTTCAAGTCTTCACATAACCATGCGAAATGGTGACCAAAATTCCAACCAAAGGTGCCCCTCCAAATTTCCATTTATTTTCCAATTTGTCCAAAAACCGATTTTTTCTGCAAAATTCTGAACTTGTCGAAATTTTCCCAAAAGATGAGATGAGGTTCTAAAAATGAATTATGACATGCTCGAACATTCGATTTCCGAAACTAAATTCAATTTCGTAATTAAAATCAATCGAACACGATTTTAGTCCAATCTAACTAATTAGATAGCTTTTAGGGATTTTACCGCGGATATATCCCTTAACGGCTTCACCCAATGAGTTAGTTAACTCGTGAGTGATCAGCTCAGAGAAAAAGGACCATCTCTTTGCGCTGATCTCTTGATTAACTGGACAGTCCCAACCCTCATTCTCTTCACTTTAGAGGTTTCAACCCATATTAACTACTTTCTTCATTCTCTTCGATTTAAGTCATTAAGGGGCATTTTCCTTTTGATGGCATTAAAACTATTTCAAGTAGATATTTTTAAAAGCTTTATTTATCATGAGAACAATCTAATATAGCACTGATGCCAAAACCTATCATGATTTTTCTATATAAATATACTAAACATCCTTTTACCTTACCAAAAAAATAAAAAAAACTTCCTTACTAATGCATTTGAGACACAAGGCAAAGTATACCCACATAGTAAATGTGACAACCCTAAACTCATACTAAATTTCAAGTTTTTGTCATTTGGCGCACAACGAGGCACCTTTTCAAGATATTACCCATCTTGGTAGTACTCTAATATGAGCACGCAATATTGGAGTCTCTTACGAGTCAATTTCAATTTGACATATAATCTCTTCTTTGTTCGGCATGCAATTTATTTCCTTTTTTATGCCTTTGCTATCCTAGAATTATGTCAGAAGCCATTTCTTGGTAAGGCCCTCCCGCCTCGCCTCGTCCTGCCCGATCAGTCATTGCCCTCATTAGACCGGGCTATGGTAGTAAGGATCATAGGATTATTGGCAAGGGCACACCCATACTAGCTTCTACCCTATTTTCTACGAATGAAGAGGAAAGATTCTTTTTGAAGAGAGAGAAACTTTGCTTGAAGGTTTGTGGAGTAATATAACGTAAGACCTTGGGTTCGCCACTGTACACATGACACTAAGTTCTCACAATTTTGTTCTTCTTAGGATAATCCATACCACCCCAATAAAAGGGGCGCAGCCTCCCCTGCCATCTCTCCGTACTGCCTCGGCTATGGGTCATCACATTCTCCACCTTTATGGCATAGCCCCCTCACTGTGGTCCCATACGTTGCGGGAGTCGGCTCTATATAACTTATAAGACCCTAGGGCTGTCCTATATACATGTTGTCCGCTTTGGACACTAAGTTCTTACAAATTTGTTCTTCTGAGGATAGCTCATGCTATTCCAAGAAAATACGTATGTATAGTTAGAGAACCTAAAACCTTATTAGCTAGCCCAGGACTCCTTCTTAAGCGATGTGGGATAGGAGACATACGCTTAGCCCCTCCTGTGTACTACCAAGGCATAGCCTCCCCTTCCATCCCTTTGTACTAGCTTGGGTCTAAGTTGTCACATGTAATATCTAAGCATTTTGCATCATGCTTTCTCTTTTTCAGTTGATCCAAAGAAAGAACGGTTTAAATATAAATTTTCTATATGCTCAACTTTTTAACATCCCTTCTCAATCCGCTTAGACACTATTCCCAAATTTATTAAAGAGTATCTTTCAATTAGAGCTGTACTGACTCAAACTCCAACATACATGGACTCTAGCTTCCTATGACAATCCTGGTTGTGAGGATTCACCTAAATCAATTTGACTCTTCTAATATATTTTTCATGTCAAAATTGAATATTGATAAAATCCATTGCCCACTAGCAAATATTGAGGAAATTGTCCAATCAGTCTATAACATATTGCACAGATACTAACTTAGTTTCAAACATTTCAATTTTACTAATTTAGCTCTAAATCTTTGCGTGAAATTTCAACTGAGTCATTTTGAGTAATTTTTGCACGAAATCACTAATGTGACAACATGTCTTATAGGATAGTCATTAATGACTAGATCTCTGCTTTAGTGATTTCCAGCGAAAATTTGACAAAAATAACTATATTGGAATTTCACATAAAAATTTATATTTAAATTAGCAAAATTGAAAATTTACAATTAAATTGGCATTTGTATAATAGGTTTATAATTGATTTGGTCATTTCCCAGCAAATATTCGCTTACACGTTTAGTTTTTTATATCTTAAAGCCAAACATCTTTTGCAATTATTACAGGTCCTTCTTTTGGGATTTATGATGACCTCCAACTAGCAAAATCTGCAATCTTACTTAAAAAAATTACTCTCTCCAATTTCTCTATCTTACTTTCTCTTTCTGATTCCTCATTGCCTTTTTATTCCTTTATCTTCATCTACGGTGAGTTTCCATAATCTGTTGACTAATTTTTGCTTCAAATAATCTGATTTGGTTCATAACTTGAAGTCTGGTTCTTTTGTTGGTACCTTGATATCATCTGGTGTTTCTAGTTTCTTCTCTTCTGGTCTATTCTCCAATTTTATTTCCTTTCTATTAAGAACACATTACTATATTTGTTGTATTCTATTACTGATCAACTTCTTCTAAAGTAGCAGGTCTATTCCATTCTTCTTTCTTGCCAGTTACCTCATATGGTGATGCTTTGGTGCTCTGTTATAGTTTTGGTCCAGCCGCGGGACGATGGATTGATCTCTGAAGCTTTGCATTTATTTTAGTATAAATTGGATAATGATCTTCTATGTTATGTATGCTTCCTTGTTTAACTCTAGGCAAAGCCGATCGAATAATTTATATTCAATAATAGTTGTAATTTATCTCACTATATTAGATGAGAATGTCCCTTGTCAGACAAACAAAAAATAACAGATGACTATGCGAATGTATGTCAACTTAAAAGAAATAATTAAGGGGCGGCAACACCATAATTCTGGATATGGTCGTTGTCGTGCACGAACCCATAGAAGCTTCCCTTGTCACTATCGGAGATTGTCAAACCGTCCATCTTACCTTCTCCTGTTGTTGCGTGTGCTCCAAGGAAACCATATTAATAATTGATTAAATGATGTGCAAAAATTAAGATCGGCAACATGTTAGGTATAGCATTAAACAAGAACCCAATCTTTACATCTGCTAAAGAAAAATGGTAGATCTTTACACTTTATGATGCCCAGAAAAGCAAGTTCACTTGTCCGACTATATGTAAATATGACCGGACAATTTCTGTTTTGGATTATTAATAAGTTATTTTAATAAACTCTTTTCCAACATATTTCTGATTGTTGGTTTGTGGGCATCACTCACACAAAATTCAATATATATAGGCAATATACATGATTGTAACCCATTAATCAAAAGATTGGCTGGAAGAAAATATGACTTATTCCCTGTAAAATAAATTAAGATGATATTTGTGCTGAGACATTGCCACTTCAATTTCCTTGGCTCTTTAGTCTAGTATTTAGGGCCTCTCTCCAGAATTCTGGAGAAGCCAGTAAGAAACATATTATTGAAAAATCTTACGGGAAAGGTAAAGAGTCCCACTCCATGTAAGTACAAGAGTAATATGTTTCTATAAGCCCCCACATAAATTTAGTATATTTAAATATTAAATCACAGCTTTATTTAATAGCTTAGAGTAGTTGCCATTGATCATATGAAATTTCAAGCAATTTTGAATCCAAATAATCTTGATAGACTCTATTTGCGTCCCTAGTTATATATTTCAACGCTTTAATCTTGGCCAAAGTTTAGCCTCCGTGTAAGGGAAAGTTTTTTGAACAGCTTAAGAACAGTACGCAAGATGCAGTACCCATGTCCTTTTAACGCTTCTCTATCAGATGATTCTTTGCTAGAGAGTCAAATTTAACACCTTAGTCACATGGCAGTGCCGGCTGGGCCACGTGTTCCCCACAATGGGGGAACACCCCGTCATTTCCTTGTACTGCGTTTGGGTGGTCCCAGCGACAGCATCGCGAGGATTAGGGTGGGATCCGAACCCCCCAAAGGCGGTTGTGGCCGGAGAGCCCCGTGGGGGGACTATCCCAAGTTTTACGTCCTAGGATCCCTTGTTTTAGGACGAGGCCTTTTAAGGTCTTGCTTAGGACCAGTCTGGTTATATATTTCAACGCTTTAATCTTGGCCAAAGTTTAGCCTCCGTGTAAGGGGAAGTTTTTTGAACAGCTTAAGAACAGTACGCAAGATGTAGTACCCATGTCCTTTTAACGCTTCTCTATCAGATGATTTTTTTGGTAATTGAAGGTACTTGTGCTTGCATTTATTTTCAGCCTGTTGTTCTTGAAATACCAGTTGATTATGAGTGCTTTAAAATCCCTATGGGGGTTCTTGCTATAGACATGGTCTCTTGCCTTCCTTTCTCCTGCACTAACTTGTACTATTTCTCAGGAACTTCCTTTGATGTCATTCAACCGGCTTGTATCCGACCCTGCTTATTCTGCTCCTAGCTCACAAATGTTAACAAATAGCAGAGATACGACCAGCTTCACCGTTAAAGTAGCAAACGGGATGTCCCAAAGAAATATTGGGTTTATGCGGCTAGACGGCATCCATAGGCAGATGAGGGTATCTGAGGTCGTTGAATTGGGAAGAGCATTTACATGAAGAGTTCATGCTGATGTCGGCGATCATGTTTCATAACAGCCCTACATCCCGGTGTTTCGTAAATTTTCAGGGCATCGGCATTTCTGAAGCTAGCCGGAAAAACTGAGCAAGCAAGGGCTCTTGCTTACTGTTTTGGCATAATGATGCAGTAAATTGGGAGTTTTGGCACACTTAACTGGAGCATAATCAAGAAGGACAATTTTCACGCTGAGAGGATTATACCTTGAAACAGCTGATAGATGCTTATTAGGTTTTGGTCGCTTCAAGGTTCCTACTTTTGTTCTTATGCTCCGAACTGTGTGGCTGGTGAGCCTATGTAATTTTCCTATAAAACGGTAATAGATGAGCCCGACAAGAAAAACCCAGCCCATGTTTCCCAAAGCCCAAGCTTAACACATTATTTTGTTAGCCTTAGCCCATATAAATTAAGAAGATCTTCTTTTCTTTCCACAAACTTTGTGAATGACAAGAATAAGAGGAAACGAAGGCAAAAGAGAGGAGAGAGAAAGCTTGCGCGTACACGCCACGGTACCTCGTTAAGCGGGATTAACTTCATCTAGTAGTGCTCGTAACTGAACTCATTGTTTGTCTAATTTGGAGTAATTTTCGAGGTTAAGTCAAAAATTCAAAATTATACGAAAATCAAATTGCAAGGTCTGATTTAGGAGTTGTTAAGTTGTGGAGTTCCGTGAAACAATGGCATTATGAAGTTGTGGTTCTTGATGAAAATGAGTTCCAAAGCACGGTTGATCGAAACGGATTTTTAAAGTTTCACATGCGAGTTATGCATAACGAACAAAAATGAATGTTCTCCATGAACGAATTTCTTTGTTAGCGATTGTTGGGATATAATATGCGGAAACGACAGGATCTTGCAGTTTACGTTAACGAGAAATCGCTATAGAAAAATAAACGAGAAAAATAAGAACACCAGGAATTTATGTGGTTCGGTCTGAGTATCGGTACCTACGTCCACGGGGAGAGCCAGCAGCAAATAATCCACTATAATCGGAGTATCAGAGTTTACAATCGCTCAATCGCTCAAGTGTTTCCCACACCTAGATTTAACCCCAAACCCAAAGTGTCTATAAATAAACAACTCACTTGGGAATATAAACTCACGGCGCAAAATTACCGTGCGTTCAAGCTCCGGTACAATACGCGCTACATATGACTTCGCGTATCTCTTCAGGCTTCACGCGGCTTGCGACTTCAAGGATCGTGTGCGGCTTCTAGGTGCAGCAGCTTCTCGCGCACGATGGACGTGCGGCCTCTCACCCAAGCGGCGTGCTCTTCTTACGTAGGCTTGGGCGGCTACGAAACCGAAGGAGGAAAAAACCTGCAAAACTTTATATATATAGGTGTGTGCACAGGTCAAACTTTGACCTGGGCCCACCATTAAATTTCCTATTTTGAATTCACGCGCAAAGGCAATCCGCATGTAGGGCTTCTCTCTTCGGCAGCAACTTCTTATAAACTATACGTGCAGAAGACGTTTCGATCAAGCTTCTTTCCTCTTTTATTTTTACTTTGTATTTCCTCTTTTCTAGCAAAAACTCGAGGCATCAATCAACAATTCTCCACCTTGGCTCGATGTTTGAAGCCAAGTTATAGTGCTCATCATCCATGCTGCTCTCCCAACGCCCCGACGGGTGCTCATTCTCCACAGACGCCAATAGAGCTCAAGCAGAGCTTGAGCTTCGCCAAAGGAACAGACTTAGTCATCATGTCTACCGGGTTATCTGCTGTAGCAATCTTTTTAGCTAAGACATCTCGGATGAAGTGGTACCTGATGTTGATATGCTTCGTTCGCTCGTGATAAACTGGATTATACGCCAAATATATCGCACCTTGATTATCATAGTGTATATCCACACTTTTCTGTTCTAACCCAAAGTCCAAGAGCAAACCTTTTAGCCATATCGCCTCCTTCGCTACAAAGGTTAGTGCCATGTACTCTGCCTCAATCGAAGACAAGGCAATGTGATCCTATAAGGACGCTTTCCAACTAACTGCACCACCTGCTAGCGTAAATACGTACCCTGCTAAAGACTTGCGATCATCCAAGTCACCGGCGTGATCCGAATCCACAAAACCAGTGGTCTCACTGCCATTGCTGTTCCTCCGGTATACTATACCCACGTCTGTTGTCCCCTTCAAATATTTGAGGATCCACTTCACAGCTTCCCAATGAGCTTTACCTGGATGCTTCATATAGCGACTAACCACGCTCACAGCTTGTGAAATATCAGGCCTAGTGCACACCATAGCATACATAATACTACCTACGGTACTAGAATAAGGAACATGGGACATATGCTCCTCCTCCTCCTCAGTCTGCGGTGATAATTTTTCTGAAAGTTGAAAGTGCTTCGCTAAAGGTGTACTTACAGATTTTGCCGACTGCATATTAAAACGTGCTACGATCTTCTCAATATATTTCTTTTGAGATAGACGTAAAACTCCTGCAGCCCTGTCACGCAAAATCTCCATACCCAAAATTTTCTTTGCAACACCTAAATCTTTCATCTCAAATTCAGCATTTAACTGCCTCTTCAGCACATCAATATCAGACATATTCTTAGCTGCTATCAGCATATCATCAACATATAAGAGTAGATAAATCAAAGAACCATCATCCAATCTCTTATAGTAAACACAGCTGTCCATCTGACTTTTTGTATAGTCTTGACTAGCCATGAATGCATCAAAATGTTCATACCACTGTCTAGGAGATTGTTTCAGCCCATACAAAGATTTCTTTAACAAGCAAACATGATCTTCCTTACCCGAAATAGCAAATCCCTCTGGTTGCCTCATGTAAATCTGCTCCTCCAACTCACCATGAAGAAACGCAGTTTTCACATCTAATTGCTCTAACTCGAGATCCTGCGAAGCAACTAAGGCAAGTAAAATACGAATAGAAGTATGTCTTACCATAGGAGAGAACACCTCATTGTAGTCAATGCCCTCACGCTGTGTATATCCCTTCGCCACAAGTCTCGCCTTATACCTCGCTGTCTCGACACCAGGAATGCCCTCTTTCCGTTTGAAGACCCATTTACTTCCGACAATCTTTTGGCTCTTGGGTACTTTGACCAGCTCCCATGTCGATTTCGATGGAGTGATTCCATCTCTTCACTCATAGCCCCTAGCCACCGCGATGACTCCGAACTAGCCATCGCCTCGAGTAAGACGAAGGCTCATCTCGTCTCCATCTCATCACCTACGCCAATGCATAAGCAATATCTATATAACCATAACGTACCGGTGATTTAATTTGCCTTCTCTCGTCTATCTCGCGGCTATAGTCTCGCTGCGGCTTTGCTGGTTGTTCACTATCACCGACTTCGAACTGCGGCCTCATCTCGCAGTCTCAACTTCTGTTACCTTCGAGGTCTCCGAGTCTCCACCGAAGCTCCACCTCACTTGTGACACCCCGATCTGTCTTCTCTGCTGGTTGTGTCTCGAACTCCTCTCGTTGAAGCATTGCGCCTCGTCGAAGATCACATCTCTGCGATTAGAAAACCGGGTGATCCGGGATCGGTGCACCACAGCCGGTAGCCTTTCACCCCTTGTGCATAACCCGAAATATGCACTTCTTCGCCCTCGGCTCAAGCTTACCATCACTCGCATGAGCATACGCAGACATCCGAATATACGCAATCCGGAATAATCAACGGGTTTCCCGACCATACTTCCTCGGAGTCTTCCACTCGATAGCAGACGATAGAGATCTATTAACCAGGTAACACGACATGTTAACTGCTTCGGCCCAAAATTCCTTGCCAAGTCCTGCATGCGAGAGCATGCATCGAGCTCGCTCAAGCAAAATTCTGTTCTTCCGTTCTGCCACGCCATTCTGCTGTGGTGTCCTGTGCAGTCTTGTGCGGTGTCTTACAATACATTCTTTCTCGCAAAACTCGGTAAAATCTTTACCACAGAATTCCATGCCATTATCGGTTCTTAGGCACTTGATTTGTTTATCTGACTGCTTCTCAATCAATGCCTTAAATTTCTTGAACCGATCAAACACTTCATATTTGTGTTTCAGAAAGTAAACCCATACCTTCCTCAAATAATCGTCGATAAATGTCACACCTCCTTTCGAAGGAACCGAAGACGGGCCCCAGACGTCTGAATGAATATATTCAACCGGTCGTTTGGTCGAATGGATAGCTGTTGTAAACTTAACTCGGTGTTGCTTTCCATAGATGCAGTGCTCACATAAATCCAGCTTCCCTGTCTTCTGACCATTCAACAACCCCCTTTCACTCAGCATCGTCATACCTGCCTCACTCATGTGCCCCAAACGCATATGCCATAACGAGTCAAGTTAGAGTCTCGACTCACCCGATGAAACCGCAGCGGTTCCAGCCACGGTCTCTCCCAAGATGATAGAGAGTATTCACTTTCTTCCCTTTCATCACTGTCATAGCACCTCGAGAGATCTTTAGTACTCCACCTTCAGTGGTGTACCTACACCCGATGTCATCGAGTGTCCCCAGAGAAATAAGGTTCTTCTTGAGCTCTGGTACATGCCTCACATCTGTCAATATGCGCACCACCCCATCGTGCATCCGAATCCGAATTGTCCCTATCCCCACAGCCCTGCAAACTGCATTATTCCCCAAAAGAACCTTACCACCATCTGCAGCTTGGTAAGTAGTAAACCAGTTCTTATGAGGCGTCATGTGATAAGAACACCCCGAATCCAGCACCCATTCGTCTCCTGACGAAGTTGCAGTCGTACATAAGACAGCTTTTGCATCCCTATTGCTCCCTTCGGCAACGTTTGCCACACTGCTCGTGGCATTCTGCCTATCAACTTTATTTCTCCGCTTTGGACAATCTCTCCTGATGTGCCCCTCCTTGTGACACTCAAAGCACTTCACGCGTCCCTTGGACTTTCTATGGCGTGATTTCGATCTGCTTTTATCTCTGCTGCTACTAGGCCCTCGATGTTGTTCTCTACCCCGAATTGTCAGTGCTTGCGCTGCTCCTTGCGCCAGACCGTCATCTCGCAACTTTCTCTGCCACTCCTTAGAGAATAAGGCGGACTTTACCTCCTCTGAAGTAATCGTAGTACGCCCCTGCAACAGTGAGTCAATAAAGTGCTCCCATGACTTTGGTAAAGAGGCTAACAACATCATGCCTTGTTCTTCATCATCAAGAATCTTACCAACGCTCTTCAGATCCATCATGAGTTTATTAAATTCATCTAGGTGGGTTCTGATAGACGTACCTTCAGTATATCTAAATTGAAACATCTTCTTCAGCATATACAAGCGATTATTCAAACCTTTCTTCACATAGAGTGCATGGAGTTTTGCCCATAATGCTGCGGCATCTTGCTCCTCAGAAACATCTATTAAGACCTCATCCGATAAATTCAACAGGATCGTGCTCTTTGCTTCAATTAGCTCTGCCCTCTCAGAGGCTTTCATGATAATAGGCATCTCATCCTCACCATCCAGTGCCTTGGCCAAACTTTGTGTTGTCAACAAAGCTCGCATCTTGATGCTCCATAACACAAAGTTGTTGTTCCCATTAAATTTCTCAATCTCAGATTTCCTCTCAGATATAATTGCAATAACAGAATTTCCAGATAATAATCAGACAAGCAAAAGCTCCAAATCAATCAAGAAATCCAACCCCAAGCTCTGATACCAATTGTTGGGATATAATATGTGGAAACGACAGGATCTTGCAGTTTACGTCAACGAGAAATCGCTAGAGAAAAATAAACGAGAAAAATAAGAACACCAGGAATTTACGTGGTTCGGTCCGAGTATCGGTACCTACGTCCACGGGGAGAGCCAGCAGCAAATAATCCACTATAATCGGAGTATCAGAGTTTACAATCGCTCAATCGCTCAAGTGTTTCCCACACCTAGATTTAACCCTAAACCCAAAGTGTCTAAAAATAAACAACTCACTTGGGAATATAAACTCACGGCGCAAAATTACCGCGCGTTCAAGCTCCGGTACAATACGCGCTACGTATGACTTCGCGTATCTCTTTAGGCTTCGCGCGGCTTGCGACTTCAAGGATCGTGTGCGGCTTCTAGGTGCAGCAGCTTCTCTCGCACGATGGACGTGCGGCCTCTCACCCAAGCGGCGTGCTCTTCTTACGTAGGCTTGGGCGGCTACGAAACCGAAGGAGGAAAAAACCTGCAAAACTTTATATATATAGGTGTGTGCACAGGTCAAACTTTGACCTGGGCCCACCATTAAATTTCCTATTTTGAATTCACGCGCAAAGGCAATCCGCATGTAGGGCTTCTCTCTTCGGCAGCAACTTCTTATAAACTATACGTGCAGAAGACGTTTCGATCAAGCTTCTTTCCTCTTTTATTTTTACTTTGTATTTCCTCTTTTCTAGCAAAAACTCGAGGCATCAATCAACAAGCGAGCAGGAGACAATTGATCGACGAATAAGTGTAGTTAGTCGAATAGTTCATTAGATTAGTGTTGTAATTTGAATTTTGATATCGTTTTTCTATTAATTGATAGAAATATGCATATACTCCAAGAAGTTCAAGGCTGAATATACACCATCTCCCTTAAGACCCTTATCTTCTATGAGGAAAAGGCATGTTGCAGAATAATGCAAACCAGCTGCGGAATGTCATTTACAAATCCATAGCAACCTTGAGAGTGTGGCGGGGATGACAAGGGAGGCTGCACCGACGGGTGACCCAAGAAGCTAAGCACATGTCTTCTGTTTCACATCGCTTAAGGGGGAGTTCTAGATTAGTTTATAAGACTTGGGTTCTCTATTATGTGTAATGCGTTTTAAAGCTGTGAGGGCCGAAGGTCCAAAGTGGGCAATATTACATATGGTGACCTTGAGAGATGGTAGGATGGCAAAGGAGGCAACTCAAGAAGCTAAGCACCTGTCTCTTGTTCTACATTGCTTAAAAGAGGAGTTTTGGGCTAGTTTATAAGACTTTCAAGTTCTCTACTTTATGTAGCGTGTTTTAAATCAAGCCATGAGGACTGAAATCCTAAAGCAGACAATATTACATAGTTAGAGCCCTGGGATCCTTACATTTAACATTCCTTGTATTGATGCCTCAGTGAACATGACTTCTAATCTTCTATTTTTCGGCCAACCGTAATATACTCTTGGAAAATGTGCCGCTTGTGGACAATCATGGTCTTGTCCATCTCTCTTTAGTTTCTTCACCAACTCATTGGAAATGTCAATACACTTCAGCACCTTCAGCTTTTCCAGGTGCCCAATACCAGATGGAGGTTTCTCCAGTACCTTTTCTCCAGTTCCTTTCAATCCTCAATGATCAACTCCGCAAATCAAGGCATTGATCCCTTCTCCACTTCCACGCATTTGAGTTTGTCAAAAGGACCAAGGCCCAGAATCTGTAGCTTCACGAAGGCTTTTGCTTTAAAATGCAACCTGGTTCCTTGATAAGCCTGAAGCAACTTGAGATGCACAAGATTAGGCAAATTCTCAAGAGACCACAGTGTATTATCCTTTGGCTGACCCCACGACAGGTGCAATACCATTAGGCTATCAAGAGATGATATGCAACGTGGTGATGCCTCCAGACGTCCTGTCAAGTAGATTCTCTGGGGAAATGGAGGGGGATAAGTGAGGGGTTGTAGGTCAATAATCTCATTTTGTTGACTGAAGTTAGAGATATTGCTTCAAGCTTGATTAATTTTTCAATCGACGAGCATAATTCCCTTCCATATTCTTTAGTCAACTTCAAGATGCCTAGCCTATTCAATTCTTTCAACTTTCCAAGCTCTCTTATTAAGCTGCCGTTTCTCTCGTCACCTGCTTCTATGAAGCAGAGCTTTTGCAGGGACTGCAGATCCCCTATTTCTTTTGGGGAATCAAAGCCATACTTGGACCCTGAGTAACTTGTGTCTCCATAACCATGTATCAGTAAATGATGAAGTTGTTGGAGCTTCAAGATCTCAACAGGCAATTTTGTGACAAATGTCTGTTTGAGGTCCAAGGTATCAAGGTTTTGAAGCTTCACTGTGGAATTTTGAACAGTTTCTCTCCTTGCTTTTCCTGAAATTAGATATCTTAGGTAGAACCACTCAGCAGCTTGAGCTGGGAACTTGTCAAAGAAGCTGTTCCCAAGTCCAGAACAGTAAGCAGTCTCAATTCACTACCTAGAACAGCATCCATAGAAGATCTCTCTTCCCCAAACATGTATGAAGATTGTAGTTGAGACAATGACCTTTTCTGTTGCATGGCTTCCAAGCTGGTTTGCATAGATGGACGATGAATTTTATCCGACCATTTTTGATGTTCTATTATTGCTGTTTATGTGAAGCCATGGTTGCTCAAATTTGAAGTGATAATATACAGCCAAAAATCATGGATACGGCAATACTTGATCCTTCCATCACTTGTTTTAATGGGGACCTCTAGCAGGCTTCCATTCAGGAGCTCGTTTAAGTAGTCCTGGGCTACTTCTTCCACCGTCATGCCTTCTTGCAATCCATAATTGAATTAATCTTTGACAGTTAATGAGGTAAACCTTGGGAAACACACTCAACTGCAATAAACAGGACTTAAAGTAGTATGGCAGGTCATCAAGACTAAGTGAAAGGACTCTCTTCAAGGTTCTGAATTTGTTGTTGCAGTTGATTTCAGTACAAAGACTGTGATGTACCAGATCCCATTCATCCTTTTTTCTTGTGTCTTTTGAAGCCAAAATACCACTGATGGCCACAAAAGCAAGAGGCAACACTTGCACAATAATCAGAATTCCTGTATCAATTCTTGTAGGTTTTAGAGATCACACAAGAGGAGAACGAGAGCAATTAAAAGACTACATTTTTATTGAATGGCTCACAAAAACCTTACATACGAGCTTTATTTATAGAGCATAGAGAGGCACAACTAAAACGCTAATTGCCGTATCTAATATTACCAAACAGCTAACTCCGAACAATACAAACATATTATTGATGCCTCCTAAATGGCATCTAGAGACAGGCTCGCAGTCACAGCTACCTTGCTATAAATTTACAACTGTGGGTTCTCATGGCTCCTCGTGCTCGTGCCTTGAACGTGCACTGATCTTATCTCTCTGAAGTGATCTCTCAATTAACTGGACATCCCAACCGCCATCTCTCCAGTAGCCAAAATATACATGTGGAACATGCGCAACTTTCTGATACTCATCATCTTGCCCACCTTGCACAAGCTTCTTGATGAGCTCATCTGGCATATCGAAAATTTCCAGCACTTTCAGCTTTGTCAGGTGTTCAATGCCTGATGGAAGCTTCTCCATTAACTTGCAACGCTGAATGATAAACTTCTCAAGATAAGGCATTGCTCCCTTCTGCACATCTATGCACCTGAGTTCATCGAAATGATCAAGACCCAGAGTCCTTAGCTTCTTGAAGGCTTTTGCTTCAAAGCACAATGAGCTTCCTTCGTAAACCTGAAGCAACTCGAGATGCATAAGATTTGGCAGATTTTTGAGAGAAACGAGAGGGTCATCCTTTAAGCGACTGTGCCTCAGGTGCAATTTCGTCAGGCTAATGAGAGAGGGTAGCCAGTATGGTAAAGCCCCCAAGCGTCCTCTCAAGTAGATTCTCTGAAGGAATGGAGGTGGACTAGAGAGGTGCTGCAGATCAATAATCTCATCGTCATCAACAGAAGCTACAGATATTGCTTGAAGCCTGGTTAGTTTGGAGACCGACAAGCACAAATCCCTTCCATCTTCTTTTCTAAGTTTCAAAATGGCTAACCTATCCAGTTGTGTCAACATTCCAAGTTCCCTAATCACACTGTTCCTACTCTCGTCATCTGCCTCTATGTAGCAGAGCTTCTGAAGGGATTGCAAAGCCCCTATTCCCCTAAAAACCCTAAAGCCGAATTTGAAGGATGAATAGGATAGTTTCTTGTAACGATAAACAAGGAGATGACGAAGTCGTCGAAGTTTCAAGATCTCAAAAGGCAGCTCAGTGACTTTAGTGTGTTTAAGGTCTAGAGTCTCTAAGTTTTGAAGCTTCCCAATAGAACTTGGTATTGTACTCACCTCAGTGAACCTGAAACTTAGATACTTTAGATAACACCAATCAGCAACTTGAGCAGGGAACCTTGTCAATGGAGCCGCTTGCAAATCCAAAACATTGAGTAGTTTCATATCACTAGCTAGAACCTCATTCACAAATGATCTCTCGATCCCAAACATATATAATGAACGAAGTCGAGACCAGGACACGTTCTTTTGCAGAGCTTGCAGGGTGTTCTGTATTGACAGGTGACGGACTTTATCTGGCCAATCATGATTTTCTTCTTTGGATATTTCTGCAAAGCCCTGATCAATTGACTTTGAAGTGATAATGTCCCGCAGAAAATCATGGATGCGGCAATACTTGACCCTTCCATCACTTCGTTTAGAAGCCACCTCTATCAGGCTTCTGTTCAACAGCTTCACGAAGTAGTCCTTAGCAACTTCTTCCAGGGTCTTTCCTTCTTTCTTTTCCACAAAACCTTCTGCGACCCATAACCGTATTAGTCTCCTACGATTAATGGGGCGACCCTCAGGAAATAGACTTAAGTGCAAGAAGCAGGATTTTAGGTAGTATGGCAGATCATTAAAGCTAAGGGAAAGAACTCTCTTCAAGTTTTTAAGTTTGTCGTTGCAGTCAATCTCAATATGAAGACTGCGACGAACCAATTCCCATTCATAGATCCTCCATCTGTCCTTTGAGGCCAGAACACCGCTGATGGCCACGATTGCCAGTGGAAGTCCCTCACACTTTCTCAAAATGTACTTACATATCTCCTCCAGGTGGGAAGGGCATGAGTTCCCCTGAAATGTCTTCCTACAGAAAAGCTCCCACGACTGTTCGGGATCAAGCGGCTCCATCTTTTTTTCCTGCCCATTGAACTCCTTGCAGGAGGTAGACGCCAGATCTGCATTCCGGGTAGTGATGATCACCCGGCTTCCGTGACCATTGGTAGGAAAGGCATGCTTGACCGCATCCCATTCGTTTATGTGCCATATGTCATCGAGGACAATCAAGTACCTCCTCCTCTGAAGCAAGTCCTTGATGATCATCTTCAGCCAGTGGCTAGTCATAGTGTTGGCTCCATGAGGGACCGGTTTCCTGGTCACCCTTATAATCTGATCAAGCATGTCTTGGAGGACCTCTTCAATCTTCGAGGACCGACAGAGAGTGATCCAAGCATGCACCGTGAAATGCTTCTTCACAGCAGGGTCTTCGAAGACTTGCCTCACCAGAGTGGTTTTGCCCAACCCTCCCATTCCCACGATGGAGATGACCTCACGCCTGAGACCCCAGTCAAGTAACTGCCCAACCAGCTCGTTTTTTGGTTGCTCAATTCCCACTAGGTCAGTTTTGTCTAGGAGAACGGCATTGCCTCGGTGGTCCTGCCATGTGTCACTCGTGACAGTGAAGCTCAGATCTTGTTGAGCCCTGCTGAATTTGTGCAACAGCCTTTGGTACCCATCACATATACCCTTTACTCTGGAGTTGATGCGCCCTATCTCAGACGTGACTCGGTATCGAGCCTTCAGGTTCTTGATACAGCAGGACATCCTGCTGATGAGGCCAGTGAACCCGACTCCATGATCATGTCTCAGGACAAGTGAGAACTCATCGAGTGCGTCCGCCATATCATAGGCTGTGTTTCTCAACTGCTTCACCCACGCTTTGACTTCGTCATCAGTTTCCTCGAGGGAATCTGCAACCCTGAGGGAGCCCCGGACACGCTCGAATTCTACTTTCACTGAGAGAGCTTCTTCTCGCGCATCCGTCAGGTACCTCACCTCATTCTCAAAGAATTGTGTGAGCTTGTTGAGTAGGAAAGTCACTGGGCTCTCTGCCATGCCTCTAGTCTGGTGAGGCTTTTGGTCCTTGAGGTTTTAGACTAAGGTTACAAAGGTGGTTTTAGACTAAGGTTTCAAAAGTTAAGGCTTTTCATAGTGTCTGAAATTGAGTCTTATATTTATAGCTGCTTTGCATGGGATCCATGTCTGCTGAGCACATTGCACAAGTTTTGGTTTAGATTCACGGTATGCGTGCCTCTGAATTTTGCATGATCCTGTTAAATATTTTTGCCTTTGACAGCAAGCAGTTCAATTGTCCTGTTTCGTGTAGAAAAGTCTTCAAGTATGTTTAGTACTTTATTCTTTGGTAGTCTCATGTTATCTGCAAAAGATAACCGAATATTCTTAAAACCGAATATTCTTAATTCGTCAGCAGAAATAGCTTGTATAATGCTGTCTGAATATTATATATCTAATGTGAAATCACAGGAAGTTTCGAAGGAACTTTCATGTTTTTTTTTGGAGTAGATTCTTATCTGCATCCAGGAGCGGCTACTTTAGATGTGTTTGTTGTTAGTCCACAATCATGTCATTTTCTCTGGGTAGCTTATCGAAATATATTTGAGATACCAGTCCCTGCCCTTAAATTTTATTGAAAAATTTGCATTGCAAGGTAAAAGAGCTGACTTTTGACTGATATTGATGGAGCAAACTTTCAATCCATTCAGAATATCATGATGGCCAAGAATAATCCATCTGTCCGTCAACTGTTAAGTGAAATTCGATGGCTAATCACTGAGTATCGCAAAAACCAAATTTATTTTTTGACCAGGTTACATGAAGAAAATTCAAGCAACATTTCATTGTTAGCAAGTAGAAGAGATCATCAACTCCAGTAAGGGGACGAATGAGCAACTGAACTCAGATCTTTCGTGAATTTCACTGTACACTGCTCTTATTTTTTTATGGCATTACCCTACTGAATCATCAAATACTAAATGGTCAAGATTGCATATACACAACATGTTCATATGCCTTGTTGTTCCATGGTCATCCGAGAAGTGGACCAAATTTGAGAGGAAAGCGACACTTATTGAACTAAAAAAGGACTATGATTACGGCTGAAGCGATCAAGCAAAATAAAGTGATGAGTCGCATATCAGTCACTAAGGACAGATGGCATTAAAGTATAGAATGACATCAACAAAACCTTTATAAAATACGTAATTATGGCGCCTTTTAGATGAGAATAGAGTGGTTGTCACAGTCTATTATATAGAGTTGATTAGGATTCCATGCGGAGGAAACGCCGGCTTTGACAAGCCACTATTCCAAGTCTGGACATGAAATCCCTCCCAACAAGTTTTGAAGAATATGCAACTAATATAACAACCACTTGTTACATCCAAATTGTTAGGCCACTGTCTCTAATCAAACTTCTTGTTTACTAGCCAAGTTCTCTGCAAGTGCTGCATATATTTTCATATTATTGTTGATAAGGGAGACATTTACTGAATGGCTATTGGCATCGGCCAGCTATCAATTTCAGGTAATTGTTTCCAGTGAAAGTGACTGAACATTTGCAGGCAACTCTTTTGTTTCAGTATACTAAAGCTTTTCTAAAGCTTGCTTATCGTCAAATAATAAAATCAGCCCTCATACAGAACTTTATAGTGGGACAAGACTTTTGAACTGTCGCCTCCTCAGAAGCTCGGAGGAAAAGAAGTTATCGGTATTCACCTAGCAATTTCTGTGCAACTTCTTGTTGGAGTTGCTGTTGTCATGCAGGCGTAAGAACATCAAGTGGAGCATTGCTGAGATATTGTTAATGTCCATTATAAGTGAGAAAGTGGAGATTAGTTCACCTACCACCTATCAGCTTCTCAGGACCTCAAGCTGAATGATCCTCCCCGTGATCCTGGAAACTACCCGGTCAGCACAATCTGTGAACTGACCAACCTCCAAGCTTGTACAAGCAGTCCATCTCCAAAACTCTATCCTATCTAGGCAACGAGCCAGTTCTTCAACCCCTACACGCCTCCATATTTCGGCATACCACTATTACCTACAAGTCTGCACAATTTCTTCCGTTCAACAGTTTGCATTGCCATTAGCATTTTGCTGGAAAGTACAAGATCAACTTTTTCTTTTTGGACCGAAACGCACAAGATCAACCGGTTACATTTTCTCAGTTGAATGAGAGGAAACCAAACGTCTTTACTTGATGACATCATCGAAAAGTCCAATGGACCGTTTCTTCCTAGGAAACTGGGGCAAAATTCATCTAAAATGGTTCTAAACAAGTAGTTGAGGTCACATGCTTAGAAACTTCATAGTTCCCCTTTTAATATTTTGGTGCCTTACAAGATTCGCATCATCATCGAATAAACTAATAAGAGAATTCCCTATCCAACTTCCCAATAAAAAATCCGGCGTTGGTCCCCAAGAAAGCTCTTGCCCTTGTACAGTCGAGGTAACCAGACCAAGTCCGAGGTACAACAACAAATCAGAGAATGGAAAAGGACGTTGGTTCCAACTGAGGTACTAAACTATGAGCAAATTGTCACACTCAATCATCAATCACTAGTGAGGTGAAACTTTAGAAACAGCGTCCACCCATGGATTTTTAAGAAAAATTGGAGTATTCAAGACTTCACCACCATAATGGTGGTGACCCATTTCACCATCATAAACAATTGTCAAGAGCCGCTCCTTGTTTAGGTCATTTGTCCTGGCGATAACTCTCCAACCTTGTTGGACTGGATCGTTACAATAAGAAATTAAAAATCTCTGATTTCTCAGTGATCTTCCAAAAATGAGATTGATCGGTGATGGCCACGTCTAGACTTGACCATTCCAAGCGCCAGCGGATCCGGATGGTCGTAGTTAACAAATGCAAGCTAACTTCATCCTAGTTGCATGGTTGCGTGGGGCGTACACGCTTACTCGAAGCAAAAATTAGTTGTTTTCTTGACGTCGTGCGTAATTAATTTAAAGAAACCCGTGAAAAATATTAAACTAAATTATCTTAGACAGATTTAGCGTAAACCTTTGGACGCATCTTAAAAAATCTGAACCAATGCCATTGAGGCAACTCTACTCTGATGCCACTAAAATTCCAAAGGCTGGAGGTTTGGTATTGAAATGTTCAACTTCTGATGTCCAGTCATTCCGCCTGTTACCCTATAGAATTCTCAATATTTGTCTAAAAAATCTCAATTTAAGGTTTAATCTCAAATCTGTCCTAAATTTCTCTTTGTATAAAAAAATCACAAACTTTAACTCTAATTCCAGATCTTCTCCCTTAATCCCTCCGTCCAAAAATTGTTGTCGTCGTCCGTAATTTCCCTAATTTCATATCAAAAGATGGTTTTGTTTTGAAGATAATTTTTCACGTCACCTTGCCGACGTGGATACGGTACCAATGGGGAAAAGCAAATGACGATTTTTGGTTAACAAGGGTAAATTTGAGATTAGTTTGAAAGTTAATAATATCTTTTAGACAAAGAAAAGTTCAAGACAAATTTGAGATTTGAGTTAAATGTTTGCAATTTTTTTGGACAAAAATTACTCAGGACATATTTGAGACTGGATCTAAAATTTAGGGTTTTTTAGACAAAAAATTTTTGGGCCAATATTGAAACTAAATCTAAAGTTGGGATCTTTTCTGGCAAAGAAAAGTTCGGGACAAAATTAAGATTAAATCTAAGATTGGGGCTTTTTTAGGGAATTAGGCCCTAATTATTCTATTAGTGTATGGCTGTTTGTTTATGATGCACACGCGCTATAACAAAGTAAAAATCTTTGTACTCTGTCTCGGCTAAGTTTTTTTTTTTTTTTTTTTTGGTCAGTCTGTCTCGGCTAAGTTGAAAGTGACAAGCATTGAAATCTTTTAGTATGATTGCATGCTCCTTTAATTTGCTTGGTTCTTGTATTAACATACCTAACTCTGCGAATTTTTTTATTGAATCGTTGTTTAACTTTTCAAAGGAACTGATGGGGAAACATGAGTAATTTTCAATCCCCTCTTGTTTTATATCTGCAGAAACTTCCCGGAAACTTGTTGGATACTTCTGATGCAGTTCTAATCAAAATTCTTGATTACTAGGGAAGCTTCCAGCAAGTACTGAATATATTTTCATATTAATGTTAATGAGAGCGACATTTTCTCGAATGGCTATCGCCATCGGCCAGCTATTAATTTCAAATAATGTTGTTTGGCGAAAGTTACCAAACATTTGCAGTCACCTATTCTGTTTCACTATACCGTGGTTTTAATAGCTTTTCAAAGCTTGCTTTGTTGAATAAGAGAGTCGGTCGAGGGCTTGTGGTAATGAATCAACTTGATTTTACACAGAACTTTATAGCGGACAAGACTTTTGAACTCTCACCTTCTCAGAAGCTCAGGCAACAAAAAGTTAATGGTATTAGCCTAGTAATATCTGTGCAATTTCTGAGAAAGTGGAGACTAGTTCTCGTTCACCTACCATAACTAGACAAGCAACTGAGGTCATATACTTAATACGGAGATTTTTAAATGTCTACCTTGAAGTGATCTTGGCTCTAGTATCTGATGAAGTAGATTTCTTGCCCTCCCCAGCCAAGTGAGAAATAGGCCCAGTCTAAGTACGACAAGGGCTCCCGTTACGTCTAGGGGCATGTGTCCAAGCAATTGCTCCATAAATGACGTGAACTGTTATTGATGTGCCTTGGGAAATTACTGATGTGATTTAACATATCTTAATGTTCTTCTAACATTGTAAATCACTGTACTTCACTCAATTTAATATCTTGCAAAAATGAGTATTTTGTTTATAGTATACGTAAGGGTCACTTTAACAATTTGTGAAGCCATTGCACGTCAATCGCTGGTGACATAACTTAAAAATAGAGGGGCATCAATAGATACCGTGACAATATTAAACTGATTACAGCCTTCCGGATAAGTTTAAGTCGTCATTGGTGCATCAAGTGGGGACAGTTTGAAATGAGAGGGCAGTAAAAACTCCTTCACTGAGCTCTATGGAATGATAAGTTTCAGGGTAGGCAGTTTCTAAACTAAAGAATCAGGAACCTATCCTATCGTACTCATTTCATGAATTTGAGAATCAAGAATCGAACTGATTCCCTTAAAAATTGGCTTGGAATTGAACCGGTTGAGTTCCTGATTGACCGGGAACTCAGGCCTAATTTTAAGTAGTATGACTATATTATGAGGAAAACATTTCATGTGATAATCTGCGGCATGGTGGTTAAAGCCTCCCAACATATTAATCTCTTTGAAAAAATTGGGAATCGAACCAGTCAGGTCAACTCTTTAATTTTTCTCCCATCAACGATCATTATTGGAAGGCCAAACCATATAATTGGAAACCTTCTACTTATCATCAGTCAATTTTTTTTTTTTTTTAAATTATATGTTGAATGGATCAAGTTACCCCACCCTTACTTACCATGTCACATGAATTTTGGACTTAATTGAATCTTTTAAACCAATGCTAGATAAGATTATAAAAAAAGTGGAAACATAAGTACTGATGTCAGTGTGGATAATAGTAATTGTTGAAAATGACAACAAAATGTTTTTTTGGTGACAACTAAAAATTAATAGTTGAATATTATTAATTTTTCACAAAACATAAGACAATGATCATTATTAGTAGGTTTTAGCAATATATTTGGGAAGATTGTACTGGTCATCAATTATTTTTCGATGGAATGAATTAATTAACCCCTCCCTTAATTAACATATTAAGTAAAATATAGACTTGATTGAGTCTTTTTAAGTCAATACTAATTAAGGTTATCAAATAAAAATCTCGTTAGGCATTTGAGTTTTCTATTTTCAATGCTTAATTGAATTGTGACATATGCCTTAAGTGAACTGAAAATATTAATTTTCAGCATTTGCGGTTATGAAACACACCTTTACTAGTTAGGATTTTGCCATAAGAAGCCCTCTAAATACTTGTTAAGCAACTGAATAAGAGGGGAAAAGTATCAAAAAAGTTATAAACTTATTATATTGATACCAATTCGTCCTAAACTTTTTAATTGAATCAATTCAGTTCTAAACCTTTTTACATCGTTACCAATTCAGTCCATTTGGCCAATTTTAGCTTGCCGGCGCTAGTGTGAACATCGGCCGGTGACCGAACGCCGACGTGATTTTTTTAATATTTTTTATTATTTTTTTGAATTTTTTCTTTTTCCTTTTTCTTTTATTTTTCATTTTCTTTTCTTCCTTCTTCCTCCTTGGACTATTCCGGCAATGGCCGGCGAGCCTTGTCGGCCATTGGGCAAGGGCTTTGTGGCCCTTACTCAGCCTCGCCTAAGGCCGTAGGTGAGGTGGCTTCGCCCAAATTTGGGTGAGGGCGAGGCCAACGCGGCCCTCGCCAGGCCTTGCCGTGGGTGAAGGCGACCATTGCTAGGTCGGCGTGCTTGGCAATGGCCACCTTCACCCACGGCAAGGCCAAGGCGAGGCTGGCCTTGCCTAGATCTAGGCGAAGTCGCCTTGCTGACGGCCTTGGGAGAGGCTGGGCGAGCACTGCGACCCTCGTCGGCGGTAGGCTCGGGCTTTAAGGCTCTTGCCCAGTGGCCGGCAAGCCTCCGGTGAGGCTTGCCGACCATCGCTGGAACAATCCAAGGAGGAAGAAGGAAGAAAAGAAAAGGAAAAAGAAAAAAAGAAAAAGGAAAAAATTCAAAAAAATAATAAAAAATATTTAAAAATTGCCATGTCAGCGTCCAGTCATCGGTCGATGTCCACGTCAGCACCGGCAGGTCAAAATTGACTGGATGAACTGAATTGGTATCGATGTAAAAATGTTTAGGATTGAATTTGTCCAATTGAAAAGTTTAAGACCGAATTGGTACTAATGCAATGGGTTTAAGAATTTTTTGGTACTCTTATCGAATAAGAGAAATTCACAATTTTCCATATGCTTATCATGTTGGTGATACGCAAAATCAATGCTTTCAAGATAAATTATTTCGTTATTGGACGGCTGACTTTTGAGCCAGCATTTGAGACTTGGCACTTCCAAAGTTGCAAAATTAATTTAAGACACTACATGGACAAGCGTCGAATATTGGACATTCAAATTCATAGTTCACCCTATAGGACTCTCTAGTATCAAGAGCAAGCAGATGATGGTAACTACCAAGAACACCCGGGGAACACTGTCGATAGTTCAAGGATATAAATAATTTAACTAGGTTTATCGTACAAAAATTGACCTGATCTCCCTTTTATGCAATCAAGCAAAACATGAGACTTGACATTTGCCAGAAAGTTCAGTTCTGCAAGAAAATTACTCATGCCCGGTAGCTTACTACAGAAAAGCCGTAGCTGCAAGAGCTGACGGCCAGCATCAGAGACATCTCAAACCTGGAGTAAGTATTATATAACTGGAGCTACGGCTTTTCAATAAGAACTCATAACTGGTTGAATCTTGACCGTTCTGCCTGAGCCAACCATTGGATACATATAGTGAGCCTTACGAGATCGGGACAGGGTTGAATCCCTCTTATTGTAATTCTAATTATCCTACTCCGATGAAATTTCCTGACACCGATGAAAAAGGGCCATCGTAAAACGAGAACAAAGTAATTAGTTCCAGTACATGGTTTAGGTTTCAGGGATCACACAACAGAGGACGAGCGAGAGCAATTACAGAAGACTACATATTTACTGAATGGCTTACTAAAACATCACGTACGCCCTATTCATACAGCATCAAGAGACACAATTCAAACCCTTGTTGCCTTATCTAATATCACCTAATAGCTACCTCCAAATAGTATGAACATGGTTTTGACTGCTCCTAAATGTCATTTACAGACAAGACTCGCAGCCACAGCAACCTTACAACACATTCACATTTACAAGTCATCAGTCACAAACACTCCGTAGGCTCACAGTTATTCACTAATATAGTACATTCACTTCCAACATGGTGGGAACTCGTTGCTCCTCATGCTAGTGCCTTGGGTGGAAGCAACATCTCTCTGCACGGATCTCTCGATTAACTGGACGTCCCAACCCTCATCTCTCCAGTAGCCATAATATATTTCTGGAACACGTGCAACTTTCTGAAAGTCATCATCTTGTCCATCTTGCACAAGCTTCTTGACGAGCTCATCTGGCATATCGAAAATCTCCAGCACTTTCAGCCTTGTCAGGTGTTCAATACCTGATGGAAGCTTCTTTAGTAACTTGCAACGCTGAATGATAAGCTTCTCAAGAAAAGGCATTGCTCCCTTCTCCACTTCTACGCACCTGAGTTCGTCAAAATAATCAAGACCCAGAGTCCTCAGCTTCTTAAAGGTTTTTGCTTTAAAGCACAACGAGCTTCCCTCGTAAACCTGAAGCAACTCAAGATGCACAAGATTGGGCAGATTTTGGAGAGACACGAGAGGATCATCCTTTAGGCGACTGCACCTCAGGTGCAATTTCATCAGGCTACTGAGAGAGGGTAGCCAGTGTGGTAAAGCCCCTAGGCGTCCTCTCAAGTAGATTCTCTGAAGGAATGAAGGTGGACTAGAGAGGTGTTGCAGATCAATAATTTCATTGTCATCAACAGAAGCTATAGATATTGCTTGAAGCCGGGTTAGTTTGGAGATTGACAAGCACAAATCCCTTCCGTCTTCTTTTCTAAGTTTCAGAATGGCCAACCTATCCAGTTGTGTCAACAATCCAAGTTCTCTTATCACACTGCTGCTATTCTCATCATTTGCCTCTAAATAACAGAGCTTTTGAAGGGATTGCAAAGCCCCTATTCCCCTAAGGGCCTTAAAGCCGAATTTGGAGGATGAATAGGACACATTCTTGTAGCGATAAACGAGGAGATGACGAAGGCGTTGGAGTTTCAAGATCTCAACAGGCAATTCGGTGACATTTGTGTGTTTAAGGTCTAGAGTCTCCAAGTTTTGAAGCTTCCCAATAGAACTTGGAATTGTACTCACCTCAGTGAACCTGAAACTTAGATATCTTAGATAACACCAATCAGCAACTTGAGCGGGGAACCTTGTCAAAGGAGCTGCTTGCATATCCAAAACAGTGAGCAGTTTCATATCACTAGCTAAAACTGAATTCATTACTGATTTATCTACCCCAAATATATATAAAGAGCGAAGCTGAGACAAGGACCAGTTCCGTGGCAGAGTTTGGAGGGTGTTCTGTATTGACAGTCGACGGACTTTGTCTGGCCATTCACGATTTTCTTCTTTTGCTATTTCTGCAAAGCCCTGATCGGTTGACCTTGAAGTGATAATGTCCCGCAGAAAATCATGGATGCGGCAAGTCTTGACCCTTCCATCACTTCGTTCAGAAGCCACCTCAATCAGGCTTCTGTTCAACAGCTCCACAAAGTAGTCCTTAGCAACTTGTTCAAGGGTCTTTCCTTCTTTCTTTTCAACAAATCCTTCTGCGATCCATAACCGAATCAGTCTCCTACGCTTGATGGGGTGACCCTCGGGAAATAAACTTAAGTGCAAGAAGCAGGCTTTCAAGTAGTATGGCAGATCATTAAAGCTAAGGGAAAGAACTCTCTTCAAGTTTTTGAGTTTGTCGTTGCAGTCAATCTCACTACGAAGACTGCGACAAACCAATTCCCATTCATCTATCCGGTGCCTGTCTTTTGTAGCCAAAACACCACTGATAGCCACTATAGCAAGCGGCAGTCCTTCACACTTCCTCAAAATAAACTCACAGGACTCCTTTAGATGAGAAGGGCAAGAATTCACCTGAAATGTCTTCTTGCAGAAAAGCTTCCATGAGTGTTCTACGGGCAGAGGCTCCATCTTGTAGACCTTCCCCTTGAATTCTCGGCAGGAGGTGTATGCTAGATCAGCATTCCGGGTTGTGATGATTATTCGGCTGCCGCACGTGTTCTTAGGCAGTGCGTGTTTGACGGCATCCCATTCGTCAATCCTCCATGTGTCATCTAGAACAACCAAATACCTCATTCTCTGTAGCAAGTCCTTGATTATCATCTTCAGCCAGTATATATTCGTGGTCTCCGCACCAGAAGGAATTGGTTTTCTGATCACTCTTATAATTTGCCGAAGCATGTCGTGGAGGAGCTCTCCTATATTTGGCGAGCCAGAGAAAGTGATCCTAGTACATATTGTAAAATGTTTCTTCACCTCTGGATCTTCATAAACTTGATTTACCAGTGTGGTTTTGCCCAATCCTCCCATCCCAACGACAGAGATAACTTGACGCTTAGAAGTGCCCTCAACCAGCCACCCAATCAGCTGCTTCTTCGGCTCTTCAATGCCCACAAGCTCAGTTTTGTCTAAAAAGAAGGCATTATCTTGGTGTTCTTGCCATGTGTCGTCAGAGTAATTGAAGCCTGGGCCATGTTCAGCTTTACTAAACTTGTAGCGTAGCCTCTGGTGACCATCACATACGCTTTTGATTCTGGAGTTGATGTTCTGTATCTCCAAAATGGTTCGAGATCGAGCTTTCATGTTCTTTACACAGCAAGATATCTTAGAGAGAAGACCAGCAAACCCAACCCCATGATCATGTGCCGAGAGAAGTTTGAACTTGTCGAGAGCATCTTCTGTGTCATATGCAATCTCCCTTAGCTGCTTTACCCATACTTTGACTTCCTCGTCGCTCTCTTCCAGGGAATCTGCGACCCTCAGGTACGCCCTTATGCATTCAAACTGTCCTCTCACTGAGCTAACAACTTCCTCAGCATCTCTGAAGAGTTGCACTTCATTCTCCAGAGAATTTGTGAGCTTGTCAATAACGAAGTTTACAGCAGCTTCTGTCATGCTCTAATGGTGCATGTGCAGAAGTTGAGGATTGTAATTCTGCCAGTATCCTTTACATAGTGGCTCCAAAAGTTGGGGAGTCCAATGTGGAAATGGTGAATCATATGATGTCCGTGCTGAATTTTATGTTTTGTGTATCTTTCCTGATGGTCCACATCTGCTATAGAATTGAGCAAACTATAATATTTAGTCCTTTTCCGAACGCAGTAATTGTTATTCATTCCTACCATGGGCTATTTAATTTGTTCGATTTTTGTAGAAATACCTCTTATGGTGAGAATTTCTCAATGTTTCAATCTTTCTAATGAAGTAAGGTAGAACACCCCAAATCTTACAAGAATAGGGGTAATGACATGGCCGTTCTTCCACCTAAAGGATGCAGTCTCTAATCACCCAAAACAAACTCCCAAAATTCCCCTCGTGATAATGCTCTTACTCTAATGACCACTAACTGAGGGACTTGAAAAAGAAGAAAGATGAATGGTATGAGTAACCACAATCCAGTGAATAGTGCATATATCTTCTAGAAAACTATAACAAACTTACAATAAGATAATAAATTATATATGCTTCAAATACCTATATTTATAGTAGGAATATACATTTCACAATAATATCAAAACAAATATTAAAAGTCAAGCCAATTGATCAATCTCGTCAAAATCACATGCCAATTGTCAATTCCGTTAGTCAAACTTGTCTAACATCATACACCATTGGTCCATTCCGTTGGCCAATCTTCTACTCAATTATCAACATGGCCTGGCATAATGCTCTGTGGCAATAAGACCAACTTTCTCCTATTAGCATAGTCTCCACTTATATTGCTGATGGTTAGCCCACATGAATATCTCAAATTAGTATGCAAATACCCACAAGTCTCTTATTAGGCTCACATCGATATTGAGTATCAACACTAGTTCACAACATCTTCCACAATCTACAAAACCAAATCCAAAAACCATTTCATATAACAAAATACGTTTTCCAAACTTTTTTAAACTTCATTTCGTAAACCAGTTCATAAATCAGTATATAACATTTCATAAATTAGGTTCACGAATCAACATATAACCTTTCGTAGCAACTTTCAAAAAACATTCGGCAAACCTTTTACAAGTACAAAGTCGTAGTAAATGCTTGATGCAAATGTTATGTAATAAAACATGCTTTTAATAATATATTGAATCTATATGACTTTCAACACTTGAATTCATAAATTCAAAGAAGAGATGGCACCGCTCACCTGGAAATGCCCAAACCAAACAACGCGTAGCTAAACAAGCCGACAATCTCATAATCCTATCAATTTAAGCGAGAATCAATATTGAAACCAAGGAAAACACTACCTCAACTAGAAAATGGCTTAACTACACCTAAACAATGACAAAAAGACTCCTACACGCTAACAAATCGCTCACTCGAAGTGATTATTCAAACCTCAACACAATGTGAAACTCGGTCTTGACATCCTAAAATTTTGCTCGACTAAATTGTTGCTTAAAATCAAACTCCATCAAATCGCATGGCTCTTAGATGGCACGATCCACCATTCTCATGAAATCTCGAAACTCCAATTCTGAAAACTGTCCTAATTGGATGAATGAGGAGTATGAGCACTTACCAGAAGTTGTGATACACAATCAAATCGGCTTGGCAAGGTCCCCGTAATATGTACGTGCAAAATCCTTTCTCTTTTCCCCTTTCTTCTTTCTTTCCTTTCTTTCCCTGTTTTTCGGTCGTGGTCTGCTTTTGTTGACTTTTCAACCCATTTTCTCCTTTTTTTTATTCTTTTTTTTTCACTTCTGACTTGTTGACCGGCACCATTACATCAAATAACTCGATTTGCACTTCCACTTTTAGGTTTTGGAAACGATTGGCCTGGTTCTAATAAAAATCACTGACTAGGCAGCCCCACTGCAGGTTTTGAAGAAAATGTCATACCGATGTTGCTGGAGTATACTATTTAAGCATTTCCATGAAGGCTCGCTGTGAGTTCGTAATAATTTTTTGTAGTCAAGTTAATTGAATCTATCTTGTGGGCTATCGCTGTTTCAGCTCAGCATACCGATGCAGTGAAGACTTTCTCAAGCTTGCATTAAGCATAAGTTTGGCATGAGGTCAGGTTTGAGCTGATGAAACAATCTAAGATCAGGTCATATGTGAAAAATTGATGGTGAAGACTTCACAACAATCATCTTTTCAGAACCTCAATGTGAATGATCCTCCCCCTGAAACAGGAGGTAACCCAATCAGCACAATCTATGAACCGAACAACCTCCAAGCTTGTACAAGTTACCCCATCTCCACAAATGCGCCCCGTCTTGGCAACAAGCCAGTTCCTCAACCACCATACGCCCTCCACAATTCGGGATACAGCGTTTACCTACAAATCTCTGAGCAATTTCTTCCGTTCAACAGTTTCCACTGTCATTAGCATTTCGTGGAAATTACATGATCAAGTGGTTACTTCTTTTGGTTGATTGACAGGAATTCAATCGTCTTTACTTGAAGACATCCATTAAACCCGTTGCTTGATGGGAAATTGGGGGGAAATTCATCTAAAATGGTTAAAATAAGTAACTGAGGTCACATACTTGAAATTTAACAGTTTCCCATTTAATTTATCAGTGCTTTATGAGATTCGATCGTCATTGAATAAGCTAATAACAGGATTCTCCATCAAACTTCCTGACAAATACTTGGGTTTTGGTCTCCAAGAAAGCTCTTGTTCTTGTACAGTCGAGAGAACTGGACCAAGCCTGAGTGGGACAACAGCATTTCAAAAAATGGAAAAGGACATTAATGATACGACTGAGCTACTAAAATATAAGCAAATTGTCACACTGCCTTGTCATCACTAGCAACATAAAACTTTAAAAACTGGGTCACACCAATACATCTTAAAGAAATATTAGAGTATTGACGAATGCATCGCCGTCTATTCGGTGGAGTTGATTTGGATCCCACGAGGGTGAAAAAGCTACTTTTACCAGCACTAATCCACTGATTCAACGCACCACACCCGAAACAAGAAAACAATTCCAAGGCGCATGTGCTGAGTCACTCACCTTTGAATTTACAATGTCTTCCATTTTGTACCTTCTTTTTGGTCTCCCAATTGGCATTTTATTGGACACTTGGTGGACATATTTGCAAGGAAAAGAAGGGCCCGCCAATTGAAAGCCCTGCTAGAATCTCAAAGAATGAATTCTTCCAAGATTCACGGTGACCTTTGAAAATGAGCTTGATCGGCGATGGCAACATCTAGACTTGACCATTCCCAGCTCCAAGGGATTTGGATGATCATCCTTAACAAATGCAAGCAAACTTCCTCCCGGTTACATGGTTGCCTGGGACGTACACGTTACTCAAATCATATACTGTATCTCTTTTCCCGCTATGTGCGTAATCACTTTTAGACAAAAACCTGTAAAAAATTCTGAACTATGTTCTCATGGAAGATACCTCTAAGTCTCGGGAAAGAAGAATTACTTCGATTTTGTGTGGCACCGGAAGAGATAAAATTACCAAAGGAATATATTCATCGTATTCAAAAGTTGCTATAATATTTTTCCTTCCAAATGATAGCATTACTGCTCTCTCTTTGCATGATTTTACTTGTAAAGTATCTTTGGACCATTCACAAACATGTCATAGTTATGCATGTCATATTATGAAGCATCTCTCCATTCCTTTCTTTAGTAGATGTAATATCTCCTACAAAATGTTTAAAAATGGTAAGTATTAAGGTGTCAACTGCATTCAACTCATTTTGAACATACTTCATTCCATCTTCTCCTACTAAATAGGCTTTTTCATTTCCATGAATGACGATCGAATTCGATGGCTGTGAGTTTGCAATAATTTTTTCTAGTCAAATTTGTTTAAACTATTTTACATGCTATCACTACTTGAGGTCAGCATACCGTTGCATTGTAGGCTTTAAAAAGCTTGCATTTCTAGGTATAAGTTTGGATCCTGATCTTAAGTTGTTTCATCAACTTAAGATCAGGTCTTATGTTAAAATTTGATGGTCAAGACTTAACAGCAATCGCCTTCTCCGGACCTCAAGCTGAACGATCCTCCCCCTGAACCTGGAGGAAACCTGATCAGCACAATCTGCAAACCGGGCAACCTCCAAGCTTGTACAAGGAACCCCATCTCACGAATCCGTGCCATCTAGGCAACAAGCCAGTTCCTCTACCACTATACGCCCCCATGATTCAGGATACCACTTTTATTTACAAGTCTCTCCACAATTTTTGTCGTTCTACAGTTTCCACTGCCATTAGAATTTTGCTGGAAAGTACAAGATCAATTTTTTTTTTTTTTTTGGCCAAAACATAAAAAATCAATTGGTTACATCTTTTGTTTGATTGCTAGGAAACTATAACGTCTTGATTACATAATCGAAAGTCCAATAAACCGTTTCTTTCTAGGAAATCAGGGCGAAATTCATCTAAAATGATTTAAAATAAGTGATTGAGGTCACATCGTTGAAATTCAAAACTTCTCTTTTTAATTTTTGTGTGCTTTACGAGATTGGATCATCATTGTATAAGCTAACAAGCTTCCTAATAAATACATTGGCGTTATTCTCCAAGAAAGCTCTTGACGCTTGTGCAGTCGACAGAACTTGACCAAGTCTGAATGGGACAACAAATCGAAAATGGCAAAGGACCCCTTGTACAGTAAAGAGAACTAGACCATGTCTGAGCCAGACAACAACAAATCAGAAATGGAAAAGGAATTTAAGTACAACTGAGCTACTAAAAGAAAAGCACAGTCACTAACGACATGAGACTTTAAAAACAGGGTCGCACCAATAGATATTCAAAGTGTCTACGAGGATAAGAACACGAGTTAGGTGGAGTTAACTTGGATCCCATGAGGATGAGAAAGCTGCTTTTACCAGCAACCAACCCACTGAATGAAGACGCCGTACCTGAAACAAGAAAACAATTTCAAGGCGCATGTTCCGAGTCACTCGTACCTTTGTGTGAATTTACAACGTCTTCCGCTTTGTATCTTCTTTTTCGGCCCAGTTGGCATTTTATCTAATGGTTGGTGGGCATACTTTTGAGGAAAAGCAGGGCCCTTCATATTTAAACACCAAACGACAATTTCAAAGGATGAATTCTTCCAAGATTCCAAAAAGTAAATGAATCTGTCTCTATTAAATTAGATTCTTGGTAATCCTTGAAATGAGCTTGATCAATGATGGCAACATCTAGACTTGACCATTTCAAACGCCACGGGATTTGTATGATCAATTTAACAATTGCAAGATGGTTTCCTCCTGGTTGCAGTTGCCTGGGACGTACACGTCACTCCAAGCAGAAATTATATTGTTCTCACTGTGCGTACGTAAATTAATTTTCGATAAAACCCATGAAAATTCTAAATTATGTGTTTTTTAACAGATTTCACCTAAAATTTTCAAATATCTTAAAATCTCCTAAATGATACCTTGGGATAAATGTCCTCTATCGCCACAAACTTCCCTAAGTTTAGTAATATTTCATCGAAACTTCCGATATTGTCCTTTCAATTCTTTTCGTCAAAACTTTTCAATTGTTTAGGATGATTGGCTTTAATGTCAACGATTTCCGCCAAAACTGATTGGAAAGATTATATTAACGATAAAAGATTTATGACTAAATTAGTAAAAGTAAAAGTTTAAAGTTGAATATACTGCTGTACAGTAGGTTTAGGATTTTTTGAATAATTTTCTCTCTAGAAAGTATGCTTGCTATTATGATAAATTTTTCATGTAGAAGTTCTCTAGTTAAGTAATCTGTTCAGGAATTTGATCGTGAGAATTAATTACTATAATTGTATTGTTCTATTACAGCATTCACTTTATTTCTAATGTGGCAGATTTCTTATGTTCTTTCTTGCCACTCACTTTATATGGTAATGCTTTCTTGTTCTTTCACCGTTTTAATCGAACCACAATTGAATAAACTGATCTCTGTATATTTCATCACGATAAGTGCATTAGAAATCCTAAAAATTATCATAAAAATGCAATTGAGTCCTAAAAATTTTAAAAAAGTGCAATTAAGTCTTAAAACTTATTATGAAAGTTTAATCAAGTCCTAAAACTTTTAAAAGGTTTAATAAATTTCTAAAACTTGTCTCGAAAGTGCAATCGAGTCCTAAAACTTCTAAAAAATGCAATCAATGGAATGACTTAGATTGAACCATTTTCATAAATTTTATGATTTGATTGCACTTTTTAAAAGTTTTAGGACTTAATTGTACTTTGTAACAAGTTTAGGACTTAATTGCATTTTGTAACAAGTTTTAGGACTTAATTGCACTTTTTAAAAATTTTAGGACTTAATTGCATTTTCATGACTAATTTTAGGACTTCCAATGCACTTATCCCTATTTTTTCATGGAATACCAGTACATTGGAAGTCCTAAAACTTGTCAAGAATGCAATTTAGTCTGACAACTTTCAAAAATTGACTTGTTACGAAAGTATAATCGAGTCCAAAAACTTTCAAAAAATGCAGTCAAGTTTTAAAATTTGTCAAATTGATCAAATCAAGTCATTTTGTCAATAGAATTATTTGATAATTTTAGTACTAATTTGTACTTTCATGACAAACTTTAAGACTTGATTGCACTTTTTAAAATTTTTAGGATTTAATTGTATATTTTTAAAGTTTTAGAATTTAACTGTACTTTCATGATAAGTTTGTAGGATTTTGGTGTACTTATCTCATATTATTTGTTTTACTCTTGGGAGAAACCAATAAAAAAATTTCAGTTTTATTTTTTGTTTCATTATAATCTGCGTACCAGAAATTTTTTTTCTCTCGTGGATCGTATGTTTCGCAAACCCTTTTGTATTTCCTTCAATGTTTTACGAAAAGAAATGTTCTTTTAAGGATCCGTTCGTTTCGCGGAAAATGGGCAATTTTCGGAAAATATTTTCCCAGAAAATCATTTTCCAGAAAATGACAATATTTTCTAGTGTTTGGCTTAAACCTGAAAATGTTTCGGAAAATATTTTCCGGTGTTCGGTAAGAAAAATATTTTCCACTCATAAAATTAGCGAATGCGAGCGCCAAGCTCGAGGGTCACCGAGATTGATGAGCATGAGTTTGAGATCAACAAGCTTGATGTTCTCCTAGTCCGACGACTAGCCAAAAGAAAGAAGATAAGAAACAAAGAAAAGAAAAAGGAAAAGGAAATTAAAAATAATTCACAAATTAAAAAAGAAAAATAAAAAAAATATTTGAATAGAAAAAGAAAAGAAGAAGAAAGGGGAGGAAGAAGTGAGGATTTGTAATGGTGTAAGTTAAGAGAGATCAAGTGAGGAAAATGTTTTCCATTTTTAAGTAGAAAATATTTTCCCCTACTTTAGAAAACTTTTTTCTTTTAATGAAAAATATTTTCCCAAAGGAATTCATTTTCTGTGAAACGAATGTCGGAAAATTCGAAAAGCGTTTTCTCGGAAATTATTTTCCGCGAAATGAATGAAACCTAAGACTTTTGTGATTTATCTAAAAGGATACTGTTGATAAACTCATTTGAAATGTCCAATATTTCGAAAACTTAATCTATTATTTCAAATTTGTATAAATGTAGGGGCCATATATTCTGACATCTCCATAGAGAGGCCAATAATAACTTCTATAAAATTAATAATGATCATATATATATGACTTTTCGAAGAGTGTATGTCAACTTAAAAGAAATAATTAATGGGCAATGCTATAATTCTTTATATGGTCGTAGTTATATATTGTCATGACCGAACCAACCCATAGAAGCTTCGTTTGGCTCTTTTGTAGTTTGTCAAACCGTTCATCTTATCATCTCCTGCCATTGCGTGCTCCATTGAAACCATCTTAATTTACAATAATATAGATTGATTGATTTGCTAATATTATAATTGCCAAAATGTAATTCACCCAATTTGATTGTTTTATTGTTTGTGGTCCTCACATCTCATATGCATATCGTTTTGTCTTTCTTGTGCAGTATCAGGCAGGTCGTTGGGTGGGTTGCCTTGGGATATTACAGGATTGGGGTCCGTCATCTAAGTTCTAGGACAAGGAGAACGACGGACATCGAGACCTTCGACGTCATTTGGGTGAAGCACTGCCTTTACAGCATCGTCTACGGATGTCCAAAACTGAGGTTATGATCCCAGGAGGAGTGAGCGTCGATTTTAGAGGAAAGGATGTAGATAAAGGTTAATATCACGAAAAATCTAAATTGATAGACTCGTAACAATTTTACTTTGAACTAATTTTTGACGACTAAAAACTTCAAATTTGTACATTTATGATAAATTTATCATCAGTTGGTTTCCATTACATTAAATTAATGTTACGAAAAATCATAAATTGATACATTTATGACAAATTGAAAATAAAACTCTAAATTGATATACGCATCAACTATCACGTGTCATCCAACTCAGTAATTTAATAGTAAAATTTAATGAAGACCAACGAAGGGCAAATCCGTTACAGTTGTACCGGTTTTGGATTTTTTGTGGCCAAAAATTAATTGGGTAATTTGTTGTAGATGTACAGGTTGGGATTTCCTGTGGTATTTTGTAATGACTCGGGCCCCATTGTGTAATATTTGTTTATGCAGATTAGATGAACCCAAGCGTCCCATGACTCCCCCCTAAGCGTTCCCATTCCCTGCGCAAGTCCGGGGACTGCGGACGCACCGCCATCCCTCCTCCCCACGCATTGTCGCTTGGGCAGTCATACTCTCCACCCCTTAGGAAGGGCACGTCTGAGTACGGTAGATGCACCGCCATCCCCTCCTCCCCACGCATTAGGAGCCCTTTCCATTCCCTGGGCACGTTTGGGGACCGCGGACGCACTGCCATCCCTTCTCCTCGTACATTGTCGCTTGGATAGTCACACTCTCCACCCCTTAGGAAGGGCACGTTTGGGCACCGTGGATGCACCGCCATCCCTCCTCCCCGTACATCGTCGCTTGGGCTTGTCACATTCTCTACCCCTTAGGAGCACGACCATCCTCACTGTGGCCCTACACGTGGTGGGGAGTAGGCTTTGATACCATTTGTAACGATCCGAGTCTTATTGTGTAATATTGTCCGCTTTGGACACTGAGTCCTAATGGCTTTAAAACACATTACACAAATTAGAGGGACCTAAGTCTTTATAAACTAACCCCAGGACTCCCCTCTAAGCGATGTGGGACTAGAGAGGGACCCTTTCCCATTCCCTACCGTACGTCCGGGGACCGAGGTGCGGACGCACCGCCATCCCTCCTCCCCGCGCACCGTTGCTTGGGCTGTCACAGTCGGAATATTATATATCTAACACATAATCAAGGGAAGTTGCAAAGGAACTTTTGTGTTTTATTTTATTATAGTATATTTTTATCTGAATCCAGGTATAGCTAATTTAAATGTGCTTGTTGTGAGTTCACAATCCAGAGATTTTCTCCGTGTAGTTTAATAAAATATATTTCAACTACCAATTCCTGCTTGATCACACCATTATCGACATAAACTTTTCTTATAAAACTGCATTGCGAGGTATAATAGCTGATTTTGACTAAGATTGATGGAGGAAAGTTTCAATCAATTCAGAATATAATGTTAGTCAAGACTTCATCATAATCAAGACTTCGACACCTGAGGCTACAACAATTCATCTGCGCCTGAATATTCAAGCGAAATTTGCAGACTTATCACTGAGTACCACAAAAGCCAAATTTATTTTTTGACCAGGTTACCTGAAGGAAACTCAAGCAACATTTCATAGCTAAGAAGTAAAAGAATTAATCAACTGCAGTGAGGGGATGAACAAGCAAATGAGCGCAGATTATTAACGAACTTCACTGTACACTGCTCTGATTTTCTCGTGACATTACCCTGCCGTATCATCTCAAATGTGAAATGGTCAAGATTGAAATCTATAGCGATATATATGTCTTGTTCTTCTACTGGCGAAGGAGAGGGCCGGAATTTTGAGAGGAAAAGCAACACCTATCTGTTGGAGAAGGGATCTGATTGAACTTGAAGATTGATTCATCAAATCATATATAATCGTAGATACACTTTACTTTAGGAAAATTAATATGTTGTAAATATTCTTTGATTCATTTATTGCACTACAAATACCTGTACATTGATATGCAGAGATATACAGAATACAGTAAATTCCTCTCTACCCTCTCGAATCTTGTCATGGTATCAGAGCATTCGGTTCTGATATAGCTTCCGCAAAATCGTTCGAATTGCTCCTTGTTGTTGCAACGCTTTGCCTGCAAAACAGAGCTCTCTTTTTTATTGCCTTCGATTGTTTTCTGGTTCTTTGCTACAAATCAGTACCTGCAAAGCAAAATCAGCACATCGAAAGGAATTCAACGCTGCATCATGCAGAACCCAGACGGTAAAGAAGTCACCCTACCTGCATCCACCGGTTCAGGGGTCATCCTACCCGCATCTATATCCGACCAGGTCTCGGAAGAAGTTGAGCAAACTACTCAACACCCACCAACTCCAATTACAAGCCAGCCCTCCGCTTCAATCCAATGGCCATACATGCCATGGGTTCCTGTTCAGGGGTCATGGACTGTCGGAACCAGTTAGTGAATTCCTAGACCTGACCAACAGTGGGATTCACAACAACAGCCGAACCCAAATGGAGATCTGGGTCAAAGACCCGAATTCATTCCGAGTGGAATGCCGTCAAACCCACATGGAAATCCTTATACTAATTCTTACCCGAATTTTCCACCGGGGTTCGTTTCGATTTCTTTCCCGAACATCACCGGTCGTCCAGAACCTGGCGACTCGCTATATACTTCATCAGCTGATGGCCCGGAATTGAAGTTGATCACACTCCAACTTGCTGGACCAGACCATTACTTGACATGGGCAAGGGATTTTCGCCGGCCTTTAGTTACAAAAGACAAGGACAGATTCCTTGATGGATCCGTCCCTCTTCCGGCCGACGATCGCATGCAACGCCACTGGCGGAAGTGCAACCACTTGGTACGAACCTGGATCGGGAATTGTTTGACGGCAAAGGTTGCCGCCGGACTTCCTCCTACAAAAGATGCAAAAACAATGTGGGAAAACATTTGAGAAATGTATGGGAACTCGATCGGGTTAAAGTTTTCTCTTTGACCCAAGCCCTCTCGGAACTGAAGCAAGGGAACCTCTCGGTTACCGCTTGCTTCAACCGCCTATCAGCACTTTGGAATGAGCTTGACGCCGCGGAGGAGCAGCTCGAAGGTCCAGAGACGACAATCAGGCAGTATAGAGAGATTAAAGAAAGGGAGAAGGTAACTCGCTTCCTATTAGCCCTAAATGACAGTTGGATACCTTTCCGCTCACAGATCCTCGCCATGGAGCCGGTGCCGCCGCTCGGTCGCATTTTTCAACTTGCTGTCTAGGAAGAAAATCAGCGTCTTGCGACCACCGGACAAGAAAGGGGAGGAGAGAGCATCGTGCTTGCAGCACCCGGGAAGAACTCAGGCCGTCCCCATGGTGTTTTTCGCGCGTCTCAGCGAGGAAGCAGCTTCGGATCTCACTCGGGAGGGAGTGCTCGAGTAATAGAAGGGGGAGAGGAAGAAGAAGATTTTTTTGGTAACCCTAATCGATCCAACGGTCAAGATCAGAAGCAGGGATCAGACGGTCCTCGTGCTTTCCGCATTGACAGTGGAGATTATAGGCGTAGAAGAGCATCCAACAGCCCTTATCTCGTGCGATCCGATGGCCACGATCAGCACCGCCCACTTGGATCTGACGGCTCCTATGCTGCGCGATCTGACGGTCCAGATCAGCGCAGATCACACGGATCTGACGGCCTTTATTCCCTGCCCTATGGTGCCGAATTATATAGAGGGGGAGGACAAAATTCTAAATTCAAGGGTAAGTATTGTGAATATTGTCGTCGTCCACATCATACTATTGAAACATGTTGGAAATTACACGGTAAGCCTGCTGATAAAGAAAAGAAAGGGAAAGAATTTTCTGCCTATCAGGTATCTGCACATGGAAATTATCCAGCTCATTAGCCACTTACCCAGGATCAATATGAACAAATTATGAAGGCACTAAATCGGTTGAGGACAAATTGACAAGAGTGCCAATTTTTCAGGTACTTCATTATGCGAAACTAAGAATATTTTAGTTAATGCATGGATTATTGATACTGGTGCCAGTGACCACATAGTTTGCAATAAATGTCTATTTTATGATGTCCACACAAAGCCTAAATCCTCTATATCTGTTCTTCTTCCAAATGGAATTGTCACTGATGTCAGAAAAATTGGGACTGTATACCTTAGCAAAAATATTGTCCTAAAAAATGTGCTGTACATTCCTGAGTTCGAATTTAATCTCATATCAGTCTCCAAACTTTGCAAGGATAATCATCTTCAAGCCAATTTCAATTTTGAAAATTGTTCCTTTCAGGACCTTTCGACTGGGAAACCGATGGGCTTGGGTAGGATGGAACAAGGACTCTATTTTTGGGTCAATCTTTCTGGAAATTCTGATTTATCCATACCTTGTAGTGCTATTGCTAGAAATAAAATTTCTCTTTCTCATCAGTGTCTTGGTCATAGTGCTTGTTTTCCCTGTCCTGATTGTCAGATATGCCATTTGGCAAAACAAACACGAGCACCATTTCAAAATAGCACCTCTCGTGCCATCAATGTCTTCTCATTAATTCATATGGACATTTTGGGTCCTTACCACACACCACACCGTGATGGATCCCGATTTTTTCTAACCATAGTTGATGATTACTCTCGTGCTACTTGGATATTTCTCATGCAATCCAAGAGTCAGACTTTTTCATATTTGTCGAAATTCTTGTCCATGATCAAAAATCAATTCAATAGAGGTGTTCAAAGGATTCGAACAGATAATGGCAGTGAATTTTTCTCCAATGAATGTCAATCTTTTATGTCATCTCAAGGCATACTCCATGAGAGTTCTTGTGCATACACTCCCCAACAGAATGGTATTGTTGAGCGTAAACATCGACATCTTTTAGAAGTTGCCCGAGCACTAAAATATCAAGCTTCCATTCCTGAAAGTTTTTGGGGAGATTGTGTGGTCACAGCAGCTTATTTAATTAATCGCATGCCAACTAAAATATTGAAAGGACGCACTCCTTTTGAAATGCTTTTTGGCAAGGAACCGAAGATTGATCATCTTCGGGTATTTGGTTGTCTTTGCTATGTAACAAATATGAGACGTCATCATAAAATGGATCCTTGTGCTCTTCAATGCATTTTTATGGGATATCCAGCCTTGCAGAAGGGTTATCGTGTTATGGAGATATCTACAGGTCGATTCTTTGTTAGCCGAGATGTTGTTTTCCATGAAGATTTATTTCCCTTCCATAAGATGGTATCTTCACATGAGTCGTCGATATCTTCAACGAAAAATCGACAATTCTTATCAGTGGAAGATATATCTATGCAGCCACAACATTTTTGGGTTGCCACGGATCAGCCATGCTTTGGATCATGCCCTGTAGTGGTGCCTGTTGAATCCCCTCCTTCGCCTGTGGGGGATCCCCTGTGATGAATCCATCTACCATTTCATCACCTCAGCAAACTGATAGTGGGTCCTTCTCATCACCAATTACTGAACAAACATTCATTCCCATGCCCAGGCGCTCAAGACGAGAGGTGCGACCTCCCACATGGACAAAAGACTATATTTGTCCAACACTGGAAACACCAGGTACGCAATATCCAGTGTCTTCTTATGTTTCCTTCAGTAAATTATCGCCAGAGCACACATGCTGCATCAGTAGAATCTCAAAAGAACAAGAACCATCTTCCTATGAGGAAGGGGCATGTGATATTCGATGGCAAAAAGCTATGAAGGAAGAATTAGCTGCTCTTATAGCAAATGAGACTTGGGATGTTGTTCCTCTGCCTCCTCATAGAAAACCCATTGGCTATAAATGGGTCTACAAAATAAAATATTAGGCAGATGGTTCGATTGAGCGGTACAAAGCTCGACTAGTCGCTAAAGGATTTACGCAACGTGAAGGTTTTGATTATCATGAGACCTTTTCTCCTGTTGCTAAAGAAGTGACTGTTCATTCTTTTTTATCTGTTGTTGCAATGAGTAATTGGAATTTACATTAAATGGATGTGAACAATGCCTTTCTTCATGGAGACCTAGATGAAGAAATTTACATGGAACTTCCACAGGGATTACGTAGACAGGGGGAGACTCGAGTGTGCCGTCTCCGTAAATCCCTCTATGGACTCAAACAGGCTTCCCGACAATGGTATGCGAAATTCACTGCAACACTCACAAATGCAGGTTTTGTACATTCCAAATATGATTATGCATTGTTCACATGGACCAAAGGTACTTCATCAATCTACTTATTGATTTATGTGGATGATATACTCATTATGGGAAATGATGATGTCGCCATTCAGAAACTCAAGGGATATTTGCATATAATCTTTCATATTAAGGATTTGGGACCTCTCAAATATTTTATTGGTATTGAGATAGCTCGATCCAATGAAGGAATTTGTCTCAGTTAGAGAAAATTTGTCTTAGAAATCATATCAGATGCAGGATTATCAGGATGCAAGCCAGCTGCTATACCTATTGAGCAGAATGTCAAATTGACAACATGTGAATATGATGCGAACTCTCCCTCTCCAAATGATGATCGGTTGCTCAACGACCCATCAAGTTATCAGAGACTCGTTGGGAAATTGATTTATCTCACCATGACTAGGCCCGATATATGTTATGCAGTACAGATACTTAGTCAGTTTATGCATAACCCAAAGCGATCACATATGGATGTAGCACTGAAGGTTGTGAAGTATTTGAAAGGATGTCCGGGACTTGGAATTTTGTTGTCTCGCGACTGCAACATGAAGATAACGGCCTATTGCGACACAGATTATGCCACTTGTCCAATGACAAGAAGATCCATTACCGGTTTCTTTATTAAGCTGGGAAAGTCTTTAATTTCATGGAAGACAAAGAAGCAATCAACAGTTTCATTATCATCAGCTGAATCAGAATATCGAGCAATGGCGAAAACTGTGTGCGAGATAGTTTGGATTCGAGGGTTACTTTCAAATCTGGGTGTGCAAGTCAACGGTGCAAGTGAATTGTTCTGTGACAATGACGCGGCTCTTAAATTGGCTGCAAATCCGGTCTTCCATGAGAGAACAAAGCACATCGAGGTTGACTGTTATTTTACTCGAGAGAAAATTCGGGAAGGAATCATTGCCACTCGAGGAATCTCAACTATGGAACAACTTGCAGATATTTTCACTAAGCCCCTTATGCCAGAGACAGCACATATATCTATTGAGCAAGCTTGGCGCTTTCGACATTTATAAGCCGCCAGCTTGAGGGGGAGTGTTGGAGAAGGGATCTGATTGAACTTGAAGATTGATTCATCAAATCATATATAATCGTAGATACACTTTACTTTAGGAAAATTAATATTGTGTAAATATTCTTTGATTCATTTACTGTACTACAAATACCTGTACATTGATATGCAGAGATATACAGAATACAGTAAGTTCCTCTCTACCCTCTCGAATCTTGTTACTATCGAATTAAAATAAATGAACCATTATTGCATAGGAAGCAATTGACCAAATAAACAATAATATGACATCAACTGGATCTTTAAAACAAATAGCATTAAACAATAGAATGACATCAACTAAACCTTTAGAAAACAGGAAGTTATGGTGTCTTTTTAATAAGATCGGAGTGGCAGTCGCTGTCTATTTTGGGGAACTGATCAGGATTCCATGAGGAAAAGCTGGCTTTGTCACGCCACTATTCCAAGTCAAGACAGGAGCTCCCTCCTAACAAGTCTTGAAAAACATGCAATAAATTTAATGACCATTTGTTATATCCATATTGTTAGGCCACTGTCTCATTTCTGTGAAAATGTTTCACTTTTCGATCAAATTATAGACCATACGACCAGTTTTCCATCGATGATCTTGTATTGCTTTTCTTATGCCTGATCAAGACAAGGGAAGGATTGCAGAGGAATGAACTAAGATCAGACTGTCATCAAATCAAATCAGAATTAAAACATTTACCCACATGCATATTCGAATGGGAGGGACCAAAAATGCACAGGTCGTTATATCTACTTCTGCACTCTGTTAAAATATTCTTAAACAGTGTAGATTGTTTATGTCGGGCAGAAGCTAAAGAGTTTCCGTTTGAGTTATGTTTCATGAGTATCAAAATTTGGCCTGGTAAATGGAAATTGATCATGGATGTAACATGAGTTAGGACATAACACCGATTGAACTGGGTTGTCTATCCATTACTAAAGTTCAAGATTACAGCAGTATATTATTGATGTTGCTATAACTCATTCCACTTTACCTCGATGCATGTCGTGCACTTCTCATTTTGTTGCATTTTAATGCCGTGTTTCAGCATCAGGGAAAATGGAGGTGCTGGTGCTGAATCAAAGACTCCCAGGAAGTTTATCCATTTGACTGACCAAATTCAAATGAGCATTCGGTCATCAAGCGAGCACCTGTGAGATTTTGAAATGTGGCGAATACATTCTTGCTGATTCATAGAAGTCAAAGTAAATCTGTCTCTATTGAATGGATAAGGGCCAACCGTTGACCCTGATCTTTTTTTTTTTGTTAGTCCTACTCTATACCTATTCTACATTCACTCTCGGACTTTTTCCGCCTTTTGCGGGCGTGGGCGCCGAAACCCACTTCTCGAAACTTGCACGTCCCCACCCTATCCCTCCTCGAGAAGGTGGGGGGGTTTGAACCCTCACCTCCCTCTTCCACGTGTTGGAAGGGTGGCCACTAGGGCGAATCCCAGTGGTTGTTGACCCTGATCTTTGATGGCCCCATTTGGAGAATTTGACCTTGTAACGAGCACCAAGAGTTGCGGATAACTACTATTTGAGAAACAGAAGCTAATTTCCTTGAAGTTTCATAGCTGTTCTGGAGATAGAGCTTACTCGTTACTCCAGGAAATTCGGGATTTCGTCATCTGCGAATAGCATATCAACTAATTACGACAGGAACTTATGTTTTTAATCTACCGCAGGAGAAGAAAGCGTTACCGAAGGGTTCATGTTTTGCTCAACTTGGAAGATACTTATCTTGCGTGCCAAAATATATTCGAGGGCCACATGTCGGAATGTTAACGAGGGTTTTCTATCAATTTCGTGGATTGAAATAAAAAAATGTGAATACAATTATCTTATTAAAAAAAGTTCAATTTAATTTGAAGAAATGGCACTCAAGAGGATTGCAGTAAGTTTCCTTGGTCTTTGGAGTGTCGGTCGCATTCATGTCAAATATCGGGAAACATCCAATCAGCTCAGTAAGGTTACGACTAGTAATAATAATCAAAAGATAATATTGGTTGAGTACATTCATGAACAATGGATTAACTTCTCACCAAATTCTGTTTTTTAAAATTGAAATAGCTTCCTCACCCACTTCGTTTTCTCTATCATAGTGTTATGAAGATTTCGGTTTCCATACTAATAATAAGCGTATCGTTCCTCAGTTACTTCATCAACTATTATCCGAGAATGCTTGGAATGACGTTCTCTATTACACGAAATTTTTTTTGCTAATCCCTTCACCGTGATCACGTGTGCAAACCCAAGCCCACTCATTTCATTTTTTTTATATTTAAAATGGAAATGTCATGGGGGACCAATCTACATAAAGTTGCTTGGGCCAAACCCTGCACAGTGTACGACCGGGCCGTGGGCCCCACGTCTGACTTCTTGAAAGAAAGCAAACAAGGTTTCAAATTTGTTTTTTTTTGTTCTCACTCTCTACGCGGTACATCTTGTCCATTTATTTTTTGAATTTTTTTTTTTGTCCTCTTCTTGACCCTAAATGTAATCCCTAAAACAAAAACTCCATGGACGATGCAGCCGGCCATTGCAAACCAATCTTATTTATGATTGAACTTTGCGTGAGAATTGGTGAGAATCCTAAGCAATTTTGTAACATCAGAAAGCTGCGTGATTTCTTCTTATGTGCCTTTTATACAAACGATTTCCTTTATGATTAGTTCAGTTGTGTAAGTTTAAAATGATATTTATCTTGAGAAATTAAAACAAGAGTGATGACTGAAATAATTGATAATTTACACTTATGTACACCAATGTTAATCGTAGGCTTTCACTCTGCCTCTTTATAAAGCGTGGAAGCTGAACCTCACTCTTGAAATTAAACATCCTCACCTCACCCAATTCCCTTACCATTGGATTGTTTACCCAATGGCTTCTTACCACTATCTGGCCAGTCTTCTTATCCAGTTAATTCCAAGAATTCAACGTCCTCAGGTACATGGTCGATGATCCATTCTATGGTATGATTAGCAGGATGAAGTAGAGAATGCCAAAGATTATTTACTGCTAGAGATTTCCTAATGAGTTGCAATTGTCTAAACAAGAGACCTTGCTGGCATTATGCACACAGAAAAGCAATCCGTGAGAAAATGGACACAAGTTGGTATAATAAGATTGCTTGTTTACAACCTCATCTATCAAAATGCTAGGTGGATCTTTTACCGAACATATTCAGGCCATATATATATGGAGATGATAGTAGGACAACAAGAGACCTGGAGCAAGCAGGTGGAAAATACAGTCTAGGCTGGTGTTAGAACGCTATTACATCTAATATATCCTCCATTTGTTAGTGAGATTGTATTGGACACTGATATACATAAAGGAACAAAAAGACTTATTGTGCTAGGGCCGTAATTTGTATATTAAGGTGGCAATGAATGCAAGTATTTTGAGCCTTTCTCATTAACAGCAGTTCTGGATCTTCCCACTGCAATATGCTTTTGAAAACTTTATCTGTTCTTTACCTTCCAAGCAATCTGTAGTCTTGATAAATGTACTTCAGCTTAGTTGTCTATCATAGGTCAATCATCTTTCATTGGCCTAGTTGCCAGCCTCTTGTTATTCTACATTGATGAACATCCATGACACGGAAGGTGGAAGCACATTTCACGAGGATAATATAGTGAATTAGCTGCTTTATTCATGTCACTTATAGGCATAGAAAATTATCTTACACTAGTATTTACATTATGCACGTACTGTACTCAGATCAGGAAAAGGGGCTCAATCCTTTACTTCCAGCATGGAGGGAACTCACTGCTTCTCATACTAGTGCCTTGGTGAGGAGAGGCGTTGCCCTCGGATGACCGCTCTATAGACTGGACGTCCCAACCTCCATCTCTCCAATATCCATAATAAACTTCTGGAATGCGTGCGACCTTCTGATAATCCTTGTCCTGCTCGTCTTGCACAAATTTCTTGACCAACTCATCGGGCATGTCGAAGAATTCAAGTACTTTGAGCTTGGTCAAATACTCAATGCCTGATGGCAGCTTCTCTAGTAGCATGCAGCGCTGAATGATCAACTTTTCGAGGCAGGGCATTGCTCCTTCGTCTACTTCCACGGATCTGAGTTCGTCAAAATTGTCGAGACCCAGAATTCTCAGCTTCCTAAAACCTTTGGATTTGAAGCATAAGGTCTTTCCTTCATAGACCTGGAGCAACTCGAGATGCACGAGGTTGGGCAAATTTTGCAGTGATACGAGTGGGTCATCCTTCAACTGACTCCATCGTAAGTGCAACTTGACAAGACTATTGAGAGTGGCTAACCAGTTTGGTAGCATCTCGAGACGCCCTCTCAAGTAGATCCTCTGTAGCAATTGGGGTGGAGATGTAAGGTGTTGGAGATCCAATATCTCATTGTCCTCAACCGAAGCCACGGATAATGCACAAAGGTTGGTTAATTTCGCTATTGATGAGCACAAAGCCCTTCCGTCTTCTTTCCTCAACTGCAGGATGCCCACCCTGCTTAACTGCGTCAGCTTCCCAAGCTCTCTCATGATGATGTCATTCCTCTCATCGCCCACCTCTATGTAGCACAACTTTTCAAGGGACTGCAGAGCCCCAATATCCGTGAGTGCCTTGAAGCCATACTTGTTGTACAAGTAGGATATATTCTCATACCGATACACCAAGAGATGCCGAAGTTTTCTCAGCTTCAAGATTTCGACAGGCAATCGTGTTACGTTTGTGTACTTAAGATCCAGTGTCTCTAGGTTCTGAAGCCTCCCTATCGAAGAAGGAATTGTTTTAATTTCAGTGTGCCTGAAGCTTAAATATCTTAGGTAGTACCAGTCAACAACTTGAACTGGGAACTTCGACAAAGGTGTGGCTTGCATGTCTAAGACATTAAGCAGTTTAATGTCACATCCTAGGACAAGGTCAATGAATCCCCTGTCTACACCGAACATGTATAGAGAGCGCAGATGAGAAAGTGACCTGTTTTGCTGTGCCGCTTGCAGGCTGTTGTGCAGTGAAAGGCGGCGAACTTTTTCTGGCCATATGTCAGTCTGCTCTTTGGTGATCGTTGCAAAGGTTTGATCTCTCGATTTTGAAGTTATTATTTCCCTCTGGAAATCATGGATGCGGCACAACTTGACCCTTCCATCGGTTGTTGTTTCGGCCACTTGGATTAGGCTTCTGTTCAGGAGCTCGCTGAAGTATTCCTTTGCAACTTCATCAAGTGTCTTGCCTTCTTGTCTCTCGACAAACCCTTCCGCTACCCAGAGCCGGGTCAGTCTCCTGCGCTCGATGAGGTGACGCTCAGGAAATACACATAAGTGTAAGAAACAGGACTTCAGGTAGTATGGCAAATCGCTGAAACTGAGGGAAAGCACCCTCTTTAAGTTCTTGAGCCTGTCGTTGCCGTCGATCTCGGCACGAAGGCTGCGACGTACCACATCCCATTCATCGATCCTCTGTTTGTCTTTCGCAGCTAGAACACCACTGATGGCCACGATTGCCAGCGGCAGTCCTTCACACTTTCTCAAAATGTACTTACATATCTCCTCCAGGTGGGAAGGACAAGAGTTCCCCTGAAATGTCTTCTGACAGAAAAGCTTCCACGACTGTTCCGGATCGAGTGGTTCCATATTTTTTAGCAGCCCATGGAACTCCTTGCAGGAGGTAGATGCCAGATCAGCATTCCGGGTTGTGATGATAACTCGGCTTCCGTGACCGTTGTTGGGCAAGGCATGCTTGATTGCATCCCATTTGTTTATGTGCCATGCATCATCGAGGACGATCAAGTATCTCCTCCTCTGAAGCAGGTCCTTGATGATCATCTTAAGCCAATGGCTATTCATAGTGTTGGCTCCTGGAGGGACTGGTTTCCTGATTACCCTCATGATCTGATCAAGCATGTCTTTGAGGTGCTCTTCAATCTTCGAGGACCGAGAGAGAGTGATCCAAGCATATACCCTAAAATGCTTCTTCACAGCGGGGTCTTCATAGACTTGCTTCACCAGAGTGGTTTTGCCCAACCCTCCCATACCCACGACAGAGATGACCTCCCGCCTGTGAGCCCCCTTAAGTAACCGCCCGATTAGCTCATTTTTGGGCCGCTCAATGCCCACTAGGTCAGTTTTATCTAGGAGAAGGGCATTGCCTCGGTGGTCCTGCCATGTGTTATCTGTGTTGGTCGAGCTCTGATCTTGTTGAGCCCTACTGAATTTGTGGCGCAGCCTCCGGTGCCCATCGCATATGTCCTTTACTCTGGAGTTGATGTGCTTTATCTCGGACATGATACGGTATCGAGCTTTTAGGTTCCTGATGCAGCAGGACATCCTGCTGATAAGGCCAGTGAATCCTATCCCATGATCATGTCTCAGGATAAGGGAAAACTCGTCAAGCGCGTCCTCCATTTCGTAGGCTGTGTTTCGCAACTGCTTCACCCACACTCTGACTTCATCGTCACTTTCCTCGAGGGTATCTGCGACCCTGAGGAAGGCCCGCACACGCTCCAATTCTCCTCTCACCGAGAGGGCTTCTTCTTGACCGCCTGTCAGGTGCCGCACCTCGTTCTCAAAGAATTGCGTAAGCTTTGAGAGTAGGTGGGTCACTGCGCTTTCTGCCATGCCTCTAGTCTGGTGAGTGGAGGAGAGGTTTTCGGTTTATGTGTTGCCTAGAGGCTTTAGGCTGTGGTTGCAAAAGTTGAGGCTTTTCATAGTCTCCAAAATGTTAAATTGTCGTACCCAAATCTTACAAAAATGAGGAAGCGACACAGCCGTCCTTCTGCCTCAAAGATGTAGCCTCCAACCATAAATCCAACTCTAAAAGATTTCCATCGATATCGCTTTCGCTCTAATGGTCACCAATTGAGGGGCCTGAAGAGATTGAGAAAGATAGAGGTGAGTGACCACAACTCAATAAGTAATATCTATCTTTTAAACAGATTAAGTACCCACTATACATACATATATACAAAGCAATATCGGAACTTCGTAACCCAAACTCATGACATATAATACATATCAAGTCACATATGAGTTGTCTCATTTCAACATAGCTTTGTACAATTTAGAGATTCTCATTAAATCCACTATCACAACTTAAGCTTCAATGGTTGAGTCGATTCATTAATGTCTATCAAACATATGCAAATAGTCCAGTCCATCAACTAATCTCAAATCAAACTTTTATCACACATCAATTGTCTATTCCACTGATCATCTCATAGCACATCACATCTTAAGCCCCTAAAGGTAACTCCTACAAGACAACACTATTGTGTAGCACTTAGTTTTTAAATATTATAAGGCTTTAGAGATAACTCCTAAGAAGTTATGTTATTGTGTAGCACTTTGTCCTTGATCAATAAATATCAATTGTATAAGGCCTTAAAAGTGGCTCCCGTGAAATTACGTTATCATTTAGTACTTAGCCTTTGAGTACAGAGTTCTAGAGATGATTTCCATGAAGTTATGTTATCGTGTAACACGTAGTCTTTTACTTGTCCGTATCATAGTTGATTTCCCAAGCCTTTCACAAATCAATTCTTTCCGTAAAACCAATTCAGAATTCATATGATAAATTTGCTTCACAAATCGAATCAAATCACCTTTCATTAACCGTACTCAACTCAATGCAATTCTTTCACAAAAATGGTTCCACAAACCTAATCTCCTTACTCCATTCATTAGACAATATCTAGACAATATCTATATATATATATACACGCGCACACACACACAATACATTTCCCACACCATTTCGGAATTCATTTTATAAACCAGTAACATTTTGAAATGTCTTTCCCATTAAACGTTTCCTAAACTATCAAAGAATCCATTCCATAAATCAGATCTTATCATAATACACATATTTAAACTTTCATGACACTTTTCATAACACGTTTCTCAAATCATTCTCAAATAAATAACGTGTAGTAAATATCCGATCCATTACTCTTGCATTTTAGCCAAATCACGATTTGGACATAATATACCTCATACTTTTCATTTTCTAAGTATGAGTTTGCAAATTCAAAATGGAGATAGCACCATTCATCCGGATATGCCTCAAACCAATAATAAGGTTTACTCTATTCAACGAACTTGCATCCTATCATATAAGCAAGAAATATCATCATATGACCAATAATATAACCAAGTAAAACACTATCGTAACAATGACTCGGTTAAACTAAATTTAAATGCTAATAAAATAACTCCCATGCATCAATAAATCACTTGCCTGAAGCGACTATTCGAATTTAAACGCAACGTGAAACTCATCCACAACAGTTGCTCTAAAACTGTTCTCAACTAACGTAATGGCTCCATGACACCACAAACCTCCATTTTCATGTAACTCCATGGGTTAGACAACTCAAAAACCAGACTACGCGGATCAAATTTTCCAAAATTCTGAATTTTTGCCCCAAATACAAAAACTACTCTAATTGGATGAACGATGGCCATGGGCACTTACCAGATGTTGCGTTACGGAGTTGAATCAATCTGGCAAGGCCCTCGCCGCATGACCTCGCGCTCTCTCTTTTCCCCTCCTCCTCCCCCTCCTCCTCCTCCTCCTCCTTCTCTTCTTCTTCTTCCGAATGTGCGCTCCTGTCCTTCTCTTCCTTTTCCTTTTTCTCTGTATGACTTTTCAACCCTTCCTTCTATTTTTTTTTTTTTCAGTGCCAACCACTAACTCAAATATTACATAAACTGCTTAACGTTAGTGAATCTTCTATTTATGGCTGCCTTGTGTGGGATCCATGTCTGCTTAGCACATTGTACAAGTCTTGGTTTATTTTAGTGATATCCCTTTTAATTCTTCTTGATTGTGTTAAATATTCGTGCCTTCGACGGCAAGCTATTCAACTTTCTTGTTTCATGCGGAAAGGTCTGCAACTATGTCTAGTATTCTATTCTTCTGTAGTTTCATCTCATGTGAATAAGCTGACAAAGTTTTTTTTCAGTTGTCAGCACAAATAACTCGTAACCCTGCCTGAATATTATATGTCTAACGCGTAATGATGGGAAGTTGCGGAGGAACTTCCGCTTTTTATTTTATTATGGTTCTTATCTGAATACAGGAACAGCTAATTTAGATGTGCTTGTTGTGAGTTCACAATCCTCAGATTTTTTCCATGTAGTTTATTGAAAGGTATTTCAGCTACCAATTCCCGCTTGATCACACCATTATGTCGACATAAACTTTCCTTGAAAAACTTGCATTGCAAGGTATAAGAGTTGATTTTGACTAAGATCGATGGAGGAAACTTTCAATCAATTAACAATATCATAATGTTCAATAATTCATCAAAATCAAGACTTCAACACCGGAGGCTAGGACAATTCATCTGTACCCGAACATTCAAATGAAATTCGCAAACTTATCACTAAGTATCACAAAAAGCCAAATTTATTTTTTGACCAGGTTACCTGAAGGAAATTCAAGCAACATTTTATAGCTAGGAAATGCAGCAAGGCGACGAACAAGCAAATGACCTCAGATTATTCCCGAACTTCACTGTACACTGCTCTGAAATTTCTGTGGCGATATCCTACAGTTTCATCTCAAATATACGTCTTGTTCTTCTACCGGTGAATGAGAAGGCCCAAATTTGAGAGGAAAAGCAACACCTATCGAATTAAAAAAATGGACTATCATTGCGTATGAAGCAATTAACCAGATAGACAATAGAATGACCTTAACTAGATCTTTGTAACAGATAGCATTAAACAATAGAATGGCATCACCTAGATCTTTATGAAACACGAAATTATGGCGCCTTTTCTAGTTTAGATTGGAGTGGCTGTCGCAGTCTATTACGTGGAATCGATGAGGATTCCATGAGGAGGAAAAGCTGGCTTTGTCAAGCGAATATTCCAAGTCAAGACAGGAACTCCCTCCTAACAAGTCTTGAATAACATGCAATTAATTCAATGACCGTTTGTCATATCCATATTGTTGGGCCAACTGTCTCTTATTTGGTGGAAGTATTTCGCTTTTTGATCAAATAATAGACCATACAATCAGTTTACCACCAATGATCTTGTATTGCTTTTCTTATGCCTGATCACGGCAAGGGAAGGATTACATTGGAATGAATTAAGATCAGACTGTCATCGAAGCAAATCGAAATTAAAACATCTGACATACACAGTATTCGTATGGGAGGGGCCAAAGATGCACAGGTCGTCATATGCACTTCTGCTTGTTGTGCGGAAGCTATGTGTTTCCGTTTGAGTTATATTTCATGAGTATCGAAATTTGGCCTGGTAAATGAAATTTGATTATGGACGTAACATGAGTGAGGACATAAGACCGATTGAATCGGGTTGAATACGTTGCTGAAGTTTGAGATTACGGCAGTGTATTGTTCACGATTATTTAGTGTGTGCTTGTGACGGAATTAGTTCATCTGTCTATTTCGTTCGACGAGGACCCTTGCTAATGAAAAACAGAAGAACGAGTTCCGTCTTACCTCTAATGCATTCATTAACCTTTTTCTAGCCCTGTTTCAGCATAAGGGAAAATGGACGTGCTGGTGCTGAATCAAAGACTCCCAGAAAGTTTGTCCATTTGACCAAGCAAAATCAAATGAGCATTTGGGCCTCAAGCGAGCCCCTGTATAGACTTTCAGACGCGGTGAATACATTCTTGCTCATTCAAAGAAGTAAAAAATGAATCTGTCTCTATCGCATGGATAAGGGCCAACCTTTGACCCTTAACTTGATCTTTGATGGCCCCTTTTTGAGACTTTGGCACCAGAAGTTGTGGATAACTACTGCTTAAGAAAGAGAAAGTAATTTCCGTGAAGTTTCATAGCTGCTCTGGAGATAGAGCTTACTCGTTACTCCAGGAAATTTAGGGGATTTCGTTATCTGCGAATAGCATATCAACGAATTAGGACCAGAACTTCTGTTTTTGATCTACCGCAGGAAGTGAAATAGAAGTGTTCATGGACATTTGGTGGTTAAGTCAGTTATCTTGTGTGCTACAATCGATTTGAGGGCCATGTGTCAAAAAGTTAAGGACGGTTTTCTATCAATTTCCTGGATCGAAGAAAAAATGTGAATATAATTATCTTGTTAAGAAAAGTTCAATTTCATTTGCAGAAAGGCTACTTAAGGGGATTGCAATAAGTTTCCTTGATCTTTCGAGTGTCGGTTGCATTCCTGGCAAAACATGTTGGGAAACATCCAATCAGCTCAGTAAGATTACATCTAGTAATAATAATCTAAAGATAGTATTGCGTGAGTACAATTATGAACAGCAAATTGACTTCTCACCTAATTCTCTTCTTTTGAAATTGAAAGCTTCCTCACGCACTTCGTTTGCTCATCATAGGGACGATATGTGTTATTAACCTAAGACTAAAAAGAAGAGATACTTTCCGGAGAGGCAATGAGCTGATCTATGTGCTCACCTTTTAATTGGCATAAAATCACTAAATTATAAAGGGAAGCTATCGGCAATTCTTGTCATGTTGACATGTTTGCTCCAATAAATTGTGCATGTTCAATTTAAGTATTGTTAAGAATATTCAGATATTATTCGAGCTTTTTTTTTTTTTAATAATTTAAACTTTTAGAAGAATTAATAGTAATCTTATAAAATTTTTCATGGTATCAAAGATTGAAGTCCGGAGACTTAACACCTAGCTAAGGATAAAGTCCAATCTACACATGGTGGGATGTTAAAATATTTAAATATGAAATCATAGTTTAAGGCAAAATCCAGCCTATATGTGAGGGAAGTGTTAGAAAATTTAAATATTAAACTAGGCATTTTTCTAACAACTAAATTTTTTAGAATTGTTGGCCAAAATTTTTTTCAAGTGTTAGAAAGATTTCGGTTCTCATACTCATAACAAGCGTATCAAATTGTGTTAGGTCATGCTTTTATCTTATTTTCCTCAGTTTTTTCATCATGTTTGGAATGATGTTCTCTATTACTTGATGGAAAGACGCAAGTTTCCTCACTGTCGTCACGTGTGCGAACCCAAGCTCACTCATTTCATTTTTTATTTGAAATAGAACTGCCACATGGGACCCAATGTGTCACACCCCAAATTTTCAAGAAATGAGGATGACAGGCTGTTCTTCCATAAAATATATATATGTACAAATCAGATAAACTAACAAATTGGTTGTAACCTTAGAGTTTTTATAATTTACCAAAAAGAAATATACATTTAGAACTCAACTAGTCCAACCACTAGCAAAGTTTATGTACATTACTTTCTTTGAACCATACCCAAAATAGAACTCCCAAAAATTTTTCCAAAAGCGCTCTCGTCCTACTAGTTGTTAACCCTGGGACCTGAAAACATGGAAGATGAATAAAATGAGCAACCTTAGCCCAGTGAGTAATACATACCATAAAAGCATATCAAACGTCAATCTTATACATTTAAAATTTAAGACATGACTTATTATTATCAAACAAAAATATGATAATCCGCATGAACAAATTGCATTATATGTTATCTCAATCAAGCTATATCAAATAGCAAAATTTCTCATTCATCAATAATAACCAAAACCAGCATCACCAATTTGTTCAATTATTGGACTCATCCTATCTCATATCAATGGCTCATTCCACGCTCAATATCCAAACTCAAGGCCCTAGAGGTGACTCCCACGAAATTGCGTTATCGTGTAGCACTTAGGCCTTGACCACATATTGCAATAGTACAAGGCTCTAGAGGTGGCTCCCACGAAGTTACGTTATCGTGTAGCACTTGGTCCTTTACCATGCATGTCAGTAGTGCAAGGCCCTAGAGGTGGCTCCCATGTGACTCAAGTCACCATGTAGCACTTAGCCCTTGACTACAAGGCCCTAGAGGTGGCTCCCACGAAGTTACGTTATCGTGTAGCACTTAGTCCTTTACCTATTCACGACACAATTGATTTCCTCAACACAACACATACCATGTTTCAATAATCATCACATAACCACATAAGTCAATTGTACCAAAACAGCATACATAACTCTTCAAGAGAGGTTTGTCGAATCTTCCCACAATAACTCAAAATTTCCGAGCACCATATCCATCAATATATTATAAATAGTTCCTCACTCCCTCACATGTCGATTAATCTTACCTTAATACATGAGTTTCACAAAACCAAAGAAAACATTAGTACTACTCACCTGAGGATGTCCCAAAATCAAATAACACACATTATTTGATCCTTCGATCTCGCGGTCCTATCAAATAAGCGAGAAGCAACATTAAATTTGGGTAACACTCTACTTCAACCATGAAACAGCTATAATATGTCTAATGTTAACAAAACGAGTCCTATATGCTAATAAATCGCATAACCAAAGCGATTATTCAAGCCATTTGCAACACGGAGTTTAGGCGCAAAACTTGATCGCGCCTTAACTTTCTCTTCCGAACTCCAATCTGAACATATTTATAATCAATAGAAAGCCCTTCAAACATACTACAAGAATCCCAACTTGGCCGTCCCAAAATCAAGCCGAAAATGACAAAACACGGGCCCAAAGCTGCTGGACGTGTACTGTTCACTGCGCGCGGAAACTTCGAAATTTTGTTTCGGGCAAACCACAAGCTCAAATCACGATCCGTAAAATCCCACGGCTCTACAACACTTTAAACTATCATTCTTACAAAAATACATGGCTCAATGACTCCAAAATCGGACTTCGCCGCTCCATTTTTCCCAAATTCCGAATTTCAAACCCTAACTCCGAAACTACTCCGATTGGAAGAACGAAAGGTGTGATCACTTACCGGGCGTTGTAACTAAGCTTGATGAGCTGCCCACGGCATGAACACACAAAGCCCTTTCTCTTCTTCTTCTTCTTCTTCTCCTTCTTCTTCTTCTTCTTCTTCTTCTTTCTTTCTTTCTTTCTTCTTTCCTCTTTTCTCTCGGCCCGAACGTGGGCTTTCCTTTTCTTTTTATCTCTTCTCCTTTTTGTTTCTTTTATTTCTTTATTCAAAGTGGGTCCCACCCTTTTTCTTTGACTTTTCTAAATCCTCTAATATTACATTCTACCCTCCTTACAAAAAATTTCGTCCTCGAAATTTACATGTACTTCAATCATGAAACAAGTGAGGGTATTTGCGTCGTGCCTCCTCTTCAAGTTCCCAAGTAGCCTCTCTCTCGGTGTGATTTTGCCATTGTATTTTCACATAAGGAATAGTTCGTCGTCGCAGCACTTGATCCTTCTTATCAACAATACGAATAGGCCACTCCTCATATGTCAAGTTCTCCCGTAATCTCAATGGAGTAAAGTCTAGCACATGATCAGGATTTGACACATATTTCCGCAACAAAGAAACATGGAAAACATTATGTACACCTGATAGTGCCGGTGGCAAAGCCAATTTATAAGCGACTTCACCAATCTTCTCTAAGATCAAGAATGATCCCACGTACCTTGGACTTAACTTCCCACGTGTGTCAAATCTCAATACACCCTTCGTAGGAGAAACTTTTAAGAATACGTGATCCCCCACACTAAATTCTAACTTGCGTCTTTTAAGATCCGCATAACTTTTCGACGACTTTGAGCCGTTTTGAGACGTTCCCGAACCAGCCTAACTTTCTCTTCGATTGTTGAATGAACTCAGGGCCAGTTAGTCTTTTCTCACCAACATCGTCCCAACAAATAGGACTTCTGCATTTTCGGCCATATAAAACTTCAAAGGGTGCCATTTTAATGCTGGAGTGATAACTGTTGTTATAAGAAAATTTTGCCAAATGTAGATGTTCATCCCAAGAACCGCCAAAGTCAATGATGCATGATCTCAACATATCCTCTAATGTTTGGATCGTTCTCTCTGACTGTCCATCTGTTTGTGGATGAAAAGCTGTACTCAAGTTGAGTTTAGTGCCCAATGCTCCTTGCAAACTCTTCCAATAGTTAGACACGAATCTGGGATCCCTGTCAGAAACAATGCTTACTGGAACTCCATGAAGCTTCTCTATCTCATTAACATATCGCTTTGCCATATCTTCCATTGAAAGGCCAAATCGATATGACAAAAAGTGAGCGGACTTAGTCAATCGGTCGACGATCACCCATATAGCATTCTTACCACTTGGCGTCCTCGGTAGACCAACTATAAAGTCCATGGTGATATGTTCCCATTTCCATTTAGGAACTTCTAGAGGTTGTAACTGTCCACCTGGTTTCTGATGCTCAATTTTCACTTGCTGGCAAACTAGACATTGATCCACAAATTTTACAATATCCTTTTTCATGTTGACCCACCAAAACTTTTCTCTCAAATCCCTATACATTTTAGTGCTTCCCGGATGAATTGAAAATCTAGTGCTGTGAGCTTCTTGCAGGATCTCCTTTTTCAGCTTTGAGTCTTCAGGAACACATAGTCGACCATGAAACCTCAAGGATCCATCCACATGTAAACTAAAATCTGCTTGTCTTCCAGCTTCCACACCTTCTCTAAATTTTTGTAATTGTGGATCTTCATTCTGTTTAGCCTTAATTCTGTCAATCAACATAGGTTGTACTTGAAGGTTAGCTAGCTGAGCACCAAGCTGATGTACCAATACTTCCAAGTCTAACTTCCGCATATCTTCAAGAATGGGTTTTTGAGAAGTGAGCAAAGTTGCCATATTTCCAAAGGATTTACGACTCAAAGCATCCGCTACCACATTAGCCTTACCTGGATGGTAATTAATGGACAAGTCATAATCTTTCAAAAGTTCTAGCCGTCTTCTTTGCCTCATGTTTAGTTCTTTCTGAGTAAAGATATACTTTAGACTCTTGTGATCAGTAAAAACTTCACATTTTTCACCGTACAAATAGTGCCGCCATTTCTTCAAGGCAAACACAACCGCCGCTAACTCCAAATCATGAGTGGGGTAGTTCTTTTCATGTAATTTCAATTGTCTTAGTTTCAATTGTCTAGAAGCGTAAGCAACAACTTTGCCATCTTGCATAAGAACACAACCCAAACCTTCTTTGGATGTGTCGCGAAGAGATTACGAAGCCGCCACTTCCCCGAAGGTAGAGTTAGAATAGGAGCTGACACCAGCCGTCTCTTCAACTCTTGAAAACTGCACTCACATTGGTCTGACCATTCAAATTTAACTCTCTTCTGAGTTAGACGGGTAAGTGGACCAGCAATCTTTGAGAATCCCTCTACAAATCGCCTATAGTAGCCGGCTAGCCCAAGGAAACTTCTCACTTCTATAACATTAGTTGGGCGATTCCACTTAACAACTGCTTCAACCTTCTTTGGATCCACTAATATGCCATCCTTCGAGATCACATGACCCAAAAATTCTATATGATCAAGCCAGAAATCACACTTACTAAATTTGGCATACAACTCCTTTTCATGCAAAGTCTGCAAGACAATTCTCAAGTGTTGTTTGTGTTCCTCTAAACTCTTCGAGTACACTAGGATGTCATCAATGAACACCACAATAAATTTGTCTGTTCATCAAGTCCATGAAGGCAGCAGGCGCATTTGTTAATCCAAAAGGCATGACAAGAAATTCATAATGGCCATACCTTGTTCTGAAAGCGGTTTTAGGCACATCATCTATTTTTATCTTCAACTGATGATACCCAGAACGAAGGTCAATCTTGGAGAATACCTGAGCTCCCTGAAGTTGATCAAATAAATCATCAATCCGAGGCAAAGGATATTTGTTTTTGACCGTTACCTTATTAAGCTCTCGATAATCTATGCAAAGCCGCATACTACCATCCTTCTTTTTCACAAATAGAACAGAGCTCCCAAGGCGAAACACTTTGGGTCTCGATGAAACCCTTATCCAAAAGCTCTTGCAGCTGCATTTTCAATTCTTTCAATTCAGCGGGTGCCATCCGATATGGTGCCTTGGAGATTGGTGTTGTACCGGGCATTAATTCAATACAAAACTCCATTTCTCTATCGGGAGGCAAACCTGGTAAATCTTCAGAAACACACTTGGAAAGTCCCTAACAACGGGAATATTCTCCAACTTTCCTATAACCTTACTTGTGTCTTTTACACAAGCTAAATAACCATAGCAACCTTTTTCAAAAGTTTATTCGCTTGTAAAGCCGAAATCAATATTGGAGAAGTGTCTTGACAACCTCCCGAAAAGAGAATTCGGGTTGATTTGGAAGTTTAAACATCACTTTCTTTGAAAAACAATCAACAGTAGCACGATATGTGGATAACCAATCCATCCCTATAATAACATCGAAATCTCGAATATTTAACTCCACTAGATCCATAGGCATTTCAACATTATTAATCTGAAGCACACATCTTTTGAACACATGATGAGCAACTAAGAAATCGCCCGTAGGAGTATCAACACGCAATTCACACTCAAGAGGGTCAGGTAACACATCAAGCTTCTTTGCAAATTCAGTTGAAATAAAGGAATGCGTAGCACCAGAATCAAATAACGCATAAGCACGTTGTGAGGCAATAGAAATATTACCTGCAACAACCGTGTTAGACGCCTCCGCATCCTCTTTCGTCATCGCAAAAACTTTCCCACTTGCACTTTGTTTTTGTGGATTCCCTTGGGGCCTACCAAAGGAAGGAGCATTCCTCCGCATAGAACAATTGCGTGAGATGTGTCCCGATTGTCCACACACATAACATATCCTACCATCCGTAGGAATATTCCTCTTCGTGGGGCAATCACGTGCCATGTGTTCCATTTTTCCGCAAACAAAACATGCTCCTAATTTACGATAACAATGACCGCCATGAAGTTTTCCACAAGTAGCACAAGTGCTTTGACCACTTTGATTTCGAAACCTACCTAGCCGATTGAAATCTCCTTGCTTCCCGCTATTACTAGTATGATTGTCTTGGTAATCGGTGGGCTTAAATCTCTTGGGTTGAGGTGCTCCTTGTGTGCCACGCTCCAAAATGTCTTGCTTGACCCTAATTGCTCGATTCAAAACATCTTTGTATGATGTTAGTTCAAATGGTATGAGTATAGTACGAATATCCGGTCGAAGCCCACGTTGAAAGTGTTCACCCCTACGCCTTTCATTGGCCGCAAAACCATCCTCAAATTTACTTAATCCATTAAAGCGGTCCGCGTACTCCATAACTGTTAAGCTACCCTGAGATATATTGACAAAGTCGCTTCTCATCTTCGCTTGGAAAGATTCTGGAAAGAATTGGGCGTTAAAAGCCTCAGTGAAGTCCTTCCATGAAATGATTGCATCATTATCTCCGAGAGCCGGCCTAGTTCCTTCCCACCAGCTAATAGCTTCGTCTTCTAAGCATCGAGCGGCAAAGTTGACCTTTTGGTCGTCATGAACATTCTCGGCTCTAAAAATCTCCTCCATGTTTCTAATCCAATCATCAGCCTTGAGAGGATCCAACTTCCCATCAAACTTAGGTGGATCCGCCTTTTTGAATTGGGCGAAGGTGCATGAGCCAGCTACTCCACCTTCACTTAATTCTTTCGCTTGACAATACCAATGAATCATTGCCTGCGTGAACTCAGTCGGAGGAACCGGCTCTTGGGGCTCTTCCCTAGCTTCATCCAAATCAAGACTCCCATCAAATCGGTCCTCTAGTCTCCTCCTTAAACCTGCACTTCGAGAAGCTTGAGGCACATCTCTAGTATTAGGGGTAGCAACTCGCTTGCCTTTGCTGTTTTTACGAAGTGAGGCAAGTGTCTCTGAGTCGGTACGCATGATCACCTGGACTCAAGAATAAAATTACACCTTAGTATCAAAAAGGTTAGCACATTAAGACCTATCGCCAAATCTCTCAACGTCCCATATCTCTACTTAGAAAGATAAAAGCTTTGGCTCTGATACCAAAAGATGTCACACCCCAAATTTTCAAGAAATGAGGATGACAGGCTGTTCTTCCATAAAATATATATATGTACAAATCAGATAAACTAACAAATTGGTTGTAACCTTAGAGTTTCTATAATTTACCAAAAGAAATATACATTTAGAACTCAACTAGTCCAACCACTAGCAAAGTTTATGTACATTACTTTCTTTGAACCATACCCAAAATAGAACTCCCAAAAATTTTTCCAAAAGCGCTCTCGTCCTACTAGTTGTTAACCCTGGGACCTGAAAACATGGAAGATGAATAAAATGAGCAACCTTAGCCCAGTGAGTAATACATACCATAAAAGCATATCAAACGTCAATCTTATACATTTAAAATTTAAGACATGACTTATTATTGTCAAACAAAAATATGATAATCCGCATGAACAAATTGCATTATATGTTATCTCAACCAAGCTATATCAAATAGCAAAATTTCTCATTCATCAATAATAACCAAAACCAGCATCACCAATTTGTTCAATTATTGGACTCATCCTATCTCATATCAATGGCTCATTCCACGCTCAATATCCAAACTCAAGGCCCTAGAGGTGACTCCCACGAAATTGCGTTATCGTGTAGCACTTAGGCCTTGACCACATATTGCAATAGTATAAGGCTCTAGAGGTGGCTCCCACGAAGTTACGTTATCGTGTAGCACTTGGTCCTTTACCATGCATGTCAGTAGTGCAAGGCCCTAGAGGTGGCTCCCATGTGACTCAAGTCACCATGTAGCACTTAGCCCTTGACTACAAGGCCCTAGAGGTGGCTCCCACGAAGTTACGTTATCGCGTAGCACTTAGTCCTTTACCTATTCACGACACAATTGATTTCCTCAACACAACACATACCATGTTTCAATAATCATCACATAACCACATAAGTCAATTGTACCAAAACAGCATACATAACTCTTCAAGAGAGGTTTGTCGAATCTTCCCACAATAACTCAAAATTTCCGAGCACCATATCCATCAATATATTATAAATAGTTCCTCACTCCCTCACATGTCGATTAATCTTACCTTAATACATGAGTTTCACAAAACCAAAGAAAACATTAGTACTACTCACCCGAGGATGTCCCAAAATCAAATAACACACATTATTTGATCCTTCGATCTCGCGGTCCTATCAAATAAGCGAGAAGCAACATTAAATTTGGGTAACACTCTACTTCAACCATGAAACAGCTATAATATGTCTAATGTTAACAAAACGAGTCCTATATGCTAATAAATCGCATAACCAAATCGATTATTCAAGCCATTTGCAACACGGAGTTTAGGCGCAAAACTTGATCGCGCCTTAACTTTCTCTTCCGAACTCCAATCTGAACATATTTATAATCAATAGAAAGCCCTTCAAACATACTACAAGAATCCCAACTTGGCCGTCCCAAAATCAAGCCGAAAATGACAAAACACGGGCCCAAAGCTGCTGGACGTGTACTGTTCACTGCGCGCGGGAAACTTCGAAATTTTGTTTCGGGCAAACCACAAGCTCAAATCACGATCCGTAAAATCCCACGGCTCTACAACACTTTAAACTATTATTCTTACAAAAATACATGGCTCAACGACTCCAAAATCGGACTTCGCCGCTCCATTTTTCCCAAATTCCGAATTTCAAACCCTAACTCCGAAACTACTCCGATTGGAAGAACGAAAGGTGTGATCACTTACCGGGCGTTGTAACTAAGCTTGATGAGCTGCCCACGGCGTGAACACACAAAGCCCTTTCTCTTCTTCTTCTTCTTCTTCTTCTCCTCCTTCTTCTTCTTCTTCTTCTTCTTTCTTTCTTTCTTTCTTTCTTCTTTCCTCTTTTCTCTCGGCCCGAACGTGGGCTTTCCTTTTCTTTTTATCTCTTCTCCTTTTTGTTTCTTTTATTTCTTTATTCAAAGTGGGTCCCACCCTTTTTCTTTGACTTTTCTAAATCCTCTAATATTACACAATGTGTGAAAGAATTGCCTCGTGCTGGACCCTGCACGGTCTACGACCGGGCCTAACGTCTGTCTTTTTCAAAGACTGCGAACAGGGTTTCAAATTTCTTGTTCGTTTCCCTCTCACATCTGGTCCATTTATTCTGTCTCTATTTTCTTTCTCTCTTTTTTTCTTTGTCCTCTTCTTGAGGTATCTAAATCTAAACCTCAAAACAAAAATTCCATGGATGAGGCTGCCGGCCATTGCAAATCGATTTCATTTACGAATGAACTTCATGTGAGAATTTGTGAGAATCTTGGTTCATCCTCTTCTTGAGATCCCTAAATCTAAACCCCAAAAGAAAAATTCCATGGACGAGGCAGCTGGCCATAGCAAATCTGATCTCATTTGTGATTAGACTTTGCGTGAGAACTCATGGGAATCTTGGTTTGTCCTCTTCTTGAGATCCCTAAATCTAAACCCCAAAACAAAAATTCCATGGACGAGGAAGCTGGCCATTGAAAACCGATCTCATTTATTATTGAACTTTGCGTCGAAACCCGTGGGAATGTTGGTTCGTCCTCTTCTTGAGATCCCTAAATCTAAACCCAAAAACAAAAATTCCATGGACAAGAAAGTCGGCCATTGAAAACCATTCTCAGTTATTGTTGAACTTTGCGTTAGAACCCGTGGGAATCTTGGTTTGCCCTCTTCTTGAGATCCCTAAATCTAAATGCCAAAACAAAAATTCCATGGAGGGGCAACCGGTAATTGCAAACCGATCTCATTTATGATTGAACTTTGCATGATAACTTGTGAGAATCTTGGTTTGTCCTCTTCTTGAGATCCCTCTATCTAAACCCCCAAAAAAAAAACAAAAAATCCATGGATGAGGGAGCCAGCCATTGAAAACCGATCTCATTTATGATTGAGCTTTGCGTGAGCACTTGTGGGAATCTCGCTTCATACTCTTCTTGAGATCCCTAAATCAAACACCCCCCCACCCAAAAAAAAAATCCATGGATGAGGGAGCTGGCCACTGAAAATTGATCTCATTGATTGAACTTTGTAGGAGAACTCATGGGAATCTTGGTTGGTCCTCTTCTTGAGATCCCTAAATCTAAATCCCAAAACAAAAGTTCTATGGACGAGGTAGTTGACCATTACAAACCGATCTCATTTATGATTGAACTTTGCGCGAGAACTCATGAGAATGTTGGTTTGTCCTCTTCTTGAGATCACTAAATCTAAACCCTCCCAAAAAAAAAAAAAAAAAGTCCATGGATGAGGCAACCGGCCATTGCAAACCGATCTCATTTGTGATTGAACATTGCGTGAGAACTCATGAGAATGTTGGTTTGTCCTCTTCTTGAGATCACTAAATCTAAACCCCCCAAAAAAAAAATTCCATGGATGAGGCAACCGGCCATTGCAAACCGATCTCATTTGTGATTGAACTTTGTGTGAGAACTTGTGGGAATCTTGGTTTGTCCTCTTCTTGAGATCCCTAAATCTAGACTCCAAAACAAAAATTCCATGGATGAGGCAATCAACCATTGCAAACTGATCTCATTTATGATTGAACTTCGCATGAGAACTCGTGAGAATCTTGGTTCATCCTCTTCTAGAGATCCCTACATCTAAACTAAAACAAAAATTCCATGGACGAGGCAGCCGGGCATTGCAAACCAATCTCATTTATGATTGATCTTTTTGTGAGAACTTGTTAGAATCTTGGCACATCCTCTTCTTGAGATCCCTACGTCTAAACCCTAAAACAAAAATTCGTGGATGAGGCAGTTGGCCATTGCAAACTAATGTCATTTATGATTGAACTTTTCATGAGAACTCGTGCAAATCTTGATTCATCCTCTTCTTGAGATCCCTACATCTAAACCCTAAAACGAAAATTCCATAGACAAGGTGGCCGGCCATTACAAACCATTCTCATTTATGATATTACTTCGCGTGAGAATTCGTGAGAATCTTGGGCAATTTTGCAGGTCTAAACTTACTTGTATCTTGACAAATTAAAACAAGAGTGACGATGGAAATAACTAATGATCTACACTTATGGGAACCAACAATAGTCGTAGACTTTCACTTTGCCTCTTTGCAAAGTGTGGGGATCAAACCCCACACCCGAAATTAAATGTCATCACCTCGTCCAAGGTGTGTTTGGTTCAGCTTTGCAAATGAGCCTTGGGGAAATACAAATACCTTTGACCTATAGCTCTTTGAGGAAATGCAAATTGCGTTTGGTAAAAGATCATCTACAAAACTACTTTGTCCTAAATAGTGTTTGGTAATTTTTTTTTCAAAAGGCTTTGAGTCTAATTTTAAAAACAATAATTATAAAAACCCTCCCACAAATGCCCAAGTTCGTGCGACCCCCGACAAGGGTCACGTGACCTAGGCGGCCGAAGCCCCTTGGCATGGGTTGTCAAACACCCCAGCATTTCCTCAAAAGGCTTTCAAAATCAAAAACCCATTGGAAAAGTTGAACCAAATACACCCTAGTCCCATACTATTGGACAGCATGCTCAATGGCTTATCACCTATAGTACGAGAATCCATACATCGCATGGACATGATACTAGTAGTAGTGATAATGACAATAACAATAACGACAACATTAAGAATCGTAGTAATAATTTGGTCAATTTGTATGGACACGATACCATATTAATGGCCCTAAAATATTGCACCTGTTCGAATGTAAAAAGCGCCTTAGTTCTGTAAAACATATAATTAAGGATATTTGGAGGAAGAAAATAAATGATTTAAGATTTCTTAAAGTAAGAGGCCCTCACTGTTTTATATAATGGTATAGATAATAGAGATGAAAGGTTTATTAAGTTGTTATATACATATTTAATCCATAGAAAAATTAAATTAAGTCAATAATTTTGTGTGGGGACATTTTTGAAGGAAACTGATATCATGACAGCTTCACAGCTTTGGCACAAAAAGAAAGAAAAAGGACATAAAGTAGCTGGCAAACAATTATAGTTGGTTTTGATAAAAAAAAAATTATAATTGGTGAATCATGTTTAAGCTCTGTTTATTTTGAAAAAATAACTAATTTATTTTTTCCCAAAAATCACTTGTATTATATGAAATAATTAGTATATAGAAAATGGTTTGTCTAAGAATTTTTTTGGATAAAAGTATTTTTTATTTATTTATTTTTGTAAGAGATATGAATGATTATTTTTCAAAGATATTTTTTTAAATAACTCATTTTCGACGAAACAAATGGTGACTAAGCAATGTTCAAGATAATTCAAATTGCTATAAATTTTTTCTGAAGAACACTTCCAAAACTACATACTTCTCGGTCTTTGTCAAAGCACACATCCGTCGTCATCTGCTCATTCAATTGAAGACTTCACAATAATATATGGGAAAAAACCACGAAAAACTCCAAACTTTGCCCCGAGTGACACATTTACCCCAAACTTTTTTTTGTGCCGTGAAAAACTCCAAACTTTCCAAACTATGACACATTTACCCCAAACTTTTTTTTGCGACACCAAAAACCCCGAACTTTCCAAGTGTGACACATTTACCCCAAAATTGGAGGGCATTTTGGTCTTTTCATTTAAAAAAAAATTCTTTTTTTTCTTTTTTTCTTCTTCTTCTTCCCTCTGCCGGCCATGGCGGCGCCGGCGAGGGCCGCCTGACGCCAGATCTGGCGAGGGAAGCCCTCGCCCGACGCCGGCGAGGGCCGCTTGACGCCGACGAGGGCCGCCCGACACTAGATCTGGCGAGGGCCGCCCTCGCCCAACGCCAGTGAGGGCGGCCCTCGCCGGATCTGGTGAGGCCACCCCTCGCCCGACGAAGGCGAGGGCCGCCCTCGCCCGTGTCGAGAGAGGAGGGCGGCCCTCGCTGCGTTGGGCGAGGGGTGCCCTCGCCGGCATGGGGCGGGGCGGCCCTCGCCCAATCTCGACGAGGGCCGCCCTCGCCCAATGCCGGCGAGGGCCGCCCTCGCTCGACGCTAGCGAGGGCCTCCCTCTCCCGATTTGGCGTCGGGCGGCCCTCGCCCAACGCCGGCGAGGGCCGCCCGCCCCACGCCGGCGAGGGCGACCCTCGCCGGCGCCGGCTTCCTCCGCGGCCATGGTGGGTCGGTGGAGGGAAGAAGAAGAAAAAAAAAAGAAAAAAGAAAAAAGAAAAAACAGAAACTAAAAAGACAAAAATGCCCTTATGGGGTAAATGTGTCATGGTTTGGAAAGTTTTGGATTTTTCATGGCACAAAAAAAAAAAGTTTGGGGTAAATGTGTCATTCAGTTTTTTCCCATAATATATCGCACAAAAGAAGCATAAGCTCAAGCCCAATCATCCAAAACCTATTTTTAAGCCCATGTAACTATCAGCCCACTAAATGGTCTAAATACCCACGTCATTTATTCCTGAGGTGGTTCTGAATTGCAGAAACGGGGGGGGAGAGAGAGAAACCGAATTTGCTTTTAAATTCAAAATATCCCCTCACATTCACATTTCTATTGCCTCCTGTTATTTATGTTGCCATTATTTATTCATTTATTTCTGCTCAATTTGCTAAGAATTTAATGTATTATCCGAGCCTCTAGAATGTAAATTGCGTGTTGATATTTCTATTAGTTACTATGTGCTCCATGGATTATATTTTAAGGCTCCGTTCGTTTCGTAGAAAATAATTTCCAAAAAAATGTTTTCTGTGTTTTTTGGCATTCGTTTCACGGAAAATGATACCCTTGGAAAAAATGCTTTCCATGAAAGGAAAAAAAAAAAGTCTTTTAAATTAGAGGAAAACATTTTTCTTATTTGATCTCTCTTATCTCACAACTCTACAAATCCCCACTTCCTCCTCCCCTTTCTTCTTCTTATTTTCTTTTTTTTTATTTGAATTATTTTTTTAATTTCCTTTTTCTTTTTTAATTCGAATTATTTTTAATTTGCTTTTTCTTTTCTTTGTTTCCCATATTCTTTTTTCTTGGTTAGTCGTCGGCCGTTCCTAGGCGAACCTCGAGCTTGTCGATTGCTCGTCGATCCGAAGTTTGTGCTCGTCGATTTGGCAAGCCTCGAGGTCGACACTTGCGCTTGCTAATCCGGTGAGTGGCAAGCCTTGTGTTCGTCGGCAAGCTCGAGGCTCGTTGGTGGCCGATTGCGGTGCCATCGCCGTGACTAGTGACCGGTTGCAGCCATCGCCGTGACTAGTGACCGGCCAAGAAAGAAGGAGATGGAAAACAAAGAAAAATTAAAATTAAAAAAATTAATAATAGATTTTAAAAATTAAAAATAATTCAAAATCAATTTTTAAAAAAATATGAAAAATCCATTTAAAAAATAGGGTTAATACCCTAAAAAATCCAAAACTGGAATACTTATGAAAAATTTAGTCCAAACTTTTTTTGACCATGAAAAATCTCAAACTAGTATATCTCGTGACAAATTTACTTCGATTGATCATAAAAAACCATAAACTTGTACATTTATGACAAATTTACCTCAAACTAATTCATTCGACCGCAAAAAGCTCCAAATTAATAAATTCGTGACAAATATACCATTCGCTAAATTGGATTAATACCACAAAAAAATCACAAAAATTGTAAATTGTAACAAACGGTGCATAAAATCTCAAATTTATATACCAGTCAACTGTCACGTGTTATTTAATTTAATAATTTGACAGTAAAATTTAACGAAGACTAACAGGGCAAAATTTGTCACAAGTGTACCAGTTTGTGGTAAATTTATCAAAGGTATACTAGTTTTGGGTTTTTGGTGGTCAAAAAAATAATTTGGGATTAATTTGTCATAGATATACCAGTTTGGGGTTTTTTTTTGGGATATTAACCCTAAGAAATAAAATAAATGAAAAAGAGTATATGAAGGAAAAGATTTTCCTTACCGAACAACGAAAAATATTTTCTACTTCATTTTCAGGTTTCATCCGAACACCGGAAAATAATGACATTTTCTTGAAAAATGACTTTCTGGAAAATATTTTCCAGAAACGCCACATTTTCCGTGAAACGAATGGACCCTAAGATGCCACATTTTATCTTAATTACTCTCTCTAAGACATTTTTGTTGGTGGTCAGCACATGAGAACAAAACTTAGAACTGATATCTGACTTGAACCCTCTCTTGAAGTGTACGGCTTTATCCTTATCATTAGCCACAAAGTTCTTCGCAAATCTACCCATTTGGTTGAAGCGGCCAGTGTACTCTATACAATAGTAGAGTTACCCTGAGATATATACGAACGCACACGAAGTTGCTCCTCATTTTCGCTAGAAAAGAGCAAGGGAAAGACTGAGTGCGAAAAGCCTCAACAAATCTTCCCATTAAAAAGTTGCATGTTCAACCCAAAAGCTGGTCGAGCTCCCTCCCATCGGCACTTAGCTTCACCTTCTAGGTGGTTGTTGGCAAAGCCAATTTTATGATTCCTTCTGATGGATGCGCCTCTAAAAGTATATTGTCTGTCATTCTAGTAGTTAGCGACTCCAGTTCTACTTAATTCCTTCACTTGATGATGCAGATCAATCAACAATTTATAAACTCTGTCTAAATCAGTTCCAATGATAGGTTGGTAGTAGGGCTGAGCAGATGGAACCGCTTGGACCGGGAACCACCTGGACTGATGGTACTATTCGGTCTGGTCCCCGATTCTGTGACTATGTATTTTGGTTCTCAATTCTAGAAAGGGGGAACTGGTCCTATCGGTCCAGTTCCCGGTTCCTTGATGGAACCAAACTGGGCCTGAAACCGATCATCACTAGGTGGTGGAGCTCATCCTTGCCTCCTACAAGTCAGGACATCAATCATGATAATCCTTTCATCCCATAGTTGAAGTCGTGTCTCGAGAACCTTAAATGGTGTTGGAAGTATTGACTCACTTGTCCTTATCATTGTTACGAAGAGTATTGACTTGCTTGTCTTTATTATTGTCATGAAGAAAAGCTAGTATCTTTGAGTGAGAACTCAAGATCATCTAGACTCAGCATAAGTATATTAGAAACGTCAAAAGTTACGAACGAAGCTCACTTTAGTATCAAAAATTTTCATCAGCTCACTTAAATGCCAACGGCAAGAAAATCTGGCTAAATTGATTACGTGACATTTATAAGTAAAATTATAATATGAAACGGCAATTTTTTAAAAACTCTAGTCCACATGGCATGCATGCCATTGAAATGAACTCTTTTTAAGGACCAGTACTGAAGTCATTACTTCAAATAAGATTTAGCACTCAAATGATCACTATTTACAATTTTTAGACGACGTTATTTAGGAGTTATATGATAACTAGGCATGCCAATGAGCCACGTAAAATTGAGAAACTAATAAAATTTAGTCACATCTGATTTCCAGTGATCTAAATTGGAATTAACATTTAAGCAACCGTTTATTTAAAAAAGTGACAATTAAATGATCCGATATTTTTATTTTTAATATTAAAGTAAATGTTGTACGCAATTTTTGACTTTTCTAGTCTCCTTACCGTTTGGACTCATAAAAACGGTTGAAGTAGGCCGCTCACAATTGGGTCACATGCTGGGATCGATCAGGCGATCACATGCATTGGACGAGAAGGGTAGGAAACAGGGTAAGAGCTCAAAGAGATCTAACTGTTCGGTTTGCTTTGGATCAAGGTAAAGGAACCCGAGTTGGCTAAATCACAAAGAACTGGGATTATCATTTCACTTTGTTATGTCACATAAAATTAGCGGTTCCTTTTTTTCCTTTTCTATGGCAGTAAGCTGTGGAATTAGGCCAAACACAATAAGGTTAGGGATTCGTGGTCGTTTGTCTCCTTTATATTTTAGCTAGAAAATTACATTTCAGCTAAAATTTAAAGATCATTTAAATTTTCAAATTTTGTGAAAAATTACCTGTGAATTTTTGTGTCGATAGTTGTGTTTTTGAAAGGTTTCTGGTGCTTTTGATTAAATATGAGTCCAATGCGGCCGTAGTTTGAAGTAAAAAAGGGAAAATAAAGACTAGTTTCAAACAGACAAATAAAATACAAACACACAAGCTTTATGGCCCAGGCAAACCTGGCAAGCTGAGTATAACATGATATAACCAAACCAAATTGCCAAACCCAGTGATGCTTAATGTTGTCAAATGATTTTTCTGTTCGAACAGTCAATATCTATCACTGCAGAACCAATTAAGGTGGTAGGACCAGCCCACTAGTACGTGCCATCAATACAAGTAACCAGCCAGGACGGAAGCACTTGGGCAAAAGGAAAAAAAATAATACTCTATCAATCAAAATCTGATGTTCTAAGGTCTGCAAAAGCTTTTGACTTAGATCAGCAAGTGTTCTCCGCCATCCTGCGATAGAGATTTAAACGCAATTTCGACAGAGAACGGGACTTTGGCAACAACTCTTTGGGAAGTGCAGCTTCCAAGATGCAAGCGAGCTAAGCAGGGCAGCCACCAGCAGATCTAATGAAGCCGTGTACTGTAGAAAATTCTTCCAGATTTGCTTTCAAAAGGAGCAATGGAAGAACAAATGCTTGCAACCTGCGAGGACTGGCCAGTCCATGGGAGCAATCTTAGGCACTGTTGTTGGTTAAAGAGAGTACTTTTTCTTTTCTTTTTTTATTGAGATTGAAAGAAGTATATATAGACTTAGGGTTAAGCCTTATACAACTACATAAATAACCCAGCAGATATGCCATCAGCATCCAGAGATGTTTTACCAAATTCTTATCACTGACTGGCACATTTGGTTTCAACCAAATGAGATGCTGTCGATTGATTTTAAGTCCTCTGCATTTGACCAAATTCCATGCTGTGGCCGAGGTAAAGCCTCATCTGTCTTCTAAGTTTAAATAAGGAGATATGCACTGCTGCTAGCCACAAGGCGCAACCATGGGGAGAAGAACACCAAAAATGCCACAAGGTGCAGCCATGGAGAGGAGAACACCAAAAATGCCACAAGTTGGCATGGGGACGTGCCAAAATTTCTGAAATGTACATTTAAATGTCACTTTTTTTTTTTTAATGATACTTAATTGTCAACTCTGATGAGATTTGCACGTGACATTTTTTTATTAATAAAACTGATCTAGATGACTCGTTCGGGTGTCCACTTAGTAATTATTGTTTGAAAAGGCATCATCCTCCATGTTTCTAATAACCATAAAACAACGTTGTTCAGTGTCCACTTCCGCGTTGCTGCCGCCCATTGGTGAAGATGCTAATGATTGTTGTCGGTCTTGGGAGAGGGTGGTCGTCTTTCGCTCGGCCCCAAGTGAGGGCCGATGACCTTGCCAGGCTTGAGCTCAAGTGCCCAGATCTAGACGACATTGGCCCTCACTTGAGGCTGTCGACCATTGCTCGGCCAGAGTAAGGCCTCGCCGGCCCCAAGCGAGGACGAGGGCGAGGGCAAGGGCGACACCAGCGCTTGCTCGGGGCTAGTGAGGCTCGCGAAATCTGGGCGAGGCGTCACTCCTTTGCCTATATCTGGGGGAGTCTCATCGACCCCAGCCCTCACCCCGGGCGAGTAATGGTCTTCGACATCCTCTAGATCTCGGGGCTTGAGCCTGAGCCTGAGGAGGGTCGTCGAGCCAGGCCGGCCCCCCTTACTTAGGGAGGGCGATAGTCACCAATTCCTTCGGTGATGGGCAATGGCGAAAACGCCCACTAGCAAGCCCTCTATTTTCTATTTTCTATTTTTTTAGAGTTTTATTTTTTAAAAAAATAAAATTTAGCTTAGCTTTTTGTTTTGTTTTCTTAATCTAATTTATTAAAAATTGAATAAAAATTAATAAAAATTCCACATAGAAAATAGAAATTAATTTAAAAACCAAATCATTTAGAATTTCCGCCGAAAAAAGCCATGTCAACTATTTGGTTGGAAATTTTTGCCATTGCCATTTATGTGTTCATTTCTTCTCTAATTTCAGCACTTACGTGTACATTTTGGAAATTTTAATACTTACGTGTCTACCGTGCCAAGTTATAGACCTTAGGTTATTCTTCTGCCCATAGCCACGTATGTCAACTCGCATCTGATCAACCAGTTATCCTTGAAGCATGCTATTAGATCCGTTAGCCATTGTGTCCATCTTGGATTTCCTTGAAGTAATTCGGTATTACCTCATAATATCAGCTTTCTACTCCTTTTGTAAATCAACATAGTCACCAAAACTTGGGGTGCAAAACGTAATTCAGCCAATTTTATTATTTTATGGTTCTCAAATCTGATATAAATAGGTGGCTTGCCTCGGAAATTTGCAGAATCAGTGTACTGTCCTTTGTGTTCTCGGTCTAGGAGTACAAGCACATCGAGAGGTTTGACGTCACTTGGCTGAAGCAGCGCCTTTTTAGAGCATTGTCTACGGATGTCCGAAACCGAGGTTTCAATCCCAAGAGGAGTCGATGTTGACTTTGGAGGGAAGCATACGAAGAAGGCTCGGCTAAAGTTCAAGTAGATTGGAGGGTTTTGCGTGCCCAGATATATGACACTGAGTAGGCAATTAGATACTTTTTTTTCCTGCAAAACACAGGGTATGACGTGACAAGGAGTTGTATGTTTTATTTCATTATGACTAAGGCGACGTCTTCCCTATGCCTGTCAGAGGACATGCCATAAGCTAATGAGCTTACTATCGGGCCATTCTTCTTATCCGGTTATTTCCAAAAAATTCAACTTCCTTGGCTACGTGGCCGATGATCAATTTAAGGTATTATTAAAAAGATGAAGTGATCAGCAGGTATCTATTGCAAGGAGACTTACAGAAGAGAATGCCAAAGATTTTTATTGCTAGAGATGCCCCAATGAGTCACAACCTGTCAAAACAAGGAACCTTGCTGGCATTAGGCACTCAGAAAAGCAATCCATGAGGGAATGCACACAGATTAGTATAACAAGTTGCTTGTTTACAACTTCAGCTATTAAAATGCTAGGTGGATCGTTTACCGAACATATGCAGGCCATTTAGATTTGGAGATGATAGTAGGATAACAAGAGACTCGGAGCAAGCAGGGAAAAATATTCAGTCAAGGCTGGTGTTAGAGCGCTATTACATCCACTATATCCTCTATCTGTTAGCGTGACGAATGTAAGTATTTTGAACCTCTCATTAACAGCAGTTCCGGATCTTCTAACTGCAATATGCTTTTGAAACGTTATGGTTTCTTTACCCTCTAAGCAATCTTCAGTCTTGAAAAATGTACTTCAGCTTAATTGTCCGTCATAGGTTGATCATCTTTCATTGGCCTAGTTGGGAGCGTCTTGTTATTCTACATCGATGAACATCCATGACGCCGAAGGTGGAAGAACATTTCAAAAGGATAATATAGCAAGCTAGCTGCTTTATACATGTCATTTAAAGACATAGCAAATTACCTTGCACTAGTATTTACATTTTTTACATGGGCATTGTATCTTCAACAGACGCTATACTTACAGTCACACTCTCACATGTACATGGCAAACAATATGCACGTACTATACTCAGATCAGGAAAAGGGGCTGAATCCTTTACTTCCAGCATGGAGGGAACTCACTGCTCCTCATGCTAGTGCCTTGGCGAGGAGAGGCGTTGTCCTTGGACGATCTCTCTATCGATTGGACATCCCAACCTCCATCTCTCCAATATCCATAGTAAATTTCTGGAATCTGTGCGACCTTCCGATAATCCTCGTCCTGTTCGCCTCGCACAAATGTCTTCACCAACTCATCAGGCATGTCAAAGAACTCAAGTACTTTGAGCTTGGTCAGATACTCAATGCCTGGTGGCAGCTTCTCCAGTAGCTTGCAGCGCTGAATGATCAACTTTTCGAGACAGGGCATTGCTCCTTCCTCTACCTCCACGGATCTGAGTTCGTCAAAATTGTCGAGACCCAGAATTCTCAGCTTCCTAAAACCTTTGGATTTGAAGCATAAGGTCTTTCCTTCGTATACCTGGAGCAGCTCAAGATGCACGAGATTGGGCAGATTTTGCAGTGATATGAGTGGGTCATCCTTCAGCCGACTCCATCGTAAGTGCAACTTGACAAGACTATTGAGAGTGGCTAACCAGTTTGGTAGCATCTCGAGACGCCCGTTCAGGTAGATCCTCTGTAGTAATTGAGGTGGAGATGTCAGGTGTTGCAGATCCAATATCTCGTCGTCCTCCACCGAAGCCACTGATATCGCACAGAGGTTGGTTAATTTCACTATCGATGAGCACAAAGCCCTTCCGTCTTCTTTCCTCAACTTCAGGATGCCCAACCTGCTTAACTGCGTCAACTTTCCAAGTTCTCTCATAATTATATCATTCCTCTCTTCGTCCGCCTCTATGTAGCACAACTTTTCAAGGGACTGCAGAGCCCCGATCTCCGTGAGTGCCTTGAAGCCATACTTGTAGTACAAATAGGATATGTTCTCATACCGATACACCAAGAGATGCCGGAGTTTTCGCAACTTCAAGATTTCGACAGGTAATCGTGTTACATTTGTGTGCTTGAGATCTAGTGTCTCTAGGTTCTGAAGCCTCCCTATCGAAGTAGGAATTGTTTTGACTTCGGTGTGCCTGAAGCTTAAATATCTTAGGTAGTAGCAGTCAACAACTTGAACTGGGAACCTTGACAAAGGTGTGGCTTGCATGTCTAAGACATTAAGCAGTTTAATGTCACATCCTAGGACAAAGTTAATGAATCCCCCATCTACACCGAACATGTATAGAGCGCGCAGATGAGAAAGTGACCTGTTTTGCTGTGCAGCTTGCAGGCTATTGTGCAATGAAAGGCGGCGAACTTTATCTGGCCACATGTCGGTCTGCTCTTTGGCGATCGTTGCAAAGCTTTGATCACTTGATTTTGAAGTTATTATTTCCCTCTGGAAATCATGTATGCGGCACAACTTGACCCTTCCGTCGGTTGTTGTTTCAGCCACTTGCACTAGGCTTCTGTTCAGGAGCTCGCGAAAGTATTCTTTTGCAACTTCATCAAGTGTCTTGCCTTCTTTTCTCTCGACAAACCCTTCCGCTACCCAGAGCCGGGTCAGTCTCCTGCGCTCGATGAGGTGACCCTCGGGAAATACACTCAAGTGTAAGAAACAGGACTTCAGGTAATATGGCAAATCACTGAAACTGAGGGAAAGCACCCTCTTTAAGTTCTTGAGCCTGTCGTTGCCATCGATCTCGGCACGGAGGCTGCGTCGTACCACATCCCATTCATCAATCCTCCGTTTGTCTTTCGCGGCCAGAACACCACTGATGGCCACGATTGCCAGCGGCAGTCCTTCACACTTTTTCAAAATGTACTTACATATCTCCTCCAGATGGGAAGGGCAAAAGTTCCCCTGAAATGTCTTCCGACAGAAAAGCTTCCACGACTGTTCCGGATCGAGTGGTTCCATATTTTTGACCGGCCCATGAAATTCCTTGCAAGCAGTAGATGCCAGCTCAGCATTCCGGGTTGTGAGGATAACCCGGCTTCCGTGACCATTGTTGGGCAAGGCATGCTTGACCGCATCCCATTCGTTTATGTACCATGTGTCATCGAGGACGATCAGGTACCTCCTCCTCTGAAGCAGGTCCTTGATGATCATCTTCAGCCAATGGCTGTTCATAGTGTTGGCTCCTGGTGGGACCGGTTTCCTGATCACCCTCATGATCTGATCAAGCATGTCTTTGAGGAACTCTTCGATCTTGGAGGACCGAGAGAGAGTGATCCAAGCGTACACTGCGAAATGCTTCTTCACGGAGGGGTCTTCATAGACTTGCTTCACCAGAGTGGTTTTGCCCAACCCTCCCATTCCCACGACGGAGATGACCTCCCGCCTTTGAGGCCCGTCCAGTAATTGCCCAACCAGGTCGTTCTTCGGCTGCTCAATGCCCACTACGTCAGTTTTATCCAGAAGAAGGGCATTACCTCGGTGGTCCTGCCACGTGTTGTCTGCGCCGATCAAGCTGGGACCTTGTTGAGCCCTGCTAAATCTGTGGCGCAGCCTCCGGTGCCCATCGCATATGCCCTTCACTCTGGAGTTGATGCGCTTTATCTCGGACGTGATGCGGTATCGAGCCTTCAGGTTCTTGATGCAGCAGGACATCCTGCTAATGAGGCCGGTGAAGCCGACTCCGTGATCATGTCTCAAGACCAGCGTGAACTCGTCGAGCGCGTCCTCCATGTCGTAGGCTGTGTTTCTTAACTGCTTCACCCACACTTTGACTTCCTCATCGCTTTCCTCAAGGGAATCTGCTACCCTGAGGAAGGCTCGGATTCGCTCCAGTTCTCCTCTCACTGAGAGGGCTTCTTCTTGAGCGCCTGTCAGGAACCGCACCTCATTCTCAAGGAATTGTGCGAGCTTGTTGAGTAGGTGAGTCACTGGGCTCTCTGCCATGCCTCTGGTCTGGTGGGTGGTGGTGAGGTTTTTGGCTTTGTATTTGGATTGATAGAGGCTCTAGACTCTGGTTGCAAAAGTTGAGGCTTTTCAGTGTCTCAACCGTTAAACTGCTTAACTTTAGTGAGACTTATATTTATAGGTTCTTTGCGTAGGATCCATGTCTGCTTAGCACAATGTACAAGTTTTGGGTTATTATAGTGATATCCCTTTTAAATTTGCATGATCCCGTTAAATATTTCTGCATTCGACAGCAAGCTGTTTAAATTTTCTTGTTTCATGGGGAAAAGTCTGCTAAGAAACACAAGATCAATTAGTACTTTAATCATTTGTAGTTTCATCTTATCTGACTAAGCTATCTGTCGGCAAAAATAATGCGTATAATGTTTGAATATTATATTTCTAAGGCAAAATCACAGGAAGTTTCCAAGAAACTTTCGAGTTATATTTTATAGGATTAGTTTCTTATCTGAATACAGCTAACTTAGATGTGTTTGTTGTGGGTTCACAATCATGTCATCTTCTCCATGTAGCTTATTGATGTATACATATATAAATACCACCACTTCCTGCTTGATCACGTTATGTCGACATTCTTGAAAAACTTCCGTTAGAAGTTACAGGAGATGATTTTGACTAACATTGATGGAGGAAACTTTCAATCGATTCAAAATATCCTGATGATCAACAGTTCATCAGAATCGAGACTTCAGCACCAGAGACCAGGAGAATCCATCTGTACCTGAACATTCTAGTGAAATTCGCGGATCTATCATTGAGCATTACAAAAGCCAAATGTATTTTTTGACCAGATTTTTTTTTTTTTTTGGTCAGTCCTACTTTATTCCTATTTTATAAATGTATTTTTTTTATCAGGTTATCTTAAGGAAATTCAAGCAACATTTCATAGCTAGGAAGCAGAAGAATTAAACAAGCAGCAAGGCGACGAACAAGCAAATGAGCTCAGATTATGAGCTAACTTCACTGTACAATCCTCCGATTTTTCCGTGGCATTACCCTACCGAATCATGCTGAATCATTTCAGCTATGAGATGGTCAATAGTGCAAACAAACAACTTGTTTGTATAAATCCGACGTGTTAATCTGTAGCGATGTATATCTGTAGTGAAGGAAGTGGACAAAATTTGAGAGGAAAAGCAACCTTAATCGAATTAAGAATAGGACTATCATTACAAATGAAGCAATTTATTAGATAGAGTAATGAGTCACATTTCGGTCACTTGCGACGGATAGCATTGATTAATAGAATGATGTTGGAAATCTTTATAGAAATGCAGAATCATGGCGCCTTTTCGATTAGACTAGAGCGGCTGTCACTATCTATCTTGTGGATTGATTAGGATTCCATGAAGACGAAAAGCTGGCTTTGTCAAGCCACTGTTCCAAGTTGAGACACGAACTCCGTCCTTACAAGTTTTGTGACATGCACTTAATTGGACAACCATTTGTTACCTCCTTATTTTGTTAGGTCACTGTCTCTTATTTTAGTGGGAGTAGTTTGCTCGTCGATCAAATTATAGACCACACTCTCAACTTTCTATCGATGATCTTGTATTGCTATTCTTATGCCTGATCAAGAAAAGGGAAATGAAAGGGTTGCAGAAATTATGTGTTACCGTCATTAAATCAAATGAAATCAACACATCTACACACATACACAATTTAGTTTGCCGTATCCACTTCTGCAATTTGCTAATCTATGCTTAAACGGTGTAAATTTTTTTTTTAATGTCATGCAGAAATTATGTGTTACCGTTTGAGTTATATTTCGCTTTTATTGAAGTTTGACCTCAAGATTTTAGCAATATAGGTTGCGCATGACAACACTTCTTGGTTGGGGAATTTTTTTTTTTTCAAAAATGCTTCTTTTCTATTTTTATTTCGGGGAACAATTTCTAAATAAAAAAACCCGTTTAATAATTACACAAAATTTCTACTCCAGAAATAGAAAAATAATAGAAATGCTTTTGATAAAAAATAGTTTTTTTGTATTTATTTGTTTTTTATTCTTACTCACGGATTGCCGCCGCCGCCGCCACCGCCGTCGTACATTGTCGGCTGACCGTCATCGCTGACTGCCGATGCATAGCCTGTCGGTCACCGTCGATCGCCGGTTGTGCGGCCACGGGAGGTGGTGGTCAATGGGCTATGCGGCGGCAGTCGGCGGTGACGGTTGACGGGCGGTGGTCAGCTGACGACGACATGCAGCGGCGTCGGCGGTGGTCGGCCGACGATGACGTGCAGCGGCGTCGGCGGCGGCGGTGGCGGCGATTGGTGGTGGCCACGGCAAGAGAAAAATAAAAGAAAAAAAGAGAAAATTCACTTATTTTTGGAACTTGTTCCCGGAAATAAAAAATAATTTTTTTTTTTTTTTTAACTTCTCATTTCTGTTCCAAAACCATTCCCGAGCTAACTTCTTGTTCCCGAGAACAAAAAAAAACTTGGCGTTACCAAAAGGATTTCTATTCCTTTTTTGTTCCGAGAAACAAAAGAATAGAAATATTGGAGAAGAGAAATGTTCTCATGCACTCCCCTACTGTTGACAATTTTTAAGTTTGGGCTTGTAACAGAATTAGTTCATCTGAAAATTTCGTCCAACGAATACACTAGCTCACGAAAATCAGAAGGACGAATTCCGTTTTACCTCGATGCATGTATTGCATTTGTCATTGTCTCGACCTTTCCTATTCCCATGTCCGCATCAGGGAAAATGGGAATGGAGGTGCCGGTGCTGAATCACAGACTCCCAGAAAGCTTATCCTTTTGACCGGCCAAAGTCAAATGAGCGTTTGGTTCTTAAGCAATTACCTGCGAGACTTTCAAATGTGACGGGTACGTTCTTGCTCATTCAGAGGATTCAGACATAAATCTGTCTCTATTGAATGGATAAGGGCCGACCCTTGACCCTTAACTTGATCTTTGATGGCCCCGTTTGGACACTCTAGCCTTTTAACGAGCACCAAGAGTTGTGGATGACTACTACATGAGAAACAAAAGCTAATTTCATTGAAGTTTCATAGCTGTTCTGGAGATAAAGCTTACTCGTTACTCCAGTAGATTCAAGGAATTTCGTTGTCATTTTGCCGGCGAATAGGACATCAACTAATTATACAAGGGTTTGTGCTTTGCTGACACATGGTAGTGTTTTTTTTTTTTTTGGTCGGTAGGCATATGGTAGTTAAGTTACTTATCTTGTGTGCTCCAATCAATCCAAGGGCCACGTGTCAAAAAGTCAGCAAGGGCTGTCTGTCAATATCTTGGATCGAAGAAAAATATGTAAATACATATGAACTTGAAAACAACCTGCAATGCTTCATTCGATGATGTTCTCACTCTTTCGTCTTCCTAGAAGACCCGAATAATCACTTCTCGACCTTTCGGGATCTGCTTGGACCTAATCTGCCGTCGCGCTGCACATGTACTCAAGGAATTCTGCTCTAATACTATCTATAACAGCTCAATTCGACCCATTTGGATATGTTGACACCGTAAAATCTTAAGTCCAGAATTTTCCGACTTGATAAGGAGTTTGTTTGCTAATTGACCGAAAAACTACATTATTCATTTTAACATTAGGTAAGGATCAACCAACTTGGAAGGAAGTTATTGATGGATAATGCCAACTCAGGATAAGCAGAAATTTACAAGTGCACAGGAATTTCTTTCTTGATTCTCTTTCGAAGTGCAAATGTTTAGATTTATGTTGGTGTGGCATTGTACTTGATAACAGGTACCGTTCATAATAGCCTACAAATTGGCATTATGCACTTTGTAATAAAACCCGAGAATGATTGTTTAAGTCGTCCTAGAACTTGACCATTGTTTAAGTCGTCCTAGAACTTGACTTCAAGGTCCAGGATCAAGTTCTAGTTCCACTATCGATGGCAATTATTTGTTTAACCAGAAGGACGGCTGTTGCATCGAGGTTTTCGATTTGTTTAAGTCAAGCAACAGAACAAATCATACACGGCACACCTGGCATTTTTCTGACCTGTGTAATTTGGCGCTGCCAGAATCAAGCTACGGAAAGAAATATTCAGATGAGACAAATTAAAATGGAAATCAGATACAAATACTTCATTTACTTAGGGTACTCATCACACATAGATTTAACCCTATAAGTCATGCACCTTATTTCGTGGGAACAAGCCTTTACCTTCTCATAGAAGTCACCTCGTTTTCCTTCATCTATGCCAACTTTGATTGAGTTTTTTTTTTTTTTTTTTTTTTTAATTTTCTTTATTAAGGCTTCGACTGTTTTACGTAAAATGAATTATTTAAAATACATTTTCTTAAAAATGATGGTCCGTATTGCTTATAAAAATGAATGAATAAAAAATATCTTCATCTTTCACGAACTAAATTGTTATTGATAATAAAAATAATTTCCGTTGACTAATTATTTCGAATGATATAAATGATTACTTTTAAGAAACAAAAAGAGCCTAAGAGAAGTTCAACTTAGTACGCAAAAATGACAATCAAGATGATTGAAAGAAGTTTCCATGGTCTTTCAAATGTTGGTTGTATTCTTAGCAAAAATATGTCAAATGTCGAGCAACATCCAATCAGCTCAGTAAGATTACAATTAGTAGTAATAATCAAATGATGGTATTGCCGAGTACATTCATGAACAACAAATTGACTCTTCACCTAATTCTGTTTTTTGAAATTGAAATCGCTACCTCACGCTCTTCATTTACATCTGTTACTAACCTTAAAATAAATAGAGGAGATACTTTCTGGAGAGGCAACGTGTTGGTCCAACTGTTCTTCCCTTTCAATTGCCATAACATCACTAAATTATAAAGGAAAGCTGTCATTTGGCAGCAATTTGTGTCGTGTCAACATGTTTGCTTCAATAAGCATGTTCAATATTAATACCGTTAGAATATTCAATTATTAACCATACGTTCATCTATTATTTAAATGTATCATAAAAATTTTCATGATATGAAGGCATGAACTAATGGTATGAAAGCCTGAGCTCTTGGGTTCAAATTTTTTAGAGACTCCATGCACAATTTAGGCCAAAATTCAGCTTACATGTGTTGGAGTGTTAGAATATTTAAATGTTGAGTCATAGTCTTTTGTCAAGATCCAACCTATATGTGAGGGAGGTACTAAAATATTTAAATATTAAATTATACATTCATCTAACAATTCAATTTTTTTTTTTTTTTATTGTCAACTCATCAATTAGTATTGGAGGATGCTTGGAATGGTGTTCTTTTTTACATGAGAGTGTTAAATACTCCTTGAATGTGCAGACCCAAGCCAAGCCTTCCATTTTTTATTTGATATGAAAATGCCAAGTGCGACCCAATCCATAAGTTGCTCGGGCCGGATCTTGCACGGTACACGACTGAGCCCCATGTTTGACTTCATCAAAGACTCTGAACAAAGTCTTGAATTTCTCTTTTGTTTCAGTCAGTCTGCATGACACATTTTCTCCCGTTTTTATTTCTTTGGTTGATACATCTGCCCCCTCTATTTTGTCTCCTTTCTCTCTCGTTCTTTTCTTCTTCCTCTTCTTGAGATTCCTCAATGAAACTACAAAAATCCTCCACTTATTAAATAGTGATAAGTTCGGTCCTAAATCTTTGGATTATGTCAATTTACTCTTAAATCTTTAAATGATTAACTAATTTAGTTATAAACCTTTTAATTATATTAATTTAATCTTAAACCATTTAACAACTTACCAATCTAGTTTTAATCCTTTTGACAATTTACTAATTTAGTCATTCTGACAAATTTTGCTAGGAAATTGCTGATATCATGGTCTAGTCAACACCGGCTACCTATGTGGCATAGTTGGCATGCTACGTGGACAAATTTTACAATTTTTTTTTTCATTTTTCGATTTTTTCCCAATAAAATTTAGAAATGCCTTTCATAAAACATTTCCTAAACCATTCATAAATAATCAAAAAGCAATAAATACATGATCCAATATTTTTTGCAACAAACATTAGTTTACTTTTGAAATATGAGTTTACAAACTCCGAAAAGAGATAGCTCTACTTACTTAGGCTAGTTGAAAACCAACCTACAATGGTTACTCGAGTTGATGCACTTATATTCATATGAATTAATTGAAAAACAATATAAAAACCTAGTAATACACTACTCTAAGGAAAGACTACTAATTATGTTCAATTGTTGTTAACGACACCTACAAGCCAACAAAGAAACTTGTTTATAACAAAAATTCATCTTTTTCTGTTGCACGTAACTTGAACACAAAAGTTTTGAAATTTGTTTCAATCAAATCATACTTTGAAATCAACTTTCGTTAAATTTTATAACTCCACAACACCACCAATTATTATTTCCATCTATATATATATATCCATAACTCGACCACACCTCAATTGAACCTCACACTCCAAAATCGATATAATCTAGGATTTATGACCTAACTTCGAGAAATACTCCGATTAAACCAATAATGGGCTTGAATACTTCCCCGGCGTTACAGTTCGGAGTTGATTCAGCTTGTCTGCAGGTTCAGATTGGCTCCGTGCGAAAATAGTTCCGTTCTCTGCTTTTTCTCTGACAAAAGTCTTGTTCTTTCCTTGGTTTGTCCGCTGAATTCAATGGCATCATCTCTTGAAGAGGAATAAAATGGATGGGCTTAGGCTTTCAGAGACATGGGCTGGGCTTTGAGTCCATCTATCACAATGCTCATGTTGTCACTTCCCTTTTTTTTTTGTTCGAATTGTAAATATATTATCATCGCAAAACCAATTAATGTGGAAGGACCAGCCGACCAGTGTCTGTCATCAATGCAATTAAACAGCAAAGAGGTAAGCACTTGGGCAAAAAGCAAAAATCCCTACTCTATCAATCAAAATCTGAACTTGCAAGGTCCGCAAAAAGCTTTTAACATAGCAATTGTTCTTTGCCATCCTGCAATAGAGATTCAAATGCAATTCCAACAAAAAACAGGACATTGGCAACAACTCTTTGAGAAGTGCAGCTTCCAAGATCCAGGCAAGTGAAGCAGGGCAGCCACTAGCAGGTCTGATGAAGCCAAAAAACTGTAGAAAATGCTCCCAGATATGCTTTGAAAAGGTGCAATAGGAGAACGGATGATCTTCTTATTCATTCTCCAGTTTGCATAAAACACATATTCCATCAACGCAGCTCAAATTTTCAATCCGATCGAAAGTTTGCAACCTACTAGGACTGCCCAGTCCATGAGAGCAATCTTAAGGGCATTTGGTTTCAACCAAACGAGGCAATGCCACGAGGCGATGCCAACTGACTTTAAATTCTCTGTGTCTGACCAAATCCCATGCTGCAGCCGCGGTGAACAGCCCATCTGTCTTATAAGTTCAGGGGATATGCAGCCTAGCCAGCCACGAGGTGCAGCCATGTATGTCAATCCGCTATGAGAGGTCGACCTGTATAAGAATTGCAAGTTCACGTCTGATCAGCCAGTTGTCTGCGTGCTATCAGATCCGTCAGCCATAGTGTCCACCTTGGATTTCCTCTAAGTAATTCGGTCATTACCTCATAATATCACCTTTCTACATCTTTCGGAAATCAACATAGTCACCACCATATGCGGAATCCTCTAAATAAGGCAGCATATTGGACACACTTAGTTTGACAATAATCAAAGTAGCATCCTAGAATTTTGCTAAGAGCAACAATCACGAGTGAAGCAATAAGGCCAGGATTGAGTCTCCGTGTGGGATCCGTATACAAACAATCCCATACTGTTTTCCTTTTCTATGTGTTTATCCCGTATTATAATATCTCTAATTTCTTTCATAGAATTAGATTCCAATGTGTAGATCACACAGGAGATCCTTTCTGTCCCAATTAAATGTCAGCTCATAGAGGATGAATTAGTATGGACAGGAACAAAGAATGGGATTTTTATAGTAAAAAATGGCTACAATACACTAGACCAGAAATGTCAGACAAGGCAGCAACTAAACAACCATCCTCCTCCTTCCAAATCCCAGGAGCTCTATGGAACGCTATATGGAATATGCAGACTTTTTCTACATTAGAGATCTTTATATGGAGTATTTGTCAAAATGCCATTCCATCCAATGAGAATCCAATGAGAAAAACGTATATTTCCTTACCCTATTTGTGACCTGTGTCGAGAGGATGTGGAGACAGCCGAACGTGTCTTTTTGCTCTGCCCTTGGACCACAAAGGTATGGGGAAATCCTGAAATCAAAATAAAATTTTTTACACAAGAGATCACTCCAATGGATGCGTGGAAGAAGAAGCCCCCAATTTACCCTCCCTTGAAATGTTAGCATATGTCCTTTGGCACATTTGGAAGACTCACGACAATTTCATCTTTCGGGGGAGCAAATCGAAAGCTTGCAACACAGTGGATTTGGCTCTAACTATGCAACAAAGCTCATTCGCTTATGGCATGTCATTTGATAGGCATAGGGAAAATGTTGCCTTAGTCATAATGAAAAACAACTTACGACCCCTTTTTATATTATACCGTGTCACGCAGGAGCAAAAGTATCTGCTTGCCAAATGATTAGGAAGATGAAGTGATCGGCTGTTATCTGTTGCAGGGAGACTTACACAAGAGAGTACTAAATGTTTTGATTGCTGGAGATTCTCCAACTAGTCACAACTATCAGAACAAGGAACCTTGCTGGCAATATACACTCAAGAAAGCAATCTGTTAGGGAATGCAAACAGATTAGTAAAACAAGGTTGCTTGTATACAACCTCAGCTGCCAAAATACTAGGGGGATCATTTACTGAACATATGCAGGCCAAATTGATATGGGGATAATAGTAGGATAGCTGGATAGCAAAGGACCTGGACCAAGCAGTGGAAAATATTCAGCTTAGGCTGGTGTTAGATCGCTATTGCTTCCAATATATCCTCTATATGTTGGTGAGATTGTGTCTGTCACTCACATACACAGAGGAACAAGTAGAAGAATTGTGCCAGGGTTTTTTTAATCTGTATATTAAGGTGGCAACGAATGTTAAGTATTTTGAGCCTTTCTCATTAACAGCAGTTCTTGATTTTCCCACTGCAAATGCTTTTGAAAACGCTGTCTGTTCTTTCCCCTCTGACCAATCTGTAGTCTCGATAAATGTACTTCAGTTTAGTTGTACTTGTCTATCATAGGATGGTCATCTTTCATTGGCCTAGTTGCGAGCCTAATGTTATTCTACATTGACAAACACTATGACGCTTAAAGATGGAAGCACATTTGAAGAGGAGAATACAGTTGAACTAGCTGCTTCATTCATGTCATTTACAGGCATAGAAAATTACCTTACACTAGTGTCCACGTTTTTTACATGTGCGTCATATCATCAACATTTGCTATACTAATAGCCAGACTCCACAGGCACATGGCAAACATTATGCTCATACTATTCTCAGATCAGGAAAAAAGGCTCAATCCATTACTTCCAGCATGGAGGGAATGCACTGCTACTCATGCTAGTGCCTTGGCAAGGAGAGTCTTCGCCTGACCTGACTATGGATTGGACGTCCCAGCCTCCATCTGTCCAATATCCATAGTAAACTTCTGGAATGTGTACGACCTTCTGATAATCCTTGCCCTCGTGTCGCGCGAACTTCTTGACCAACTCATCAGGCATGTCGAAGAACTCAAGTACTTCAAGCTTGGTCAGATACTCAATGCCTGAGGGCAGCTTCTCCAGTAGCTTGCAGCGCTGAATGATCAACTTTTCAAGGCAGGGCATTGCTCCTTCTTCCATTTCCATGGATCTGAGTTTGTCAAAATTGTCGAGCCCCAGAATTCTCAGCTTCCTAAAACCTTCAGATTTGAAGCGTAAGGTGTTTCCTTCATAGACCTGGAGCAGCTCTAGATGCACGAGGTTGGGCAGACTTTGGAGGGATACGAGTGGGTCATCCTTCAGCCGACTCCATCGTAAGTGCAACTTGACAAGACTATTGAGAGTAGCTAACCAGTTTGGGAGCATCTTAAGACGCCCATTCAAGTAGATCCTCTGTAGTAATTGAGGTGGAGACGTAAGGTGTTGCAGATCCAATATCTCATCGTCCTCGACTGATGCTACGGATATCGCATGGAGGTTGGTTAATTTTGCTATTGATGAGCACAAAGCCCTTCCGTCCTCTTTCCTCAACTTCAGGATGCCCAACCTGCTTAATTGCGTCAACTTCCCGATCTCCCTCATTATGATGACATTCCTCTTGTCATCCAACTCTATGTAGCACAACTTTTGAAGGGATTGCAGAGCCCCGATCTCTGCAAGTGCCTTGAAGCCACATGTGTAGGACAAATAGGATATGTTTTCATACCAATACACCAAGAGATGCCGGAGCTTTTTCAGCTTCAGAATTTCAACAGGCAATTGCGTTACTTTTGTGTGCTTAAGATCTAGTGTCTCTAGGTTCTGAAGCCTCCCTATCGAAGCAGGAATTGTTTTAATTTCGGTATACCTGAAGCTTAAATATCTAAGGTAGAACCAGTCAACAACTTGAACTGGGAACCTTGACAAAGGTGTGGCTTGCAAGTCTAAGACATTGAGCAGCTTAATGTCACATCCTAGGACAATGTCAATGAATTCCCTGTCTACACCGAACATGTATAGAGAGCGCAGATGAGAGAGTGACCTGTTTTGCAGTGCAGCTTGCAGGCTGTTCTGCAATGAAAGGCGGCGGACTTTATCTGGCCACATGTCGGTCTGCTCTTTGGCGATTGTTGCAAAGCTTTGATCTCTCGATTTTGAAATTATTATTTCCCTCTGGATATCGTTGATGCGGCAGAAATTGACCCTTCCGTCAGTTGTTCCAGCCACTTGCATTAGGCTTCTCTTCAGGAGCTCATGGAAGTAGTCCTCTGCAACTTCTTCTAGCGTCTTGCCTTCTCTTCTCTCGACCAACCCTTCCGCTACCCAGAGCCGGATCAGTCTCCTGTGCTCGATCAGGTGACCCCCAGGAAATACACTCAAGTGCAAGAAACAGGACTTCAGGTAGTACGGCAAATAACTGAAACTGAGGGAAAGCACCCTCTTCAGGTTCTGGAGCCTATTGTTGCCATCAATCTCGCCACGAAGGCTGCATCGTACCTCATCCCATTCATCGATCCTTCGTTTGTCTTTCGTGATCAAAACACCACTGATGGCCACAATTGCGAGCGGTAGTCCATCACACTTTCTCAAAATGTACTCACACGTCTCCTCCAGGTGGGAAGGGCAAGAGTTCTTCTGAAATGTCTTCAGACAGAAAAGCTTCCACGACTGTTCTGAATCAAGTGGCTCCATATTTTTTACCAGCCCACTGAACTCCACGCAGGAGGTAGATGCCAGATCGGCATTCCGGGTTGTGATGATGACCCGGCTTCCATTACCGTTGTTGGGCAAGGCATGCTTGACCGCGTCCCATTCATGTATGTACCGTGCATCATCAAGGACAATCAGGTACCTCCTCCTCTGAAGCAGGTCCTTGATGATCATCTTCAGCCAATGGCTATTCATAGGGTTGGCTCCTGGAGGGACTGGTTTCCTGATCACCCTCGCGATCTGATAAAGCATGTCTTGGAGGAGCTCTTCAATCTTGGAGTACGAAGAGAGAGTGACCCACGCATATACTGTGAAATGCTTCTTCACGGCAGGGTATTCATAGACTTGGTTCACCAGAGTGGTTTTGCCCAGCCCTTCCATTCCCACGATGGAGATGACCTCCCGCCTGTGAGCCCCCTCAAGTAACCGCTCGACCAGCTCGTTCTTTGGTTGGTCAATGCCCACTAGGTCATACTTATCTAGGACAAGGGCATTAACTCGGTTGTCCTGCCATGGATTATCTGTGCCGGTCAAGCTCGGATCTTGTTGAGCCCTGCTGAATTTCTGACGCAGCCTCTGGTGCCCATCGCATATGCCTTTTATTTGGGAGACGATGTGCTGTATCTTAGATGTGACACGGTATCGAGCCTTGAGGTTCTTGATGCAGCAGGACATCCTGCTGATAAGGCCAGTGAACCCGACTCCATGATCATGTCTCAGGACCAGCAAGAACTCGTCGAGCGCATCCTCCATTTCGTGGGCTATGTTTCTCAACTGCTTCACCCACACTCTGACTTCATCGTCGCTTTCCTCAAGGGAATCTGCGACCCTGAGGAAGGCCCGGACACGCTCCAATTCTCCTCTCGCTGAGAGGGCTTCTTCTTGAGCGCCTGTCAGGTGCCGCACCTCGTTCTCAAAGAACTGTGCAAGCTTTGTGAGTAGGTGATTCACTGGGCTCTCTGCCATGCCTCTAGTCTGGTGAGTGGTAGTGAGGATTTTGGTTTATGTGTTCCCTTGAGGCTTTAGGCTGTGATTGCAAAAGTTGATGCTTTTCATAGTCTCCGAACTGTTAAACGTTAGTGAATCTTATATTTGTGGCTGCCTTGTGTGGGATCCATGTCTGCTTAGCACATTGTACAAGTTTTGGTTTATTTAGTTATACCCCTCTTGTTTTTCGCATGTTCCTGTAAAATGTTTTTGCCTTTGACAGCAGCTATTCAATTTTCTTGTTTCGTGTGGAAAAGTTTGCAAGTATTTTATTCTTTTGTAGTATCATCTTATGTGAATAAGCAAACTAAGGATTCTTCACTGTCAGCAGAAATAACTTGTAAAATGCTATCGAATATTATATATCCAAGGCAAAATCATGGGAAATTTGAAGAAAATTTCGTGTTTTATTTTATCCGAGTAGATTCTTGTCTGAAACCAGGAACAGCTAATAGAGATGTCCTGTTGCGAGTTCACAATCATGTCATTTTCTCAGCGTAGTTTATCGAAATATATTTCAGCTACCGACTCTTGCTTGATCATACTGTTATGTTGACATAATTTTTTCTTAAAAAACTTGCATTGCAAAGTATAAGAGCTAATTTTGACAAAGACCGAAAGAGGAAAATTTCAATCAGCCTAAATTTCATCAGAATCAAGACTTCAACGCCGAGGCCAGGACAATCGATCTGTGCTTGAACATTCAAGTGAAATTTGCGGACTTATTGCTGAGTATCGCAAAAGCCAAATTTATTTTTTTCACCAGGTTACCTAAAGGAAATCCAAGCAACATTTCTTCGCTAGGATTTAGAAGAAATAATAATCAACTACAGTAAGGCGATGCACAAGCAACTGAGATCTGGTTTTTCGTGAATTTCACTGTACACTGCTATGAATTTTCCATGGCATTTACCCTACTGAATCATCTAATTTACGAAATAGTCAAGATTGCGTAAAAATAAATTGTTGTATAAATCGTACGTGTAAATCTGTAGTAATATATACGTCCTGTTCTCCTACTGGTGAAAAAGTTGACAGGATTTGAGAGGAAAAGCAACATCACTCGAATTGATAAAGGACTACCATTACGTATGAAGTAAATAACCAGATAAAGTAAAGAGTCCGTTCCGGTCACTAATGACGGTTAGCATTAATTAATAGAATGACATCGACTAAATCTTTATAAAACGCAGAATTATGGTGCCTTTTCGATTAGATTAGAGCGGTTGTCGCTGTATATTATGTGGTGTTGGTTAGGATTCCATGAGGATGAAAAGCTGGTTTTGTCATGCCACTATCCCAAGTCAAGACAGGAACTCCCTCTTTACAAGTCCTGAAAAACATGCAATTAATTTAATAATTATTTGTTATATCCATATTGTTAGGCCACTATATGTTATTTTGGTGAAAGCGTTTCGCTTTTCAATCAAATAAGAGGCCATACTCTCAATTTTTTTATAGATGATCTTGTATTGTTATACTCGTCCATATTAGCAATTTCCAACTAAAACTGATCAGATGAACTTAATTGATAAAATGTGAAAAGGTGGGTGACTCAATTGTCGCAATTAAAATGTTCAAGACTGAATTGACTAATGTGCAATAGGTTTAGGACGTTTTATGGTGATTTTTCCTCATAATTCTTGATATGATAGTAGTCAAGCACGAAACCATAGAACTTCATTCGGCTCTTACATAGTTTGTCAAACCCTCTACCTATCTTCCCCAGCTATCGCATGCTCCATGGAAACCATCTTATGATATGCAATACAATAGATTAAATAATGTGCAAAACATTAAGATTGGCGATATGCTATGCATAGCATTAAATAAGTACCTAATCTCTACATCACCAAAAGCAAAGTGGATGATCTTTAACACTTCAGGGAAAATTTTCCAATTAGTCCTAAACATATTATACGATGTCAATGGATGGAATATAACTTAATGGTAGAGTATCACCTCGAGGTGGTGGAAGTCATCAATTCAAGCCTGATTATCCCTAAAATTGATAAGAGTTTTTCTATTTTGAGTTACTTCCTTGCCGTTATTTGCCATGAGATTCTCTTTGGAAAGTTATGCAAAATAAAAAGAATCACTCAAAAAAGATGTCAAAGCAATGAATTATACCATTTTAAAGGTTTCTCCAATTGATCATCTTTGAACCGGAGAAATAACGAGAGAAAGGTGTTATAATGGCTTTTTTCACACATTTTTCCAGTAATTTGTTATTTACATCACAATGTCAATGATTTCTAACAAAAATTGATCATAGGATTATAATGGAATTTTACACAAAATTTTAAGACTGAATAGTTGACTTCTTTTATTCACCTTGAGTTTGAGAGGGTATGTTAGACATATTTAGGATATATTTCTCTCGATTTACCATATCTCTCGTGATATTGCATATATCTAAGAGGTTTTTTTTTTTTTTTTTTTTATGACCATAACCCCGCATGGCCGGCAGCAGCCGAAGATAAATCACTAGACACGTGCTTTAAGTCACCAATGTCTCACGCGGGGTTTCGAACTATCTCGGCGAAAGAAAGCCTTAAACCTATCCAGCGGAGTCACCACGGCAGGTGGTATATCTAAGAGATTTTTCATATTATGTATATCTTTGACTGATATATTACCTTAAATAGTCATATAATAAACCTTATAAATAGGATCGTGTGCTCTTTATTATAATATACGGAAATATGCAAATTTTACACAATTTTCTCTTCCGCATTATTTCCTATATGTCTCCTCACTAAAGTAACTTCTTCATGGGCCTATCTCCGGAATTGAACCCCATTCTCTAGGAAGTCCGTGGGCTTGCCAAGTAGGGCGTTCACTGCAATTCTGCCATGCTCTGTTTGGCATATGCCGAAGTTCGGTGAATACACTTGCTGACATCCTCTGACATAGTGCTTGCATAGGCTGGGGGTTTGGTATGGAAATGGTCAAGCTTATGATGTCTAGTCATTTCTCATCAGTTAATGGCTGTTTGCTCATAATGTACACCCGCTTAGCAAATTGAAAAACATTACACTCTTGACTAAGTTGAAAATGACCATCATTGGTATCTTTTAGTATGATTGCACGCTACTTAATTTGCTTGGTTCGTTTACTAAGATAACTACTCTGTGAATATTTTATTAAATTTGAGTTTAACATTCAAAGGAAACGATAGGAGACTTAATTTATTTCTAATCCCCTCTTGTTTTATATCTTGGAAACTTCTCGGAAACTTCTGATATGGTTTTTTAATAAAAAAGTATAGTTTACTAGGAAAGTTCACTGCAATTGCTAAATATATTGATATATTGATGTGTTTTTTTTTTTTTTTTTTGGTCGGTTATGAAAATATCATAAAATGAAAATATATGAAAAAAATGATATTTTCGTATTGATGTTAATGAGAGTGACATTTTCCTAGAGGGCTATCAGCTGGCTATTAATTTCAGATAATTGTTTTCAGTGAAAATTACTAAACTTTCGCAAACAGCTATTTTGTTTCAGAATACCATTGTGTTAAAGCTTTCCGAAGCTTCCTTCATCAAGTAAAAGAATTGGCTAGGGTTTATGGTAATGAAGCAACTTAACTTCATACATAACTTCATAGTGGATTAGAGTTTTGACTTGTCACCTTCGCAGAAGCTCACGCAAGAAGTAAGTTAGTGGCATTCACCTAGCAATTTCTGTGCAACTTCTTGTTGAAGTTAGCGCTGTCACGAAGGTACATGAAGATCAAGTGACTTATTACTGAGAAATTGGTAATCTCCATTATTGCTGAAAAAGGTGACATTAGCTTTAAAAATAGAGGGGCATCAACAGATATCTTGATAGTATTAAATTGATGGCACCTTTCTAGGTAAGTTAAAGAAGTTGTCATGGGTGTGTCATGCAAGATCGATTCGGATAATGAGAGGCGGCAAAAGCTCCTCCACTGAGCCCTATTATCTATAGAGAGCTGAAGGAAATAACTTACTAGTAGTATCCAAAATCCTCAATCTGACTCACTGTGGATGTCACACCCCGACTTAAGAAAAAGGGCATGACATCGGCCATCCTTTCTCCAAAGGATGCAGCCTCAACATAACCAAAATTTAACCCGATATCAACATATATATATACATCCACATATATATATTCGACAAAAAGGGCATTTGGTTACAACATCAGAGTATATCTATAATCCACCAAAACATAACATAAATATTTTACAAGACTAACTTATAAACCTATTAACTATGCATAGGTCATACCAAAAAGTTTCCCCACCACAAAGTCCTCCCGAACGGACGCTCACGCCTACTCGCGACTCGCTGAAGAACCTAAAAAACAAGTTTAAGAGAGGAGTGAGCTACCACGGCTCGATGAGTAACACATTTCTTCTAAGCGGATCGAGAAATTACTATGCACATTTAAAACATAACTCAAACACATAATCATAACTCAAATACCGAAAATACTAATGGTCCAGTCCATTAGTCAATCTCATAAAACATGCATCAATGGTCTATTCCATTGATTAATCTCATCAAATCACATCGATGGTCCATTCCATCGACCAAACTCAAATCACACGTCAATGGTTCACCCATTGACCAATCATACTCAATTGTCTAACCATGGTCACGCGTAACGTCCGTGACAAGACGACCAAGATCCCCCCTTGGCAAGGTCTCCACCTATTATTAGCCGGTGGCTCGGCCCACAAGGATATCCTAGACTAGTATGCGCATACCCACACACCCCTCGGGGTCCACGAGACATTGAGCATCAACCACCAATCACAATATCCAATAATCCAACATTGGAATACAAGCCACATCACAACTCAAAATTCGATAGGTAAATATCAAGCATTCTCCAAAATATTTCATGATTCTTTTACAAAGAATTTCACAAATCCTTTTTCAAATAACCGTTCAAATCAACGTCAAAATATAACTCCCTTCAAACAACAAAAATGTCAGTAATAGCTCGATCCTATTTTATGCAACAAAATATGCTTTTTATCAACTCATAGAATATGTAATCCACCATATTTCTCAAACATGAGTTCAAAATACAAAGAAGAAATAGTGTCACTCACTTGGGAAAAGCCAAAAATCAATTACAACGCTCACTCGAACCAACGCACTCGGATTCCTAACAATTAATGGAAAAATAATATCAAAAGACCGAGTAAAAAATGATATTCGCATAACGACTCGCCTATATTAGACCTAATTGTCGATAAAACGACACCTATGCGCAACAAAAGCTCGCAGTTAACATAAACCCCTGATTTTTTTCGCTACGTGCAACCCATGCGCCAACTTCGACACGCCATAACTTCCTCCACAAAAATCCATTTCAAGCCATCTTGCAGTCTTTAGAAAGCTCTTTTAACATATAACAACAACCCCAACTCATCCGCCCCAACACAGTACCGGAAACAACAAAAACAGACCCGAAGCTGCTGTTCGCTACAGTAACAGAACGCGCCCCCAACTTCAAAATTCCGTTCCGGACAAACCGCAAGCTCAAATCACGATCCGTAAGATGCTATAGCTTCACAACATCCCAAATTACCATTTCTACAAAAATATGCAGCTCAACGACTCAAAAATCGGGCTTCGCCATACCATTATCCGAGAATTCCGAATTTCGAGCCCTAAATGCGCGATTGCTTCAAGTAGATAATTAAAGGCTTCAATTTCTTACCGGCGTTACAAAACACACTTGATTCGGCTTGATGAGGCGTCCGGATCGCGTGTGCGGCAAATTTTCTTCCCTTTTTCCCTTTCTCTTCTTTCTCTCTTCTCCCCCGTTTCTCTCTCGATTCCCCCTGTTCTGCCCGTGCTCTCCCTTTCTCTCCCTCTTTCTCTCTCTTTTTATAGCCAGCCGAAGCTTCTCCACTTCCTCGGCCTCCCTTTTTGACTTTTCAAACCCTTTTCTTTCTTTTTACTAAAGAGCCCATATATTACAATCTCCCCTCCTAAAAAAATTTCGTCCTCGAAATTTACAGGTATCTCAATCATGAAATAAGTAAGGATATTTACATCTTGCCTCTTCCTCGAGTTCCCATGTGGCCTCTCTCTCTGTGTGATTTTGCCACTGGATCTTCACATAAGGAATAATGCGTCGTCGTAACACCTGATCCTTTTTGTCGATAATCCGAATGGGTTGCTCTTCGTATGTCAAGTTTTCTTTCAACTTCAACGGTGAAAAATCCAGAATGTGATCAGGATTTGGCACATATTTTCGTAATAAGGATACATGGAACACATTATGGACTCCAGATAATGCTGGTGGTAAAGCCAATTTATAAGCAACTTCACCAATCTTTTCTAATATCAAAAATGGTCCCACGTACCTTGGGCTTAATTTACCACGCGTGCCAAATCTCATGACGCCCTTCATAGGAGAAACCTTCAAGAATACATGGTCTCCTACATCAAATTCTACTTTGCGCCTCTTAAGGTCCGCATAACTTTTCTGATGGCTTTGTGCTGTTTTCAAATGCTCTCGAATGAGTCTGATTTTCTCTTCTGACTGTTGAATGAATTCAGGGCCGGTTAATCTCTTCTCACCGACATCATCCCAGCAAATAGGAGTTCTACATTTTCGCCCATACAAAGCTTCAAAAGGAGCCATCTTAATGCTGGAATGATAGCTGTTATTATAAGAAAATTCTGCCAAGTGTAAATGTTCATCCCACGAACCACCGAAGTCAATAACACAAGATCGTAGCATATCCTCTAATGTCTGAATAGTTCTCTCCGACTGGCCATCTGTTTGTGGGTGAAAAGCTGTGCTAAATTTGAGTTGAGTACCTAATGCCCTTTGCAAACTCTTCCAAAAGTTGGACACAAACCTGGGATCTCTATCGGAAACAATACTCACTGGAACTTCATGAAGTCTCACTATCTCATTGACATATCGCTTCGCCATGTCTTCAAGTGAAAGACCAAATCGATAAGACAAAAAGTGTGCAGATTTAGTCAATCGATCAACAATCACCCATATGGCATTCTTACCACTAGGCGTCCTCGGTAAGCCGACGATGAAATCCATGGTGATATGCTTCCACTTCCATTTAGGTACTTCAAGTGGGTGCAGCTGGCCACCTGGTTTCTGATGCTCAATTTTCACTTGTTGGCAAATTAGACATTGGTCGACAAACTTCACAATATCTTTCTTCATATTGATCCACCAAAAATTTCCTCTCAAATCCCTGTACATCTTGGTGCTCCCTGGATGAATCGAGAATCTAGTGCTATGAGCTTCTTGTAATATCTCCTTTTTCAATTCTAAATCATTGGGAACACATAACCGACCACGAAACCTCAACGACCCATCTACATGGATACTAAAGTCATCTTGTTTCCCAGCTTCTACACCTTCTCGATCTTTTCCAATTGAGGATCTTCATTTTGTTTAGCCTTGATTCTATCAATCAATGTCGGTTGTACTTGAAGATTAGCTAATTGAGCACCCAGCTGATGGATCAAAACTTCCAAATCTAACTTTTTGATATCCTCAAGAATAGGCTTCTGAGAAGTGAGCAACGCTGCCATATTCCCGAGGATTTGCGACTCAAAGCATCAGCCACCACGTTAGCTTTACTGGATGGTAATTGATGGATAAGTCATAATCCTTCGAAGTTCTAGCCATCTCCTCTCGCCTCATGTTAAGTTCTTTCCGAGTAAAAATATATTTCAAACTTTTGTGATCGGTAAAGACTTCACATTTTTCATCATACAAGTAGTGCCGCCATGTTTTTAAGGCAAACACAACCGCCGCCAACTCAGGATCATGAGTAGGATAGTTCTTCTCATGAGCCTTCAACTGTCTAGAGGCATATGCCACAACTTTACCATCCTGCATAAGAACACAACCTAAACCTTCCTTGGATGCGTTGCAATAAATTGTAAAGCTACCGCCCGAAGGCAAAATTAGTATAGGAGCCGACACCAACCGCCTCTTCAATTCTTGGAAACTAGCTCACATTGATCGACCACACAAATTTAACTCCCTTCGAGTTAGGCGTGTAAGTGGACTAGCAATTTTAGAAAACCCCTCTATAAATCGCCTGTAGTAACCTGTTAATCCAAGAAAACTTCTTATCTCCGTAACATTGGTAGGGCGATTCCATTGAACAACTGCTTCAACTTTTTTCGGATCAACTGAGATACCATCTTTTGATATTACATGACTCAAGAATTCTATGTGATCAAGCCAGAAAGCACACTTACTAAATTTAGCATACAACTTCTTCTCACGCAAAGTTTGCAAAACAACTCTCAAGTGTTGTTCATGTTCTCTCAAACTCCTCGAATACACTAAAATATCATCGATGAATACCACAATAAATCTGTCAAGAAATTGCCCGAATACTCTGTTCATCAAGTCCATGAAAGCTGCAGTGCATTTGTTAACCCAAAAGGCATGACAAGAAATTCATAATGTCCATACCGTGTTACAAAGCAGTCTTTGGCACATCATCCACTTTTATCTTCAACCGATGATACCCGAACGAAGGTCGATCTTAGAAAATACTTGAGCCCCTTGAAGCGATCAAATAAATCATCAATCCGAGGCAAGGGATATTTATTTTTTATCGTCACCTTGTTAAGTTCTCGGTAATCTATGCAAAGTCGCATACTACCATCTTTCTTCTTCACAAATAGAACAGAGCTCCCCAAGGTGATACACTAGGCCGGATAAAACCCTTATCCAAAAGCTCTTGTAGTTGTATTTTCAATTCACTCAATTCGAAGGTGCCATCCGATATGGGGTCTTAGAGATAGGTGTTGTGCCGGGCATTAAATCAATACAAAACTCTATCTCTCTATCGGGAGGCAAGCCGAGTAAATCTTCAGAAATACATCGGGGAATTCTCTAACAACATGAACATTTTCTAACTTTATCGGCTCCTTAGTTGTGTCTTTTAAATAAGCCAAATAACCGCAACAACCCTTCCTCAAAAGCTTTCTTGCTTGCATAACTGAAATCAACCTTGGAAAAGTGCCTTTATAACTTCCCGAAAAGAGAATTCGGGTTGATTTGGAGGTCGAAAGATAACTTTCTTTGAATAACAGTCAACGGTGGCATAATATTTTGACAACCAATCCATCCCTAGAATAACATCGAAATCTCGTATATTTAACTCCACCAAATCCACAGGTAAGAGTACACCATCAATTCGCAACAAACAATTCTTGAAAACACGATCAGCAATCAAGAAATCACCAGTGGGAGTATCAATACACAATTCATATTTTAGAAGCTCAGGCAGCACATCAAGTTTCTTTGCAAAGCCAATGGAAGTAAAGGAATGCGTGGCACCGGGATCAAACAATGCATAAGCAGGTTGTGAGGCAATATAAATATTACCTGCAACAACTGTATTAGAAGCCGCTGCATCCTCTCCTGTCATCGCAAAAATTTTCCCAGTCGTCCTTTGCCTTTGCTGGCCTTTTTGTGGCCTATCAACTGGAGGGGCAGTCTTCCTCATAGAACAAGTATAGGCTCGATGTCCAGGTTGCCCACATACAAAACATACTCTGCTATCTCCAGGGGCATTCTTCTGGGTTGGACAATCACGTGCCATATGTCCCATTTTTCCACAAGTGAAACATGCTCCCTTCTTGCGATAACAAGGACCGCTATGTCGTCTCCCACATGTAGTACAAGGGCCTGGGTTATTCTGATTCGGACTTTCCCGGCTGGTTAAAAGCTTTCCTCTTTCCGCTGCCACCGCGCCGCCGTCTTGATAATCAAGTGGATTTCATCTTCTTATGTTGAGGTACATTTTGTACCTCACGCTCCAAAATCTTTTGTTCCACTTTGATGGCTCGTTCCAACACATCTTTATAAGATGTCAATGCTAGAGGTGTGAGCGCGGAGTCAATTTCGTATCGAAGCCCCATCTGAAAATGATCAATCTTATCTTGCTCAGTAGACACATATTGCTTAGCAAATCTACTCATCTGATTAAAGCGGGCTGCATACTCCAAAACCGTGGAGTCGCCTGGAGATATGTGCATAAAATCACTCTTCATTTTTGCCTGAAATGATACCGGAAAGTATTGGGCGTTGAAAGCCCGTTTATAGTCCTCCCAAGCTATAGCACTTCCCCTATCTCCCGAGCTGGCCTCATTCCCTCCCACCAATGCTCGCCTCACCTTCTAAGTATCGAGAAGCAAAGCTAACCTTCTTGTCTTCAGAACACCTTCTACTTCAAAGATCCCCTCGATCTTTTTAATCCATTGCTCACTGCAAAAGGATCAGCTTTTCCATCATAAGCGGGTGGTTTGGCCTCTCTGAATTGGGCAAAGGTGTATGAGCCAGTAATTCCATCTCCACTTAATTCCTTTGCTTGACGATACCAATGAATCATAGCTTGCTCAAAGTCAGTCGGAGGAAATGACCATTGGCTAACTCCTCTAACTTCATGTGAGTCAAGACCTTCATCATGCCGATCCTCCCTTCTCCTCCTTAAAGACGCACCTCGGGAAGCTTGAGGCGTGTCTCTAGCATTAGGGGCGACAACTTGCTTGCCTTTACTATTTCTACGAAGCGAAGCAAGTGTCTCTGAGTCACGCATGATCACCTGAATCCAAGAATGGAGCTACGACTTAATATAAAAAGGCTAACGCATAAAAATCTATCACACAATCTCACATCGTCCCATATCCACCCAAACAAATCAAAACCTAAGCTCTGATACCAACAAATGTCACACCCCGATTTAAGAAAAAGGGCATGACATCGGCCATCCTTTCTCCAAAGGACGCAGCCTCAACATAACCAAAATTTAACCGGATATCAACATATATATATACATCCACATATATATATTCGACAAAGAGGGCATTTGGTTACAACATCAGAGTATATCTATAATCCACCAAAACATAACATAAATATTTTACAAGACTAACTTATAAACCTATTAACTATGCATAGGTCATACCAAAAAGTTTCCCCACCACAAAAGTCCTCCCCGAACGGACGCTCACGCCTACTCGCGACTCGCTGAAGAACCTAAAAAAACAAGTTTAAGAGAGGAGTGAGCTACCACGGCTCAGTGAGTAACACATTTCTTCTAAGTGGATCGAGAAATTACTATGCACATTTAAAACATAACTCAAACACATAATCATAACTCAAATACCGAAAATACTAATGGTCCAGTCCATTAGTCAATCTCATAAAACATGCATCAATGGTCTATTCCATTGATTAATCTCATCAAATCACATCGATGGTCCATTCCATCGACCAAACATAAATCACACGTCAATGGTTCACCCATTGACCAATCATGCTCAATTGTCTAACCATGGTCACGCGTAACGTCCGTGACAAGACGACCAAAATCCCCCCCTTGGCAAGGTCTCCACCTATTATTAGCCGGTGGCTCGGCCCACAAGGATATCCTAGACTAGTATGCGCATACCCACACACCCCTCAGGGTCCACAGAGACATTGAGCATCAACCACCAATCACAATATCCAATAATCCAACATTGGAATACAAGCCACATCACAACTCAAAATTCGATAGGTAAATATCAAGCATTCTCCAAAATATTTCATGATTCTTTTACAAAGAATTTCACAAATCCTTTTTCAAATAACCGTTCAAATCAACGTCAAAATATAACTCCCTTCAAACAACAAAAATGTCGTAATAGCTCGATCCTATTTTATGCAACAAAATATGCTTTTTATCAACTCATAGAATATGTAATCCACCATATTTCTCAAACATGAGTTCAAAATACAAAGAAGAAATAGTGTCACTCACCTGGGAAAAGCCAAAAATCAATTACAACGCTCACTCGAACCAACGCACTCGGATTCCTAACAATTAATGGAAAAATAATATCAAAAGACCGAGTAAAAAATTATATTCGCATAACGACTCGCCTATACTAGACCTAATTGTCGATAAAACGACACCTATGCGCAACAAAAGCTCGCACTTAACATAAACCCCTGATTTTTTTCGCTACGCGCAACCCATGCGCCAACTTCGACACGCCATAACTTCCTCCACAAAAATCCATTTCAAGCCATCTTGCAGTCTTTAGAAAGCTCTTTTAACATATAACAACAACCCCAACTCATCCGCCCCAACACAGTACCGGAAACAACAAAAACAGACCCGAAGCTGCTGTTCGCTACAGTAACAGAACGCGCCCCCAACTTCAAAATTCCGTTCCGGACAAACCGCAAGCTCAAATCACGATCCGTAAGATGCTATAGCTTCACAACATCCCAAATTACCATTTCTACAAAAATATACAGCTCAACGACTCAAAAATCGCACTTCGCCATACAATTATCCGAGAATTCCGAATTTCGAGCCCTAAATGCGCGATTGCTTCAAGTAGATGATTAAAGGCTTCAATTTCTTACCGGCGTTACAAAACACACTTGATTCGGCTTGATGAGGCGTCCGGATCGCGTGCGCGGCAAATTTTCTTCCCTTTTTTCCCTTTCTCTTCTTTCTCTCTTCTCCCCCGTTTCTCTCTCGATTCCCCCCTGTTCTGCCCGTGCTCTCCCCTTTCTCTCCCTCTTTCTCTCTCTTTTTATAGCCAGCCGAAGCTTCTCCACTTCCTCAGCCTCCCTTTTTGACTTTTCAAACCCTTTTCTTTCTTTTTACTAAAGAGCCCATATATTACAGTGGAGACATCACTATGCAGCAGCACCAGCTCTCAAAGTCTACTTCATTTGTAATTGGTCCTTCATATTTATGAGGCACTAACCATTAGGAGATTGCAGATAGTTACTACTTTGTTTCTGCAAGAAAAGGTGGAAATTTGTGTGGTCATTCTATGAATTGTGTAGTGGATTGGATAGGATTGTAAGGGAACATGTTGTCGAATTCCCTCTTAAAATATGAATCCGAAAATGTGCCTGCTTAAGACACAGCCATTATCAGCTCTTTCAGTTTTTTTGGTTTAGACTATTGAGTAGGCCTTCCTAGTTTGCTACCTTGTTGAGTAGACCCTCGTCTCTTAGTTATAAGAAATTGGACCTTGAATGTTGTTTTTCTTTCAAATAGCTCCCCAGCTGTGAATGTTGACTGTATTCCTTGTTTAGTACTTCCCTGGACTAGCCTGCTTTTCTATTGACTAGGCTTCTCGGCTAATTGCACCGTCTTCTCATAAAGGGAAGTTGGGTGCTGTATACTACAGAACAACCATCATTATTTGAAGGTTAAACAATATATTTTGCAAGCTCCTACTGGCCACTAAATATTTTTCTCTGTCTGTTGAATGAATTTAGTAACCCCTTCTTTTTTACCAAATCAAGTAAATTTCGGACTTGATAAAATGTTTAAAGTCAATGCTGGATAAATTTACCAAAGAAGTGAATCCTTAAGCACTGAATTTAAAATATGAACAACATTAAGTACTGAAAAATACAACAAGAAGTTGCTTGTTGGTGATTATAATTTATAGCTGAATACTATTAATTTCTCACGAAATATAAGGCGATGACAATTATTAAGATGTTTTAGCAATATATTTGGCAATATTCTACTTGCCATCAATTATATATTCTTTTGAATAAATTAAGTAGCTCCTCCCTCACTTACAAGTAAATTTTTCACTTCAATTTTTAAGACTTAATTCAAAAATGAAAGATGCCTTAAATGCAGTGAAAATTTCAGTTTTAGGCACTTGCTGTTATCAAACACACCTTTAATATTTAGGATTTTGACCAAAAAAAATTTTCCGAGACACTTCTTAAGCAACTAAATAAGAGAATATTACAATTTTCAATGTACTAATTGCTTTCGTGATTTGTATAATCAATATTTCAAAATTGAAAATTTCCTCATTAAGTATGTTTCACAAATGTCTTAGGGTAGAAGTGATTTGAGACTTGGCACTTTCAAAGTGGCAAAAATAATTTAGGACACTACATGAATAGGCATCGAGCGTTAAGAACAGGCAGATGATGGTAGCTACGACTGAAAAGGTCCGAACAATTTTATAATGTATCTCCAGACATTACTAACTTATTTTTGACGACTCCTAAATGTCGTTTACAGACAGACTCGCAGTCACAGCTGCCTGACGTTACAATTACATTCACATTCACCAGCAATATGCTCTTGTCGTAACTGGAGAAAGCCAGGTCAATAGCGCTATTACCTTGTGCCTAGCGGTATCTCTCTGTATCGGCCAAGTCAGAAACATCTCGCAGACTCAAAGTTACACTTTTATAGTACATTCACTTCCAACATGGTGGGTACTGAGTGCTACTCATGCTAGTGCTTGGAACATGCACCGATCTGATCTCCCTGCACTGATCTGTCTGCACTGATCTATCGATTAACTGGACATCCCAACCCCCGTCTTTCCAGTAGCCATAATATACTTGTGGAACATGCGCAACTTTCTGAAAGTCATCATTTTGTCCACCTTGCACAAGCTTCTTGACGAGCTCATCTGGCATATCAAAAAACTTCAGCACTTTCAGCTTTTTCAGGTATTCAAAACCTGATGGAAGCTTCTCTAGTAACTTGCAACGCTGAATGATAAATTTCTCAAGATAAGGCATTGCTCCCTTCTCCACTTCCACGCACCTGAGTTCGTCAAAGTAATCAAGACCCAGTGTCTTTAGCTTCTTAAAGGATTCCGCTTCAAAGCACAGTGAGCTTCCTTCGTAAACCTGAAGCAACTCAAGATGCACCAGATTGGGCAGATTTTGGAGAGACACAAGAGGGTCATTTTTTAGGCGACTGCACCTCAGGTGCAATTTCATCAGGCTACTGAGAGAGGGTAGCCAGTGTGGTAAAGCCTTCAGGCGTCCTCCCAAGTAGATTCTCTCAAGGAATGGAGGTGGACTAGAAAGGTGTTGCAGATCAATGAACTCATCATCATCAACAGAAGCTACAGATATTGCTCGAAGCCTAGTTAGTTTCGAGATTGACAAGCACAAATTCCTTCCATCTTCTTTTCTCAATTTCAGAATGGCCAACCTATCCAGTTGTGTCAACATTCCAAGTTCTCTCATCACACTGCCACTACTCTCATCATCTGCCTCTACATAGCACAGCTTTTGAAGGGATTGCAATGCTCCTATTCCCCTAAGGGCCCTAAAACCGAATTTGAAAGATGAATAGGATATATTCTTGTAGCGATAAACAAGAAGATGACGAAGTCGTTGAAGTTTCAAGATCTCAACAGGCAATTCAGAGACATTTGTGTGTTTAAGGTCTAGAGTCTCTAAATTTTGAAGCTTCCCGATAGAACTTGGGACTGTACTCACCTCAGTGAACCTGAAACTTAGATATCTCAGATGATACCAATCACCCACTTGAGCAGGGAACCTCGTTAAGGGAGCTGCTTGCATATCCAAAACATTGAGCAGTTTCATGTCACTGGCTAGAACTGTATTCACAAGAGATCTCCCCATCCCAAACATATATAAGGAGCGAAGTTGAGACAAGGACCGGTTCTGTTGCAGAGCATGCAGGGTGTTCTGTATTGACAGGCGACGGACTTTGTCTGGCCATTTATGATTTTCTTCTTTGGCTATTTCTGCAAAACCCTGATTGGTTGACTTTGAAGTGATAATATCCCGCAGAAAATCATGGATCCGGCAATACTTTACCCTTCCATCACTTCGTTTAGCAGCCACCTCTATCAAGCTTCTGTTTGACAGCTCCATGAAGTAGTCCTTAGCAACGTCTTCGAGGGTCTTTCCTTCTTTCTTTTCAACAAATCCTTCTGCAACCCATAACCGAATGAGTCTCCCACATTTAATGCGGTGACCCTCAGGAAATAAACTTAAGTGCAAGAAACAGGATTTCAGGTAGTAGGGCAGATCATTAAAGCTCAGCAAAAGAACTCTCTTCAAGTATTTGAATTTGTCGTTGCAGTCAATCTCAGTACGAAGACTGCAACGAACCAATTCCCATTCATAGATCCTCCGTTTGTCTTTTGCAGCCAGAACACCACTGATGGCCACAATTGCGAGCGGTAGTCCTTCACACTTTCTCAAAATGTACTCACATATCTCCTCCAGGTGGGAAGGGCACGGATTCCCCTGAAACGTCTTCCGACAGAAAAGCTCCCACGACTGAGCAGGATCAAGTGGCTCCATATTTTTTACCTGCCCGTTGAACTCCTTGCAGGAAGTTGATGCCAGATCGGCATTCCGGGTTGTGATGATCACCCGGCTTCCATTACCGTTGTTGGGGAAGGCATGCTTGACTGCGTCCCATTCATTTATGTGCCAGACGTCATCGAGGATGATCAGGTACCTCCTCCTCTGAAGCAGGTCCTTGATGATCGTCTTCAGCCAAAGGCTATTATTCATAGTGTATGCTCCTGGAGGGACCGGTCTCCTGATCACCCTCATGATCTGATCAAGCATGTCTTTAAGCAGCTCTTCAATCTTCAAGGACCGAGACAGAGTGATCCAAGCATACACTCTGAAATGCTTCTTCACGGCAGGGTCTTCATAAACTTGCTTCACCAGGGTGGTTTTGCCCAACCCTCCCATTCCCACAACGGAGATGACCTCCCGCACAAGAGCCCCGTCAAGTAACCCCCTGACCAGCTTGTTCTTTGGCTGCTCAATGCCCACTAGGTCAGCTTTATCTAGGAGAAGGGCATTACCTTGGTGGTCCACCCATGCGTTGTCTGCTCCAGTCGAGCTCAGATCTTGTAGAAACCTGCTGAATTTGTGTTGCAGCCTCCGGTGCCCATTGCATATGTCCTTTACCCTGGAGTTTATGCGCTTTATCTCGGACGTGAGACGGTATCGAGCCTTCAGATTCTTGATGCAGCAGGACATCCTGCTAATAAGGCCAACGAACCCAACCCCGTGATCATGTCTTAGGAGTAGCAAGAACTCGTCGAGTGCATCCTCCATGTCGTAGGCTGTGTTCCTCAACTGCTTCACCCACACTCTGACTTCATCGTCGCTTTCTTCAAGGGAATCTGCAACCCTGAGAAAGGCCCGGACACGCTCCAATTCTCCTCTCACTAAGAGGGCTTCTTCTTGGGTTCCTGTCAGGAGTTGCAGCTCGTTCTCAACGAATTGTGCAAGCTTGTTGAGTAGATAAGTCACCGGACTCTCTGCCATGCCTCTAGTCCGGTGAGTGGTGGTGAGGTTTTTGGTTTATGTATTGCCTAAAGGCTTTAGACTGTGGTTGCAGAAGTTGAAGCTTGTCATAATGTCCAAACTGATAGAACTGTTTTAACTTTAGTGAATCTTATATCTACAGCTGCTTTGTGTGGGATCCATGTCTGATCAGCTTGTACAAGTTATAGTTATTTTTTTGGGTGACTTCCCTTTCGATTTTGCATGATTTTGTTGAATAGTCTTGCCTTTGATAGCAATCTATTTAATTTTCTTGTTTCATGTGGAAAGTCTGCAAGTATGTTTAGTTTTTTTGTGTTCCATCTGATTCGAAGAAGCTAATTAAAATTTCTTAATTTTCAGCAGAAATATCTTGCAGAATGCTGTCAAATATAATACACGGTAAATTCATGGGAAGTTTCAAAGGAGATTTCAAGTAAATTCATATCTGACTCCGGGAATATTTAATTTAGACGTGCTTCTTCTGAGTTCACAATATCCAAATATATTTTAGCCACCAATTCCAGCCGAACACAACGTTATGTTGCATTGCAACTGAAGAGCTGATTTTTGACTAAGATTGATGGACGGAAATTTTGATCAGTTCAGAATATCATAATGGTCAAGAGTTCTTCAGAATCAATACTTTATCACCGGTGGCCAGGATAATCCTTCTGTGCCTGAATGGCTGAGTGAAATTCGCGGACTTTTCACTGAGTATTGCAAAAACATATTTATTTTTTGACCAGGCCATGTGAAGAAAATTCAAGGAACATTTCTCTGTAGGAAGTAGAAGAATTTTTCAACTAAACTATGGCAATGAACAAGCTAATGAGCTCGGAAATTTCATGAATTTCACTGTCCAATGCTCTGAATTTTGTGGGCAAAAGAATGCTTCAAGTGCCATAACTTGGCACAAAGGGACACTTAAGTATCATAACTTACAAAAGGTACACTTTAAGTGCTACATTATAAGAAAAGTGGGATACTTGAGTGCCACCTCTCTCGCGAAACTAGCCGGAAATCATACGTGCCAATTAAATATTAATATTTCTCACCGAGGTGGCTCGCTGGAGAGCCGAGTCAACTCTAATTCATCCAAAACGATGTTGTTTCGGGTGTTGGCCAAAATAGAGCCATTCAATCGGCCAAAATGACGTCATTTTGGCATAATTTGAATTTTTAATATAATAAAAATAATTAAATTAAATTTAAAACAAAATAATAATAATTTATATTTATTTATTAAAAAATAGAGGAGGAGGAAGGCAACTAGCGGCTAAGGGCTGAGCCCTCGTTGGAAGGTGGGGAGGGCCGAATTTGGGCGAGGGCCGCGAGCCCTCGCCGATCCGGGCGAGGGTCGACGACCCTCGCTTGGTCGGGCTAAGGGCCGCCGCCCGCCGGGGGTCGCCTTAGCGGGCGGTGGCCCTTAGCTCGACCGGCGAGGGCGGTCGACCACCGGATCCGGGCGAGGGCCACGAGCCTCACCTCGATCAAGACGAGGGCTCGTAGGCCCTCATCGCCGATCGACCGGGTCGCCGGCCCTAGCTAACCGACGACCTCGGCCGACCCTCCCCACTTCGTCACCAACCCTTGCCGCTTCCCTTTTTTTTAAAATTTTTTTATTTTTTAATATTTGTATTTTTTATGAATATTTTAAATAAATTAATTTTAAATTTAATTAAATTAATTTTTATACTAATTTTTTACCACGTTAGCACAAAAACGATGTCGTTTTGTACTTATTTCATCGGAAAATTGACACGTTAATGTTTTGGCCGGATTGGCACTCAAATAATCCATTTTATTCTAATTTTGACACTTAAATGTACCTTTTGTAATTTATAACATTTAAGTGTCCTTTTGTACCAAGTTATGGCACTTCAAGAGTCTGTGCCTCAAATTTTGTGGCATTACCCTATTAAGTCATCTCAAGTATGAAATGGTCAAGATTGCATACACATAACTTGTTCATACAATTCATACACGTAATTCTATAGCTATACATACGTCTTGCTCTTCTACGAGCGAAGGAGAAGGAGACAATATTTAAGAGGAAGAGCAACACTCATTGAATTAACAAAAGAAACAACTATCGGTACATATGAAGCTATTAACCAAATAAAGAGAATAGTTACATGTAAAATCACTAATGACAGATAACTTTAAGAAAAGAATGACATCAACAAAATTCTTATAAAAACACAAAATTATAATGTCTTTTCGATAAAATTAGAGTGGTTGTCGCTGTCTATTATGTGGAGTTGATTAGGATTCCATCAGGAAGAAAAGCTGGCTTTGTTTTCCAGGTCAAGACATGGACTCCCTCTAACAAGTTTGGAAAAACATGCAATTAATTTAACAACCATTTGTTACATCCATATTTTTAGGCGACTGTCTCTCAATGAGATAGTTGTCCAAAAAGTCCTGTACCTATTGTATGGCGGTCAATTTAGTACTAAACTTTTTAATTTTGTCAATATAGTCTTAAACCTTTAGACGATTTGCCAATGTAGTCCTTCGAGCCAATTTTAGCTTGAAATTGCTAATGTGAACACCAATCGTCTATGTGGGCACATCCACCGCGTCAGTGATTTGGCTAGAAAGATCACATTGGCAATTTTCAAAAGATCTTACATTAAATTGGCAAAATTGAAAAGTTAAAGACTGAATTAGGCATCGTACAATGGGTATAAGTTTGGCATGAAGTTAGGTTTGAGCTGATGAAACAATTTAAGATCAGGTCATATGTTAATTGATGGAGGAAACCCGATCAGCACAATCGGCAATCCGAACAACCTCCAAGCTTGTCCAAGGAACCCAATCTCCACAAATCCGTATCTGTCCCATCTAAGCAACAAGCCAGTTCCTCAACCGCTTTACACCTCCACAGTCCGGGATACCACTTTCACCTTTCACCTTTCACCTTCAACTCTCTCCACAATTTCTGTCGATCAACAGTTTCCACTGCCATTAGCAGTCTGCGGGAAGGTACTAGATGGACATTTTTTTCTTGGCCAAAACATACAAGATCAACTGTTTACATCTTTTTGGTTGATTGTCAGGGAACCAAATGTCTTTGCTAGATGGCATTATTGAAATGTCCAATAAACCATTTCTTCCTTGGAAATTGGGGTGAAATTCATCTAAATTGGTTCAGAACAAGTGATTGAGGTCACTTGCGTGAAATTTAATACTTCTCTTCTTTTAATTTTTGCGTGCTTTAGGAGATTGGATCATCATGGAATAAGCTATCAAGAGGTTTCTCTATCAAACTTCCTAATACATACTTTGGCGTTACTTTCCAAGAAAGCTCTTGCCCTTGTACAGTTTACAGAACTAGACCAAGACTGAGTGGGACAACAACAAATCAAAAATCAAAAAAGGACATTAATTATAACTGAGCTACTAAAATATAAGGAAGTTATCAGACTCAATCCTCAATTTTTAATGACATGAGACCTTAAAAACTGGCTCACACCAATAGATATTCAAAGCGTCTATACAAATAAGAACACGAGTTAGGTGGAGTTGACTTTACCAGCGCTGGTCTACTGAATGAACACACCATACCCCAAAAAAAGGAAAAAGAAGACGCAATTCAAGACGCATGTTCTGAGTCGCTCATACCTTGGTGTGCATATGTAGTGTCTTCCGCCTTGTCCCTCCTTTTATCTCCCGCTGGGCATTTTATCAAACATTTGGTGCACACACTTGTGAGGAAAGGCAGGACACTCCCCTGCGGGAATTTCAGAGGGCGAATTCTTCCATGACTTCAAGAAGTTAAAAAAAAAAAAAAAAAAATCTGTCACCATAAAAATTGGATTCTGGGTGATCCTTGAAAATGAGCTTGGTCAGTCATGGCAACGTCTAGACTTGACCATTCCAAGCGCCAAGGGATTTGGATGAACATATTTTACAAATGCAGGCTAGTTCCCTCCCTATTTGCAAGGTTGCGCGGGACGTACACGTTACTCAAAGCAGAAATTATAATGTTTTCACTATGCGTACGCAATTAATTTTCGATGAAAACCCATGAAAAATCATAAAATTATATTTTTAAATAGATTTCACATAAATCTTTTTCATCTTAAAATATCCCAAATTAAATGGTCATCATTTTCACATAAGAATAAGAGGTCAGGGGTTTGAATATGATGAAAATGATTTAACTTGAGGTATGGGTTTAAACTCTACAAGAAGATAAAATAAAAGTCTAAAGTGATAATTATATTAGAAGTAGAGTAGAATTAACAAAAAAAAGTTCTAAATTGACTTTTGGGAATAAATGTGCTCAATCAACACAAACTCTGTTAAATTCAGGGATATTTTTTTAAACTTCCGATTTTGTCCTTCAACTTTAACTTTTTTTCTATAAATTTTCTCCCAACAAGTGCAAAAGTTTCTATAATTGCACTAGCTTTCTTCACTCATTTCAATCCAATCCATAGGGAGCATTTTTCCATTGATCGCGTTGAAATTGTTACAAATGAAGGATACTAATCTAAATTGAAAAAGAAAGCACGTTGATCTCATCTAGTGCTGGAAAAGATAAAACTACCAAATAAAATACCCATTATAATTAAAGGCTCACACTATTTTTACTCTTTAAATGGCTATAATACTCCCTAACTTATTGAGTTGACGAAAATAACCTCAAGAGAACTAGTTAATAAAAATAACAAATGGAAAACGTGAATGTTGCTATTTATTGAAAATGTAAAAACTACGTATTGTCATGAAAAAATTCAAGACTATCCACACTACTAATAAAAAAATGATATTTTATTTCGCCACCTCAGTCATCATCCATTCTTTTTTGCGGAGAATTCATTTCATCTCTTCCATTTAATAATGTGCTTCAGCTGATCTCTATAATGAAAATTTTTTTTGCAAAGGGTCTGACCCTTTTTATCTTTGTTATTCAATGTCTATTAAATATAAATAAGGTAAGTACATTAAAAGCCATAAAACTTGTTATGAAAATGCAATTAAATCTTAAAACTTTCAACAAATATAATCATATTTTTAAACTTGTCACAAAAGTGCAATTGACTCTTAAAATTTTCAAAAGGTACAATTGAATCATAAAACTTATCATGAAAGTATAATTGAGTACTTAAACTTCCATTGATTGCACTTTTTGAAAGTTTATTGACTTAATTGCACTTTTGAAAGTTTTAAGACTCAATTGCACTTTCGTTACAAGTTTTATGACTTAATTGCACTTTTGAAAAAAATTTAGGACTCAACTATACTTTAATGACAAGTTTTAGGATTTTCCATGCACGTATCCCTATATAAATTATAATCATAAAGAGGTCAATACTTTAACTAAAGAATTTTCCTATTAAAAACTTAAACTAATGAATTGTATATTACAGAGGCTTATCTCGAATTGAACTTTAGAAAAACATTGTAAATAAATGTAATTTATTATTATTCGTTTAAATTAGAATCCCAATCATTGCATGTATTAAAATACTTGAATCTTAGTTCTTGTAATAAAGCAACGGATATCTAGACTTCACCAACTTGAACATAAAAGAAGAAGAAATATAGTTTAAGAAAGGTTTATAAAAGCCATTAGATTGATTGATCTCTATTAAAGGTATACTTTTTTTTTTTTTTTTTTTTTGCTTTTTCATCAATTTTACCACTAATGGGGTCTCAACGAAGGCTATTTTTAACCATTTATACTCTAGAGTGTATCTAAAGCTATTAAAGGGTGAAAATAGAATGAGAGTTACCACATGTGATTCATCTTAATTTTAGCGACCCCCAATTCTGATCAAATAAAGCATCCATTCACAAAAATTACTAAAAAATTGTCCGCTATGAGAATAATATAACATGGCTCCGATACCAAAAACTATCATGATCTTTCTACACTAAATCTGCACTAATCCTGAAAAGCACAGTCTATTTATAAAACGTTTACAAACGCACGGCAGATCTTGCAATATTTTCTTCTTGAATTCTGACTTTGAGATCTCAATTTTGCAAAGATCACCAAAATAAAATTTATGGAGAGCATAATTTAAATAGTTCATCTGGGGGCGGTGGAGGAGGTCTTGTTGACGCGGAGTTTTTTTTTTAATCTTGAAAAGCGTAATGAAATTAGACAAAAGAATTTCATAATCATATCTATCCCACCGTATGACAGATACCACTTTCCAAAGTGTAAGAACTTGATGATATTCATTTCCCTATGGACATTTCTGTCATTCCCATCTGAATAATTAAGAGGCCTTGTACAGTACGATGAAAAAGAAGAAGAAGCTTTCTAGTTCAATGAAATTGGCATATATTTGAAAATGTACAAATTCCCTAAATAATTTCTGAACTCTTCTGGTTCCATATTAGTTCCGAACAGAGTAAACCAATATTTGAATCAATTTGGAATTTCTGAACACAGTAAATCAATATTAGATCATAAAATAAATAAAAAAATCAACTTTGGAATTTTTGTTTGCCTACCTTTGGGTTGGTTAAACCATGAATGTTTTTGTTCACTGTTTTTAAAGCAAAAAAGTTTCTCAAATGCATTCAAATAATGAAAATATATACATTGAGTAATAAAGTTCGGTGAAAAATGAAAGATTTCTAAAATATTTTCCTAAAAATGATCACTTTTAGTGATGAACAAAAAATATCTTCATCATCCATGAAAATTTTTAAACACAAATTGTCATCAATAGTTAAAATTTATTTATTTATTAATTATTTCAAGTGATACAAACAATCATTTCCAAGAAAATGCTTTACAAATCATTCATTTTTTGCAAAATAAATGCATGCAAGATTGAAAAGGAACCTGCTTCAATTTTTTTTTTTTTTTATTTTAAAATATTCTCTTCTCAACATGCTATCTCAATCCACTCGAACTCTATTCCTTAAGTTTTAATGCGTAGTTTCACATTAGGATAATATTCTTACTCGGACTCAGACGCATATGAATTCAAGCTTCCTATGATAATTCTGGCCGTGAGGATTCTCGTAAATCAAATCTTGGTCTCCTTAGGAGAGCATTCAGCTGTGCTGATACATTTTTCCGGTAAAAATTCTCTATTTGAGTAATCTGTTAATGAATTTGATTATAGGAATAAATTAGTATAATTATTTTTTTCTATTGGGCATTAACTTTTTTTCTAATGTGCCAGATCTATTCCATTCTTCTAACTCACTTGATGTGGTAATGCTTTAGTGTTCTCTATGCAGCCACAGGAGAATGGATTGATCTCTCGATTTCTCACTTATCGTTGTATAAGTCTTATAATAACTTTGCATGTTATTTATGCTTTTTCATTTCACTCGCGGGAGAAGCCAATCAAAATTTCATTATTACTTTTTTTTCTTTAATTCCGCATACCAGTATTCTTGAAAGAAACCTTGTTTGTTTTGCTCCTGGATCGTCTGTTACTGAAAACCCTTCTTCGTTTCCTTCATTCTTTTCTGAAAGAAATCTTGTTTTGAACTTTTGTGATTTATCTAAAAGGAAAGTGCTGATAAACTTATTTAAAATGTCCAACATTAATCTTTTTTTTTTTTAATTTGTATTAAGGGATGTGCAACATTCTTGAGAGCCCCATGGAGAGGCTAATAATATGTCTAACTATATTAGAAGATAATGTCCCCTGTCAGACAAACAAACTATAAAAAATGACTTTTTGAAGAGGCACCAATGTACGTCGACTTGAATGAGATAAATAATGGGCAACCCCATAATTCTTGACATGGTCATAGTTATATATTATCATGCACGCACCCACAGAAGCTTCATTTGGCTATTTCATAGTTTGTCAAACCGTCCATCTTATCTTCTCCGTCTATTGCGTGCTCCATTGGAACCATCTTAATTTACAATAAAATAGAGTAAACAATTTGCTATATTATAATTGCCAAAATGTAATTCACCCAATGTAAATGTTTTATTGTTTTGTGGTCCTTACATCTGATATACATATTTTTTGCCTTTCTTCTGAAGCATCAGACAAGTCGTTGGGTGGGTTGCCTCAGGAGATTGCAGAATTGGAGTATGTTCTCTGTGTTCTAGGACTAGGAGTCTGAAATACATGGAGAAGTTTGACGTCACTTGGGTGAAGCAGTACCTTTCCAGCATCGTCTTCGGATGTCTGAAACCGAGGTTATAATTCCCAGAGATGTCAGTTGATTGTAGAGGGCAGGATATAAAGAAGACTTGGCTAACTACCAAGTAGTTAAAAGGATGTTGGTGCCCAGTTATATGACACTAATTTGGCAAGCAGATACTTTTGTTCCTACACAACACGGTATAATATAAAAAGGGAATGTAAATTGCGTTTGATTATGACTGAGGCAACATTTTTCCTATGCCTATCAGATGACGCGCCGTAAGCTAATGAGCTCACCATCTGGCCATTCCTCTTATCCTGTTTATCACACTATACAATTTTTTGAAATCCGTCCTAAAATAGTAGGGTACTCTGGCAATTAACAGAACCCAAAAGGCCATGGTTTCGCCAACTAGACAATCTTGAAAAATTCTAGAAATTTTATATATGATATTTTGTGATTATTCTAAAATTTTCATAAAGGATGCTTGTTAAAATTCTTGACTAAAAATTCTGTGGAAAATAGAAATAAGAGAAAGGTCGGTTCAGTGTCTGTAAAAATAGATTATATATTTGATTTTTTTTTCAAATATATTTTTGTCATACAAAATCCAAAAAAATTGAATTTAAAGTACGTCGTAAAAAAGCGAATAAGGGATGACTTTTGTGAAGGATACCCCATGCAATTCACACTACATAGGTCAATAAAAAATTCGCAAAACCAAGGATCCTACTGAAAACCAAAGCTGACATAGACGACATCCACTATTTTAGCTCAAGTTTTCGGAGTTCCAAGCTCGAGTGTGCATGAGATTGAATGGATAATACTTCCATGACATATACATGGACCCGATAACTAAGGTTTCAAACATTTTAGCTAGATAACCTTTTTCGAAACTTCACACTAAGTACAATATGGGATTACGAAAATTCAAGAAACTCTAAGGAAACTCTCCTCGCCATACGACAATCGATTGATATATGATAGAATGGAGGGTACTCAGTTGCCTTGGCTCCTAAAGGACTGCGGTCGTGGTTTGGCCGGCTCCTGAGTCGTTGATGTTCGAGCCGAGAAGACGTTGCGGTTGACGGCGATGACGTGAGCAGCTAAGCTGGCAAGAAAGAGCGAGCGGGGTTTGTGGCTGTTTCTTGGTATGGGTAGGGACGAGATGAGGTGCAGTGGCTGGCGTCGTTTGCTTCTATGATTGACCGGGGGTTGTGGTACAAGCAAAGGTGAAGTTAAAGTGAAAAACGGAAGAAACAGAGGAAGACTTAGGTGGTGAAAGCAAGAAGAAAACGGGCAGCACCGTTCTTTTCTCTTCCAACTCAATCTTCACCGTTTCGCTGCTATTGAGGTGTCATCCGTCTAAAGAAAGTGTTGGGCGAGGCGAAACAGAGCTAGTCTCCATTGTTGACTCTACGGGAAGACATGGCAAGGTGTTGGGTGTGCTGAGGTGTGAAGCGAGAACGAGGGAAAGGCTGACTTCCTCTTCTGCTACTTGTGGTCTTCGTGCCACGAGGAAGAATTTGGCGGAGGTTGCTGGCCAGTTGACTTCTCTGCACGGTCTCACACTAGCTAGAATTCATGAATGCTGCTGTTGCAGTGAGGTTGAGGTGGTGATGGCGCTAGTGATTGATATGGCGATAGTCTGGTGGTGACGCGGTGTCGAGTTGTCGTCGCCGTGAAACAAGGGTGTTGCAATTGAGGCTCAGATGGCTTGGTAATGACGAGAAGGAGCGAAGGTTAAAAGTCTTCGTAGTGGTGCAATTGGTTCAATCCGATGTCAAGTTCAATGATGTGGCGTGGATGGCTAAGCGTTCGAGGCTCGTAATACGTCGAGCACAAATCTGGATGTCACATTGAGTATGGTTTATGAAATGTAATTTGATTTAGTATGTGAAACCGTTTTATGATGTGGATTCTAAATTGGTTTTGTGGAGAAAATTTGATTGGTGAAAAGTTTCGTTTTGGTTTGTGAAGCCAATTGTGATATAGATTGATAAATGACTAAGTGCTACACGATAGCGTAATTTCGCGGGAACCACCTTTAGAGTTTTGTACCATTATATGTATTAAATAAGGATTGTGCTATACAATAACGTAACTTTATAAGAGCCACCTTTAAAGCATTATATTCTAGGGCTAAGTGCTATGTGATAAAATAATTTGATGAGAGCCACCATATACTATTGATATACGTAGATCAAGAATTAAGTGCCACACAATAATGTAACTTTATGAGAGCCACCTCTAAGTCCTTGTACTACTCAAGGGCTAAATGCTATATGATGATATAAGTCTCATAGGAGCTACTTCTAGAACCTTGAGATGTGATGTGATATAAGGTTGGACAATGGAATGGATCATTGATGTGTGCTTTTATTAGATTGACCAATGGACTTGACCATTCATATTTGTATTGTAATGGTGGATTTAAATATGTATTTCTAATTTGTACGAAACTTTGTTGAAATGAAAGAACTCATATTTGATTCAATACGTATTTTATAACTTGAGTTTGGATTACGAGTTTATGGTATTTGCTTTGTATACAGGCATAGTAGTTGCAAGATCTGATTAGAAGAGATATATACTACTCATTGAGTTATAGTTGCTCACCCCTCTTTTCAAATCTTTTTCAGGTTCTTTGATTAATAGTTAGTAGAGCGAGACAGCTAGTAGAGTGAGAGCGCTATCGATGAGGACTTTCGGAAGTGGAATTTGGGTATGGTTTGAGGTTGCATCTTTCACAAAGAAGAACGACCATGTCATCGCTATCGATGAGGACTTTTGGAAGTGGAATTTGGGTACGGTTTGAGGTTGCATCTTTCACAAAGAAGAATGACCATGTCATCCCATCCCTGTTGTTTCGCGATGTGACAGAAAATTACCTTACATTAGTGTTTACATTTTTTACACGTGCATTATATGGTCAACATTTGCTATACTAGTAGTTAGACTCTCTTTCAAATGAACATGGCAAACATTAAGCACATACTATTCTCAGATCAGGCCAAAAGGCTCAATCCATTACTTCCAGCATGGAGGGAACGCATTGCTACTCATGCTAGTGCCTTGGCAAGAAGAGGCTTCGTCCACGGACAACAATCTATCTATGGGTTGGACGTCCCAGCCTCCATCTCTCCAATATCCACAGTAGACTTCTGGAATGTGTGCGACCTTCTGATAGTCTTCGTCATGCTCGTGTCGCATAAACTTCTTCACCAACTGATCAGGCATGTCGAAGAACTCAAATACTTTGAGCTTGGTCAGATACTCAATGCCTGATGGCAGCTTCTCCAGTAGCCTGCAGCGCTGAATGATCAATTTTTCAAGGCAAGGCATGGCTCCTTCCTCTACTCCCACGGATCTGAGTTCGTCAAACTTGTCGAGACCAAGAATTCTCAGCTTCCTAAAACCTTTGGATTTGAAGCATAAGGTCTTTCCTTCGAAGACCTGGAGCAGCTCGAGATGAATGAGGTTAGGCAGACTTTGCAGTAATGCAAGTGGGTCATCCTTCAGCCTACTCATTCGTAAGTGCAACTTGACAAGACTATCGAGAGTGGCTAACCAGTTTGGTATCATCTTAAGACGCCCTCTCAAGTAGATCCTCTGTAGTAATTGAGGTGGAGATGTAAGGTGTTGCAGATCCAATATCTCATCATCCTCGACTGAAGCCATAGATAGTGCACAGAGGTTGGTTAATTTCTCTATCGATGGGCACAAAGCCCTTCCATCCTCTTTCCTCAACTTCAGGATGCCCAACCTTCTTAACTGCGTCAGCTTCCCGAGCTCTCTCATGAGGATGTCATTCCTTTCGTCGTTTGCCTCTATGTAGCACAACTTTTGAAGGGACTGTAGAGCCCCGATCTCCGTGAGTGCCTTGAAGCCATACTTGTAGTGCACATAGGATATGGTCTTATATCGATACACCAAGAGATGCCGGAGTTTTTGCAGTTTCAAGATTCAACAGGTAATCGCCTTACATTTGTGTGCTTAAGATCTAGTGTCTCTAGGTTCTGAAGCCTCCCTATCGAAGTAGGAATTGTTTCAACTTCGGTGTGCCTGAGGTTTAAATATCTTAGGTAGTAGCAGTCAACAACTTGAACTGGGAACCTTGACAAAGGTGTGGCTTGCATGTCTAAGACATTAAGCAGTTTAATGTCACATCCTAGGACAAAGTCAATGGATCCCCTGTCTACACCGAACATGTATAGAGAGCGCAGACGAGAAAGTGACCTATTTTGCTGTGCAGCTTGCAGGCTATTGTGCAATGAAAGGTGGCGAACTTTATTTGGCCACATGTCGGTCTGCTCTTTGGTGATTGTTGCAAAGCTTTGATCACTCGATTTTGAAGTTATTATGTACCTCTGGAAATCATGGATGCGGCACAACTTGATCCTTCCGTCGGTTGTCGTTTCAACCACTTGCACTAGGCTTCTGTTCAGGAGCTCGGTGAAATACTCTTTCGCAACTTCATCAAGCGTCTTGCCTTCTTTTCTCTCGACAAACCCCTCTGCTACCCAGAGCCGGGTCAGTCTCCTGCGCTCGATGAGGTGACCCTCGGGAAATACACTCAAGTGCAAGAAACAGGACTTCAGGTAGTACGGCAAATCGCTAAAACTGAGGGAAAGCACCCTCTTTAAGTTCTTGAACCTGTCGTTGCCATCAATCTCGGCACGAAGGCTGCATCGTAGCGCATCCCATTCCTCAATCCTCTGTTTGTCTTTCGTGGCCAGAACACCACTGATGGCCACGATTGCGAATGGCAGTCCGTCACACTTTCCCAAAATGTACTCGCATATCTCCTCCAGGTGGGAAGGGCAAGAGTTCTTCTGAAATGTCCTCTGACAGAAAAGCCTCCACGACTGTTCTGGATTGAGTGGCTCCATATTTTTTACCAGGCCATTGAACTCCTTGCAGGAGGTGGATGCCAGATCAGCATTCCGAGTTGTGATGATAACCCGGCTTCCATGATCGTTGTTGGGCAAGGCATGCATGACTGCATCCCATTCGTTTCTGTACCATGCATCATCGAGGACAATCAGGTACCTCCTTCTCTGAAGCTGGTCGTTGATGATCATCTTCAACCAGTCGCTATTCATAGTGTTGGCTCCTGGAGGGACCGGTTTCCTCATCACCCTCACGATCTGATCAAGCATGTCTTTGAGGAGCTCTTCGATCTTTGAGGACTGAGAGAGAGTGATCCAAGCGTACACTGCAAAATGCTTCCTCACGGAGGGGTCTCCATAGACTTGCTTCACCAGAGTGGTTTTGCCCAGCCCTCCCATTCCCACGACGGAGATGACCTCCCGCCTGTGAGCCCCGTCAAGTAACTGCCCGATCAGCTCGTTCTTGGGCTTCTCGATGCCCACTACATCTTTTTTATATACAAGAAGGGCATTGCCTCGGTTGCCCATCCATGTTTTGTCCGTGCTGGTCGAGCTCAGACCTTGTTGAACCCTCCTGAATTTGTGGCGCAGCCTCCGGTGCCCATCACGTATGCCCTTTACTCTGGAGTTGATGCGCTCTATCTCTGACGTGACACGGTATCGGGCCTTCAGGTTCTTAATGCAGCAAGACATCCTGCTGATGAGGCCAGTGACCCCTACTCCGTGATCATGTCTCAGGACCAGCGAGAACTCGTCGAGCGCGTCCTCCATGTCGTAGGCTGTGTTTATCAACTGCTTCACCCACGCTTTGACTTCCTCGTCGCTTTCCTCGAGGGAATCTGCGACCCTGAGGGAGGGTCGGATTCGCTCCAATTCTCCTCTGACTGAGAGGGCTTCTTCTCGAGCGCCTGTCGGGAACCGGACCTCATTCTCAAATCGTGCGAGCTTGTTGAGTAGGTGAGTCACTGGGCTCTCTGCCATGCCTCTAGTCTGGTGGGCGGTGGTGAGGTTTTTGGTTTGTGTTGCCTAGAGGCTTTAGAGTTTAGACTCAGGTCGCAAAAGTTGAGGCTTTTCGTAGTCTCTGAAATGTTAAACTTCTCAACGTTAGTGAATCTTAGATTTATTGCTGCCTTGTGTGGGATCGACGTCTGCTTAGCAAGTTGTACAAGTTTTGGTTTATTTTAGTTATATCCTTTATTTCTTGCATGTTCCTGTTAAATATTTTTGCCTTTGACTGCAAGCTATTCAATTTTCATGTCTCCTGTGGAAAAGTTTGCAAGCATGTCTAGTATTTTATTCTTTTGTACTTTCATCTCATATGAATAAGCTAATTAAAATTTCCTAATTGCCAGAAGAAATAACTTGTATAACCTTGTCGGATATAATATATCCAAGGCAAAATCATGGGAAGTTTCGAAGAAACTTTCTTGCTTTATTTTATTCGAGTAGATTATTATCGGAAGAAGTGCACTAATGGTGCTATAAGTTGTGTACGGCGCTCACTTTGATACCAAAAGTTTCCATCGGATCACTTAAGTGCCAAAAAATTTGAAAAACGCTTACTTTAGTGCCAACGCCGTTCTAATCGGCCGGAAATCCACGTGGCTTTTTTATTATTAATTTCTTATGCTAATGTAGCTCGCTGGAGTTTGAGGCCACGTCAGATTTTGGCCGGAATTTTTCGCCGGTGGCCGGAATCTTTCGTCGGTGGCACCAAAGTGATCATTTTTCCTCCGATTTGGCACTTAATGATCCGACGGAAACTTTTGGCATCAAAGTAAGCACCGTACACAACTTATGACACCATTAATGTACTTCTTCCGATTATTATCTGAAACCAAGAACACCTAATTTAGATATCCCTCTTGTGAGTTCACAATCATGTCATGTTATTCGTGTAATTTATCGAAATATATTTCAGCTACCAATTCTTGCTCGATCACACCATTATGTCGACATAAACTTCTATTGAAGAGCTTGCATTGCAAGGTATAAGAGCTGATTTTGACTAAGATCGATGGAGGAAAATTTCAATCAATTCAGAATATCATGATGACCAAGAGTTCATCAGAATTAAGACTTCATCACCAGAGGCCAGGACATTCCATCTGTACCTTGAACACTAGATGAAATTCGCGGACTCATCACTGAGAATCGCAAAAGCCAAATTTATTTTTTTTGACCAGGTTACATGAAGGAAATTCAAGCAACATTTCTTCGCTAGGATTTAGAAGAAATAAGAATCAACTAAAGTAAGGCAATGCACAAGCAACTGAGCTCAGGTTTTTGGCGAATTTCACCGTACAGTGCTCTGGATTTTCCATGGCATTACCCCACTGAATCATCTCATAAACAAAATAGTCAAGATTGCGTACAAATAACTTGTTATATAAATCATACGCGTAAATTTGTAGCGATATATACGTCCTATTCTTTTACTGGTGAAGGAGGGGTGGATAAGATTTGAGAGGAAAAGTAACATCAATCGAATTAAAAAAGGACTACCATTACGTATGAAGTAAATAACCAGAAAATGTAAAAAGTCACATTTCAGTGACTAATGACGGATAGCATTAATTAATAGAATGACATCAAATAAATCTTTATAAAATGCAGAATTATGGAGCCTTTTCGATCAGATTAGAGCGGCTGTCGCCGTATATGATGTGGAGTTGATTAGGATTCCATGAGGATGAAAATCTAGTTTTGTCTCGCCACTATTCCAAGTCAAGACAGGAACTCCCTCTTTACAAGTCTTTAAAAACATGCGATTAATTTAATAACCATTTGTTATATCCATATTGTTAGGCCACTGTCTCTTATTTTGGTGAATGTATTTCACTTTTCGATCATATCATAGACCATACTCTCAATTTTGTATCGATGATCTTGTATTGTTATATTCATCCATGTTAATGATTTTTGACCAAAATTAGACAAATAGACTTTATTGACAAAATGTGAAAAGTTTGGTGACTCAATTATCACAATTAAAATATTTAGGACTGAACTGACTAATGTGCAATAGATTTATGATTTTTTTGGTAATATGTCCCATGATTCTTGATATGATAGTAGTCAAGCACGAACCCATAGAAACTTCGTTCGGCTCTTTCATAGTTTGTCAAACCCTCTATCTTCCCAGCTACTGCGTGCTCCATGGAAACCATCTTATAATATGCAATACAATAGATTAAATAATACGCACAACATTAAGATTGGCGGTATGTTATGCATAGCATTAAATAAGTACTTAATCTCCACATCACTCAAAGCAAAGTGGATGATCTTTTAATACTTTAGGGAAAATTGTCAAATTAGTCCTAAATATATTATACGGATGTCAATTGGACGGAATATAACTTAATGGTAGAGTGTCACCTTGACGTGGTGGAAGTCATCAATTTGAGCCTGATTATCTCTTAAGCTAATAAGAGTTTTTATATTTTGACTTACTCCCCTGCTGTTATTCGCCATGAGATTCTCTTCGGAAAGTTATGTTGAATAAAAAGAATCACTCAAAAAAGATGTCAAAGCAACGAGTTATACTATTTTAAAGTTTTTCCCAATCAATCATCTTTGAACTGGAGAAATAATGAGAGAGAGGTGTTGTAATGGCTTTTTTCACACATTTTTCTAGTACTTTTTATTATTTACGTCGTAAAGTCAACGATTTCTGAAAAAAATTAATTGAAAGATTATATTGGAATTTCATATAAAGATTTAGGACTAAATAGTAAAATTGAAAGACTGAAGACTAAACTATTATATGTACAATATATTTAAATTCAACGGGGTAATTTTTCCTTACATTTTATAAAGCCTAAGAAAGCAACATCCATGTTTGATAAACTAGGGCTGCATTATGGGCCATCAAATCAGCTCCACTTTCTGCTACTCTGTGAAGGCTACATTTGCCTCCAGTCAACTTTCTCCGGCCATCCATTTGATTGGTACTTTACAACTTGTGAACATTACCTACATATAAAGTTGATTAAATACGAAGGTGGGGCCATTAGCGAAAGCCAAATAACCAAAAAAAAGAAAAGGATTAAAACATCTATTTTTGTACTTTCTTCGATTTTTCAATCCCAATGTTTGGATTTTTTCTTTTTTCCAATCCAACAATTAACCTTAAGACAGCGACGTGGGCAACTTCCCTCGGCCATGGACGCAGCAGAAAATCCAGGGGCGTCTCTCTCTCTCTCTCTCTCTCTCTCTCTCTCTCTCTCTCTGAGTGTGGCAAGTAGTCGGGTTGGGATATGTTCCTAGAATTCGGAATAGAATATGGCCCCGAGTCAATTTCTGGGGGTAAATTGCGAAGGAGTTTCCAACGTCGGGAGTAGAGCAGGTGGGCGCGCATGAAATCATTTCTGTTCAGTTTGCGGAACAGAAATAAATTTTTCTATTTCTAGTTCTGGATGAGTTTCTAAGCAAAAATAACCGTTTGATAACGACACAAAATTTCTTTCTTTCGGGCGGTGGTGGCGGCGGCGGTGACCGGCCACCAACGGCGGCGGCCGCGGCCGGCAACCCACCACCGATGGCGGCGGCCGGCGACCGGCGGCCGTGGTCGATGATCGGCGGCCGGCGACCGCGACCGGTGGCGGGGTTGGCGACCGGCGGCCGTGACGGCGGTCGGCGATCGGCGGGCGGCGACGACGGCTGCCGGCAATCGGCGGCGGCGACGGCGGCGCAACCGACGGCCGACGACTAGCGGTGGCGGCGCGGCGGCCGGCGACCGATGGCGACGGCAGCGATGAACGATGAAAAATTTTTTTATTTCTCATTTCTATTCAAGAAATAGAAAAATAGAAAATTTTTATTTCTGATTTTTAGTCCAAACCTATTTCTGGAATAAGAATCTATTTCATAAATAGAAAAGTGAAATAATTTTACCAAACGGATTTCTATTCCAAAATTGTTTCTGGAATAGAAAAACTATTTCTGGAACAGAAATAGGTGCTTGTCATGCGCGCCTTAAAATATCAACGGCCACTTGGCACAATACCATAGCCTTGGGGTGCATAATGTAATTCGGCCAATCTTATCATTTTGTGGTCCTCAAACCTGATGTATATGGGTGCGTTGGCCCAGGAAATTGCAGAATTGGTGTATGTCCTGGGTGTTCTAGGACTAGGGAGTACGAGCACAGACGTCACTTGGCTCAAGCAGTGCCTTTTACAGCATTGTAATGTCCAAAACCGACGTTACAATCGCAAGAGGAGTTGGCGTTGACTGTAGAGGGAAGCATATGAAGAAGGCTCGGCTAGCTCCGACTAGTTTGGAGGGTTCTGCATGACCAGATATTTGACGCTGGGTAAACAAGCAGATACTTCTATTCCTGCATAACACAGGGTATGACATAACCAGGAGTTGTAAATTCTATTTTCATTATGACAGAGGCAGCAATTTCCCTATGCCTGTCAGATGACATGCCATAAGCTAGTAAGCTTACCATCCGGCACATTCATCTTATCGTGTTGATTCCGACAATTGAACTTCCTCGCCTATGCAGCTGATGATCAATTTAATGGTATGATTAGCAAGATGGAGTGGTTGGCAGGTATCTGTTGCGGGGTGACTTACAAAAGAATGCTTAAGTTTTTGATTGCTGGAGATCCCCCACTGAGTCACAACTATCAAAATGAGGAACCTTGCTAGCAATATGCACTCAGAAAAGCCATCTGTTAGGGAATGCACACGGATTAGTAAAAGAAGGTTGCTGGTTTACAACCTCATCTGTTAAAATACTAGGTGGATCGTTTGCTGAACACATGCAGGCCAAATTGATATGGAGATGGTAGTAGGATAACAAGAGAACCGGAGCAAGCAGGGGATAGTATTCAGTTTAGGCTGTTGTTAGAACGCTATTACTTCCGATGTATCCTCTATCCGTTAGTGAGATTGTGCTTGACACTGATACACAATGAACAAGTAGAAGAATTGTGCCACGGTTCCAATCTGTCTATTAAAGTGGCAACGAATGTAAGAATTTTGGGACTTTCTCATTAACAGCAGTTCTGGATCTTCCCACTGCAAATGGCTTTTGAAAAGGTTGTTTGTTCTTCCCCTCTAAGCAATCTGTTGTGTTGAAAAATGTACTTCAGTTTAGTTGTCTACAATAGGTTGTTCATCTTTCGTTGGCCTAGATACGAGCCTCTTATTATTGTACATTGACGAACATCCATGATGCCAAAGGAGAAAGTGCATTTCACGCGGAGAAAACAGTGAACTAACTGCTTCATTCATGTCATTTACAGGCGTAGAAAATTACCTTAACTAGGAGAAAACAGTGAACTAGCTGCTTCATTCATGTCATTTACAGGCGTAGAAAATTACCTTAACTTAGTATTTACACTATTTTACATGTGCCTGATATTGTCAACATTTGCTATACTTGCGGTAATACTCTCCCTCGTATGTACATTGCAAACATTATGCACATAAATTCTCACATCATGAAAAAAGAGTCAATACATTACTTCCAGCATGGAGGGAACTGATTGCTCCTCATGCCGGAGCCTTGGCGAGGAGAGGCGCTGCCGTCAGACGATCTCTCTATTGATTGGACGTCCCAGCCCCCATCTCTCCAATATCCATAGTAAACTTCTGGAATGTGTGCGACCTTCTGATAATCCTTGTCCTGCTCGTCACACACAAACTTCTTGACCAGCTCATCAGGCATGTCGAAGAACTCAAGTACTTTGAGCTTGGTCAGATACTCAATGCCTGATGGCAGCTTCTCCAGTAGCTTGCAGCGCTGAATGATCAACTTTTCCAGGCTGGGCATTGCTTCTTCCTCCACTTCCACGGATCTGAGTTCGTCAAAATTGTCAAGACCCAGAATTCTCAACTTCCTAAAACCTTTGGCTTTGAAGCATAAGGTCTTTCCTTCATAGACCTGGAGCAGCTCGAGATGCACAAGATTGGGCAGACTTTGGAGTGATACGAGGGGGTCATCCTTCAGCCGACTCCACCGTAAATGCAGCTTGACAAGACTGTCAAGAGTGGCTAACCAGTTTGGTAGCATCTCGAGACGCCCCTTCAAGTAGATCCTCTGCAGTAGTTGAGGTGGAGAGGTAAGATGTTGCAGATCCAATATCTCGTCATCCTCGACTGAAGCCACGGATATTGCACGGAGGTTGGTTAATTTCGTGATTGATGAACATAAAGCCCTTCCATCCTCTTTCCTCAACTTCAGGATGCCCAACCTGCTTAGCTGCGTCAGCTTCCCAAGCTCTCTCATGATGATGTCATTCCTCTCATTGTCCGCCTCAATGTAGCACAACTTTTGAAGGGACTGCAGGGCCCCGATCTCCAGGAGTGCCTTGAAGCCATACTTGTAACACAAATAGGATATGTTCTCATACCGATACACCAAGAGATGCCGGAGTTTTTGCAGCTTCAAGATTTCGACAGGCAACCGTGTTACATTTGTGTACTTAAGATCTAGTGTCTCTAGGTTCTGAAGCCGCCCTATCGAAGTAGGAATTGTTTTAACCTCAGTATGCCTGAAGCTCAAATATCTTAGGTAGTACCAGTCAACAACTTTAACTGGGAACCTTGACAAAGGTGTGGCTTGCAAGTCTAAGACATTAAGCAGTTTAATGTCGCATCCTAGGACAATGTCAATGAATGCCCTGTCTACCCCAAACATGTATAGAGAACGCAGATGAGAAAGTGACCTGTTTTGCTGTACAGATTGCAGGCTGTTGTGCAATGAAAGGCGGCGAACTTTATCTGGCCACGTGTCAGTCTGCTCTTTGGCAATCGTTGCGAAGCTTTGATCTCTTGATTTTGAAGTTATTATTTCCCTCTGGAAATCATGGATGCGGCATAATATGACCCTCCCATCAGTTGTTGTTTCAGCCACTTGCATCAGGCTTCTGTTCAGGAGCTCGCTGAAGTAGTCCTCTGCGACTTCTTCAAGGGTCTTGCCTTCTTTTCTCTCAACAAACCCTTCTGCTACCCAAAGCCGGATCAGTCTCCTGCGCTCAATTTGGTGACCCTCGGGAAATACACTTAAGTGCAAGAAACAGGACTTCAGGTAGTGCGGCAAATCGCCGAAGCTGAGCGAAAGAACCCTCCTCAAGTTCTTTAGCCTGTCGTTGCCATCGATCTCAGCACGAAGGCTGCGCCGTACCACATCCCATTCGTCGATCCTCCGTTTGTCTTTTGCAGCCAGAACACCACTGATGGCCACGATTGCGAGTGGTAGCCCTTCACACTTTCTCAAAATGTACTTACATATTTCCTCCAGGTGGGAAGGGCACGAATTCCCCTGAAACGTCTTCCGACAGAAAAGCTTCCACGACTGTTCAGGATCGAGTGGCTCCATATTTTTTACCGGCCCGCCAAACTCCTTGCAGGAGGTAGATGCCAGATCGGCATTCCGGGTTGTGATGACCACCCGGCTTCCGTGACTGTTGTTGGGTAAGGCATGCTTGACCGCATCCCATTCATGAATGTGCCATGCATCATCAAGGACAATCAGGTACCTCCTCCTCTGAAGCAGGTCCTTGATGATCATCTTCAGCCAATGGCTATTCATAGTGTTGGCTCCCGGAGGGACCGGTTTCCTGATCACCCTCATGATCTGATCGAGCATGTCTTTGAGGAGTTCTTCGATCCTTAAGGACCGAGAGAGAGTGATCCAAGCATACACAGTGAAATGCTTCTTCACAGCAGGCTCTTCGTAGACTTGCTTCACCAGAGTGGTTTTGCCCAACCCTCCCATTCCCACGACAGAGATGACCTCCCGCCCGATAGCCTCCTCAAGTAAACGCTCGACCAGCTCATTCTTCGGCTGCTCAATGCCCACCAGGTCAGTTTTATCCAGTAGGAGGGCATTGCCTCGGTGGTCGTGCCATGTGTTATCTGCGCCAGTCAAGCTCGGATCTTGTTGAGCCCTGCTGAATTTGTGGCGCAGCCTCCGGTGCCCATGACATATGCCCTTTACTCTGGAGTGGATGCGCTTTATCTCATATGTGACGCGGTATCGAGCCTTCAGGTTCTTGATGCAGCAGGACATCCTGCTGATAAGGCCAGTGAACCCAACTCCATGATCGTGTCTCAGGATCAGCGAGAACTCGTCGAGCGCGTCCTCCATTTCGTAGGCTGTGTTTCTCAACTGCTTCACCCACACTCTGACTTCATCATCGCTTTCCTCGAGGGAATCTGCGACCCTAAGGAAGGCCCGGACACGCTCCAATTCTCCTCTCACTGAGAGGGCTTCTTCTTGACCGCCTGTCAGGTGCCGCACCTCGTTCTCAAAGAATTGTGCAAGCTTTGTGAGTAGGTGAGTCACTGGGCTCTCTGCCATGCCTTTAGGCTGGCGAGTGGTGGTGAGGTTTTTGGTTTATGTGTTGCCCAGAGGCTTTAGGCTGTGGCTGTAAAAGTTGAGGCTTTTCATGGTCTCTGAACTGTTAAACTTTAGTGAATCTTATATTTATAGCTGCCTTGTGTGGGATCCATGCCTGCTTAGCACATCGTACAGGTTTTGATTTATTTAGTTATATCTCTTTTGTTTTTCGCATGTTCCTGTAAAGTACAGCAACCTATTCAATTTTCTCGTTTCGTGTGGAGAGGTCTGCAAGTTTGTTTAGTATTTTATTCTTTTGTAGTTTCATCTTATGTGAATAATTTAACTAAAATTTCTTGATTGTTAGCAGAAATTACATGTATGCCGCTGTCAAATATTGAATATAATATATCTAAGGCAAAATCACAGGAAGTTTCGAAGAAACTTTCGTCTTTATTTTATCTGAATATATTATTATCTGAAACCAGGAACACCTAATTTAGATGTCCCTCTTGTGAGTTCACAATCATGTCATTTTCTTCTTGTAGTTTATTGAAATATATTTCAGCTACCAAGTCCCGCTTCATCACACCATTATGTCAACATTAAATTTTCTTGAAAAATGTGCATTGTGAGATATAAGAGCTAATTTTGACTAAGATCGATTGGGGAAAGTTTCAATCGATTCAGAATATCCTGATGGTCAAGAGTTCATCAGAATCTGGACTTCAACACCAGAGGCCAGGACAATCCATCTATGCCTAAACATTCAAGTGAAATTCGTTGACTTATCACTAGGCATCACAAAAGCCAAATTATTATTTGACCAGGTTACCTCAAGGAAATTCAAGCAACATTTCATAACTAGGAAGTAGAAGAATTAATTAACCGCATTAAGGCTACGCACAAGCAAATGAGCTCAGATAATTCGTAAACTTCACCGTACACTGCTCTGATTTTTCCGTGGCATTACCCTGCCGTATCATGTTAAACATGAACTAGTCAAGATTGCAGACAAATAACTTGTTTATATAAATCGTTCGCATAAATCTGTAGTGATATGTATGTCTTGCTCTTCTACTGGTGAAGGAGAAGGGCCCAAATTTGAGAGGAAAAGCAACAGATATCGAACTAGAAAGGGACTACCATTGCGTATGAAGCAATTAACCAAATAAAGTGGAGTCGCACTTCAGTCACTAAGGACAGATTGCATTAAACAATAGAATCACATCAACTAAATCTTTTATAAAGCACGAAATTATGCCGCCTTTTCAATAAGATTGGAGCAGCTGTCGCGGTCTATTATGTGGAGTTGATTAGGATTCCATGAGGAAAAGCTGGCTTTATCACGCCACTATTCCAAGTCAAGATAGGAACTGCCTCCTAACAAGTTTTGAAAAACAGGCAATTAAGTCAAGAACCATTTGTTACATCCATGTTGTCTGGTCATTGTCTCTTAGTTTAGTGAAAGTATTTCGCTTTTTGATCAAATTATAGATCAAACCATCAATATTCTATTGATAACCTTGTATTGCTATTTCTCTGCCTGAGACAAGGGAAGGATTTCAGACAAATGAACTAATAGTTGACTGTTATCGAATCAAATCAAAATTAACTTGTCTATACATACTCGATAGGGAATGGGAGGGACCAAAGATGCATAGGTTGCTGTATCTACTTCTCCAATTTGTTAAACGATGCTTAAAGAGTGTCAAATTATCTACACCGTGCAGTTTCCATTTGAGTTATGTTTCATGCATATTCAAATTCCGCCTCGTAAACTAAATTTGATCATGGATGTAACCTCAGTTAGGACATAAGACTGATTGAACCAGGCATAGGTCCGTCGCTAAAGTTCGAGATTACAGCAATACGTTGTTGATGTTACTATAAGGATTTCTGTTTTACCCTCCATGTGTGTCGTGCACTTCTTATTTTGTTGACCTTTTGTCACCATGTCTGGGCATCAGGGAAAATGGAGGTACTAATGCTGAATCAAAGACTCCCAGGAAGCTTGTCCACTTGACTGACCAAAATCAAATGAGCATTTGGTCCTCAAACGAGCTCCTGTATAGACTTTCAAACTGGTGAACACATTCTTGCATCTGTCTCTATTGAATAAAGAAGGGCCAACCTTTGACCCTTAACTTGATCTTTGATGGCCCCATTTGGAGACTTTGGCCTTGTAACGAGCTCCAAGGGTTGTGGATAACTACAATTTAAGAAACAGAAGCCAATTTCCTTGAAGTTTCATAGCTGTTCCGGTGATATAGAGTACCCGTTACTCCAGGAGATTCAGGGGATTTCGTTAGCATTTACTGGCGAATAGTATATCAACTGATTATATAAGGGTTCATGTTTTGCTGACATTTGGTAGTTAAGTTAGTTATCTTGTCTGCTACGATGGATTCGAGGGCCACGTGTCGAAAAGTCAACGAGGGTTTTCTATCTATATCCTGTACACATGGACGTGAAGGGACCTGGCAGTACTTCCTTTATTCGATCACATTCTCGCTCTTTAGCCCTCCTAGAAGACAGGAGCAATCATTTCTCGGCCACGTCGGACCTAATCCATCATCGGGCTGCACATCAACTCGAGGAGTTCTGCTATAATACAATCTATGACCGCTCAACTCGATTTATTTGGATAACTTGGCACCGTAAAATAATAAAATATTAACTGTAATTTTTTCGAATTGATATGGAGTTTGTAAATTGACCAAAAAATTACTTTGCTTACTACATTATTCTTTCGAAATGTAACTGTCTAGATTTATGCTGAGTGCTACTGTTCTTGAAGAGAAGTTGCGTTTATGCTATCCTATAAAGAGGCATTATGCGCTCTGTAATAAAGGTTCCCCGAATCACATAATTATTTATCATTGTTATCATGTAAAAGTTGAGGCTTTTTATTGTCTCTGAACTGTTAAACGTTGGTGAATCTTATATTTATAGCTGTCTTGTGTGGGATCCATGTCGGCTTAGTACATTGTACAAGCTTTGGTTTATTTAGTTATATCTCTTTCGTTTTTGGCATGGTCCTCTAAAATGTTTTTGCCTTTGACAGCAACCTATTCAATTGTCTCGTTTCGTGTCAAAAGATCTGCAAGTTTGTTTAGTATTTTATTCTTCTGTAGTTTCATCTTATGTGAATCATCTAACTAAAATTTCTAAATGGTCAGCAGAAATAACTCATATAACGCTGTCAAATATAATATATTTGAGGCAAAATCACAGGAAGTTTCGAAGAAAGTTTTTTGTATTATTTTATCCAAGTAGATTCTTATCTGAACCCAAGAATAGTTATGTGCCTATTGTGAGTCCACAATCATGTCATTTTCTCCATTTAGTTTACCGAAATATATTTCAGCTACCAACGCCTCCTTGATCATACCATTATGTCAAAATAAATTTTTCTTGATAAACTTACCTTGCAAGGTAGAGGAGATGATTTTGACTAAGATCGATGGAGGAAACTTCCAATCAATTCAGAAAATCCCGATGGTCAAGAGTTCGTCAGAATCTGGACTTCAACCCCATCTGTGCCTAAACATTGAAGTGATATTCGTGGACTTATCACTGAGTATCACAAAAGCCAAATTTATTATTTGACCAGTTTGCCCCAAGGAAATTAAAGCAACATCTCATACCTAGGAAGTCGAAGAATTAATCAACTGCAGTAAGGCGATGAACAAGCAAATGAGCTCAGATTATTCATGAACTTCACTGTACACTGCTCTGATTTTTCCGTGGCATTGCCCAGCCGTATCATGTCAAACATGAAATGGTCAAGATTGCATACAAATAACTTGTTTATATAAATATCTCGCATAAATCTGTAGTGATATATACGTCTTGCTCTTCTACTGGTGAAGGAGAAGGGCCCAAATTTGAGAGGAACAGCAACACCTATCGAATTAGAAAATGTCAGACCAAAAGTTAAAAAGAATTAGAAAAAGGACAATAGTTGCGTATGAAGCAAGTAACCAAATAAAGTGGAGTCACATTTCAGTCACTAAGGACAGATAGCATTAAAAAATAGAATGACATCGACTAAATCTTTTACAAAGCACGAAATTATGGCACCTTTCCGATAAGATTGGAGAGCTGTCGCCGTCTCTTATGTGGAGTCGATTAGGATTCCATGAGGAGGAAGAGCTGGCTTTGTCACGCCACTATTCCAAGTCAAGACAGGAACTACCTCCTAACAAATTTTAAAAAACATGCAATCAAGTTAACAACCATTTGTTACACCCATGTTGTTAAGCCATTGCCTCTTATTTTAGTGAAAGTATTTCGCTTTTTGATCAAATCGAAATTAACACATCTACACATACACAATAGGGGATGGGAGGGACCAAAGATGCATAGGTTGCTGTATCTACTTCTGCAGTTTGTTAAACTATGCTTAAACAGTGTGAAATTATTCACGTCGTGCAGAAGTTGTGCGTTTCCATTTGAGTTATTTGGCAAGCATATTAAAATTTGACCTCGTAAACCATATTTGATCATGGACGTAACATGAGTTAGGACAAAAGACTGATTGAACCTGGTTATCAGTCCTTTGTTAAAGTTCGAGATTACAGCAATACATTGTTCATGTCGTTATAAGGAATTCTGTTTTACCCTCAATGCGTGTCGTGCACTTCTGATTTTCTTAACCTTTTATTGCCGTATTTCAGCATCAGGGAAAATGGAGGTGCTGGTGCTGAATCAAAGACTCCCGGAAAGTTTGTCCACTTGACTGACCATAATCAAATTACTCAAGCGAGCTCCCATATAGACTTTCAGAGGTGGTGAATAGACTATTGCTCATTCAAAGAAGTCAAAAGTAAATCTGTCTCTATTGAATGGACATGGGCCAACTTTTGACCTTTAACTTGATCTTTGATGGCCCCATTTGGAGACTTTGGCCTTGTGACGAGCACCAAGAGTTGTGCATAACTACAATTTAGGAAACAGAAGCGAATTTCCTTGAAGTTTCATAGCTGTTCTGGAGATAAGAGAGTACTCGTTACTCTAGGAGATTCAGGGGATTTCGTTAGCATTTACCTGCGAATAGGATATCAACTTATCATACGAGGGTTCATGTTTTGCTGACTTTTGGTGGTTAAGTTAGTAATCTTGTGTGCTACGATCGAATCGAGGGCCACGTATCAAAAAGTCAATGAGGGTTGTCTATCAATATCCTGTACAAAAGCATGAACGTGAAGGAACCCGACAACACTTTCTTTATTTGATTACATTCTAGCTCTTTCACCTTCCTAGGAGACGGGAGCAGTCATTTCTCGGCCTTGTCAGCATTCACTCGGACCTAATCCATCGACGGGCCGCACATCAACTCGAGCAGTTTTGCTCTAATATAATCTATGACGGCTCAACTCCATTTATTTGGATGAGTTGGCACTGTAAAATAATAAAATATTAACTGTAGAATTTTCGACTTGATATGGAGTTTGTTTGTAAATTGACCAAAGAAAAAAGTTTGCTTACTACATTATTTTTTCGAAGGGTAACTGTTTAGATTTATGCTGTGTTGTATCGTGCTTGATAAATGTGATATCCAGACTTTGACTCGGTCAAAAGCGAAAGACAAAAAAAGAAAGAGAGAAAAGAGGAAAAGGTGGGGCGCTTATCTCAGAATAAAGAGAGCCCGAGCGCTCGTGCAAGAAAGAAAAAAGGGAAAGAGAATAAGAGAAGAAGAAAGAAAGGGAAGAGAAAAAAGAGAAGTTTCTCATATGCACACCTTTGGGACCTCACCAAGTCAACTCAATTATGTAAGGCAATGCTCGGTAAGTGCTTGCACCTCTTGTTCGTTAAATCGCGGTAGTTTTTGAAAATAGGGGTAAAATTCAAAGTTGTGGAAATCGAGCTACGAAGTCCAAGTTTTGGGTTGTGAAACTTCGGGATTTCATGAAAATGGTGGATTAGGTTGTTGTAGAGCCTTGGGGTTTGATGGAGGTTAATTTGAAGTAACAATCTAGTTTGAGTGAAATTTCAGGGTTTTGCTAGCGAACTCCGCGTTGAGTTTAAGTTTAAGTAACCACTTCGGGTGGGCAATTTGTTAGCGCGTAGAAGTTGTTTTATTAGCATTCTGGCATAGTTTAGTTGTTTTGTAGTTGAGGTAGAGTTTTATTTGGTTTTAGCGTAGATTCTCATTTAATTGATAAGATTGTACAATCATCGGCCTGTTTGGCTACGCATTGTTTGATTTGGCTGTTCCCAGATGAGTGATGCTATCACTTCTTTGAATTTGTAAACTCATATTTTGAAAATGAAAAGTACGAGCTATATTATGTGCAAGTTGTGATTTGGCTAAAAGGCAAAAGTAATGTTTATGGCATGCTTGATGCATAAGTTGGATCAAGTAGTTAGTACTTTTTATTCATTCAAGAATGGTTTGAGAAACATGTGATAGAACTGTCTTGAAAGTTTAAATGTATGTATTGCATTGAGAACTAATTATGAAATGGGTTCTTTGATGATTTGGGAAATGTGTAATAAGAAAGACATTTCGAAATGTTATTAGTTTATGAAATGAATTCCGAAATGGTGTGAGGAATGTATTATGAATATATATATATATATATATATATATATATATTCAATTTGATAAATGGAGAGGGAATATAATATATTTTGGATTTATGAAACTTTTTTCTGAAAGAATTGATTTGTGAAATCAATGTGAAATATATATATATATATATATATATATATATAAAAGACTAAGTGCTACACGATAACGTAAAGTACTACACGATAACGTAATTTCGTAAGAGCCACCTTAGAGCCATGTGGTCAAAGGTTAAGTGCTATACGATAACATAATTTTATAAGAGCCACTTCTGGTGTCTTGTACTATTGATATACGTTAGTCAAGGACTAAGTGCTATACGATAATGTAATTTCGTAAGAACCATCTTTAGGGCTTTATATTGCTCAAGGCCTAACTGCTACACAATGACATGGTCTTTTGGGAGCTACCTCTAGGGCTTTGAGATGTGATGTGTTTTGAGATGTGATGTGTTTTGAGATATGATGTATTTTGAGAGGTGATGTGCTTTGAGATTGATCGGTGAAATGGACCATCAATGTGTGTTTTGGTCTGAGATTGATCGATGAACTTGACCATTAATGTTTATGATGATTTTGATAAATATTTTTGAATTGTATAAAACTTGTTAAAAGGAAACAACCTTATATGATTTGATATGTGCTACTCACTAAGCTGTGGTTATTCATCCATCTCTTTTCCAATCTTTTCAGGTCTTTTAATTAGTAGGCATTAGAGTGAGAATGTTATTAATGGGGATTTTTGGAAGTGGACTTTAGGGTCTAATTTGAGGTTATGTCCTTCGAGTGAAAAGACGGTTGTGTCACTTCTATCCTTATAGGATTCGAGGTGTGACAATAAAAACTTACATTTATGCTATCCTATAAGTAGGCATTTTGCACTCTGTAATAAACGTTAATTATTTATCTTTGTTACCATGTAACTCTAATTTAACTTTTACTATCCAATTCTTCAAATTTTTGCACGTTTACTTTTCTGTCAAAAGGTGGTTTTTTTGTTACCACATGTCAAAGTAGATTGAACGCAGCTAAAACCAAATTTTTTGATTGAGAGTGTTCAAATCATTCTACACCTTGTCTTCAAGATCCAAGATCGACTTCTTGTTCCATGCTCGATGGCAGTCGTTTGTTTAACGCACGAGGACTACTGTTGCATCGAAGTTTCCCGATTTGTTTTAAGTCAAGCGACAGAACAATCAAACACGGCACGCTGGGCATTTCTCCGACCTGTGTGATATTGGTGCAAACAGGATCAAGCTATCAAGAGGAATATTCAGACGAGACAACTCAGAAATGAAACCCGGATATAAATTGTTCATTTACTTATAATACTCTTCAACATAGATTCAGTCAAATAAGTCATGCAGCTTATTTCGGGAGAACAAGGCTTATGTTCTCATATAAGTCATCTGGTACTAGATCAACTTCAATTCTATTGCTTCATTTTCTGTATTAAGAGGAGTTTGATATAGTTTGCAGAAATGACGCTCAAGAGGATTGCAAGAAGTTTCCATAGTCTTTTGAGTGTCGGTTTCATTCCTAGCAACACATGTTATATGTCGGGAAACTTCCAGTTAGCTCAGCAAGATTACAACTAATAACGATAAACTAATGATGGAAATGCGTGAGCACACTCACGATAAAAAAAACTTGACTTCCCACCTAATTTTGTTTTTGAAATTGAGATGGCTTGCTCACATATTTCGTTTGCTCTATCAAAGGGATAATATCTGTTCTTAAACTTAAGAATGTCAACTTGAGGAAGAGAAATGAAAAAAAAAAAAAAAAAAGGAGGAGATTCTTGCTTGTCTACACATATGCACTCACCCTAATGATCGGCATAACATCACTAAATTGAAAAGGGAAGCTATCATCAGATGTTTCATACTGGAGATTTCTTCATTTCTAATTGAAGGAAATTCTCTTTAAGCATGCCTACGGTTGGTAGATTACAAATTATGATTATCACTCAATACAAACTTAACCGATATAATATATGAATGATGTCCATGATTGTAATACACCAATCAAAGACATGGTTGAAGGAAAACACGACTAATTATATTTTAACATGAGAAATATGTGTACCAATACGCCATGAAAAGTGCAATCGTCATTGTTTTTCTTTTTCATCAATGTGCTATGGTGTATTTTTTCCAATTTTTTTCGTATTTCACACTCACTTATAATAATCATATAGTTAAAGAAAAATCAAAGTAGATAGTATAGATGAAGGGCTTATAAGTCATTGCGCACATATTTAAGCTGTAGAAAATTAAATTAGGTAAAAGAATTCGTGTGCGCATGCTTTAGGCAAACTTATATCATGACTAAGCAACAGTCGAGATAGTCCAAGTTGCTTTAAGTTTTTTTCTAAAGAACTCCTCCAAAAGTATATCCTTGCTGGTCATTGTCAAAGCGTACGTCACTCGTCGTTTTCATTGATGTCTCTTTTTTCTTTTTTTATGTTTGTTCCTTCTTTTTCTCCAGGTAATTTAATAATTTCGTTTCACAACTTAGGGCGCACATGATTCTATTTCTATTTCTGGACGAGTTTCTAAGCAAAAATAACCGTTTGATAATGACACAAAATTTCTACTCTAAAAATAGAAATTCGTTTGATAATGACACAAAAATTTCTTTCTTTCGGATGGCGGCGGCGGCGGTGGCGGCGGGCGGCGGCGGCCGGCGGCAAGCGGCGACGGCGGCGGCGGCGGGCGGCGGCGGCGGCGGAGGCGGCGGCGACGGCCGGGCGTCGCGGTGGCGGTGGCGGCGGTCGACGGCGGCAACAGTGGCGGCGCCGCGGCGGCGGCGGCGGCACAACCGGTGGCCGACGACCGAGGCGACCGGTGGCGGCGGCGGTGATGAACGATGAAAATTTTTTTATTTCTCATTTTTATTTCGAAATAGAAAAATAGCTTTTTTTTCTATTTCGATTTCTTGTCCAGATTTATTTCGGAATCAAAATCTATTTCGAAATAGAAAAGTGGAATAATTTTACCAAACGGATTTCTATTCCAGAATTGTTTCGAAATAGAAAAACAATTTCTAGAATAAAAATAGCGCGCAATCATGCGCGCCCTTAGCAAAGTCTCTTACAGGCCCAAATATTACAGCCCATTTAGAAGTTGACTACCCATTAAGCAACTCGGATCAACCTCACTCAGAATCTTCCACGAGATCACAATTTCCATTCAAGTCAAGATGTTTGAACGTACCGCATTGCCTAGCTAAACAACGCCATGACAAACCTTGTGTGGAAATACTTTTTGATTATTAGTATCTTGATGGACTATGATGACTGGCTCGCCAATCCTACTTTTCAATTATAAATAGTGCAAAATAGTTCTAATTGGTGGATCTAAGACACTTATGCTAACTTTCAAAGGAGGGCCCGCACACATCTGAAGCATCACGCTCATTCAATTTGCTTTTACGTTTAGAATAAGTATGATGTTTAACCAAACTGAAGAAGTACCATCAATTGTACTTGCGGCAACGCATCCCCCACATATGTACATATTCATTCCGAATAATCACAAAACACACTGGCGCGTAAAAGTAGCAGGACATCCCTACTCGCTGAAGATCACAACCGGCATCAGACAAAATAACAAGCCTGTCTCGCCAACAGCACACGACGAACTTCTTTCGTAGAGCCGTCCGTTCCGTTTATCTAGAATAGATTAATTCTCTTTCAGATCAACTATGTCAGTACATATCATGCCACCCGTTTCGCAGCATCCAAATCCACGCAAAACTTCGTGACGATGAACCTGTTGAAGCCCCACACACCAATGCATAAATGGACAATAGAGTTGGCAAAATGAGTCTTAGACCCATGTATAACTCATTTAAATCATAAATGGGTCATATTATTTTTTGAAAAAAATAATTAAATGAGTTTGAAAATTGAGAACTTAAGATAAATGGATTTTAAATGGGTTGGACTTAGAATCCATTTTCAACCAAAGCCTCACGATCTCTCTCTTCCCTCTTTAACTTTACAAAAATATTTTTTTAATAAAAATCGAAATATAATTATTTTTTATATTTTTATTTTCTTTTTATTTTCATTTTTCCCTTCTTCCTCCTTTCGTAACCGATGGCTGGCACAACGACAGTCGATGACCGGCCAAGTGAGGCTCAAGCTCACCTCGAGATCACGACATTGGGCGAGCTCGAGCTCGCCAAATCTGGGGAGGCAGAGGCCTCGCCTATGAAGCATTTACACTCTTCAAAAGCTTTCATGTCGTGTTGGACATTTCGACACATGTCTAACACTTTTTGACACTCTCAGACACTCCCTAACACTCGATCAACACGTATCGAAAAATCCGACATCTGATCAACTATTCCGACATTCGAGTTAAAATTCTAATATACAAGTTTCCGACATGTGATTCCGATATCAAAGTTAATTTTCAAAATTCAATAAATGAGATGTTAATATAATAAAATACAATAATAAAAATAATAAATGGAGAAAAGAAGAAAAATATAGTCTTCTCTTCTATTCTGACTTCCACTTCCCATGATATACAATTCACCCCTTAAGTTTTTTTTCTCCTCTTTCAACATATTTAACATGCAAGTCTAGAATATGGATTGTTTGTTTGTTTTTTTTTTTTTTTTTCAAGTTTTATAAATGATTGAAATAGAGTTAAATTTGTCAAATTAAAATAATGAATGATATTAATAAATGGCAGATTAATTTTTTAGTGTAAATTCATTCTAGGCTTTTTAAATTATTTAATTATTTACGAATTTGATACAAATTAATTTGATTGAAATAATCAATATTAAAAATATATATTTAATATACAACGTGTCCCAACATGTCGGAATTCTCTATTTTTTTAGAAACGACGTGTTGGCGTGTCGTGTCGTGTCGCGTGTCGCGTGTCGGTGTTCATATTACTCAAGGCCTTGCCGATGTATGGTGAGGCGAACGATAGGCGAGCTCAAGCTCATTGGATTTAGTGAGGCGGAGGCCTCACCGACTTTTGGTGGGTGTTGAGCGCGCCAATCTAGCAACACGGAGGCCTCGCCGAACGTTTGGTGAGACTTGAGACCTCGAGGCTTGCCTCAGGCCAATTGTCAGCCGTCGTCGTGGCCAGCGGCCAATGGGCCGTCATCATGGCCAACTGCCAACGGTAGAAAAGGAAAAGAGAAAAAGAAAAAGAAAATTAAAAATTATATTCTTAAAAATAAAAATAATTAAAAAATTCGATTTAAAAAAAAAAATTTTAAAATAATCATAAAAATTATCCATTAAATTTGTATTGCATTAAAGTATTTTAGCAATAACTTTTTAAAAAATTATAAAAAAAATTAGCTTTCTTAGGTTTAGTGAAATGGGTCGGGTATGTGTTGGAAATGAGTTGGGTTGTGTATGGGTTAAAAAATTTTCACTACAATAAATAGGTCATAAACAGGTTAAATGGGTCGACTTGGGTCGGACAATTTATGATCCGACTCAAATTTGACTCGACCCACCTGTTTAACGAGTCTAATGGACAACAAACAAAAATCCATATTCGGGGCTTCTTCGTGTAGAAATCTTCTCTATGGGAAGCATTATTCATGTTTCAAGTGAGAGTACCGTGTGCGGAAGGAAGAAATTAGCCATGCCCATGCTCACTTCTTGGGATTTCCTGGATATAATGTGTGATATAGTCCGAAGATTGACATGGGTTGAGATGAATAGCTCCATGGACTTCACTGAGATACGGGATGAGTCTCTCGGGCATGAATCGTTTTTCCATTTAAAGAGTCGCATTTGTTACAATATACATCGGTTCCGCCCTCCATCCCTTGTCGGCGTCGATCAGACAAAGAAATGAAGTCAGCCGCTCACAACCGTGTGACATGGTAGGATCGATCACCCGTACTCGACGAGGAGAGATCTTCTAGTTGAGTAATTTGCAGGTCATGGGGAAGGAACCCGAGTTGGCTATTTCACAAAGAAATTGGATTGTCATCATCCAAAGGAGATTCCGGGGATATCATTCTCTGTCTTTAGAGCACCGCAGATAGATTCGCTAGCTGTGTGTTCATCTAGGATTTCCTTTTAAGTAATTCAACCATTACCTCATAATAGCAGCTTTCTACATCTTTTAGAAATCAGTGTAGTCCTTGCGTTTTTTGAAAAATTGGGATCTCTAATGTGTCTGCATATGATCTCTCAATTAGTCCATACAAATGTTAAACTAAAGAGGGCTAGCATGGTAAAATGCAAACTTAACTTAAACGCATTGAATTTTCAAATTAGGGCCTATGTAAAATAGAACAGGTTTAGATATATCCAACTTTTTGTTTCAATGAAAACTCTCGATCTATGAACCCGCCCATTAAGTACTAATATTCAGACATGTGCATGGACCTGCACTAGTACTGTTAGTGTTAAGTAAGATCCAAGACAACATGTGGGAATTCAAATCCTTCACCTAATGGACTGCAAGATGAACAAGAAAATTCTATGTCGGATGAAATTCCTATGCTCGAAGTGGTGAGGCTGGGCTTGGAGAGATATGCCTTGACTGGCCATGCCCAAGCCCACTCAGACATATTTAAATCTCTAACAAACGAAGTTGAGCTTAACGGGCCAAGTTCCCATTTGGGTCGGTCTTGATGGATCGAAACTTGTAACCCAAACTATCTTATGAAAGATGAGCAAATGTGCAAATGTTTCATCCGCGGCAGGTCCAGTAGTTGTTATTGACAGAACCTCCAGAACAACTCATGTAGACTCAGCAACTTACAACGTGATCCCCGGCCAAAAGGAGTTGGTCGCAAGACTGACAACTTCATCGGCCAAATTCGACGATTCACTGGCAGCGCGATGATGACCGGGGATTACTTGCCTCCTCACGTAAAAAACCACTGAATTTCCAAATCCGGTAGCTCATAATAAACTGTTTTGTTTCCCTTATAAGTCTATATTAACGAGTGTTCTTTCAAAATTGAATCACTGAGAAAACGATGTTGTTAGATTCATAAATTATACAAGGACGACAATTATAAAATTTTGTGGGCTATCTCTTCATTTAATTTTGGATATGGCCGGTAAATACCTTGTTAAATTGTTTTGGTCATCTTTGATGACGTGGGGTAAACTAGGAAAAGCTCTCGATGACCATTCACCCTTTCAAAAACAAGGATTAATTTGCTGGTTGTCCTTAGCCATATTAATTTAACATCAACATCCGATGAGATAAGGAATTGGCCTGCAAAATGTTATAGTTGTCCTTTTACAATACATTAGTTAAGTAATAACAAATTTCTCAATCATACTACCTACAACCAATTTTTAAAAGGCAATTGTTGGTTCTTGTAAGGAAGGGGAAAAAATTCCTGTTAGGTTACTCAACTCATTAACTTTGGTCGGCCATCTCAATCTTCGTTTAAGAATTTTTTGCTTCACTTGTGAAGGGACCATTATTGATTTTTATTTGGTACACTAGGGATGTAAAAAAATCATAGGAAGATTCAAGTGCTGATGTGTCTGCATTTTTTTAATCCTGATAAATAAATTCATTCCATTAACATACGAGAGTTTTTCATTTCAGGACAACTTAGGAAAAAAATACCTTATATAAATCCACAAATAAATACTTTGTTATTGTAATGCAATGTTGAGTTGCCTATCTCCATGTGAAGTTTTGTTTAGAGAAATGTGAATGAAATGTTGTAAAGAAAAAGATATGTAAGTGGTCATTGTATCAAAGCAAGGTATGATTCTTGTTTTTGTTTTTTTTAAGATAAGTTCGATATAATATGCAAAAATGACAGACAACTGCAAGAAGTTTCCATGCTCTTTCGAAGGTTAACAACATTTCAGTGCAAACAAGTGAAATGTCGGAAAACATTGAATTGGCTCAGCAAGATTACAACTAGTAGTGATAATCTAATGTTGGTATTGCGTAAGTACATAAATAAATAAAGGTAGTCCCCCTAGCTAATCTTGTTTTTAAAATTGAAATCGTTATCTCAAGCAGCTTGTTTGCATTATCATATATAAGTTTGTCTTCATCACTGCTGATGGCAATTCGTGTCATGCCCACATGAATTTGGCTCTTTCCTTAGTAAACAAGTGCTAGACTTCCTAACCAATTTGTCACGCGGACTTCAAAGTCCCAGGTTCAAAATCAAGCCAAAAAAATAAAATAAATAATGAAGTACTTCCTCCTGAGCTTGCTTTGGAAAAATAGCATTTTAAAGATGGATTTTGTTAACAAGATTCCTAAAACATTCAAATAAAAATAATTCTTATTTTGAAAAGACCGTCATCACGTAAGGAACGATCAGTGCATTGGAAATGGAAACGTTTCCTTATTATCTCTATCGCTACTGCTAACAAGCCAGATCTTTTGTCCTATCACATCTTCACGAATCTGTATATTTTTCAATCTTCCTCCAGCTAAGATATGCCACGGCCATGGTGCAGAAACTCGATCTCTCCCGCTCTCTACGAGGAGGGTAGCTTCTCGGTGACGTCGGAGTCGACGATCAGGGGAGAGGCCGAACGAATGGACGGTTCTTTCTAGTGATTCTCACCCATTTGAATAAAATAAAAAAAAAGAATCGATATATTAGAAGACATTATTTATTAAATGTATATTTTTATATATATATATATGATAAATTATCATTTTTATGATTATTTTAATCAAATTAATTTGATGCAAATTCATAAATAAATAAATAATGAAGGGATATGTGCAACACTAGTCCTAAAACTTGCAAGGAAAGTGCAATTGAGTCCTAAAACTTACAAAAGTGCAATCAAGTCCTAAAACTTGTCAACTTGGTTCAATTCATCCCTAAAATTAACACCGTTAGTTTTTCCGTTAAAAATTGCTGATGTGGCGCCGACGTGACATTTTAAATTATTTTTTATTATACACATGGCTTTTAACATTATTTTTATTATTATTTAAATTAGATTTAAAAAAAGAAAAGGAAAAATTAAATTTATTTAAAAAAAGAAAACTGTGCAAAAAAAAAAAAAAAAAAAGGAGCACCGATGGTGCTCCGCCGCCGCCCATCGCCGGAGTGGCCGGCGACGGTCGCCGGCCCCGGGCGGGGTGGCCGGGCCTCGCCCGGCGAGGCCTCGCCGCCCCGCGCGAGGGCGGCGAGGCTCGCCGGCCCCGTGCGAGCCTCGCCGATCCGGGCGAGGCTCGCCCGGAGTCTGGGCCGGCGAGGCTCGCCGGCCCCGAGGAAGGGCCGACGAGGCCTCGCCCGGGCGGGCGACGGTCGCCAACCCTCGCTTTGGGGCCGGCGACCGTCGCCCGCCCGGGCGAGGCCTCGTCGGCCCTCGCTCGGGGCCGGCGAGGCTCGCCGGATCCGGGCGAGCCTCGCCCGGATCTGGCGAGGCTAGCACGGGCCGGCGAGCCTCGCCGGCCCTCGCGCGGGGCGGCGAGGCCTCGCCGGCGAGGCCCGGCCACCCCCCGGGGCCGGCGACCGTCGCCGCCGCCCCTCCGGCGACCGTCGCGCCCCCTCCGGCGTTGGGCAGCGGTGGAACCACCCGTGCACGCACCGCCCTTTTTTTTTTTTTGTTGATTTTCCTTTTTAGTTTTTAATCTAATTTTTAAAGATTTTAAATATAATATTTTAATTTTTAAATCTATTTTTTAAAAATGAATAAAAAATAATTAAAAAATCTACGTGGAAAATAAAAAAACAATTTAAAATGCCACGTCAGCGCCACGTCAGCAATTTTTAACGGAAAATCTAACGGTGTTAACTTTAGGACCGAATTGAACCAAGTTGACAAGTTTTAGGACTTGATTGCACTTTTTGTAAGTTTTAGGACTCAATTGCACTTTCCTTGCAAGTTTTAGGACTTGTGTTGCACATATCCCAATAATGAAAAAAAGCCCAAAATGAATTTACATTAAAGACATCAATCAACCATTTGTTAATATCATTTATTGTTTCAGTTTAACAAATTCAATTCCATTCCAAAAATTCATAAAACTTGGAGAAAAAACAAGTAAATTGTGCTCTAGGCTCCCATGCTCTAGACTCCCATGTTAAAAATATACATTTAATGACGTGACGTGTCGTGTCGTGTCGTGTGTCATGTGTCAATATCGGTGTTAGTACTACATAGGTGATAGGTGCAAGCATTATTGACAATTTAGATATTGTTAATGAAAATCTAATAATGAGGACATATAGGATTGTCTAGAGATTTATAGAGGTTCAACTTTATCCCTAAGCTTATGTCCTCTCGGACCCTCAATATTGGCAAGCTTTCTTTAGTAATCTTTAAGTCAAGTTATAATTAGCATGTACTATTTCTATCAATCGATAGATCACACTTAGGACACAAGTAATGCTATCATCCTTGTACACTTGCTTATAACTTAATTACAAAGCAACAAGAACATTGCACAAAGAACTTTCACACAAACAAATGTATGATATTATTAGAAGGAGAGAAATTCAAAAATCGTTAGTAAATCTCCATTTTTCCGTCCAACCCTTGAGCTTCTTTAATCCTTTTATATAGAGATCTTCAATCCACCTTTACAATTAAGACTCATTTACTGAGATTGTTTTCATTGATTATAATCTCTTTTGAGAAGTGTATGATTGACTATAATAATGCTTGGGATTAGGTGGTGTGATCTACTTGTTTCGAGAAAAACAACAAGGGTTATGTTGTAACTACTCAAAGATTTACTAGTGAACTCAAGTCTGTTGGTGGCTGTTAATCTGAGGGAGTAGACATAAACTTGATATAAGCCAAATCACTAAAAGTTTGCGTGCATCATCTTTTATCACTTTACTCATTCATTTACTTGTTTGATATAAGCAATACACTTGATATTATCAACTTACTCTTGCATATATTATTATGTTCCTACATATAATAACTTGATTTTAACAAGTCCATAAAAAATTATCAAATTTTTGAATCAACCTATGCACCCTATATGTTGTGTCTTTAGCCATAACACAAAGTGCACCTCTTATATGATGTCTTCTTCTTTTTCAATAATTACTAATATCCCCATTGCAATATCGATCCTCAATTTTGTTCATTTCATTCAAAGGTGACATCAGTAGCAAGATTGTTGCATAGCTTGCCGCTATAGCCACAATAGCCTTCTGTTGTGACATTGTCCTACCATAACAACAACCTCTAATCTCAACGACCAACCTCCTGTCACATAATATGCATAGCAATTATGACAACACGCAATAGCAACATATAAGCAACCATGTAAACTCTACTGATTCTCTCTTCAGCACACCAACCACTTCGATCTTTAATCCAAACTCAAAATCACTTCTTCTTTCCACCTTGAGTTTGAGAGAGTATGTTAGACATATTTAGGATATATTTCCCTTGATTTACAATATATTTCGTGATATTGCATATATCTAGAAGACTTTCCATATTATGCATATTTTTGATTAATATATTACCTTAAAAGTCATATAATAAACCCTATAAATAGGATCATGTAATCTTTATTATAACGTACGGAAATGTACAAATATTACACAATTTTCTCTTCCGCAGTATTTCCTGTCTGTCTCCTCACTAAATTAACTTCTTCCTGGGCCTCTCTCTAGAATTGAACCCCATTCTCCAGGAAGTCCGTGGGCTTGCCAAGTAGGTAGTTCACTGCAATTCTGCCATGCTTTGTTTGGCATATACGGAAGTTCGGTGAATACACTTGCTGACATTCTCTGACATGGTGCTTGCGTCGGCTGGGGGTTTGGAATGGAAATGGTCAAGCATATGATGTCTAGTCATTTCACCCGTTAATGGCTGTTTGCTCCTGATGCACACCCGCTTAGCAAGTTGAAAAGCATTACGGTCTTTGTCTTGACGAGGTTGAAAATGACCATTATTGATATCTTTTAGTGTGATTACATGCCACTTAATTTGCTTGTTTCCTTTACTAAGATAACTACTCTGTGAATATTTTATTAAATTTAAGTTTAACAATTCAAGGAAACGATACGAAACTTAATTAATTTCCAATCTCCTCTTGTTTTATATCTTGAAAACTTCTCGGAAACTTCTGCTATGGTTTTTAATAAAAAAAAATCTGCTTTACTGAAAGTTTTTAAAATAAATATTAATGTTAAAATCCTTAAATGGCTCACCTTACTGAACTTTCGCAGGCAGCTATTTTGTTTTAGAATACCATTGTGTTAAAGCTTTCTAAAGCTTGCTTCATCAAGTAAAAGAATTGGCTAGGGTTTATGGTAATGAAGCGACTTGACTTCAGGCAGAAGCTCAGGCAATTAATTTCAGATAATTGTTTCCGGCAAGGAAGTTAGTGGTATTCACCTAGCAATTTCTGTGCAACTTCTTGTTGGAGTTAGCGCTGTCATGAAAGTGCAAGAAGATCAAGTGACTTTTACTGAGAAACTGGTAATCTCCATTATTGCCGAAAAAGGTGGCATTAGCTTTAAAAAAAGAGGGGCATCAATAGATGTCTTGATAGTATTAAATTGATGGCACCCTTCTAGGTAAGTTAAAGAAGTTGTTATGGGTGTGTCATGCAGGATCGATTCGGATAATGAGAGTCGGCAAAAGCTCCTCCACTGAGCTCTATTATCGGTAGAGATCTGAAGGAAATAACTTACTAGTTAGGATCCAAAATCCTCAATCTGACTCATCGTGGGGACATCACTATGCAGCAGCACCAGCTCTCAAAGTCTACTTCATTTGTAATTGGTCCTTCTATTTATTAGGCACCAACCAATAGGAGATTGCAGATAGTTACTACTTTGTTTCTGCAAGAAAGGGTGGAAATTTGTGTGGTCATTCTATCAACTGTGTGGTGGATTGGATAGGAAGTGAACATGCAGCCGAATTCCCTCCTCAAGTGTGAATTCCAAAATGTGCTGTCTACATCAGAACAACGATCATTATTGGAAGGTTAAACCATATATTTTGCAAGCTTCTACTTGCCACTATATATATATATATGTTGAATGAACTTAGTAACACCTTTTTTACAATATCAAGCAAACTTTTGGACTTGATGAAAACTTTTAAGTCAATGATGAATGAATTATCAAAAAAATCAGAATCTAAGTACTGGATTTTAATTGTTAACAGTATTTAGTGTTGAAAATAACAATAGGAAGTTGTTTGTTGATAATTTTAATGTATAGTTGAATATTATTAATATCTTACAAAACGTAGGATAATGACAATTATTACAGATTCTAGTGATGTATTTGACAATTTTCTACTTGCCGTCAATTATATTTTCCTTTGAATGAATTAAGTAGCTCCTCCTTTACTTACCATACTAAGCAAATTTTTCACTTTACTAATTCTTTTAAGCCAATGCAAATTAAAGCTATCAAACGAACTTAATCTTATTAAAAACTGAATTTTCAATTTTTAAGACTTAATTCAAAAATGAAAGATGCCCTAAATGCATGGAAAATCTTAGTTTTGGGTACCTGCTGTTATCAAACACACTTAAGTAGTTAGGATTTTGTCAAGAAAAAAAAAAGTACTCAAGACACTTCTTAAGCAATTACATAAGAGAATATTACCCTTTTCAATGTACTAATTGCATTCGTGATATGTATAATTGACAATTTCCTCATTAAGTATGTTTAACAAATGTCTTAGGGTGGAAGTGACTTGATACTCGGCACTTTCAAAGTGGCAAAAATATTTTAAGACACTACATGGATAGGCATCAAAAATTGGAGAATCAAATTCATAGTTCTCTCTATAGGATTAACTAACAAAAATAGCAGGCAGATGATGGTAGCTACAACCGAAAAAGTAAGAACATTTTTATAATGTATTTATAGACATTACTAACTTCTTTTGATGGCTCCTTGACGTCGTTTGCAGACAGACTCGCAGTCACAGATAACTTACAATACATTCACATTGACCAGTCATGAGTTACAAACATTTGGCAGGCTCAGTTATTCATTCATGCAGTACATTCACTTCCAACACGGTGGGTACTGATTGCTACTCGTACTCGTGCTTGGAACATGCACTGATCTGATCTCTCTGCAATGATCTCTCTGCACTGATCTCTCGATTAACTGGACATCCCAACCCCCGTCTTTCCAGTGCCCATAATATAATTGTGGAACATGCGCAACTTTCTGATAGTCATCATTTTGCCCACCTAGCACAAGCTTCTTGACGAGCTCATCTGGCATATCGAAAATCTTCAGCACTTCCAGCTTTTTCAGATATTCAATACCTGATGGAAGCTTCTCTAGTAACTTGCAACGCTGAATGATAAACATCTCAAGATAAGGCATTGCTCCCTTCTCCACTTCGACGGACATGAGTTCTTCAAATTGATCAAGAGCCAGAGTCTTTAGCTTCTTAAAGGATTCTGCTTTGAAGCACAATGAGCTTCCTTCGTAAACCTGAAGCAACTCGAGATGCACAAGATTTGGCAGATTTTGGAGAGGCACAAGAGGGTCATTTTTTAGGCGACTGCACCTCAGATTCAATTTCATCAGGCTACTGAGAGAGGGTAGCCAGTGTGGTAAAGCCCCCAAGCGTCCTCTCAAGTAGATTCTCTCAAGGAATGGAGGTGGACTCAAGACGTGTTGCAGATCAATCACCTCATCATCATCAACAGAAGCTACAGAAATTGCTCGAAGCCTGGTTAGTTTGGAGATTGACAAGCATAAATCCCTTCCATCTTCTTTTCTTAATTTCAGAATGGCCAATCTATCCAGTTGTGTCAACATTCCAAGCTCTCTTATCACACTGCTGCTACTTTCGTCATCTGCCTCTAAATAGCAGAGCTTTTGAAGGGATTGCAAAGCCCCTATTCCCCTAAGGGCCTTGAAGCCAAACTTGAAGGATGAATAGGACACATTCTTGTAGCGATAAACAAGGAGATGACAAAGCCGTTGGAGTTTCAAGATCTCAACAGGCAATTCGGTGACATTTGTTTGTTTAAGGTCTAGAGTCTCCAAGTTTTGAAGTTTCCCAATGGAGCGTGGAATTGTACTCACCTCAGTGGACCTGAAACTTAGATATCTCAGACAACACCAATCAGCAACTTGAGCGGGGAACCTTGTTAAGGGAGCCGCTTGCATATCCAAAACATTGAGCAGCTTTATATCACAAGCTAAAACTGAGTTCATTAATGATTTCTCTACCCCAAACAAATATAAAGAGCGAAGTTGAGACAAGGACCAGTTCCGTGGCAGAGTTTGCAGGGTGTTCTGTATTGACAGGCGACGGATTTTGTCTGGCCATTCGTGATTTTCTTCTTTGGCTATTTCAGCAAAGCCCTGATCAGTCGACCTTGAAGTGATAATGTCCTTCAGCAAATCATGGATGCGGCAAGTCTTGACCCTTCCATCACTTTGTTTAGCAGCCACCTCTATCAAGCTTCTGTTCAACAGCTCCACGAAGTAGTCCTTAGCAACTTCTTCGAGGGTCTTTCCTTCTTTCTTTTCAACAAATCCTTCTGCAATCCATAAACGAATCAGTCTTTGACATTTGATGCGGTGACCCTTGGGAAATAAACTTAAGTGCAAGAAACAGGATTTCAGGTAGTATGGCAGATCATTAAAGCTCAGTGAAAGAACTCTTTTCAAGTTTTTGAGTTTGTCGTTGCAATCAATCTCAGTACGAAGACTGCGACGAACCAATTCCCATTCATAGATCCTCCGTTTGTCTTTCCCCGCCAGAACGCCACTGATGGCCACAATTGCGAGTGGTAGTCCTTCACACTTTTTCAAAATGTACTCACATATCTCCTCCAGGGGGGAAGGGCATGAATTCCCCTGAAAAGTCTTCCGACAGAAAAGCTCCCATGACTGAGCGGGATCAAGTGGCTCCATATTTTTAACCAGCCCGTTGAACTCCTTGCACGTGGTTGATGTGAGATCAGCATTCCGAGTCGTGATAATCACCCTGCTTCCCTGACAGTTGTTGGGCAAGGCATGCTTGACTGCATCCCATTCGTTTATGCACCAGGCGTCATCGAGGATGATCAGGTACCTCCTCCTCTGAAGCAGGTCCTTGATGATCGTCTTCAGCCAATGGCTATTCATAGTGTAGGCTCCTGGAGGGACCGGTGTCCTGATCACTTTCATGATCTGATCAAGCATGTCTGTGAGGAGCTCTTCAATCTTTGAGGACCCAGAGAGAGTGATCCAAGCATATGCCGTGAAATGTTTCTTCACGGCGGGGTCTTCATAGACTTGCTTCACCAGAGTGGTTTTGCCCAACCCTCCCATTCCCGCGATGGAGATGACCTCCCGCCCGAGAGCCCCCTCAAGTAACCGCCCGACCAGCTCATTCTTCGGCTGGTCAATGCCTACCAGGTCAGTTTCATCTACGAGAAGGGCATTGCCTCTGTGGTCCTGCCATGTGTTGTCTGCTCCAGTTGAGCTCGGATTTTGTTGAGCTCTGCTGAATTTGTGGCGCAGCCTCCGGTGCCCATTGCATATGCCCTTTACTTTGGAGTTTATGCGCTTTATTTCAGATGTGAGTCGGTACCGAGCCTTCAGGTTCTTGATGCAGCAAGACATCCTGCTGATGAGGCTGATGAAACCGACTCCATGATCATGTCTCAGGAGCAGAGAGAACTCATCGAGAGCGTCCTCCATGTCGTAGGCTGTGTTTCTCAACTGCTGTACCCACACTTTGACTTCATTGTCGCTTTCTTCTAGGGAATCTGCAACCCTGAGGAAGGCCCGGACTCGCTCCAATTCTCCTCTCACCGAGAGGGCTTCTTCTTGGGCTCCTGTCAGGACTTGCACCTCGTTCTCAACAAATTGTGCTAGCTTGTTGAGTAGGTAATTCACTGGGCTCTCTGCCATGGCTATAGTCTGGTGAGTGGTGGTGAGGTTTTTTGGTTTATGTATTGCCGAAAGGCTTTAGACTGAGGTTGCAGAAGTTGAGGCTTGTCATAGTGTCTGAACTCTTAAACTGTTTTAACTTCAGTGAATCTTGTATTTACAGCTGCTTAGTGTGGGATCCATGTCTGCTTAGCACATTGTACAAGTTTTGGTTTATTTTAGTGACATCCCTTTTGATTTTGCGTGATCCTGTTGAATATTTATGCCTTTGACATCAATTTTCTTATTTCATGTGGAAAAGTCTGCAAGTAGGTTTGGTACTTTATTCTTTTGCAGTTCCAGCTAATTCGAAGAAGCTACCTAAAATTTCTTAATTACCCGCAGAAATAACTTACTTCACTGTCAAATATAATATAAGGTAAAATCATGGGAAGTTTCAAAGGAACTTCCATGTTTTTCTTTACTGGAGTGGATTCGTATCTGACTCCAAGAACATTAATTCAGATGTGCTTGTCGTGAGTCAAATATCCAAATATATTTCAGCTACAGATTCCTGTCGGATCACAGCGTTATGTTGCGTTGCAAGGTAGAAGAGTTGATTTATGACTAAGATTGACAGACAAAAATTTCAATCAATTCAGAATATCATTACAGTAAAAGTTCACAGGAATCCAGACTTTAGCATCAGCGACCAGGATAATCCATTTGTGCCTGAACGGCCAAGTGAAATCTGCGGACTTATCACTGAGTATTGTCAACACCAAGTTTATTTTTTGACCAGGCTACGTGAAGAAAATTCAAGCAACATCTCTTTGCTGGGAAGTAGAAGAATTCATCAACTAAAGGAAGGCAATGAACAAGCAATTAAGCTCAGGTATTTCGAGAATTTCACTGTACAATGCTCTGAATTTTCCAGTGGCATCACCCTACTAAATCATCTCAAGTACATAATGGTCAAGATTGCATACACATTACTTGTTCAAACGATTCTTATGCATAAATATGTAGCTATATATAGGTCCGCTTCTTCTACGAGCGAAGGAGAAGGGGACCATATTTGAGAGGAAAAGCAACACTTACCGAATTAATAAAAGACTCAGTACGCATGAAGCTATTAACGAAATAAATTGAAGAGTCGCATATCAGTCACCAATGACAGATAGCTCTAAAAAAAAGAATGACGTCAACAAAATCCTTTTTAAACACAAAATTATGGGGCCTTCTCGATAAAATTATAGCGGTCGTCGCTGTCTATTATGTGGAGTTGATTAGGATTCCATCAGGAAGAAAAGCTAGCTTTGTCAAGCCACTATTCCAAGTCAACACATGAACTCCACTAACAAGTTTTGAAAAACATGCAATTAAGTTAACAACCATTTGTTACATCCATATTGTTAGGCCACCATCTCTTATCAGGATAATTGTCCAAAAAATCCTATACCTATTAGATGACGGCCAATTCAATCTTAAATTTTTCAATTTGATCAACGAAGTTCTAAACTTTTCGAAGATTTGCTAGTACAATTTTTCTAGAACGCTTTGTCTGAAAATTGCTGACGTGGATACTTATTGTCTTATGTGGCAAAATATTACATCAGCAATTGATTTATATTTCATGTATACTGAAAGTTGGCCTCACAAACAAAATTTTAGGATGGATGTTAAACGAGTTAAGACACAAGACCGATTGAATTTTTTTTTTATTTTTTATTTTTAAGACCGATTGAATTGGGTTGTTAATACGATGCCAAGTTTGAGATTACAGCAATCCATTGTTTACCTTTTGTAGTTTGGGCTCGTAAACAGAAATAGTTCATCTGAATATCCCGTTCAATGAATTTACTTGATAATGAAAATCTGAAGAACGAATTACGATTTACCTCTATGCATGTATTGCGTTTCTCATTTTAGACCTTCTCTAGCCCCACTTAGGCATCGGGGAAAAATGGAGATGCTGCTGCTGAATCAAGACTCCAGAAAGTTTTTCCATTTGACTGACCAAAATCAAATGAGCATTTGGTCCTCAAGCGAGCACCTGTGAGACTTTTAAACGTGGTGAGTACATTCCTGCTCATCTAAAGATTTCAAAGCAGTCTGTCCCTTTTGAATCTATTAGCGGCAATCTTCGAGCCTTAACTTGATCTTGGAGACTTTGGCCTTTTGATGAGCACCAAGAGTTGTGGATAAAAACGGTAGCTAATTTCGTCGGAGTTCTTTAGCTGTCCTGGAGATAGAGCTCGTTCGTTGCTCCAGGAGATTCAGGAGATTTCATTATGATTTACCTGCAAAGAGGATATCAACTGATTTAACTAGACCTTTTGTTTTTAATTTTAGCACGGGAGATTAAAATGACATACAAGGGAGGTTAATATTTTGCTGACACTTGGTAGTGACTTCCAGCAAGGACTGCAGCCTGATTCAGTTCAAATTATAAGGGGAACATTCTGTAGATAGTTTGAGGATGCAATTAAGCTGACCAGGTTTATCAGACAACAGATGACCTAATTTTCTTTTCATGCAATCATGGAAAACATGAGACTGGACATCTGCTGCTAGAAAGTTCATTTATCTTCTCATCACCCTACTACAGCAAAACCATAGCTGCTAGAGCTGAAGGCTAGCATCAGAAACATCCCAAAACTGGAGCAAGCAACTAAATAGTAGGAGCCTTAAATTGTCACAACCCAAAATCATCAAGAATGAGAGATGACATGGCCGTCTTTTCATCCGAAGGACACACCTCAAATCACCAATATCATCTCTCAAAAGTCTCTCTATTGATATCGCCATCGTACAACTCATTGCTAGCTAAGAACGTGAAAAAGATTGGAAGTAATTGGGTAAGCAACCGCAGTTCAGTGAAAAATGCATCTGTTCTAAGCGGATTGACCTCTCACTATGCTCTTTTACAAAACATAATATCACCGTTCATAAATCACAAAGCTAGAGTACCATATATGTAAAATATCAAAAGTAGATAATATATTTCGAACAAACCTTTTATGTATAAAATCAATAACAACATCAATTCACAATAACAAATTGACAATTAATGGTCTATTCCATTGATTTATCTCTTTTAATTGCACATCGATGGTCTTAAGGTGAAGCCCTTAGGGCTTATTAAATTTTGAGCACAATCTCGGACCAAAAGGCTCCCACCTTTTAAGAAAAGATTATCTAAGAACTATTTTTTAAAGCTTTTTGAGGAATTTTAATTTTTTAGAATTTTTACAAATATCCTAATTTTTTTAAATTGATTTTTTAAATATTTTTATGCATTTTCATTCTGTCCAACACGCTCCTCTCCACTGTTCCCCTCTCTCTCACGTTAATGCCAACCAGTGGATGAGGAGTTTGAGAAACCTTAGACTAAGCTTACAACTAGGAAGCTAAGACACGAACAAAACACTTCGCAGTGGGTATAAAAATATTCTTCGCCCAACTTCCATCATTAGCTACCGTATCCAAGCATGATTGCCGTCCAGCACCCATCCGAGATTTTACAAAATGTGGTCACAACATGATTGAGCCAAACAATGGCATTTTAAGGAACCCAACAGACAAGCTGGTATGGACTCATTCAGGACAAAGAAGAGGGTAGGCAAAAAAACGTTTAGGGTAGCCACGAATGGTACTAAAACTTCAACATATCGGTTCGTCAAACGAACACTATATGGAACAGAACATGCTATGCTTGGACTTACTGTTACGTTAGCCAGAATAAGAGAGATGCGCACGACATCAGTTTACACATTTCAGCAAATAGCTAGCGAACCAGCTTGAGAGGAAAACATTGACCGCTTTTAGAACCCAAACTCAAGTTTGAACTCCTCCTGCTCTCCCTCAAGCTCCCACCAACTCCCTTTCCGATTTCTTTTTTTTTTTTCTCTAGCTCGCTCCCCTTGAACATCTCTCTCGCTCGAATCTCTCTCGGTCTCCCTCTCCAGCCCCCCAAAACGAAACCACTCTCACACTTTTAAGCACCGGCGCGCATGGCCTCCTGCCGTGCCGGCTGCCGCTGCCGGCCTCCCCCCCGGACCGAACGTCTCATGCGACGCTCGCCCTGTCCTCTCTCTGACCTCTGTCCCTCCTCTTGCTCGAATACCTACTCCTCTTTTCTGCAGAACGCATGAAGGACGAAGAAGGAGAGGAAAAGAAGGCTGGGCTCATCTTGGGCCAAAAAAAAAAAAAAAGTGGGCTGGCCCAGGCGAAGAGAAAGAAAAGGGAAAGAAAGAGGCCGGGTTGACCTGCTCCCAGCCCGGTCTCATTTTTCCCATTTTCCTTTCTTTTTTTTTTTCATTTTTTTGTTTCTTTTTTTTTTCGTAACTAATTTCTTTAAATAATATTTTTAATTTTTTTCCCTTTGATGACAAATTTTTTTGAAATTTTTTTTTAAAAAATATTCGATATGCAATGCAAAAATGAAAACACAATACCTTTTAATGAAAAAATTTTAGTTTTCCTTCTCTTTTCTTTTTTAGCAACTAATTCCTAATTTTGTATGTGATTAAGTTCTAAATAAAATGATAAAATTTAGGTATCAACATGTCTAAGTTTCAAGATCTCAACAAGCAATTCAATGACATTTGTGTGTTTAAGGTCTAAAATCTCTAAGTTTTGAAGCTTCCGATAAAACTTGAAACTGTACTTACCTCAATATACTTGAAACTTGGATACCTCAAATAACACCAATCAGCAACTTGAGCAGGGAACCTTTTTAAAGGGGTCGCTAGCATATCCAAAACATCGAGTAGTTTCATATCACTAGCAAGAACTTTATTCATAAATGGTCTCTCCATCCCAAACATATATAAAGAACGAAGTTGAGACAAGGACCAGTTCTGCTGCGGAGCTTGCGGGGTTTTCTATAATGACAAGCGATGGACTCTGTTTGGCCATTTACGATTTTCTTCTTTGGCTATTTGTGCAAAGCCCTAATTGGTCAACTTTGAAGTGACAATGCCCCTCACAAAATCATGGATGCGGCAATACTTGACAGTCCCATCCCTTCATCTAGCAGCCACCTCTATGAGGCTTCTGCTCCACAGCTCCATAAAGTAGACCTTAGCAACTTCTTCGACGGTCATTCCTTCTTTCTTTTCAACAAATCCTTCCGCAGCCCATAACCGAATCAGTCTCTTACGCTTAAGGGGGCGACCCTCAGGAAATAAGCTCAAGTGCAATAGGCAAGGTTTTAAAGAAGTACGGCAGATCATTAAAGCTAGGCGAAAGAACTCTGTTCAAGTTTTTGAGTTTGTCGTTGCAGTCAATCTCTGTTCCCAGACTGCGATGAACCAATTCCCGTTCATCTATTCTGTGCCTTGTTTTTTGTAGCCTAAACACCACTGATGGCCACTATAGCAAGCGGCAGTCCTTCACACTTTCTGAAAATAAACTCACAGGTCTCCTCCAGATGGGAAAGGCATGTACTCCCCTGAAATGTCTTCGCGCAGAAAAGCTTCTATGACTGTTCTACTGGCAGAGGCTCCATCTTATAGACCTTCCCCTCGAATTCTCGGCAGGAGGTGCATGCTAGATCATAATTCCTGGTTGTGATGATTGTTCGGCTGCCGCACATGTTGTTAGGCAGGGCATGTTTGACAGCATCCCATTCATCTATCCTCCATGTGTCATCTAGAACAAGCATATACCTCACTCCCTGTAGCAAGTCCTTGATTAACATCTTCAGAGAGTAGACATTCATAGTGTCCGCACCACGAGGAATTGGTCGTCCGATCACTCTCATAATTTGCTGACGCATGTTCTGGAGGAGCTCTCCTATATTTGGCGAGCCAGAGAAAGTGATCCAAGCACATACCATGAAATGTTTCTTTACCTCTGGATGTTCATGAACTTCATTTACCAGCGTGGTTTTTCCCAATCCTCCCATCCCAACGACTGAGATAACCTGCGGCCTAGAAGTGCCCTCAACCAACCATGAAACCAGCTGACTCTTCGGTTCTTCAATACCCACAAGCTCATTTTTGTCTAGAAAAAGGGCATTACTATGGTAAGTAAGGGATTGCTATTGTACCTGCTAAATACAGAGCAAGGATTACTATTGTACTTACTAAATACAGAGCAACGATTACTATTGTAAGTTTTAAACGATATATTTGACAAGCTTGTACTTGCCATCAGTTATTTTTTTCTCTTAAATAGATTAACCCATCCCTTACTTACCATATTAGTTGGTTTCTTAAAAGCACAAGACAAGACAACGATCATTATCGGCAGGTTTTAACAACGTATTTAACAAGATTCTACTTGCCATCAACTATATTTTCTATTAAATGAATTAAGCAACCCATCCATTACTTAGCAAATCATGTGAATTTTGACTTAATTTAGCCTTTTAAGTCAATAATAATTACGGATATCAAACAAATTTAATCTCATTAAGCATTGAATTTTCAATTTTCACCATTCAATAGAATTATGCAGGATGCCTTAAATGCACTGAAAATTTTAATTTTGAGCACTTCCGATTGTCATACACATTTAATAGTCAAGACTTTGTTATATAAAAAAAAAAAAAAAAAAAAAAAGTCCCCCTAGACACTTGTTAAGCAATCAAATAAGTAAAATTACAGATTGAGTGCGCTCATTGTTTTCGTGATACACATAATCACGTTTTCAAAATCAACTATTTCCTCATTAAGTATATTTAACCTGTGTCTTGGGGTAAACATGATCACTGGACAAGCCAACTTCCGAGCAAGAATAATTTGAGACTTGGCACTTTCGAAGCAGCGGAAATAATTTAAGACGCAACACGGTCAAGCATCAAATATTGGAGAGTTAAGGTCTCTACTATCAAGAGCAGGCATATGATGGTGCCTCCCAACTCGGAAGAAGTTGGGAAATTTTTCTAACAAAATGTGTAAGTGAACTTCCAGCAAGAACTCTGGTCTGATTCTGTTCAAATTATCAGGGGAACATTCTGTATATAGTTTACCAATCTTTGGATACCGATAATGGGCCTTGCGAGATTATGACGGGTTGAACCCCTCTGATTGTGATTGTGATGATCTACTCAGAAGAAATTTTAATGACATCGAAGAAGTGGACATTGTAAAATGAGTACAAGGTAATCAGCTCCTGTTACAAGATTTAGGTTTTGAGAGATCACACAGTAGAGGGTGAGTGAGAGCAATCACAAGAAGACTGCATCTTTACTTCTAAATGGCTTTCTAAAACAGCACATACGAGCTTTATTTTTAGAGCATTGAGAGACACAATTAAAACCCTGATTGCCTCTAACAATTGACTCCAAATATAACTAACATAGCTTTGACAGCTCCTAAATGTCATTGACAGACAGACTCGCATTCGCATCTACCTTACAATACATTCACATTTACAAGTCTTAAGTCACAAACATTTGGCATATTTACAGTTATTCCCTTACGTAGTACATTCACTTCCACATGCTTCGAACTCATTGCTTCCCATGCTTGTGCCTTGGGTGGTTGCACCATCTCTCTGCACTGATCTATCGATTAACTGGATATCCCATCCCTCATCTCTCCGGTAGCCACAATGTATTTCCGGAACATGTGCAACTTTATGATAGTCATCATCTTGTCCACCTTGCACAAGCTTCTTGACGAGCTCATCTGGCACATCGAAAATCTCCAGTACTTTCAGCTTTGTCAGGTGTTCAACACCTGATGGAAGATTCTCTAGTAAGTTGCAACGCTGAATGACAAGCTTCTCAAGAAAAGGCATTGCTCCCTTCTCCACTTCTATGCACCTGAGTTTGTCAAGAAGGTCAAGAAGCAGGATATTTAGCTTCTTAAAGCCTTTTGCTTTAAAGCACAGTGAGCTTCCTTCATAAACCTGAAGCAACTCGAGATGCACAAGATTGGGCAGATTTTCAAGAGACACAAGAGGGTCATCCTTTAGGCGACTGTACCTCAGGTGCAATTTCATCAGGCTACTGACAGAGGGTAGCCAGTGTGGTAAAGCCCCCAAGCGTCCATGTAAGTACATTCTCTCAAGGAATGGAGGTGGGCTAGAGAGGTGTTGCAGATCAATAATCTCATCTTCATCAACAGAAGCTATGGATATTGCTTGAAGCCTGGTTAGTTTGGAGATTGACAAGCATAAATCCCTTCCGTCTTCCTTTTTAAGTTTCAGAATGGCCAACCTATCCAGTTGTGTCAACATTCCAAGCTCTCTCATAACACTGCAGCTATCCGCATCATCTGCCTCTATATAGCAGAGCTTTTGAAGGGATTGCAAAGCCCCTATTCCTCTAAAGGCCTTAAAGCCAAATTTGAACCATGAATAGGTTGTTGTAATATTGTAGCGATAAACAAGGAGATGACGAAGTTGTCGAAGTTTCAAGATTTCTACAGGCAATTCAGTGACATTTGTGTGTTTAAGGTCTAGAGTCTCTAAGTTTTGAAGCTTCGCAATAGAACTTGGAACTGTACTCACCTCAGTGCCCCTAAAACTTAGATATCTCAGATAACACCAATCGGCAACTTGAGCAGGGAACCTTTTTAAAGGAGCCGCTAGTATATCCAAAACATTGAGCAGTTTCATATCATTAGCAAGAACTTTATTCATAAATGATCTCTCCATCCCAAACATATATAAAGAGCGAAGTTGGGACAAGGACCAGTTCTGTTGCAGAGCTCGCAGGGTCTTCTGTAATGACAGGCGACGGACTTTGTCTGGCTGTTCAAATTTTTCTTCTTTGGCTATTTCTGCAAACCCCTGATTGGTCGACTTGGAAGTGACAATGTCCCGCAGAAAATCATGGATGCGGCAATAATCGACAGTTCTGTCACTTCGTCGAGCAGCCACCTCAATCAGGCTTCTGTTCATCAGCTCCATGAAGTAGTCCTTAGCAACTTGTTCAAGGGTCTTTCCCTCTTTCTTTTCAACAAATCCTTCAGCGACCCATAGCCGAATCAGTCTCTTACGCTTAATGGGGCGACCCTCAGGAAATAAACTTAAGTGCAAGAAGCAGGATTTCAGGTAGTATGGCAGATCATCAAAGCTAAGTGAAAGAACTCTCTTCAAGTTTTTGAGTTTGTCGTTGCAGTCAATCTCCGTATCAAGACTCTGACGAACCAATTCCCATTCATCCATTCTGTGATTGTCTTTTGTAGCCAAAACACCACCGATAGCCACTATAGCAAGTGGCAGCCCTTCACACTTTTTTAAAATAAACTCGCAGGTCTCCTCCAGATGGGAAGGGCATGAACTCCCCTGAAACGTCTTCGTGCAGAAAAGCTTCCATGACTGTTCTACTGGCAGAGGCTCCATCTTGTAGACCTTCCCCTCGAATTCTCGGCAGGAGGTGTACGCTAGATCATAATTCCTGGTTGTGATGATTATTCGGCTGCCGCACATGTTGTTAGGCAGTGCATGTTTGACAGCATCCCATCCATCTATCCTCCATGTGTCGTCTAGAACAACCAGATACCTCACTCCTCGCAGCAAGTCCTTGATTAACATCGTCAGCCAGTAGATATTCATGGTGTCTGCACCACAAGGAACCGGTTGTTTGATCACTCTCACGATTTGCTGATGTATGTCCTGGAGGAGCTCTCCTATATTTGGAGAGCCAGAGAAATTGATCCAAGCACATACTTTGAAATGTTTCTTGACCTCTGGATCTTGATAAACTTCATTTACCAGCACGGTTTTGCCCAATCCTCCCATCCCAACGACTGAGATAACTTGCGGCCCAGAAGTGCCCTCAACCAACCGTGCAACCAGCTGCTTCTTCTGTTCTTCAATGCCCACAAGCTCATTTTTGTCTAAAACAAAGTCATTACCTCGGTGTTCGTGCCATGTGTTGTCAGAGTAATTGGAGCCTGGGCCATGCTCAGCTTTACTAAACTTGTGGCGTAGCCTCTGGTGTCCATCACATAAGCTTTTGATTCTGGAGTTGATGTTCTGTATCTGCGAAATGGTCCGATATCGAGCTTTCATGTTCTTCACACAGCAAGATATCCTACAGAAGAGACCGGCAAACCCAACCCCATGATCATGCGCCGAGAGAAGTTTGAACTCGTCGAGAGCATCTTCAGTGACATGTGCAATCTCTCTCAGCTGCTTTACCCATTCTCCGACTTCCTCATCGCTCTCTTCCAGGGAATCTGCGACCCTCAGTGATGCACTTATGCCCTCCAACTGTCCTCTCGCTGAGCGAACTTCGTCCTCAGCATCTCTGAAGAATTGCACTTCATTGTCCAGAAAATTTGTGAGCTTCCCAATAAGGAAGTTCACGGCAGCTTCTGCCATGCTCTAATTGTGCGTGTGCAGAAGTTGTGGATTATAACGCTGGCAGGATCCTTTAAACTGTGGCTAGAAAATTTGGGAATGGTGAAACGTATGATGCCCATTCTGAACTTTAAATTTTGTCTCTCTTTCCTGAGCAAATTATATTTTATTAGTCCTTTTCCCAAATACTGACATTATTATTTACTCCTACCAACTATTCAATATATTTGATTTCTGTAGAAGTAGTTCTTAGTGCGAGAGTTTATGAATGTTTCGATCTTTCAATGAAGTAACATAGAATACATTAGGTAACTAGATTTGCACTTCCATTTTTTCGCTTTGGAAACAATTGACCTGGTTCTAAACAGAAAGTCACTTATTAGGCAACCCACTGCGAGTTTTGTATGAAATGACATATCCACGCTACTAAAAGATATCATTTTAGCATTTCCATGAACGACAATTAAATTGGCCAGCTGTGAGTTACAAATAATTTTTGCTAGTCTAGTTTGTTGAATCTATTTTGTGGGCTATACCGCTTGAAGTAGGCATTCCGACGATGCACCATAGGCTTTCTCAAGCTCGCATTTCTACGTAAAAGTTGGGGATGAAGTTAGGTTTGGGCTGATGAAACAACTTAAGATCGGTCAGATGTTTCAAATTGCTGGTCAAGACTTTCACAGCTGTTGCCTTCTCAGGACCTCCAGTAGAATGATCCCCCAATCCTAGAGAAAACCCAATCAGCATCTAAGTAGCATTCATATTGACATGCGATATGTAATATAATACAACACGACACGTAGATAGATTATTTATAAAATTATAAAAAATTTTGACACATTGTGATGCATTGTATATTAAATGTATATTTAATAAAAAAAGCATAAAATGAATTTATACTAAAAATATTAATCTACCATTTATTAATATCTTGCATCGTTTCAATTTAACAAATTTAACTATATTCCATCCCAATGATCCATAAAAATTAGAGAAAAATAAAAATATATATAATAAAAAAAGCAGTCCACATTCCACTATTAAATTTAACATTTAATAATAAATCGAAAAAAATCTACATTTTACCATCAAATATAACAAGAAGTTTTCTCCCTTTATCATTTTCATTATTTTCTATTTTGTTATATATTTACATTTTGACTTCTCATTTATTAAAAAATTTTAAAATTAACCTAGTGCGTGTCGGAATCGCATATTAGAATTTTGGACTTGTGTGGCGGAGCATGTCGAGAGAGTTGATCACTTGTCGGATTTTTCGACATCTATTAACCATATGGTAGGGCATGTCGAACACAGTGTCGAAGTGTGTCACAAGGTTTTGAAAATTGTTAGTACTTCCTATTTCAGCACAATTTGTGGACCGAAGAACCTCCCACCATCTCCACAAATTTGTCCCATCTGGGCAATAGGCCAGCTCTTCAACCGATGTGCACCTCCACAGTTCGGGATGCTAGTTTTTACGTAGAAGTCCCTGCACATTTTCTTCTGTTCAACGGCTTCCACTGCCATCATCAATTTGCTGGAAAGTACAAGACCAACCTTTTTTTTTGGCCGAAACAGTCAGGATCAATTGGTTACATCTTTTTAGTTGATCAACTGGAAACTGAACATCTATACTTCATGAGGTTATCGAAAGTCCAATTAACAGTTTATTCCTAGGAAATTGGGGGCGGAATTCATCTAAAATAATTCTAAATAAGTAAAGGTCACATACTTGAAACTTAATAATTCTTCTTTTTTTTTTTTTGAAATTTTTGTGTTTTATAATATTGGATAGTCATCGAATAAGCTACTAAGGGGATTCTCTCTCTAAAAAACTTAACAAAAACTTTGGCTTTAGTCTCCAAGAAAGCTCTTGCCCTTGTACTGTAGAGAGCTAGACCAAGTCCGAGTTGTCCAACAACAAATCAGTAATGGAAAAGGACATTGATTACAACTGAGCTACTAAAATACAAGCATATTGCCACAATAAATCATCAATCACTGGCGACATCAAACTTTAAAAACAGGGTCACACTGATGCATCTTTAAAAAACATTGGAGCATTCACGAATGCGTTACCGTCTATTACACGGAGTTGATTTGGATCCCATGAGGGAGAAAATGCTACTTTTACCAGCACCAATCTACTGGACGAACACACCATAGCCGCGCCAACCACCCCCCTCAAAAAAAAAAAAAAAAAATGGTAATTCCAAAGACGCATGTTCTGAGTCGCTTGTACTTTTGTGTGAATTTACAATGTCTTCCTTTTGGTACCTTCGTTTTGGTCTCCTGGTTGATAGTCTATCAAACATTTGGTGGACAGACTTGTGAGGAAAAGCAGGGCCATCCAATTCAAACCCCTGCGAGAATTTCAAAGGATGAATTCTTCCAAGAAGTAAAAGGGTCTGTACCTTAATTCCAAGCACCGAGAGATTTGGATGATCGCATTTAACAAATGCAAGCTAATTTTCTCCTAGTTGCAGGGTTGCCTGGGACGTACACGCTTACTCAAAGCAAAAATTATTGTTTTCATGGATAAATGCATTAAAAGTTCTAAAATTTATCATAAAAATATAATTGAGTCCTAAAATTTTTGAAAAGTATAATTAAATCTTAAAACTTGTCATGAAAATACAATCAAGCTAAAAAACTTTCAAACAATGCAGTCAAGTAAAAAAAACTTATCAAATTGGTCTTATCTAGTTTTTTTGTTGATTACACTTTTTTAAAGTTTTAGAATTCAAATTGGATTTAGTTGCATTTTGTAAAAATTTTAGGATTCGATTGCACTTTTGTGATAAGTTTTAGCATTTAGCTATACTTTTTTTTGGACAAGTTTTAGAATTTCAAATATATTTATTCCTAATTTTAATGAAATCCGCGAAAAATAATAAACTAAATTCTCTTAGACAGATTTAGGATAAACATTTGGGCACATCTTAGAACCGGTGCTTCTAATTCTATCTAATTAAGGAGTACTTCGTCAAAACTTCCAGTTTGCTCATCTAACGTAGTGATTCCACAGGCTGAGGGTTTGATATGGAATTGGTCAACCTTCTGATGTCCAGTCATTCCATCAGCTTATGGCTGTTTGCTCCTGATGCACACCCGCATAACAAATACAAAAACCTAATACTCTTGTCTTGTCTAAGTTGAAAATGACCATTGTCAATATCGTTTAGTGTCATTGCATGAACATACCTAATTCACTTTATTCTTCTTCTTTTTTTCTTTTTTCACTCAATCGCTGTTTTACCTTTCGAAGGAAATGACAGGAAACTTAATTAATTCCCCGTTCACTCTTGTTTCGCATCTTGGCAAGTTCGCTGCAAGTACTGAATATATTTTCAGACTAATGTCAATGAGAGTGACATTTTCCTACACGGCTTTCAACGTCGACCAGCTATTAATTTCAGGTAATTGTTTCCAGTGAATGTTGAGAAACGTTCGTAGGCAACTGTTTTGTTTCAGAATACCGTTGTGTTAAAGCTCTCTAAAGCTTGCTTGGTCAAGTAAAAGAATCGGCCGGGGAATCATGGCAATGAAGCAGGTTAACTTCACAAGAGCTTTATAGCGGACAAGACATTTTGAACTGTCACCTCCTCATTAACTCAAAAAATTTCATGCTCTTCGTTGATTCTTCCATGGCTTCGTGCTAATAGAAACATCATTCAGTGAGACTAATGCAGAGATCTTTATATGTCTAGTTTCAAGTAAATTTCTTGGCTCTAGTCTCTAATAAAGTAGATTTCTTGCCCTTTCCGGTCAAGTGAGATAGATCGAGTCTAAGGAGGACATGGTCTCTTGTTTTGTCTAGGGCATGTGTCCACGCATTTGCAATATAAATGGGGTGAACTGTAATTAATGTGCCCTGGAAATTATAAATGCGAGTCTCTTATGTAATGTTCTTCTGATCTGATGTCGGAAGTCATAGTACTTCACTCATAATATCTTGCAAAATTGATTATTTTGTTTATAGCATACTTAAGATTTCTTGGACAACAATTTGCGAAACCCTTTCGTTTGAATCAATGATGACATTAGCTTAGAAATTAAAGGGCATCAACCGATACCTTGATAATACTAAACCGATGGTAACCTTCTAGAAAAGTTTAAGTCAGTCACTTGTATGTCATTTGAGGTCGATTTAGATAATGAGAGGGCCATAAAAGCTCCTCTACTGAGCTCAATCCTTGGGAAGATGGTTTTGCAAGGAGTAGGTCTCAGACTAAGAATCGGGAACCTACTAGGCAAGTCATTTCTTGGATTTTGAAATCAGGAATTGAATTAATTCCTTTAGGAATTGGCTTGGAATTGCAGCCATTTTACGATTGCTTGAGAAACTAGATCTAATATAAGTAATATAACTAGAACGTTCTATAGCATAGTGGTTAAAGCATTAGAAATTTGCCAATCTTTCTAGGTTCGAAACTCATTTCCAATATATATCTATCTTTTTGTCAAAATGGGAGCAGAAGCCGTAGTCGGTTTTCCAACTTTTCACTTAAAATTTGGAACCTATCCAATTGCTCACTGCTACCCTATTACATGCAAAGATCTGAAGGGAATAACTTGTTGGGATCTGAAATCCTCAACCTGAATCACTCTGGAGGTGTCTCGACTCTCTACACAGGGACGAGTTTGCTTGAAAATCAACTTCATATTGACGGCTTTGCCTGAAAAAGTCGCTCGTCTTACAGTCTGAGCCGCACACCCACGTCTTTTGGCTATTTCAAATTGGAACTAGAATTTTTTTAAATTTCATATAGCACCCCAGATATGGAATTTTGAACATATTCCTCGTTTGATGCCCCACTCTCGACGAGCCTGCCTTCTATTGACTAGCTTCCCTGGTTCTCGCACTGTCTTCTCATAAAGATACGCTGTATGCAGTGACATTGTTTCGTATTAATTGATTTCAACGACGAAATATCTTTAACTGAAAGTGGTTCTTTTATTTTTTATAAAAAGAGATATGTTCTGTGATGACTTCAGACAAAAAATAACACATGAGCACAAAAAGACTTATAAAACCCAATTTAATGGAATTAGAAATATACAAATTTTACCAGAATTTAATCGAGGACAAAGCCCGATGACATAAAAATGCAATATTGAAATCAACAACGAAGATTTGAAAGCTATGACTAAAATACACACTGGAATTTAATTGATGACAAAAAACTAAAAGCTACAACTAAAATACACGCAAGAATTTAATCAATAATGAGATATCTGAAAACTTTAACTACGATATAGAATCGAAAAATAATGGAAAGATAGCGGTTTTTTTTTTTTTTTTTTTTTTTAATGGGGGACTACAAAGAGTACAATGTGGCTACTAAAGGACTATAATCAACAGTTACAAATAGAGGTTACAAATGGTTTATAAAAAGAAATAACTTCTTGATGATTACAGGAGGTTGCAATATCATAATTTCCTATTATCTAGTAACAGTTATTTAAAAAAGCTTAGATATCAGAAAATATTGCTACGTAGTAGCTACCCATCAATGTCAATATCAATGAGTTAATCCTAAATAACTAAAATTTGCTTCTGCTATGTGAAGGCTGGGGAAGCGATATCCATTTTTGATAAATTAAGGCTGCATTATGGGCCATCGAACGTCACTAGTCAGCTCCATTTTCTGATACACTATGAAGGCTCCATTTGCCTCCGATCAACTTTCTCCGGCCATACATTTGATTAGTACTTTACAAGCTATAAGCATTACCTGTATGTAAAATTGATTAAATATAAAAACAGGCGATATCCATAGGTGTGACCCGTTTAATCGCAAGGGTGGTAGGAGAAATATGGGCCATAAGCGAAAGCCAAATAACCAAAAAAAGAAGAAAAAGATTTAAACATCTGTTTTTGGACTTTTTTCAATTGTTCAATGTCATTGTTTGGAAATTTTTTTGGCAATCGAATCCTTAAACCAAAGATAGCGACGAGGGGCATATCATCTCTCTCTCTCTCTCTCTCTCTCTCTCTCTCTCTCAGAGGCAATTAGTTAAGTAAGGGTGAGCACGGTTTCAAGTAAAATTTAGAATGGGAGAGCTGAACCGATGTGAACCTATTCGATTTTAGGTTCCAAGAAATGTAAGGTAAGTTCCAGCTTCCAGAAATTTAAGAACCTGTTTGGACGGCTAGGTTTCAAATTCTAAGTAGATGGAACTTGAAAATTGAACCTAGAACAAGTTCTGTATTTTCCTTGGTTTATGTCTTCATGTGATCCTATGGTGTTTAGTGGCGTCCGATGATGAGTGAACAATACGGAACTACTAGCTAGAGCTTACATTTTATAATGAAGACTTAGTTAATGTTTCATATTCTTTGTGTAACTAAATATAAGTTGTGGTTAACAGATTAACAGTAAGTGGTGATCATTAAAGGTAATAATTCAATGTAATCATTCGATTAATAATACTGGAAACTTGGGTAGACCCTAGAACCCATGATAGGGTAGGTTCTAGGTTTGGATAAGTTCTATGTTTCAAAAAATAAGAAACATGTTATGACATGTAGGTTCTAGGTTCCAAGTAAAACTTGTACGGAACCACTAAAACTGCTCACCCCTATAGTCAAGTTGGGATATGTTCCTAGATATCGGAATAGAATTTGGTCCTTAGTCAATTTCGGGGGGTAAATTGCAAAGAACTTCCAAATGTCGGGAGTGGAGCAGGATAAGGGGCCTTTGCGAAAACTAAAATATCAACGGCAACTTGGCACAATACCAAAAATCTGGGTGCAAATGTAATTCAGCCAATTTTATTATTTTGTGGTCCTCAAATCCGATATATATAGGCGGGTTACCTCTGGAAATTGCAGAATCGGTGTATTGCCTCTGTTCTAGGACTAGGAGTGCGAGAGGTTTGGCGTCGCTGGGCTGAAGCAGTTTCTTTTACAGCATAGTAATGTCTTAACCAAGGTTAAAATCCCAGGAGGAGTCGGCTTTGAATGTGGAGGGAAGCATATGAAGAAGGCTCGCCTAACTCCAATTCAATTACTTTATTTGCGTATTAAGAGAAGTTCAATTTAATTTGCAGAAATGACCCTCAAGAGGATTGTTAGAAGTTCCCATGATCTTTCCAATGTCGATTTCATTCCTGGCAACGCATGTTAAATGTCGGCAAACATCCAATCAGCTCAGCAAGATTACAACTAATAACGATAACCTAATATGGGGTTGCGTGAGCACAGTCACAATAAAAATAAAAATAATAATAATAATAATAATAATAATAATAATAATAATAATAATAATAATAATAATAATAATAATAATAATAATAATAAACTTCCCACTTAATTTTGTTTTTGAAATTGAGATGACTTCCTCACGCATTTCGTTTGCTCTATCATAGGGATAATTTCTGTTTTTCAAACTTAAGAAAGAGAAATAAAAAAAGGAGATACTTGCTAGTCCACGCGTATGCTCTCACCCATTGTTTGGCATAACATCACTAAATTCGTATCATGTCAAAATGTTTGCTTCGGTAAATCGTGCATATTTTCAAGGTTAGTGTCATGAAGATCCCAATTTTCAAATCAAAGAATATTTTCCTTCATTTCTAATTGAACAAAATTCTCTCCAAGCATGCCTACTTGATAGATTAGAAGTTATGATTATTACCCACAATACAAAGTTGACCAACATTAATAAAAATGAATGACGTCCATATTAGATAATGATTAGAAGAAAACATGACCAATCATATTTTAAGATGGGAAGTAAGTAATTAATACACTATGAAAAGTGCATAGTCTTCATTATTTTTCTTTTCCATCAATGCTCCGTAGAAAAATTAAATTAAGTAAAAAATTTCGTCTGAGCATCCTTTAAGCAAACCCATATCATGAGTAAGCAACAGTCGGAGATACTCCAAGTTGCTATGAGTTTTCCCTGAAGAACTCTTCCAAAAGGACATTCTTGCTGGTCATTATCAAAGCATGCGTCACTTGTTGTTTTCATTTAAGTTTCTTTTTTTCTCTTTATATTCGTTCCTTCTTTTTCTCTGGGTAATCAAATAATTTTGTTACCGACCAAAAAAAAAAAAAAAAAAAAATCAAACAATTTCGTTTCCCAACTTAGCAAAGTCCCTTTCAAGCCAAAATTTTCACGGCCCATTTAGAAGTTGACTACACATTGAGCAACCCGGATCAACCTCACTCGGAACAACAAGAGGGTCAGTTATAACCACCTTGGTAAATGGGTCGTTTAATCTTCCACGATCACAGGTTCGACTCATGTCAAGATGTTTGAATGCGCCTCATTGCTTAGCTGAACAATGTTATGACATACCTCGTGTGGAAATATGTACATGCAGATATATACATATTCATTTTGAGCAATCACAAAACATATTCACACATGAAAGAAGCAGAACATCCCTACTTGCGGAAGATCACAACCGGCAACCAACAAAATAACAAGCCGGTCTTGCCGACAGTACATGACAAACTTCTTTCGTTGAGCCTCCCGTTCCATTTATATGAAATAATTAATGCTCTTTCAAATCACTTGTCTATACATACCATGCCACCCGTTTCACGGCATCCAAATCTGTAAGATATGACATTTTTGGGACCCAACAAAAAAAAAAAAAAAAAAAAAAAAGGAAAAGAAATGTTGAAAAGTCAAAGAAGAAAAGGGGAGAAAAGAAGAAGAAGGATGAGGAGGCACCAAGAACATTCGGGAAAAGGAGAGAGAGAGAGAGAGAGAGAGAGAAGAGGGGAGGAGATAAAAGGAAAAGGGAAGCACGTTTGGACAGAAGAAAGGGAAAGGAGAGAAAGGAAGGGAAAGAAGAAGAAGGAAGAAAAGAGACAGGATTCTCATCATGAACGCCTTCCCAAGCCAATTCAACTTTGATTTGCAACGCCTGATAAATGCTTGTGCCTATCATTCTTCTAATCGGATTATTTTTCAAGGTTAGGACTAAAATTTGGAATTTTTGGAGATTCATGCGGTGAAGTCCGATTTTTAAATCGTTGAGCTGCATATTTTTATAAAAATGATAGTTTAAGGTTTTGTGAAGTTATAGAAGTTTACGGATCTCAATTTGGCCTTACGGTTTGCCCGGAACAAAATTTCGAAATTTGTCGCGCACGCCGATGGGGTCCGAACAGTAACTTTAGGCCTAAATTTCAGCCGTTGTCAGTGAGTTTTTGTGGTGGCTGAGTTGAGGTTTTTGTAATACATCGAAATGGCTTTCTATGGACTGTACGTTTGTTTGAAAAGAACTTATGTGGAGGAAATTATGGCCCGAACAAGTTTAGAGCGCGATGGGACAACAATAGATTTGTGCTATGGGCAAGTGTTGGTTGGCGCATAGATATCGTTTTATCGATGAATAGGCATAGTATAATCGAGTTATTTATAAAAATATTGTTTTACTCAAGTCTTTTGATAGTGTTCTTTGGTTATTTGTTAGGAATTCGAGTTCGTGGACTCGGGTAACTGTAGTAGGTTGGTTTGGGCTTTTCCAAGTGAGTGATACTATTTCTTCTAAGAATTTATAAACTCATGTCTTCAAAATTATAAAGATTTGATATTTTATGGGTTATGAATAAGTATGTTTGTTACATAAAATTGGATCGGCATTTACTACATTTTGATATTTACAAATAGCGTGAGAACTTTTTGGTGGGAAGATATATTTTGTATGGGAAACGAAATTGAGAAATATCATATATTTTGGGTTTGCGAAACCTTTTTACGAAAAGCTTTTTGAGCATGGGTTATGGGATATTATGTATATCGATTTGTGAAATGTCTTATGACATGCATTTAATTTGATTTGATTTGATTTGATTTGGTTTATACACTTGATTTATGAGAAGAGTCTTCAAAATATCCGAGGATGTTTTATGAAAAGTATCTTTGGCGAATAAGTTGAGTTGCGAAATTTTTTGGTGATATATGAAATGATTTATGGACTTGGCTTTGTGGATTGTGGATGTTATTGTTCTGGATTGGTATTGATGCTCAATATCGCTATGAGTCTAGTGAAGTGCTTGTGGGTATGTGCATACTATTCTAGGATATCATTGTGGGCCAAGCGATTGGCTAATAATAGGTGGAAACCTTGCCAAGGGGGGAATCTTGATCGCCTCGTCACCAGGCGTTATATTGTGACCATGGTTTGATATTAAGTAATGGATCGGTTTGACATGTGATATGAGTTTGTTTAATGGAGTGGACCATTGACATGTGATTTGAGTTTAGTCAATGGAATGGACCATCGATGTATGGTTTGATGAGATTAATTAATGGAATAGATTATTGATACATGTTTTATGAGATTGGCCGATGGACTGGACCATTAGTATCTTCGGTATTTAAGTTATGATTATATATTATGTCAAAATGAATTATGATTGTGTTTTAAATGTGCATAATGATTGCTCGATCCGTTTAGAAGAAATGTATTACTCACTGGGCTGTGGTCGCTCATTCCTTTCTTCTTATCATGTTTTCAGGTCCCTCAATTAGTGGCCATTAGAGTGAGAGTGTCATCATGGGGGCTTTTGGGAGACGGATTTTGGGTGGTTTGAGGTTGCATCCTTCAAGAGGAAGGATAGTCGTGTCACTCCATCCCTTTAGGATTTGGGTTATGACATTTCCTTTCCCCAAATCACATGATGTTTTAATAGCTTTTGCAGAGTTATCCCTGATTTTCCTAGACTGGATCATGCTTGGTAAACTCTTCTGCCATTCATAGTCGCATCATTGTGGAGCACCTTATGGGACAATCTAACGGGAAGATGCTCAAGTAAAAAATATAAGCACAGATATCGAGAAGGTGGTCCATGCACGGAGTTATCGTTTTTCCCCAACTTTGTGCCCTCTGGATATTATAACTCAATTTTTTCCATCGAACAGCATCAAAGTCACCTGTAACATCATCATCTTTATTATCTTTCAAATGCCTACACGTCGCCAAAATCGTAAGTGGCAATCCTTGGCATCTTCTTAACATACACTCAAAATCAGGTTTAGGGATATCCTGGCAGGAAATATTTCGGTGAAATAGAGAACGAGAATCTTTCTCAGAAAGAAAAACATGCTCGAAGTCGTGGATAAAATATTTTGGACTCTGTAGCCTAGACATGGAGTGAGATAGGCTCTTGTCACGAGTTGTGATGAGCACGCTTGGACGAGTTGCGACATGCACGCTTCGACCAATTTCATTTAATTTATTCGGGAGAAAAATGAACACATCCTCTTTGCCTACATCATCCAAGACGAGAACCTAGCTAAAGCTTTCAGGTGGCCTTCGTTGGAAAGTGTCTTCGAGTTTAACCGAGTCTTTCTTGTTTGTTCAACCCCTCCATGGTCAAATTCCAAATCGTTGCATTTGCTTTCATGAGCACTTCACCTATGTTGTCGGCAAACTCATAGGATCTTAAATCATCGATCCATACACAGTATTCGAAGCGACGACTTACCCTTTGGTCACGGAGCACGATGCCCACTAGACTAGTCTTGCCTACTCCTTGCGCCTTGTGGATGAAAATCACTTTCCATTCTTTTTCTATTTATGGAGTAGAAATTTTGTGTAGTTACCAAACACCTTATTTTACTCAGAAATTGTTTCCCGGAATATAAATAGAAAAGAAACATTTCTGAGAAAAAAACTGTTCTCTAGCCAAGAAATGTTACCATTTGCACCCTTAATGATGAAACTTGGTTTTATTGGCCTGTTCCAGGCTCGCCTCATTTTTGTCCCAAACTTGCCTAGCTTTAGCACATGTGGCGGCTCATTGTTGCCTTTCGAGGGCCTATTCTTGGTCGTGCTAGACTTTGCTCGGCAAGTTTTTCACCCATCCATTCCTTAGACTTGCTTTTCGGCTGACTTTCGCCCTTGCTTGAATTTGCTTGGTCAGTTTCGGCCTTGCTTGCCTAGTTTTCGGCCTCAGTTCTAGGTCCATTGTATGGCCAGTTCTTAGCCTTGTTTGGCCAAATTGTCACACCCCGAACCCCGAGACACGTGAACAACCCGTCATGGTCGTGCAATTGCGACATTCCCAGGTAGTGTCGCCGACCCAATTTAATTTTATTATGCACATGCGGAACGTATTAAGAAACCCCGACAATTTAAAGGCGGGATAGAACAAAGAGGAACAAAATCAATTTAATACAAGTCAACATACAATCATAAAATCACCCAAGGATTACATACAGCCGAATTTGGGTCGAAGTCTACACCCTAGAGTCGGTCCATCAAAAAGAGGGAACAGTCCTAAAACTACTAGATGGACTCGATCATCGATCCTTCATCTTCTTGGCTGTGCGACTCCTTGCCCAACTGCATCGGTAGTCCACCTTACTTTGCTAGAATTGTCATCTACGGCCCTGAAATGTGTTTCCCACAACGGGGTGAGACATTGTCTCAGCAAGTTCACCCGTCCTAAGCCCCTATTAGAAAGAAAATACACCCTAGCATGACCTAACCGCACATCAAGAAGACTTACCTCGCAATAGTCCGCGCCTGCAGGTTAGTACAGTTCATATCATTCAATCACGTGCAAATATGACAATTAAATAAACCAAGGCACAATCACGTCATCAATCAATCAACCACTTGAATCGTTTCAGCAATCAATCAGCTCGGCCGATTACATGTCATTTTAGCAAATCAGTCAATGTTCCTAACCATGACTCTAAAAGTAGACTCAACAATCGGTGGTAATCACGACCCCACGTGGCACGATCTTCGAAAAGGTGGTTAAACAACTAGTGGCATCACGGCCCCACTCGGCACGGCCTCTCATAGGTGGTCAACAACTAGTGGTATCACGGCCCCACTCGGCACGACCTTCGAAAAGGTGGTCAATCACGGCCTCAATAGGCACAGCCTCTAATAGGTGGTCAATCACAGCCAAATCCCTATCAATTTCCACACTTAGCATTTCTATACATAACCCCTAATTTACACAATCACACTCAATTCGCCACCAATCAAGCATCAAATTTAAATTCTAACATCACAAAGAAATGATCGGCACGAAATTTTGAGCAACCGGGCTAAAAATAAATTTTTCCGTTTTTTAAATAATAATATTTAATTAATTTCGGAATATTTTAATATTATTTTATTCATCCGAATTTCGAATATTTAAATAAATCTAAATTAAATTCCAATTATGTCACATCCACACTTAACTTTAATTAACCCCTTTTAACTTTAATTAAACACAATTAACCTTAAACCGATTTCTTAATCCAACTTATAATAAAATAATCTAATATATCCATCTAAACACGCTTAATTTAAACTAAACATACTTAGGACATAATTAACCGTCTAATCAAGGATTAGTGAGATAAAATCACGGATTTGGATGCCGCTTAGCTCAAATCGAAGAGGGCGACGCCGGGATCGACTTTTCCCAAAGGAGATCTCGCGTCCGGGGCCGAAAGGAGGCCGAAACGGGCCCAAAGCTCGCTGCCATACCCATTTATGCACTCTCCGTTTGCTGCTGTCTGCTGCTCGTTGGAGGGGAAAACGGGCTCGGTTTGAGGCACAACAAGAAAGGAAAACCGATGGGGCTTGGACGGGCTAAAGGGGGAGGCCGACGGCGGTTCACGGCGAGGAGGAGCTCCGACAGCTCCTACACTTGCTGAAAAACCTACTGGAACGGTGGGCAGGTGAGGGGGAGGCCTAGGCGCGCGCGGCCTCGCGCACGGACGACGGCGACGGCGACGGCGGCGAGCTCCGGCGGTGGGCGTGCGGCGGCCATGGTTGCTTGGGTCCTCCCAAGAAGAAGAAGAAGAAGAAGAAGAAGATGGAGGTGGGAGGCGTCGACGGGAGAGGGGGAGGAAGAAGAAGAAGCCTTCTCTCTCCTCCTTTTCCTCTTTTTCTTTTCCTTTTTCCTTTAATCTCCAACTATGGCCCACCATGACCTCATCCGCCGATGTCACACTCCACTAACTCCTTCAACTCTTTCAATAGGTGCAAATTCCTTCTCCGCCGGGGTCCAACTCTTTGCGCAACAATTTCTTCAATTCCATTCGATTTTCTTCCAATTGAATTAAATTGAAGTCTATAAAAAAAAATCCAATGCCACCACACTTTAATTCACATCCTCACTTGTCCATAGAACCTTATTGAGTCTCGATTGCGCAATCAAAGGCGGACCTTAATTCCTCTTGAATTAAATCAAATTGACCCCCACTAATTCATTCAACACCTCATAAGTCAAATTGGTATTTTTCCTCACTAATTTAGCCCACTTGCATCCCAATTTCACAATAAAATAATCCTCTACAACACTCTGATTAGAAACGGCCCTATTTATCCAGTCGAAATTAGGATCCGAAAATCTGGATGTCACAACTGTTCCCCTCTTATAAAAATTTCATCCTCGAAATTTAAACCTTTACTAATCCTTATACAAAAGGTGGGGGTATTTTCGTTTCGTTGATTCTCACTATTCCAAACTAATCCTTCGGTCTCATGGTGTTGTCCGACCATTTTGATCCAGGATACCATCTTGGTATACCAAATCTGCCCTTTTCTGAGCCGATAACTGAACTGAACTTCTCATATATAACACTCTGTCGTTCACATCTGATCTCTTCTTCTCAACTCCCCAATGAACCCTTGAAGCTCAATGACTGAAAATTTCTGACAGTTCTGTCTAGCATTCACTCTGACACTAATCTGACCACTGCAAACACTAATTTCTGAGCCAACTCTGGTCTGTGATCTTTCTTCACTTTCTTTTTACCACTGAATTCTGTACGCTCTGTTAAGCACTGCTTAAGAAAGAACCCTCTGAAAGAACCCCTCTAAAAACTCTGCCAAACTTGTAATCTCTGATCTGAATTCGAAATATGAATCATCCCCGGCACTCTATGTCGGTGAATTATCCGATGCCCACACACTTCAATATACCCACTCCGTGACATGACAAAATCTTCAATTTCTGAAATCGAACTTAGATTAGCGGTTAATTTCACTCCGACGCACTTTTAGTGTGACCTAGGCTACTAGGTAGTTCTCAGAACTTTTTAGGACAAATGACCCATGGTCGATTTCCTTCGAGCCACAATGAACCCGCTCGACATAGTGTTGATTCTCGATTGTCGTGAAAATCTCGAGGATTCAAATACGGACACAGGGTACCAAAACGACAGTAAGATCAAATTAGTGCCAGTTGATGAGAGTTTTCCAATTCAGTGGGGTCATCCACGATTGGTCATTCATCTCAGTCAAACTGACCTATCTCTGATCTTAATTCGATTTTATATTGTGTCGCAATGATCTCTAAAGATGAACATGGTCGAGAAGTCGATTCCTGGTCGAATCGTCAAGTCAATTTGCCTTAAAGTCCTTAATGACTCACCTAGCTAGTTTAGTTATCTCTTGAGTGGCCAACTCAGAGAAAAACACTAAAGTTGCGCCGATGAAACGCCCAACTTATCTAATCAAAGTCAGAATCCATAAACCTGGGTGTCACACACCCAAAACGAGATCCATTCGTATCGTACCAAAGCGGACCAACTCCATCTACCAATTGACTACTATCCTCAAATGGTATCAGTAATCTCCTGAATCCTTAGTAAGCTCATCACAATGTCCCATTGTGATACATTTTCATCCCTACTCCGGACTCTCGCGTGATGGTAAAATCCTCTGAGTCTGCTTTACTGAACTTCCACTTACTAACAACTCTGGCATTTGCAACCTGCTTGGCGATATTCATCTTCACATCAGCCTACCAATTTAACTGACGCTGATTTTGACTTACTCGCACCATCTGGTCATAACCGTAATACTATAGTGAACTTCTAATAAAATCTTTTCCCTGAGTGCTACATTGTCAAGTGTATTCAATCACTCATGGAACCCAAATTTTCTATCCTCAGAAATCTTAAAGTCAATCTCTTTCTTACTAGCATCCTCTTATCAGACTTTCTGAACATCTCTGTTTGTCAACTAGGCACCGATTAAAACTTAAGCATCTGATTCAATTTTGAGGGTGGCTATAAAATTCAAAGGGTAGCCTACCTCAAATTTGAAAACCAAATTTTTGAACCCTTTCCAAGTAAGATCTATACTTTAGCCAGTCTATGCACAATTGAAAACTCTCGACTCAAAGCATCAGTGACTTCTTTCATTCTTCCGGGTGATACCAGGTACCACTGTCCCAGTCCTTCAAAAGATATGGTTCACAGTGCTATCTCATTCACTTCCTCCTAGGAGAATAAATACTTTGAGGCTTTGATAGTCGATAAAGATCTGGAGTCCCCCTTTACACCAATAACATCTCTAAAACTTCAAAGCGAAAATTGTTGCCGTGAATTCCAAGTCGTTTGTCGGGTAATTCGGTTCATAAGGTCTCAACTGACGGGACACGCATGCAATACCCCTATCATACTGCATCACTAAGCAATCCAATCCTTTAAATGATGCATCACTGAAAATCTCATACCCTCCAGGACCAGACGGAATGGCCCACACCGGTGCAGTAGTCAGCCTCTTCTTAGGCTCTTGAAAACTACACCCGCGCTCATCTATCCACACGAACTTTTCTTCCCTCCTCAGTAGTCTCGTTAACGGCGATGCTAACACTGAAAGAAAACCCATATACGTACTATCTGTAACACTTTGCTAAATCCAGAAACTTTTGATCTCTATCACTGTAGTCAATCTCGGCCAACTGTTCACTGCTTTAATCTTGACGGGGTCCACGAAGATTTCTTCGCCTGAAATCACATGACTTACAAGCGATACACAAATCATCCGAAACTTGTACTAACTAAACTTAACATGAAATTCAAGAGCCCTCAAGGTATGAAGTATCATCTTTAACTGTCTCTCGTGCCCCTTGGCACTTCTCGAACACACCAAGATAACCTCACTGAACACGGTCACAACTGATTTAAGTACCCTTACACATTCTGCTCATAAGACCCAAACAATTAGCTAAGGTATCTGTCAAACCACATAGCATTACAGTGAACTTATAACTGCCATATTGATTGCGAGATGCCAACTCCGGTATGCCTTTCTTCTTGATTCTCAACTGATGACACTCTGACCTCCAGTTGGTCCTGAGGAATATCAATGTATAATCACAACAAACCAATTTCCTTCTTCACGAATAGAACAGGTGCTCCCCAAGGTGATGCACTGGAACACATGAATCCCCTATCCAAAATTCCTGCATCTGCACCTTCAGTCTTTCTAACTCAGATAACACCATCCGGTGAGGAGCCTTGGGGACCGGCTCTGTTCCAGGTACTAATTCAATCACAACTCTAATTCTCTTCCTGACAACCAACCTGATAACAAACTTATCAATTCTCCATAACATACTTTTAGAAAACTTCTGTACCACAATTATATTCTCCATGTCCGACCCCTCAACTGACGCATCCATTACAGTTGCCATGTGGATTCGATAACTAACGAACTGAACCAGGTCATCTTCCATGACGAATTTACAAGGATTTAAGTCCCTCTTTGACTTTCAATAATTTCAAAACTCTTGTACGCTACTGAACAAATTGAATTATATTACTGTCACGATTCAAACCAACAGAAGGCTCCTCGAGCCAACATTTTTATAAATGACTTCCAGGTCATATTTAGGCAAACCCTCCAAGCACAGCCATAGTCAGAGATTCGCCTTTCCATCACTTTATTACCACAAGTAAATCCTGCCACTTTCACCGGAACTTTCTGATGCTCTATTCTGATAAAAGCATCTCAAAAGCATTCTTCCCTTGATCGGTGCATGGTCAATCCCTTCATGCTCCTCTAGCCATCTTAATGGCGTCATATCCACAATAACGGCGCTTACGCTCCCCTGAGCTTACACGGACAATTCATAACTTGATGGCCTTGCCGGCCATGTTCAAACCGTGTTCCCTTTTCAATCTGACCCTGGGTTAACTCATGCCTTCCTTTCACAAACTCGGCACACAATCAGTGCGTCATCTACCTCCCATCAAGGAATACCACATACCCTTCTTTGCACTGAGATCCGTTCCAAGTACCCCACTAAATATCCCGATGCATATTTCCTCTGCTCTATCTTATCAACGGCGGTGATAGACACAACTGTGATTCCAATTATCGATACTGAAAATCTTTGATCAAACGGCCTTACTGGCGACATCTGTAACAAGTCTCTTCCCTCTTACAGCACGGAACGGATCCATGTCTTTTCTTACAAACACGACACACAACTATCGAGTTGAGCACTGACTTTCCAGTTCTACTCTTCTAGCTGGGCGAAACATATCACCTTTCTTCTGACATCGGCTTTTTCTCCAATCGATTCCCATTTCTGTCTAAACTGAAGCTCAATTCAGATACGACAGCTTGATCCTCGATCACAACTCCAGATTGGGCCTCAACAAACATGGCCACAACAACGGTCTCAACACTGGCAACGATAGAAACAACGACAACAACGGCGGTTACGGTCTTGACGATGGCGGCAACAGCGACTGAAGCGGCGGCCTATTGACCATTCTGTCTCCCAACCTCTCAAGCATTCACAAAAACCGGGCGAATCTTGAACCTTCGGGGGCTACTGCCCCAGCATTGACTAGAGACAATGCTTTACCACTCGCACTGGCCCCAACTTGCTCTCTACCCGGGGTACAACGGGCACCAACTTTCAACAGCGGCCTGCCCGAAACACGGGGCCTACTACCCTCACTTTGGGCGGCCCTCGACACACGGTCACTCACGCAACAAAGCTCAACACGGACGCCCGCTTCCAAAACCAACACTGAGCGACCACACAAGCAAGCTACCAAGCAACAATCAATCACATGCATCAGAATATTAAAAGCCTTTCCTACTAACTATCCCATGACTCATCGCACCTTATTACTCCATACACAGACCATGCTCTGATACCACTTAAACGGGGTTGTCACGCCCCGAACCCCGAGACACGTGAACAACCCGCCATGGTCGTGCAATTGCGACATTCCCAGGTAGTGTCGCCGACCCAATTTAATTTTATTATGCGCATGCGGAACGTATTAAGAAACCCCCGACAATTTAAAGGCGGGATAGAACAGCAGGAACAAAATCAATTTAATACAAGTCAACATACAATCATAAAATCACCCAAGGATTACATACAACCGAATTTGGGTCGAAGTCTACAGCCTAGAGTCGGTCCACCAAAAAGAGGGAACGGTCCTAGAACTACTAGATGGACTCGATCATTGATCCTTCATCTTCTTGGCTGTGCGACTCCTTGCCCAACTGCATCGGGAGTCCACCTTACTCCGCTGGAATCGTCATCTACGGCCCTGAAATGTGTTTCCCACAACGGGGTGAGACATTGTCTCAGCAAGTTCACCCCTCTTAAGCCCCTATTAGAAAGAAAATACACCCCAGCATGACCTAACCACACATCAAGAAGACTTACCTCGCAATAGTCCGCGCCTACAGGTTAGTACAGTTCATATCATTCAATCACGTGCAAATATGACAATTAAATAAACCAAGGCACAATCACGTCATCAATCAATCAACCACTTGGATCGTCTTAGCAATCAATCGGCTCGGCCGATTACATGTCATTCTAGCAAATCAGTCAATGTTCCCAACCACGACCCTAAAAGTAGACTCAATAATCGGTGGTAATCACGGCCCCACGTGGCACGACCTTCGAAAAGGTGGTTAAACAACTAGTGGCATTACGGCCCCACTCGGCACGACCTTCGAAAAGGTGGTCAATCACGGCCTTAATAGGCATAGTCTCTAATAGGCGGTCAATCACAGCCAAATCCCCATCAATTTCCACACTTAGCATTTTTACACATAACCCCTAATTTACACAATCACACTCAATTCGCCACCAATCAAGCATCAAATTTAAATTCTAACATCACAGCAAACGATCAAAGACGAAATTCCGAGCAACCGGGTCTAAAAATAAATTTTTCCGTTTTTTATAAATAATAATATTTAATTAATTTCGAAATATTTTAATATTATTTTATTCATCTGAATTTCGAATATTTAAATAAATCTAAATTAAATTCCAATTATGTCACATCCACACTTAACTTTAATTAACCCCTTTTAACTTTAGTTAAACACAATTAACCTTAAACCGATTTCTTAATCCAACTTATAATAAAATAATCTAATCTATCCACCTAAACACGCTTAATTTAAACTAAACATACTTAGGACATAATTAACCGTCTAATCAAGGATTAGTGAGATAAACTCACGGATTTGGACGCCGCTTAGCTCAAATCGAAGAGGGCGACGTCGGGATCGACTTTCCCCAAAGGAGATCTCGCGTCCGGGGCCAGGAAGGAGGCCGAAACGGGCCCAAAGCTCGCTGCCATACCCATTTCTGCACTCTCCGTTTGCTGCTGTCCGCTGCTCGTTGGAGGGGAAAACGGGCTCGGTTTGAGGCACAACAAGAAAGGAAGACCGACGGGGCTTGGACGGGCTAAAGGGGGAGGCTGACGGCGGTTCACGGCGGCGAGGAGGAGCTCCAACAGCTCCTACACTTGCTGAAAAACCTACTGGAACGGTGGGCGGGCGAGGGGGAGGCTGAGGCGCGCGTGGCCTCGCGCACGGACGACGGCGACGGCGGCGAGCTCTGGCGGTGGGCGTGCGGCGGCCATGGTTGCTTGGGTCCTCCCAAGAAGAAGAAGAAGAAGAAGAAGAAGAAGATGGAGGTGGGAGGTGTCGACGGGAGAGGGGGAGGAAGAAGAAGAAGCCTTCTCTCTCCTCCTTTTCCTCTTTTCTTTTCATTTTTCCTTTAATCTCCAACTATGGCCCACCATGACCTCATCCGCCGATGTCACACTCCACTAACTCCTTCAACTCTTTCAATAGGTGCAAATTCCTTCTCCGCCGGGGTCCAACTCTTTGCGCAACAATTTCTTCAATTCCATTCGATTTTCTTCCAATTGAATTAAATTGAAGTCTATAAAAATAATCCAATGCCACCACACTTTAATTCACATCCTCACTTGTCCATAGAACCTTCTTGAGTCTCGATTGCGCGATCAAAGGCGGACCTTATTTCCTCTTGAATTAAATCAAATTGACCCCCACTAATTCATTCAACACCTCATAAGTCAAATTGGTATTTTTCTTCACTAATTTAGCCCACTTGCATCCCAATTTCACAATAAAATAATCCTCTACAACACTCTGATTAGAAACGGCTCTATTTATCCAGTCGAAATTAGGATTCGAAAATCTGGATGTCACACAAATTGTGGCCCATGCTTGGCCGATGCTTCGCCAGTTCCACCAAAGACAACCAGTTCCAACAAGCACACCGTCCATGCATTGACATCCAACCATCTTAATTGATAGCGATTTACAACATACAGAACTGAAATGCAGTGCTCGGCGAGTGCAAAACTTTTGCATTGCACTGTGCAATGGACTAATTAGCATAGCCAAGCTTGGCTAGCTTTTTGCCCATGCTCAGACCAATGTTGGCCAATTTCACGGAAAACACAGTCAAACATATTCAAATCCAACCAACATTATAGATAAAGCTTACAACCAAAAAACCACAATGCAGTGCAAAAGTTCTCCGTTGGACTGATTAGCATGGCCTAGCTTGGCCTGTTCCAGCCAACACACATCACTATATTGATGCTTTAACCAGCAGAAATTATAGAGGAGAGCTTACAACCGACAAGACCAGTTGCATCAAACAAGCATGGTTTGCGTATTGCATTGTTGGAGTAGAGATTACAATCAATTCAGACTCATGCACCTACAAGTTCAACTATTTGCGCAATCTGATCATTGACGTACTTGGATGACTAACCACAAAAGGCCTAACACAATGTACCCACACAAAAACTGCCTTCAACGATGGTAGGCAACCAACCATTCGCACCCAAATAGACACCACCACTAGACAATGTGATCACAGATAAAAACATCCTAAGCTTCAAACTGCCACTTACAGGTCCCTTGCCGATCTAGGTAAACCCATGCTCGTCAATTGAGGTAACACCAACACTGGAAATCGGAGGCAGTGAACCACAAAGCCATTAAAATAATCAGGCCTCCGAGCAAAAGCTTCCCTCTCTCGATCCGCTTTGCCAAAATTTAGCTTTCACTGACTTCGACCTTTACAAAAGCCCATGTGCAATGTGCCGGGAGTGCTCATACATAATGGGACCATCAACCCCTCTAGAGAAGCCACAGTTACAGCACTAAAGCACAAAAATGCACACTGTTTACTTGCAGCCCGAGATCGAAAATGGGCTTAAGCCCTAAATCTCCAAAAATGGGCACGGGGTCGTCAGGAGGCGCTTTTTACCGCCAGGGATGAAGGGATTGTTTCAAGGAATCTAAAGCTCCTTTGAGAAAATAAGTTAAATTTGGGGAATTTCTTTTTTAAAGATGTTCTGAAGTAAAACTCATAGAATATTTTTATTCTTAAAGAAAGGATGAGACAGGATAATGCTCGGTAAAATGACCAAGTCAAATGGTACTGACCATGAAGAGATAATTGGAGGAGGAAAAATTTCAGCAAGCTATCAGCTAACCCTTGCGTCCATTATTGGTTGCCACTTACCATACCATCAAGCTATTGATCACTCGTCACCAGCGATGTACTCAACGAATTTACTCATTCAAACCAACACTCCGAAACAACATCGCATCTAAATTTTGCCCTTTGCACAATGACGCACAAATGATTGCAGGCATTTGAAGCATCGAGCTTATTTTACATTCAAAATAATAACGAAATAATGCATAACCGCACTTGAAGAATACCATCAAGGGTACTCACTACCACACATCTCACACTTATGTCCTCCTGCACCTGCACCTGGACATATTAATTTGGAACAATCACAAGACACACACAAAAGAAATAAATAACAAAGCATTCCAAACTTGCTAAAGACCACGTCTGGTAATGCACACAGACAACGAATTTCTTCCGTAGAGCCGCTGATTCCATCCGATTTGAATGATTAAATGCTCCATTAGATCACCTATCTGGACACAAATCGAGCTGGACTTGTGGATATGCAATATTCATGCCCATCTAGGGTTGGCGTTGCTGGTGCCATGGCACGCTGCAACAAAATCACAATCCTTAGCTTCCGAATCCATTATAAGAGTTTATGATAATATACCATCTAAGTTTGACGTCAAACCTCTCGGATTCAATTTATCAAAACCACCAACACCAAAGCTTAAATGGTGGCATCGTACAGAAACCTCCTCTGTTGGAAGCAACCATTCATATACTCAGTACACGTACAGAAAGAAGAAAGGGAAAAGCAACTGAAAACATCATTTTGTGATGCAGTTATGGAGTAGTTTGAGCGAGATACACTCGTTTAAACATTAACCCAACTCGCTCTATGCGAAAATCTAGAGTGTGCTTTTAAATTTGCTTCCACTAGCATTGGGCAAGAAGTGAAAGTAACTCAAACGTCATGGTTAAATATAGGCTTGTATTAAGAAGAGTTTCGTAAATATTCAGGCAAACAAGCCTGCACGTTTTTCTTTTAGCTTTAACTGTATTGGCGCTTTCTTAATTGCGTTGTAACACCATCTGTAATTAACCCCCAAAAAATTACAGGTATATGAAGCTATAGATAGTACTAAGGAAACAAGAACAACAACTAAAAGCTCAAGTAGCAACAAAAGTCACCCCGAAGAAAACTTCTTTTCTTATAAAGGGAGAGAACTCAAAAGCAAAGCCACAGTTGAAATCACAAAATCCGCCCAAAAAGAAGTGAACCACATTTATGAGGGTTTCATCTGTTTATTTCTAGGTGATTCCAACCTCAGAGTGGGCTGGGATTCTCCCATCAATCAAATTTAAGGAACAACTACTGAATAACACGTTACTCGACAAAAGGAATGGGGATACCTTTTCATGCAGTGATTGGTTTAATCTCGTGAGCCTACTTGACCAACACTAATGGATTTTAATTCATTTTCAGTTGGAATAAGGCTTACCTGGATGGACTATTTCTTCATCGGAGGAAGCACATCCACTATGGCTCTTTCTTTCCAGACTTTATGCTCAATCCTCATGCGCCTGCAATCTTCATTCCCTTTAACCTCTGTCACAAATTGATCGGGCATACCAAAATGTTCGAGGTATGTCAACTCTAGGGGAAAAGTGATGACTTGTGGCACTGTTGTCAATGACTTGCATCGACCTAGGAATAACCTTTCAAGAGTTGGGAGGGCTCCTTTTTGAACATCTATGGATGTAAGTTCGTCAAATATATCTACACCTAAAAAGCGAAGTCTTTTAAAACTACCTTCCCCAAACGTGATCACATATACCTCATTAACACTTCTTGTAGTTCCAGATGCTTTAGATTCTGTAACTTTGCCAAACATTGGAATTGATCTCCATTCAATTGACTCCTCTTGAGGACCAATTTGACCAAGTAGGAGAGAGTATCCATGTAGGCAAAGTTACCAAAGATCCTGTCAGGTGAACCCACTCAAGGTATTCGTGTTCTTTCCTCTCCAATCCCCCTTAAAGATCCAATTTCTCCCCATCGTCAACAATTAAAATTAGTGCTTCTAGTTTCGTCAACTTTGCAATGGAAGAGCAAAGATACTCTACATCTTCACTTCTTAGCTTTGAGATACCTAGCCTTTGTAAATCAACTAGTGTTCCGAGTTCTTCTAGCTAGGGGTGTAAATGGTTCGGTTCGGTTCGGTTTTTGAAAACCGAACCGAACCGAACCGTTAGAAAAATTTCTGAACCGAACCGAATAAGTCCCGAACCGATAACGAACCGAACCGAAATTTCGGTTCGGTTTGGTTTTTCGGTTTTCAACCGAACCGAATAAGTCTTTTTTTTTTTTTTTTCCGGGACGGCTTACCTTTTGTATAAGCTCCTTGAAGCATTGATTGACGTTCTCTAGTTCTTTTTTTTCGGGATGACTTAAAAGATTTACTTTTAAGGTAGCACAGCCGTAGATTAACGTTTGTTACTCAAAAGGGTCTTCTTTTTCTTTTGTCGTGTTACTTCGAGCATCAATTCTATACGGAATATTCTTGCTTGATGATCGCTCAGATTCATAACATAGGTGATTGGACGAGAACAATCAACAAAAACTCATAAATGGCCGATGTAGTGCTGCGCAAGAAGCGCTGAGATCGGGACAGAATTTTCGAAAAGACTCATAAAACAGCTGTTTCCGATATCACATGATATGAGCAGGAGGCTGGCATTTGTAGCTATCCTCCAGAATAATAGCCAATCTTTCACATTCATGGCAAACTTCTTCACCAGAGGCCATCATTCTGGAAATGAATGCCCCCAATAGACCTCGCTAGAATACCATGACAAATGCTGTTAATTATCATTTCAAGTGCACATGATATGAGCAGGAGCTGATGACAATCTTACCACCAACGAATCACATAATGAAACAAGTACTATTAAGCTAACAGCAGGTGATCGAAGGCCCTGATGCAAAATAACGCTGATTGAATCTTTCGCACCAAATGATTCCGAGTCATGTGTGCAGGTTGGCCAATAAAATACAGGTGCAGGATGATGGCAAGTATTTTCTAAGACAAAAGATTCCTCGGTCAGATCATGAAAGCAGGAATTCTACTTCTTTCCAAAGCACAAGATTGTACAATCTGGAAACTCATCCGACTCATATAAGAAGACCCATTTGACTGCACCATGTGCAGTCTGCAACTCTTCCATAGGCAGTGATGATGGTAGTACTTTTGTAACAAGAAGAAGTTCCTTAACTTAGTCAAGTCTCAGCAGTTCAGTACATAAGAAATTGAGGCCAAGAAGTAAAAAATGTAGCACTGTAATAAATACTGGCCACACCGATCCTGAGGGATGTAAGCCAGACAAGATATCGGAGCGATCGCACTCTACTCATCACTGACCTCCAATTAAAGGATAACAGATGCCAACAGGACATCCTGCATATTATTCTCAATAGTTGCTTGTCCGACAATTGAAAGTTTCTATTAAGAAAAGAAAAACGAAGGGAAAGCGATACTAATTCTCAACTACGGACAGCAAACTTAACGCCCACGTCCGCGTCCACGTCCGCGTCCACGGCCCCGTCCTTGTCCCATCGCCCTCCCTGCATTAAGCAATCCATGTCAATGCTTGACGATTCATATCAATGTTCTGCTCCATATACGAATTTGGCCGTCGTATGTACTTGGGTGAGCAAGGGAACACGAAATTCAGACATACACTCACTCCCTTACGCTACTATGAATTTACCTCTTCGAGCTTAAAGACGACATTCAATCATCAAGAGAAATTGTTATTGAATTCAGGTCCATGGTCGTAGATGACAACTCGCATTAAATTTACAATGAAAATGAGAATTGAAATATCAATTGTAATATTGAAAGATATAAATATTCCATGGTTATTTTTTTCTCACCTGACTCGAAATTTTCAAGTTCTTCTAAGTCCTCCTTGATTGATTGTGAAAGTGGTGCAGATCGTAGCCAATCCTGAGTACATATAAGAGCCTCTACCATGATTGGGGTCAAGGAGCTACGAAATGCATCAAGTACTCGACCTCCGGTGCTGAATGCAGACTCTGATGCTACGGTGGAGATGGGCACGGCCAAAATATCTTGAGCAATGGAAGATAAGATAGGATATCTGGAAGAATTGACTTTCCACCAATTTAAGATATCAAAAGTGGAACTATACCGTTCACATCCTTCTTCCAAATACTTATCTAATTCAGATTTTTCTTCTAGATATTCTTGTCCCGTTTGGCTAAGATACATTGCGTCATAATGTCCGCACCAACCACGGAGACATTGAAACGTTCACTGTCCTTGTCCCCTTTAATCTCATGCTGCTTTGGGGGCATGTACCGGTGCGATATTGCTCAAACAATAATGTCAGAGATTTTGTCACTCTGTCTCGCAAAGTTTCTGCCCGATTGCCTTCATACACTTGATTAACCATCCATTTCACATAATCCATCTTATGTCGAGGGTCAAGTATACATGCAATGAACCATGTGAGATTTATGTTGTTCACATTGCCAAAATACTTATTGAATTTGATCTTCATTCTCTTGGCTACTTCTTGCAAACTCCTATCCTCATCTCCACAATATCTATTTGTACCGCTAGATTCACTTATCAACGATTCACTCATTGTATATTTGAGTTGCTTCAGCTCAATTATCACAAACCTTTACGGCCAACTTAAGTTACAGAGCAAAAGAAATAAGCCCCAACTCAAACCTGGTGATATTGCAGCACTAATTTGCTTAAGGTCTCTATAGATGATCCCAAGCATATGCAAGTACTCCAAAGAAAGGAGAACTTCCGCCACATAAAACCTGCAAAGCAGAGGATTCATGAAGTTATGAACAACTATTCTTGGCAAATAATATCATGCCTGAGTGTGAATAAACAAAAAAGTTAAGCTCCTGGCAATTAAAAAATCAGCTTTATCACCATGAATCCGGCAGGAAGAACAGATTTCACAATATGGAAAAACACAGAGATCTAATTTAAAGAAGCAGCAACATGAGACATTAAAGGAAATAATTAGAAGTGCCCAGTCAATGAGAACTATGTCTCCTTAAAATTTATAAACAAAGTCAGATCCATCCAAATGTACCAATCCAGAAAATGAAAAAACTAATGATCATTGACACTTCTTCGGATCATATCGGGTCCACTAAGTCACGGGACAATAGATTGAGCAGCTATGAACTAAAGACGAAGTGATGCGGATAAGTTCACAGCATAGTTCTAGAAACGAACTTCTACATATTTATCCGAATCTCTTGTACACATCGTGACTTAAAACAATGATCAAGCCTCTGTGTTGATCCAATCCAAGGGTATCCGATTCTATAGAGTTGTCGGCTATTATATTCTAGTTCCAAGATTCAATGATTATCATAATAGGCCAAAAGCTTGTTGCTGGGAATGACAGATTTAATATATTGCTGGGTCATTTGCTGAAAAAGTGGCCCCAAAATCTTATCCATTCAAAAAATTCCCTCATGACACCGACCGATGTATCCTCCATTCCATGCTTCACACATATGCACATCAAACGTGCAAGGGACGTTGACTTGCGGATGACGGTTATACCATGCCATATCTCGAACAATGAAGAAGGCCGCGCATGCGGACAATTTCACTTAAAAAAATATGGGAACATTTCATAGTAAATCACTTCTATTATAAGACATTAATCGTGGATGGAGTTTTCTAGAGAATCTTAAAAGCATCAATCGATGTGGTTATACATTGTATTTAGATTTGTTTGTCGTGACTTTGTATACAAAATATCGTGGCAAAGAGCATATCGTGAGCAATCAAAAGTGAGTAAAATAAAATTTGGCAACATAAAGTACACCAAATACTTTGTGTTAACCACACTTTGCAGCTCTTGCTTCGCCATAGACAACTAAAAAGCAAGGACATTGCAAGCTTCTAAAACGAATTCTAACATGAGAGCGGACAGTCCCAATATGCATTCAAACAGGTTTTAATATCTACTAATGATAGAGCGATTCGAGACCGGTGGGACGGTTCGGGAGACAGAGACTTCTCGAACAAATTCTCCAAACACTCAAGCCCAATGATGAGCCTAAATAAGGAACCTTTTACTGTCCCACAGGCTGTGATCCTATGTGGCTTTTCTCATGGAAAGAGCATAAAGCGTAACATTAAATCTCAATGTCAACATTTCATTCACTTTTCCCCCAAATGTTCCTCAACCACTAGACCAAGCTGACCATCAAATTAGCAAAACCATCGCTAAAATCAATACAATTTCATGTCATCGACAATAGTCGGAATAGAACTCTACAGAAAATAAAATGCAAAGGAATCGAAAAGATCAAAGGAATTAATCAACAAGGAGGAAGCAGAAAGAGAAAAATTTACCCACCTAGATTCGAACTCCTTGACCTCAACAAGCTCCTTCCCTAACAAGTCCACCCATTGCACTTGCTTCTTCTCAGCACAGTGTCTTTCGAAATTCACTCTTTAACGTAAAATTCACTCGCAAGCAACAGAAAAAGAGCACAAGTTTCCGGTGTTAAACCACAAGCATCCGTCTCTCTCTTCATCCGGAAGCACGAGATACATTTGCAACAGGAGGAGCAACATCCAATACGACGAAATCATAGTGAAGCAATCGAATCTGTACTTCTCCAATGCCAGTGCACGAATTGATCAAAACCCAAAAAACAAAAGCTACCCAATTCTTTTTTTGGGGGGGGAGCTAGGTAAACCCGTTCGAATACGACGACACCAGAAACGAAGCAACGCCGCCCGCGCATCCCCCGAGCAAAGAACAAGGCTCAAATTCCGCCCGCATTTCCGATCGCACGCCGCCCAAATTCTCAAAGGGGAGATTAGGGAAGCGAAAGCACGCGGAAAGAAGAGAGAGGTGGGTGAAGGGAAGGGGGAGACATTTACCGGATCTTCGCGAGGACGCCCTTCTTCTCGAGAGAGCGAGTGACTAGGGTTTTGAGGTCCATCATCTCCTTCGCGAGGACGCCCTTCGGCTTCTTCTCCACCCTCGGCGCCTTCGAGCACAAGCGCCCCGAGAGAATCTGGTTCTTGGGCGAGGGGCTTTGTCCCTCAATCGGTCGCCATCGCCGTCGCATCGCAGCGCCATCCCCGCCTCCGTCGTCATCGCAATCGTCGTCGCCTTTGAGAGAATCTAGCCGGAAATTGATAAAAATCAAGAGACGAGAGGACTCGAGAGTGAGAGACGGGAGTCGGGAGAGATTTGATTTTATCGGTTAATGGTTTGGTTTTCGGTTCGGTTAGCGATAAAAACTGAACCGATAAAAATTTTCGGTTTTGATGAAAACCGAACCGAACCCAACCGATCGAAGTTTTCGGTTCGGTTCGGTTCGGTTCGCTGTTCGGTTCGGTTTTCGGTTCGGGTCTTGACAGCCCTACTTCTAGCAACTGTTTCCTTTCCCATTTCTTTCCCCTTACTGATTTTAGCTTTATCATGCATAGTTTTTGCAATGATCTCAAGTGTCCTAATGCTGATGGGACCTTCACACAAAGCTTTGGGTTACTACCTGCATCCGGACTTCTATCAAACTTGTATACTAACATATGGAGTAGTTTTTCTAGCTTCAAAATATCTATTGGTAGCGCGTGCACGAGGATATCTTTGAGATCTAGGGTCTCCAGTTGTGCAAGATCTTTTTTGCCCAACGGAATTTTCCTTATGTTGGTACCCCTTAAACTTATGTACATAAGATTTTTCGACCAGAGAATCTTTTCAGGAAAAGAATTCAAAGAAACTTGATTTTATTCCTTCTCGGTCAAACGTCTTTGAATATGTAGCACCTTAAGCCTCTCAACCTTCTCCAACAGTTCTTTCAAGGATTTTGAGTATACCTCTACGAAGAAATGTAGGGAGCGAAGTCGTTTGACCGATGTATTTTTATCTATTTCACCTATAGGTTTGAGAAAGGACATGTACCATACATTCTCAGGCAATCCTCTTCTGGGCGGGTAACAATCATTGCGATCTCTGCATCTTTTGAATGGAAATAATGAGTTGATGCTGAAGATTGTGAACGCCGCAGGTTTAGACCCTCCCATGACTTCTTACCTTTCCCAAAATTACATGATGTTTTAATAGCTTTCGCAGAGTTTTCCCTGGATTTTCCTGGACTGCATCATGCTTTGTAAACTCTTTTGCCATCCAAAGTCGCAACATTGTGGAGCACCTTATGGGATGATCTAACGAGAAGATGCTCAAGTAAAAAATATAAGCACGGACATCGAGAAGGTGGTCTATGTGCGGAGTAATCGTTTTTCCATTTGGGCCAACTTTGTGTCCTCTGGATAATAGTTCTTCCTCAAACCTGTTAGTCAATTTTTTCCATCGAACATCATCAGAGTCACCTGTGACATCATCATCTTTATTATCTTCCAAATGTCTACGTGTCGCCAGAATTGTGAGTGGCAATCATTGGCATCTTCTTAACATACGCTCAAAATCAGGTTCACGGATATCCTAGCAGGAAATATTTCGGTGAAATAGTAAACGAGAATCATTTTCTGAAAGGAAAACATGCTTGAAGTCATGGATAAGTTGGTTTGGACACTGTAGCCCAAATATGGAGCGAGATAGGCTCTTGTCACGAGTTGTGACAAGCACTCTCGGATGAGTTTCATTTAATTTATTTTAGAGGAGAATGAACACATCCTCTTTGCCTGCATCATCCAAGACGAGAACCAAGCTGAAGCATTCAAGTGGCCTTTGTTGGAAAGCGTCTTCGAGTTTAACCGAGTCTTTTTGTTTTTTCACCCCCTCCATGGTCTATTGGAGGTTTGTTTGTAAAAGACAATCCAAGTGCATTTTCCTTATCCCACATAGGAAAAGTGGGAGGAAGTGGGTAATTGCGCAATTTTGGCGTGATTATTTGGCGCACTTATTATGCATAGTTTTTGCAATTATCTCAAGTGTCCTAATGCTGATGGAACCTAAGATTTTTCGACCAAAGAATCTTTTCAGGAAAAGAAGAAGCTTGATTTTCTTCCTTCTCGGTCAAACATCTTGGAATATGTAGCACCTTAAGCCTCTCAACCTTCTCCAACAGTTCTTTCAAGGATTTTGGGTACACCTCTTCGAAGAAATGTAGGGAGCAAAGTCGTTTGACCGATGTGTTCTTATCTATTTCACGTATAGGTTTGTGAAAGGACATGTACCGTACATTCTCAGACAATCCTTCTTCCAGGCGGGTAACAATAATTGCAATCTTTACATCTTTTGAATGGGAAATAATGAGTTGATGCTGAAGGTTGTGAACGCCGCAAGTTTTGATCGTCCCATAACTTGTTTCCTTTTCCCAAATTACATGATGTTTTAATAGCTTTTGCAGAGTTTTCCCTGGATTTTCCCAGACTAGATCATGCTTAGTAAACTCTTCTGCCATCCATAGTTGCATCATCGTGGAGCACCTTATGGGACGATCCAACGTGAAGATGCTCAAGTAAAAAATATAAGCACGGACATCGAGAACCTGGTCCATGTGCAAAGTAATCGTTTTTCCATTTAGACCAACTTTGTACCCTCTGGATAGTAGTTCTTCCTCAAGCGCGTCAGTCAATTTTTTCCATTGAACAGCATTAGAGTCACCTGTGACATCATCATCTTTATTATCTTCCAAATGCCTACACGTCACCAAAATTATGAGTGGCAATCCTTGGCATCTTCTTAACATACGCTCAAAATCAAGTTCACGGATATCCTGGCGGGAAATATTTCGGTGAAATAGTAAATAAGAATCATTCTTAGAAGGAAAACATACTCGAAGTCGTGGATAAGATGGTTTGGACTCTATAACCCAGACATGGAGCGACATAGGCTCTTGTTACAAGTTATGACAAGCATGCTCGGATGAGTTTCATTTAATTTATTCTGGAGGAGAATGAACACATCCTTTTTGCCTGCATCATCCAAGACGAGAACCCAGTTGAAGCTTTCGGGCGGCCTTCGTTGGAAAGCGTCTTCGAGTTTAATCGAGTGTTCTTGTTTCTTCACCCCCTCCATGGTCTGTTGGAGGTTTTTTTTTTAATAAAGACAAAATAAGTGCATTTTCCTTGTCCCACATAGGAAAAGTGGGAGAAAGTGGGTCAATTAATAAGTGTGAGGTTTTCTTTGTGTACATAAAGGAATGATTGGGTCGGGCTAGACCCCACCACACCTGCATTTGGGTGCGCGAATAATGGCACAATTATTTGGCACACTTATCATGCATAGTTTTTGCAATGATCTCAAGTGCGCTAATGCTGATGGGACCTAGGATTTTTCAATCAGAGAATCTGTTCAGAAAAAGAATTCAAACAAGTTTGATTTTCTTCCTTCTCGGTCAAACATCTTTGAATATGTAGTACCTTAAGCCTCTCAACCTTCTCCGACAATTCTTTCAAGGATTTTGGGTACACCACTTTGAAAAAATGTAGGGAGCGAAGTCGTTTGACCAATGTGTTCTTATCAATTTCATGTATAGATTTGTGAAAGGACAGATAGTACATTCTCAGGCAATCCTTCTTCCGAGCGGGTAACAATCATCGCGATCTCTACATCTTTTAAATGGGAAATAATGAGTTGATGCTGAAGGTTGTGAACACTACAGGTTTTGACCCTCCCATAACTTGTTACCTTTCCCCAAATTACATGATGTTTTAATGGCTTTTACAGAGTTTTCCCTGAATTTTCCTAGACTGAATCATGCTTAGTAAACTATTCAGCCATTCATAATCACATCATCGTGGAGCACCCTATGGGACGATCTAACGAGAAGATGCTTAAGTAAAAAATATAAGCATGGACATCGAGAAAGTAGTCCATGTGCAGAGTAATCATTTTTCCATTTGGGCCAACTTTGTGCCCTCTGGATAGTAGTTCTTTCTGAAGCCCGTCAGTCAATTTTTTCCATCGAACAACATTAGAGTCACCTGCGACATCATCATCTTTATTATTTTCCAAATGCCTAGACGTCGCCAGAATTGTGAGTGGCATTCCTTGGCATCTTCTTAACATATGCTCAAAATCAGGTTCACGAATATCCTAGCGGGAAATATTTCGGTGAAATAGTAAACGAGAATCATTTTCGGAAAGGAAAACATGTTTGAAGTTGTGGATAAGATTGTTTGGACTTTGTAGCCCAAACATGGAGCGACATAGGCTCTTGTCACGAGTTGTGATGAGCACACTCGGACGAGTTTTATTTAATTTATCCTAGAGGAGAATGAACACATCCTCGTTACCTACATCATCCAAGACGAGAACCCAACTGAAGCTTTTGGGCAGCCTTCTTTGGAAAGCGTCTTCGAGTTTAACCGAGTCTTATTGTTTGTTCTCCCCCTCCATGGTCTCTTGGAGGTTTGTTTGTAAAAGACAAACTAAGTGCATTTTCCTTATCCCACATAGGAAAAGTGGGAGGAAGTGGGCCAATTAATAAGTGTGGGTTTTTTTTTTTTTTTTTTTTTTTTTTTTTTTTTTTTTTTTTGTACTTAAATGAATGATTGGATGGGGGTAGACCCCACCTTATCCAAGTGAGGGTACGCGATTTTGGCGCATTTATCATGCATAGTTTTTGCAATGATCTCAAGTGTCCTAATGCTGATGGGACCTAAGATTTTTTTACCGAAGGAAAAGAATTCAAAGAAGCTTGATTTTCTTCCTTCTCGGTCAAACATCTTTGAATATGTACAACCTTATGCCTCTCAACCTCCTCCAACAGTCCTTTCAAGGATTTTGGGTACACCTCTTCGAAGAAATGTAGGGAGTGAAGTCGTTTGAGCGATGTGTTCTTTTCTATTTCACATATAGATTTGTGAAAAGACAGGTACAATACATTCTCAGGCAATCCTTCTTTCGGGCAGATAACAATCATCACGATCTCCGCATCTTTTGAATGGGAAATAATGAGTTGATGCTGAAGGTTGTGAACGCCACAGGTTTTGACCCTCCCATAACTTGTTTCCTTTCCCCAAATTACATGATGTTTTAATAACTTTTGCAGAGTTTTCCCTGGATTTTCCCAAACTGGATCATCCATAGTAAACTCTTTTACCATCCATAGTTGCATCATTGTGGAGCACCTTATGGGACCATCTAACGGGAAGACGCTCAAGTAAAAATTATAAGCACGGATATCGAGATGGTGGTCTATGCACAGAGTAATTGTTTTTCCATTTGGGCAAACTTTGGGCCCTCTGGATGGTAGTTCTTCCTCAAGCCAGTCAGTCAATTTTTTCCATCAAATAGCATCAGAGTCACCTTCGACATCATCATCTTTATTATCTTACAAAGGCCTACAAGTCACCAGAATTATGAGTGGCAATCCTTGGCATCTTCTTAACATATGCTCAAAATCAGGTTCACGGATATCCTGGCGAGAAATATTTCCGTGAAATAGTAAACAAGAAACATTCTCATAAAGGAAAACATGCTCGAAGTCGTGGATAAGATGGTTTGTACTCTGTAGCCCAGACATGGAGCGAGATATGCTCTTGTCATGAGTTGTGACAAGCATGCTTGGACGAGTTTCATTTAATTTATTCTTGTGGAAAATGAACATATTCGCTTTGCCTGCATCATCCAAGACAAGAACCCAGCTGAAGCTTTCGGGTGGCCTTCGTTGGAAAGCGTCTTCGAGTTTAACCGAGCCTTCTTGTTTGTTCACCCCCTCCATGTTCTGTTAGAGGTTTGTTTGTAAAAGACAAACTAAGTGCATTTCCTTGTCCCACCTAGGAAAAGTGAGAGGAAGTGGGTTAATTAATAAGTGTGGGGTTTTCTTTGTGTACATAAAGGAATGATTGGGTGGGGCTAGACCCCACCTTATCCACGTGCGGGTGCGGGTGCGCGAATAATGGTGCGATTTTGGCGTAACTATCATGCATAATTTTTGCAATGATCTCAAGTATTCTAATGTTGATGGGACCTAAGACTTTTCGATTGGAGAATCTTTTCAGGAAAAGAATTCAAAGAAGTTTGATTTTCTTCCTTCTCGATCAAACATCTTTGAATATGTAGCACCTTAAGCCTATCAATCTTCTCCAACAGTTCTTTCAAGGATTTTGGGTACACCTCTTCGAAGAAATGTAGGGAGCGAAATCGTTTGACCGATGTATTCTTATCTATTTCACGTATAAGTTTGTGAAAGGACAGGTAGCGTACATTCTCAGGTAATCCTTCTTCTGGGCAGGTAACAATCATCGCGATATCTACATCATTTGAATGAGAAATCATGAGTTGATGCTGAAGGTTGTGAACGCCGTAGGTTTTGACTCTCCCATAACTTGTTTCCGTTCCCCAAATTACATGATCTTTTAATAGCTTTTGTAGACTTTTCCGTGGATTTTCCTAGACCGGATCATGCTTAGTAAACTCTTTTGCCATCCATTCTCGCATCATTGTGGAGCACCTTATGGGATGATCTAATGGGAAGATGCTCAAGTAAAAAATATAGGCACGGACATCAAAAAGGTGGTCCAAGCGCAGAGTAATCGTTTTTCCATTTGGGCCAACTTTGTGCACTCTGGATTAGGGGTGAGCAACAATCTAGGGTCGACCCTAGACCAACCCTGGACCGGCCCAACCCTGCTGGTCCTGGTCCGATTTCCAAGGAGACCAGGTCGGTCCTTGGTCCTAAGATTCCTGGACCGATACTGTGCGGGTTGGTCCTCGGTCCTAGAAGTTTAGGGTCGGTCTAACCCGGACCAACCCTGATAAAGTACATTTATATGTAATATATTTTAGATATTTAATATATAATATTTTTTTTATGTTTTTCTTATAAATAGCAAACCCAGCTAGCGTTCTTCACTTGAACAATTTGAATGACGACGTGAGTTCTTCACTTGAACATCTTAAATGACAGCGTGAATGACACCAGGAATGATGTGAATAGTGCTATGAAATGGCTTAAAATGTCCTCAGCCTCTTGTCTTATCCTTCTATCTTTATCTCGTTCATTTTTCACTTAAAAACGAAACTTTACCTCATGAGCAAGAGCAACCTTGCCCTATTCGTCGTGCACACTCGCCCGCTCGCCGATCATCACTCGTCGCTCATTGCTCGTCGCTTGCCATTGGCTGCTCAACTTGCTCGCCACTCGGCGCTGGCTGTTGGACTCTTGCCTCTCTCGACGCTTGCGCTGCTTGTCATTGGCCGCTATCGCCGTTGGCCACTTGCCACTTGCCTCGCTCAATGCTCGTGTTGCTCGCCACTTAACAACCCCACTGCTTACCTCTCTTAGCTGGCCTTGCTCTTTGCCGAGTAAATCAAAAGAAAATAAACGCCCCAATTAAAAACCCTCTTTGCTTGTGAACTACACTTGCCATTCGTCACTCGCCTCGCAGCTCGCCCCTGTTCGTTCACCTTTGTGAACACATCTCGACTGGTAAGTTTAATTTTTTCCTTGAATTAATGAATTTTACTTTTTAAGGAATAAAAAAATTAAATAAAAAAATTATTGATTGGTCCCAGGTTGACCCTGAAACCGAACTGAACCCATAGGGTCGCTTCGATCCTCGGTCTCAGACTCAACCGGGTCGGTCCTCGGTCCCAAAAATTGAGAACCAACACTGTGTAGGTTGGTCATAAGATTAGGCGTCGGACCGCCCAACCCAGACCATGATTACCCCTACTCTGAATAGTAGTTCTTCCTCAAGCCAATTAGTCAATTTTTTCCATCGAACAACATCAATGTCACTAGTGACATCATCATCTTTATTATGTTCCAAATGCCTACATGTCGCTAGAATTGTGAGAGGCAATCCTTGGCATCTTCTTAACATACGCTCAAAATAAAGTTCACGGATATCCTAGCAAGGTATATTTTGGGGAAATAGTAACGAGAATCATTCTCAGAATGGAAAACATACTCGAAGTCGTAGATAAGATGGTTTGGACTCTGTAGCCCGGACATAGAGTGAGATAGGCTCTTGTCACGAGTTGTGACGAGCATGCTCGGACGAGTTTCATTTAATTTATTCTGGAGGAAAATGAACACATCCTCTTTACTTGCATCATCCAAGACGAGAATCCAGCTGAAGTTTTCGGGCGGCCTTCGTTGGAAAGCTTATTCGAGTTTAACTGAGTCTTTTTGTTTGTTCACCTCATCCATGGTTTGGAGGTTTGTTTGTAAAAGACAAACTAAGTGCATTTTCCATGTCCCACATAGGAAAAGTGCGAGGAAGTGGCCCAATTAATAAGTGTGGGGTTTTCTTTGCGCACTTAAAGGAATGATTGGGTGGGGCTAAACCCCACCATACTCGTGTACGTGTGCGTGAATAATTGCACGATTATCATGTATAAGTTTTGCAATGATCTCAAGTATGCTAATGTTGATAGGACCTAAGATTTTTCGATCGTAGAATCCTTTCAGGAAAATAATTCAAAGAAGCTTAATATCCTTCCTTCTCGGTCAAAAATCTTTGAATATGTAGCACTTTAAGGCTCTCAACCTTCTCCAACAATTCTTTCAAGGATTTTGGGTACACCTCTTCGAAGAAATGTAGGGAGCAAAGTTGTTTGACCGATGTGTTCATATCTATTTCATATACAGGTTTGTCAAAGGATAAGTACCGTACATTCTCAAGCAATCCTTCTTCCGTGCGGGTAATAATCATCGCGATCTCTGCATCATTTGAATGGGAAATAATGAGTTGAAGTTGAAGGTTGTGAACGCTGCAGGTTTTAAATCTCCCATAACTTGTTTCCGATCCCCAGACTACATGATGTTTTAATAGCTTTTGTAGAGTTTTCCCTAGATTTTTCAAGAATGGATCATGCTTAGTAAACTCTTCTGCCATCCATTCTCGCATCATTGTGGAGCACCTTATGGGACAATCTAATGGGAAGATGCTCAAGTAAAAAATATAGGCACGGACATCGAGAAGGTAATCCAAGCATAGAGTAATCATTTTTCCATTTGGGCCAATTTTGTGCCCTCTAGATAGTAGTTCTTCCTCAAGCTGGTCAATCAATTTTTTCTATCGAACAACATCAGAGTTACCAGCGACATCATCATCTTTATTATCGTCCAAATGCCTACACGTCGCCAGAATTGTGAGTGGCAATCCTTGGCATCTTCATAACATACACTCAAAATCAGATTCACAGATATCCTGGCGGGAAATATTTCGATGAAATAGTAAACGAGAATCATTCTCAGAAGGGAAAACATGCTCGAAGTCCTGGATAAGATGGGTTGGACTCTGTAGCCTAGACATGGAGCGAGATAGGCTCTTGTCACGAGTTGCGACGAGCACGCTCGGACGAGTTTCATTTAATTTATTCTGGAGAAAAATGAACACATCCTCTTTGCCTGCATCATCCAAGACGAGAACCCAGCCGAAGCTTTCAAGTGGCCTTTGTTGGAAGCTTCTTCGAGTTTAACCGAGTCTTCTTGTTTGTTCACCCCCTCTAAGGTCTGTTGGAGGTTTGTTTGTAAAAGACAAACTAAGTACATTTTCCTTTTCCCACAAAGGAAAAGTGAGAGGAAGTGGCCAATTAATAAGTATGGGGTTTTCTTTGTGTACTTAAAGGAATGATTGAGTGGGATTTAGCCCCACCATACCCGTGTGCGGGTGCGCGAATAATTGCGCGATTTCGGCGCGATTATCATTCATAGTTTTTGCAATGATCTCAAGTGTGCTAATGCTGATGGGACCTAAGATTTTTTGATCGGAGAATCTTTTCAGGAAAAGAATTCAAAGAAGCTTCATTTTCTTCCTTCTCGATCAAAAATCTTTCAATATGTAGCACCTTAAGTCGCTCAACCTTCTCCAATAGTTCTTTCAAGGATTTTGGGTACAACTCTTCGAAGAAATATAGAGTGCGAAGTCGTTGACTGATGTGTTATGCTCTATTTCACGTATAGGTTTATGAAAGGACAGGTACCGTACATTCTCAGGCAATCTTTCTTCCGGGTGGGTAACAATCATCGCGATCTCTGCAACATTTGAATGGGAAATAATGAGTTGATGTTGAAGGTTGTGAATGCCGCAGGTTTTGACCCTTCAATAACTTGTTTCCGTTCCCAAATTATATAATGTTTTAATAGCTTTTATAGAGTGTTCCCTGGATTTTCCTAGACTAGATCATGCTTAGTAAACTCTTCTGCCATCCATTCTCGCATCATTGTGAAGCACCTTATGGGATGATCTAATGGGAAGATGCTGAAGTAAAAAATATAGACACGGACATCGAGTAGGTGGTCTAGGCGCAGAGTAATCATTTTTCCATTTGGGCCAACTTTGCGCCCTCTGGATAGTAGTTCTTCCTCAAGCCGGTCAGTCAATTTTTTCCATCGAACAACATCAGAGTCACCAGCAACATCATCAACTTTATTATCTTCAAAATGCCTACACGTCACCAAAATTCTGAGTGGCAACCCTTGGCATCTTCTTAACATACGCTCAAAATCAAGTACACGGATATCCTTGCGAGAATTATTTCGGTGAAGTAGTAAACGAGAATCATTCTTAGAATGGAAAACATGCTCGAAGTCATGGATAACATGAGTCGGACTCTATAGTCTGGACATGGTGCGAGATAGGCTCTTGTCATGAGTTGTGACGAGCACGCTCAGACGAGTTTCATTTAATTTATTCTAGAGGAAAATGAACGCATACTCTTTGCCTGCATCATCCAAGATGAGAACCCAGTTAAAGCTTTCGGGGGGCCTTCGTTGGAAAGCTTCTTCGAGTTTAATCAAATCTTCTTGTTTTTTCACCCCCTCCATGGTCTGTTGGAGGTTTTTTTGTAAAAGACAAACTAAGTGCATTTTCCATGTCCTACATAGGGCAAGTGGGAGGAAGTGGGCCAATTAATAAGTGTGTGGTTTTCTTTGTGTACTTAAAGGAATGATTGAGTGGGGCTAGACTCCACCATACCCGTGTGCGGGTGCACGAATAATTGCGCGATTTTGGCGCGATTATCATGCATAGGTTTTGCAAAGATCTCAAGTATGCTAATGCTAATGGGACCTAAGATTTTTCGATCGGAGAATCCTTTCAGGAAAGGAATTCAGAGAAGCTTCATTTTCTTCCTTCTCGATCAAAAAACTTTGAATATGTAGCACCATAAGCCTCTCAACGTTCTCCGATAGTTCTTTCAAGGATTTTGGGTATACCTCTTCGAAGAAATGTAGGGTGCGAAGTCGTTGACCGCTGTGTTCTGATCTATTTTATGTATAGTTTTGTGAAAGGACAGGGATCATACATTCTCAGGTAATCCTTCTTTCAGACGGGTAACAATCATCGCGTTCTCTACATCATTTGAATGGGAAATAATGAGTTGATGCTGAAAGTTGTGAACGCCGCAAGTTTTGACCCTCCCATAACTTGTTTCCGTTCCCCAAATTACATGATGTTTTAATAACTTTCGTAGAGTTTTCCATGGATTTTCCCAGACTGGATCATGCTTAGTAAACTTTTCTGCCATCCATTCTTGCATCATTGTTGAGCACCTTATGGGACAATCTAATGGGAAGATGCTCAAGTAAAAAATATATGCACGGGCATCGAGAAGGTGGTCCAAGTGCAGAGTAATCGTTTTTCCATTTGGGCCAACTTTGTGCCCTCTGGATAGTAGTTCTTCCTCAAGCCGGTCAATAAATTTTTTCCATCGAACAACATCAGAGTCACTAGCGACATCATCATCTTTAATATGTTCCAAATACCTACACGTCGCCAGAATTGTGAGTGGCAATCCTTGGCATCTTCTTCATATACGCTCAAAATCAGGTTCACAGATATCCTAGCGGGAAATATTTCGGTAAAATAATAAACGAGAATCATTCTCAGAATGGAAAACATGCTCGAAGTCCTGGATAAGATGGGTTGAACTTTGTAGCCCGGATATGAAGTGAGATAGGCTCTTGTCACGAGTTGTGACGAGTAAGCTCGGAGGAGTTTCATTTAATTTATTCTCGAGAAAATTGAACACATCCTTTTTGCCTGCATCATCCAAGACGAGAACCCAGCCGAAGCTTTCAGGCGGCCTTTGTTGGGAGCTTCTTCGAGTTTAATCGAGTCTTCTTGTTTGTTCACCCCTTCTATGGTTTGTTGGAGGCATGTTTGTAAAAGACAAACTAAGTGCATTTTCCTTTTCCCACATAGGAAAAGTGAGAGGAAGTGGGCCAATTAATAAGTATGGGGTTTTCTTTGTGTACTTAAAGGAATGATTGGGTGGGGTCTAGCCCCACCATACCTGTGTGCGAGTGCGCGAATAATTACACAATTTTGGCGCGATTATCATGCATAGTTTTTGCAATGATCTCAAGTGTGCTAATTTTGATGGGACCTAAGATTTTTCGACAGGAGAATCCTATCAGGAAAAGAATTCAGAGAAGTTTCATTTTCTTCCTTCTCGGTAAAAAATCTTTGAATATGTAGCATCTTAAGTCTCTTAACCTTTTCTGACAATTCTTTCAAGGATTTTGGGTACAACTCTTCGAAGAAATGTAGAGTGCGAGGTCGTTAACCGATATGTTCTGATCTATTTCACGTATTGGTTTATGAAAGGACAGGTACCGTTCATTCTCAGGCAATCCTCCTTTTGGGCGAGTAACAATCATCGCGATCTCTATATCATTTGAATGGAAAATAATGAGTTGATGTTGAAGGTTGTGAACGCCACAGGTTTTGACCCTCCCATAACTTCTTTTTGTTCCCCAAATTATATGCTGTTTTAATAGCATTTGTAGAGTTTTCCCTGAATTTTCCTAAACTGGATCATGCTTAGTAAACTCTTCTGCCATCCATTCTCGCATCATTGTGGAGCACCTTATGGGATGATCTAATGGGAAGATGCTCAAGTAAAAAATATAGGCATGGACATCGAGAAGGTGGTCCAAGCGCAGAGTAATCATTTTCCATTTGGGCCAACTTTGTGCTTCTGGATAGTAGTTTTTTCTCAAGCCGTTCGATAAATTTTTTCCATTGAACAACATCAGATTCACCAGCGACATCATCAACTTTATTATATTCCAAATGCCTACACGTCGCCGGAATTATGAGTGGCAATCCTTGGCATCTTCTTAACATAGGCTCAAAATCAGGTACACGGATATCCTGGCGAGAATTATTTCGGTGAAGTAGTAAACGAGAATCATTCTCAGAATGGAAAACATGCTCGAAGTCATGGATAACATGAGTTGGACTCTGTAGCCTGGAAATGGAGCGAGATAGGCTCTTGTCATGAGTTGTGACGAGCACGCTCGGACGAGTTTCATTTAATTTATTCTAGAGGAAAATGAACGTATACTCTTTGCTAGCATCATCCAAGACGTGAACCCAGTTAAAGCTTTCGGGGGGCCTTCGTTGGAAGCTTCTTCGAGTTTAACTGAGTCTTCTTATTTGTTCACCCCCTTCAAGGTCTATTGGAGGTTTGTTTGTAAAAGACAAACTAAGTGCATTTTCCTTTTCCCACATAGGAAAAGTGAGAGGAAGTGGGCCAATTAATAAGTGTGTGGTTTTCTTTGTGTACGTAAAGGAATGATTAGGTAGGGTCTAGACCCACCATACCCGTATGTGGGTGCACGAATAATTGCACGACGCGATTATCATGCATAGTTTTTGCAATGATCTCAAGTGTGCTAATACTGATGGGACCTAAGATTTTTGATCGAAGAATCCTTTTAGGAAAGGAATTCAAAGAAGCTTCATTTTCTTCCTTCACGATCAAAAATCTTTGAATATGTAGCACCTTAAGTCTCTCAACCTTCTCCGATAGTTCTTTCAAGGATTTTGGGTATATCTCTTCGAAGAAATGTAGAGTGCGAAGTCATTGACCGATGTGTTCTGATTTATTTCATGTATAGGTTTATGAAAAGACATGTACCGTACAGTCTCAGGCAATCCTTCTTTCGGGCAGGTAACAAAATCGCGATCTCTACATCACTTGAATGAGAAATAATGAGTTGATGTTGAAGGTTATGAACGCCGCATGTTTTGACCCTCCCATAACTTGTTTCCGTTCCCAAATTATATAATGTTTTAATAGTTTTTGTAGAGTGTTCCCTGGATTTTCCTAGACTGGATCATGCTTAGTAAACTCTTCTGCCATCCATTCTCGCATCATTGTGGAGCACCTTATGGGATGATCTAATGGGAAGATGCTGAAGTAAAAAATATAGGCACGGACATCGAGAAGGTGGTCCAAGTGCAAAGTAATCATTTTTCCATTTGGGCCAACTTTGTGCCCTCTGGTAGTAGTTCTTTCTCAAGTCGGTCAGTCAATTTTTTCCATCGAACAACATCAGAGTCACCAGCAACATCATCAACTTTATTATCTTCAAAATGCCTACACGTCCCAAAAATTCTAAGTGGCAATCCTTGGCATCTTCTTAACATACGCTCAAAATCAGGTTCACGAATATCCTTGCGAGAATTATTTCGGTGAAGTAGTAAACGAGAATCATTCTCAGAATGCAAAAATGCTCGAAGTCATGGATAACACGAGTCGGACTCTGTAGCCTAGACATGGAGCGAGATAGGCTCTTGTCATGAGTTGTGATGAGCACGCTCGGACGAGTTTCATTTAATTTATTCTAGAGGAAAATGAACGCATACTCTTTGCCTGCATCATCCAAGACAAGAATCCAGTTAAAGATTTCGAGGGGCCTTTGTTGGAAAGCTTCTTCGAGTTTAACTGAATCTTCTTGTTTTTTCACCCCCTCCATGGTCTGTTGGCGGTTTGTTTGTAAAAGAGAAACTAAGTGCATTTTCCATGTCCTACATAGGAAAAGTGGGAGGAAGTGGGCCAATTAATAAGTGTGTGGTTTTCTTCGTGTACTTAAAGGAATGATTGAGTGGGGCTAGACTCCACAATACCCGTGTGTGAGTGCACGAATAATTGCGCGATTTTGGTGCGATTATCATGCATAGGTTTTGCAATGATCTCAAGTATGCTAATGTTGATGGAACCTAAGATTTTTCGATCGGAGAATCCTTTCAGGAAAGGAATTCAGGGAAGCTTCATTTTCTTCCTACTCGGTCAAAATTTTTTGAATATGTAGCACCATAAGCCTCTCAACGTTCTCCGACAGTTCTTTCAAGGATTTTGGGTATACCCCTTCGCAGAAATGTAGTGTGCGAAGTCGTTGACCGATGTGTTCTGATCTATTTCACGTATAGTTTTGTGAAAGGACAGGGATCGTACATTCTCAAGCAATCCTTCTTTCGGATGGGTAACAATCATCGCGATCTCTACATCATTTGATTGGGAAATAATGAGTTGATGCTGAAAGTTGTGAACGCCACAAGTTTTGACCCTCCCATAACTTGTTTCCGTTCCAGAAATTACATGATGTTTTAATAACTTTCGTAGAGTTTTCCCTGGATTTTCCCAAACAGGATCATGCTTAGTATACTTTTCTGCCATCCATTCTCGCATCATTGTTGAGCACCTTATGGGACAATCTAATGGGAAGATGCTCAAGTAAAAAATATATGCACAGACATCGAGAAGGTAGTCCAAGCGCAGAGCAATCGTTTTTCCATTTGGGCCATCTTTGTGCCCTCTGGATAGTAGTTCTTCCTCCAGCAGATCAATAAATTATTTCCATCAAACAACATCAGAGTCACTAGCGACATCAGCTTCTTGATTATCTTCCAAATGCCTACAGGTCGCCAGAATTGTGAGTGGCAATCATTGGCATCTTTTTCACATACGATCAAAATCAGGTTCACAGATATCCTAGCGGGAAATATTTCGGTAAAATAGTAAACGAAAATCATTCTCAGAACATGCTCGAAGTCCTGGATAAGATGGGTTGGACTCTGTAGCCCGGACATGGAGCGAGATAAGCTCTTGTCACAAGTTGTGACGAGCATGCTCGAACGAGTTTCATTTAATTTATTCTGGAGAAAAACGATCACATCCTCTTTGCTTGCATCATCGATGACGAGAACCCAGCCGAAGCTTTCAGGCAGTCTTTGTTGGAAACTTCTTCGAGTTTAACCGAGTCTTCTTGTTTGTTCACCCCCTCCAAGGTCTGTTGGAGGTTTGTTTGTAAAAAACTAACACTGTGCATTTTCCTTTTCCCACATAAGAAAAGGGAGAGGAAATGGGCCAATTAATAAGTATGGGGCTTTCTTGGTGTACCTAAAGCAATGATTAGGTGGGGTCCACCCCAACATACACGTGTGCGGGTGCGCGAATAATTGCGCGATTTTGGCGCGACTATCATGCATAGTGTTTGCAATGATCTCAAGTGTGCTAATGCTGATGGGACCTAAGATTCTTCGATCGGAGAATCCTGTCAAGAAAAGAATTCATAAAAGCTTCATTTTCTTCCTTCTTGGTCAAAACTCTTTGAATATGTAGCACCTTAAGCCTCTCAACGTTCACCGATAGTTCTTTCAAGGATTTTGGGTACAACTCTTCGAAGAATTGTAGAGTGTGAAGTCGTTGACCGATGTGTTCTGATCTATTTCACATATTGGTTTATGAAAGGACAGGTACCGTACATTCTCAAGCAATCCTTCTTCCGGGCGGGTAATAATCATCGCGATATCTGCATCATTTGAATGGGAAATAAATAGTTGATGTTGAAGGTTGTGATCACTGTAGGTTTTGACCCTCCCATAACTTGTTTCCATTCCCAAATTATACAATGTTTTAATAGCTTTTGCAGAGTGTTCCTTGAATTTTCCTAGACTGGATCATGCATAGTAAACTCTTCTGCCATCCATTCTCGCATTATTGTGGAGCACCTTATGGGATGATCTAATGGGAAGATGCTCAAGTAAAAAATATAGGCACGGACATCGAGAAGGTGGTCCAAGTACAGAGTAATCATTTTTCCATTTGGGCCAACTTTGTGCCCTCTGGATAGTAGTTCTTCCTCAAGCCGGTCAGTCAATTTTTTCCATCGAACAACATCAGAGTCACCAGCAACATCATCAACTTTATTATCTTCCAAATGCCTAGACGTCGCCAAAATCGTGAGTGGTAATCCTTGGCATCTTCTTAACATACGCTCAAAATCAGGTACACGGATATCCTGGCAAGGATTATTTCGGTGAAGTAGTAAACGAGAATCATTCTCAGAATGGAAAACATGCTCGAAGTCATGGATAACATGAGTTGGACTCTGTAGCTTGGAAATGGAGCGAGATAGGCTCTTGTCATGAGTTGTGACGAGCACGCTCGGACGAGTTTCATTGAATTTATTCTAGGGGAAAATGAACGCATACTCTTTGCCTGCGTCATCCAAGACAAGAACCCAGTTAAAGCTTTGGGGAGGCCTTCGTTAGAAAGTTTCTTCGAATTTAACCGAATTTTCTTGTTTGTTCATCCCCTCCATGGTGTGTAGGAGGTTTGTTTGTAAAAGACAAACTAAGTGCATTTTCCATGACCTACATAGGAAAAGTGGGAGGAAGTGGGCCAATTAATCAGTGTGTGGTTTTCTTTGTGTACTTAATGGAATGATTGAGTGGGGCTAGACTCCACCATACCCGTGTGCGGGTATACGAATAATTGCGCGATTTTGGCGCGATTATCATGTATAGGTTTTGCAATTATCTCATGTATGCTAATGCTGATGGGATCTAAGATTTTTCGACCGGAGAATCCATTAGGAAAGGAATTTAGAGAAGCTTGATTTTCTTCATTCTCGGTCAAAAATCTTTGAATATGTAGCACCTTAAGCCTCTCAACGTCCTCCGACAGTTCTTTCAATGATTTTGGGTACAACTCTTCAAAGAAATGTAGAGTACGAAGTCGTTGACCGATGTGTTCTGATCTATATCACGTGTTGGTTTATGAAAGGACAGGTACCGTACATTCTCAGGCAATCTTTCTTCCCAGCGAGTAATAATCATCGCGATCTCTGCATCATTTGAATGGGAAATAATGAGTTGATGTTGAAGGTTGTGAACGCCACAAGTTTTGACCCTCCCACAACTTGTTTCCGTTCCCAAATTACACAATGTTTTAATAGCTTTTGTAGAGTGTTCCCTAAATTTTCCTAGACTGGATCATGCTTAGTAAACTCTTCTGCCATCCATTCTCGCATCATTGTGGAGCAGCTTATGGGATGATCTAATGGGAAGATGCTCAAGTAAAAAATATAGGCACGGACATCGAGAAGGTGGTCCAAGTGTAGAGTAATCATTTTTCCATTTGGGCCAACTTTGTGCCCTCTGGAAAGTAGTTCTTCCTCAAGCCGGTCAGTCAATTTTTTCCATCGAACAACATTAGAGTCACCAGCAACATCATCAACTTTATTATCTTCCAAATGCCTATACATCGCCAAAATTGTGAGTGGTAATCCTTTGCATCTTCTTAACATACGATCAAAGTCAGGTACATGGATATTCTGGCGAGAATTATTTCGGTGAAGTAGTAAACGAGAATCATTCTTAGAATGGAAAACATGCTCGAAGCCATGGATAACATGAGTTGGACTCTGTAGCTTGGAAATGGAGCGATAGGCTCTTGTCAAGAGTTGTGATGAGCACACTCGGACGAGTTTCATTGAATTTATTCTAAAGGAAAATGAACGCATACTCTTTGCCCGCGTCATCCAAGACGAGAACCCAGTTAAAGCTTTGGGGAGGCCTTTGTTAGAAAGTTTCTTCGAATTTAACCGAATCTTCTTGTTTGTTCACCCCCTCCATGGTCTGTAGGAGGTTTGTTTGTAAAAGACAAACTAAGTGCATTTTTCACATTCTACATAGGAAAAGTGGGACGAAGTGGGCCAATTAATAAGTGTGTGGTTTTCTTTGTGTACTTAACGGAATGATTGAGTGGGGCTAGACTCCACCATACCCGTGTGCGGGTATGCGAAAAATTGCGCGATTTTGGCGCGATTATCATGTATAGGTTTTGCAATTATCTCATGTATGCTAATGCTGATGGGATCTCAGTTTTTTCGACCGTAGAATCCTTTAGGAAAGGAATTTAGAGAAGCTTGATTTTCTTCCTTCTCGGTCAAAAATCTTTGAATATGTAGCACCTTAAGCCTCTCAACGTTCTCCAACAGTTCTTTCAAGGATTTTGGGTACAACTCTCCGAAGAAATGTAAAGTACGAAGTCGTTGACCGATGTGTTCTGATCTATATCACGTATTGGTTTATGAAAGGACAGGTACCGTACATTCTCAAGCAATCCTTCTTCCGGGCGAGTAATAATCATCGCGATCTCTGTATCATTTGAATGGGAAATAATGAGTTGATGTTGAAGGTTGTGAACGCCGCAAGTTTTGACCCTCCCATAACTTGTTTTCGTTCCCAAATTATACAATGTTTTAATAGCTTTTGTAGAGTGTTCCCTGAATTTTCCTAGACTGGATCATGCTTAGTAAACTCTTCTGCCATCCATTCTCGCATCATTGTGGAGCACCTTATGGGATGATCTAATGGGAAGATGCTCAAGTAAAAAATATAGGCACGGACATCGAGAAGGTGGTCCAAGTGTAGAGTAATCATTTTTCCATTTGGGCCAACTTTGTGCCCTCTGGATAGTAGTTCTTCCTCAAGCCGGTCAGTCAATTTTTTCCATCGAACAACATCAGAGTCACCAGCAACATCCTCAACTTTATTATCTTCCAAATGCCTATACATCGCCAAAATTGTGAGTGGTAATCCTTTGCATCTTCTTAACATACGATCAAAGTCAGGTACATGGATATCCTATCGAGAATTATTTCGGTGAAGTAGTAAATGAGAATCATTCTTAGAATGGAAAACATGCTCGAAGCCATGGATAACATGAGTTGGACTCTGTAGCTTGGAAATGGAGCGATAGGCTCTTGTCATGAGTTGTGATGAGCACGCTCGGACGAGTTTCATTGAATTTATTCTAAAGGAAAATGAACGCATAATCTTTGCCTGCGTCATCCAAGACGAGAACCCAGTTAAAGCTTTGGGGAGGCCTTTGTTAGAAAGTTTCTTCGAATTTAACCGAATCTTCTTGTTTGTTCACCCCCTCCATGGTCTGTAGGAGGTTTGTTTGTAAAAGACAAACTAAGTGCATTTTCCACGTTCTACACAGGAAAAGTGGGACGAAGTGGGCCAATTAATAAGTGTGTGGTTTTCTTTGTGTACTTAACGGAATGATTGAGTGGGGCTAGACTCCACCATACCCGTGTGCGGGTATGTGAAAAATTGCGCGATTTTGGCGCGATTATCATGTATAGGTTTTGCAATTATCTCATATATGCTAATGCTGATGGGATCTAAGTTTTTTCGACCGGAGAATCCTTTAGGAAAGGAATTTAGAGAAGCTTGATTTTCTTCCTTCTCGGCAAAAATCTTTGAATATGTAACACCTTAAGCCTCTCAACGTTCTCCAACAGTTCTTTCAAGGATTTTGGGTACAACTCTTCGAAGAAATGTAAAGTACGAAGTCGTTGACCGATGTGTTCTGATCTATATCACGTATTGGTTTATGAAAGGACAGGTACCGTACATTCTCAAGCAATCCTTCTTCCGGGCGAGTAATAATCATCGCGATCTCTGCATCATTTGAATGGGAAATAATGAGTTGATGTTGAAGGTTGTGAACGCCGCAAGTTTTGACCCTCCCATAACTTGTTTCCGTTCCCAAATTATACAATGTTTTAATAGCTTTTGTAGAGTGTTCCCTGAATTTTCCTAGACTGGATCATGCTTAGTAAACTCTTCTGCCATCCATTCTCGCATCATTGTGGAGCACCTTATGGGATGATCTAATGGGAAGATGCTCAAGTAAAAAATATAGGCACGGACATCGAGAAGGTGGTCCAAGCGCAGAGTAATCATTTTTCCATTTGGGCCAACTTTGTGCCCTCTGGATAGTAGTTCTTCCTCAAGCCGGTCAATCAATTTTTTCCATCAAACAACATCAAAGTCACCAGCAACATCGTCAACTTTATTATCTTCCAAATGCCTATACATCGCCAAAATTGTGAGTGGTAATCCTTTGCATCTTCTTAACATATGCTCAAAATCAGGTACACGGATATCCTGGCGAGAATTATTTCGGTGAAGTAGTAAACGAGAATCATTCTCAGAATGGAAAACATGCTCCAAGTCATGGATAACATGACTTGGACTATGTAGCTTGGAAATGGAGCGAGATAGGCTCTTGTCATGAGTTGTGACGAGCACGCTCGGACGAGTTTCATCGAATTTATTCTAAAGGAAAATGAACGCATACTCTTTGCTTGCGTCATCCAAGACGAGAACCTAGTTAAAGCTTTGGGGAGGCCTTCGTTAGAAAGTTTCTTCAAATTTAACCGAATCTTCTTGTTTGTTCACCCCCTCCATGGTCTGTAGGAGGTTTGTTTGTAAAAGACAAACTAAGTGCATTTTCCATGTCCTACATAGGAAAAGTGGGAGGAAGTGGGCCAATTAATAAGTGTGTGGTTTTCTTTGTGTACTTAATGGAATGATTGAGTGGGGCTAGACTCCACCATACCCGTGTGCGGGTATGCGAATAATTGCGTGATTTTGGCGCGATTACGATGTAGAGGTTTTGCAATTATCTCAAGTATGCTAATGCTGATGGGATCTAAGATTTTTCGACCGGAGAATCCTTCATGAAAGGAATTTAGAGAAGCTTGATTTTCTTCCTTCTCGATCAAAAATCTTTGAATATGTAGCACCTTAAGCCTCTCAACGTTCTCTGACAGTTCTTTCAAGGATTTTGGGAACAATTCTTCGAAGAAATGTAGAATATGAAGTCTTTGACCGATGTGTTCTGATCTATATCACCTATTGGTTTATGAAAGGACAGGTACCGTACATTCTCAGGCAATCCTTCTTCCGGGCGAGTAATAATCATGGCGATCTCTGCATCATTTGAATGGGAAATAATGAGTTGATGTTAAAGGTTGTGAATGCCGCAGGTTTTGACCCTCCCATAACTTGTTTCCGTTCCCAAATTATACAATGTTTTAATAGCTTTTGTAGAGTGTTCCCTGAATTTTCCTAGACTGAATTATGGTTAGTAACTCTTCTGCCATCCATTCTCGCATCATTGTAGAGCACCTTATGGGATGATCTAATGGGAAGATGCTCAAGTAAAAAATATAGGCACGAACATCGAGAAGGTGGTCCAAGCGCAGAGTAATCATTTTTCCATTTGGGCCAACTTTGTGCCCTCTGGATAGTAGTTCTTCCTCAAGCCGGTCAATCAATTTTTTCCATCAAACAACATCAGAGTCACCAGCAACATCATCAACTTTATTATCTTCCAAATGCCTATACATCGCCAAAATTGTGAGTGGTAATTCTTTGCATCTTCTTAACATATGCTCAAAATCAGGTACACGGATATCCTGGCGAGAATTATTTCGGTGAAGTAGTAAACGAGAATCATTCTTAGAATGGAAAACATGCTCGAAGTCATGGATAACATGACTTGTACTCTGTAGCTTGGAAATGGAGCGAGATAGGCTCTTGTCATGAGTTGTGACGAGCACGCTCGGACGAGTTTCATTGAATTTATTCTAAAGGAAAATGAACGCATACTCTTTGCTTGCTTCATCCAAGACGAGAACCCAGTTAAAGCTTTGGGTAGGCCTTCGTTAGAAAGTTTCTTCGAATTTAACCGAATCTTCTTGTTTGTTCACCCCCTCCATGTTCTGTAGGAGGTTTGTTTGTAAAAGACAAACTAATTGCATTTTCCATGTCCTACATAGGAAAAGTGGGAGGAAGTGGGCCAATTAATAAGTATGTGGTTTTCTTTGTGTACTTAATGGAATGATTGAGTGGGGCTAGACTCCACCATACCCGTGTGCGGGTACGCGAATAATTGCGCGATTTTGGTGCGATTATGATGCATAGGTTTTGCAATTATCTCATGTATGCTAATGCTGATGGGATCTAAGTTTTTTCGACCGGAGAATCCTTCAGGAAAGGAATTTAGAGAAGCTTGATTTTCTTCCTTCTCGATGAAAAATCTTTGAATATGTAGCACCTTAAGCCTCTCAACGTTCTCCGACAGTTCTTTCAAGGGTTTTGGGTACAACTCTTCGAAGAAATGTAGAGTACGAAGTCGTTGACCGATGTGTTCTGATCTATATCACGTATTGGTTTATGAAAGGACAGGTACCGTACATTCTCAAGCAATCCTTCTTCCGGGCGAGTAATAATCATCGCGATCTCTGCATCATTTGAATGAGAAATAAAGGATGTTGAAGGTTGCGAACGCCGCAAGTTTTGAGCCTCCCATAACTTGTTTCCGTTCGCAAACTATACAATGTTTTAATAGCTTTTGTAGAGTGTTCCCTGAATTTTCCTAGACTGGATCATGCTTAGTAAACTCTTCTGCCATCCATTCTTGCATCATTGTGGAGCACCTTATGGGACGATCTAATGGGAAGATGCTCAAGGAAAAAATATAGGCACGGACATCGAGAAGGTGGTCCAAGCGCAGAGTAATCATTTTTCCATTTGGGCCAACTTTGTGCCCTCTGGATAGTAGTTCTTCCTCAAGCCGGTCAATCAATTTTTTCCATCAAACAACATCAGAGTCACCAGCAACATCGTGAACTTTATTATCTTCCAAATGCCTATACATCGCCAAAATTGTGAGTGGTAATCCTTTGGATCTTCTTAACATATGCTCAAAATCAGGTACATGGATATCCTGGCGAGAATTATTTCGGTGAAGTAGTAAACGAGAATCATTCTCAGAATGGAAAACATGCTCAAAGTCATGGATAACATGACTTGGACTCTGTAGCTTGGAAATGGAGCGAGATAGGCTCTTGTCATGAGTTGTGACGAGCACGCTCGGATGAGTTTCATTGAATTTATTCAAAAGGAAAATGAACGCATACTCTTTGCTTGCGTCATCCAAGACGAGAACCCAGTTAAAGCTTTGGGGAGGCTTTCGTTAGAAAGTTTCTTCGAATTTAACCGAATCTTCTTGTTTGTTCACCCCCTCCATGGTCTGTAGGAGGTTTGTTTGTAAAAGACAAACTAAGTGCATTTTCCATGTCCTACATAGGAAAAGTGGGTGGAAGTGGGCCAATTAATAAGTGTGTGGTTTTCCTTTTGTACTTAATGGAATGATTGAGTGGGGCTAGACTCCACCATACCCGTGTGCGGGTATGCGAATAATTGCCTGATTTTGGCACGATTACGATGTATAGGTTTTGCAATTATCTCAAGTATGCTAATGCTGATGGGATCTAAGATTTTTCGACCGGAGAATCCTTCAGGAAAGGAATTTAGAGAAGCTTGATTTTCTTCCTTCTCGATCAAAAATCTTTGAATATGTAGCACCTTAAGCCTCTCAACGTTCTCTGATAGTTTTTTCAAGGATTTTGGGTACAATTCTTCGAAGAAATGTAGAGTGCGAAGTCTTTGACCGATGTGTTCTGATCTATATCACATATTGGTTTATGAAAGGACAGGTACCATACATTCTCAGGCAATCCTTCTTCCGAGCGAGTAATAATCATCGCGATCTCTGCATCATTTGAATGGGAAATAATGAGTTGATGTTGAAGGTTGTGAATGCCGCAGGTTTTGACCCTCCCATAACTTGTTTCCATTCCCAAATTATACAATGTTTTAATAGCATTTGTAGAGTTTTCCCTGAATTTTCCTAGACTGGATCATGCTTAGTAAACTCTTCTGCCATCCATTCTCGCATCATTGTAAAGCACCTTATGGGATGATCTAATGGGAAGATGCTCAAGTAAAAAATATAGGCACAGACATCGAGAAGGTGGTCCAAGCGTAGAGTAATCATTTTTCCATTTGGGCCAACTTTGTGCCCTCTAGATAGTAGTTCTTCCTCAAGCCGGTCAATCAATTTTTTCCATCAAACAACATCAGAGTCACTAGCAACATCATCAACTTTATTATCTTCCAAATGCCTATACATCGCCATAATTGTGAGTGGTAATCCTTGTCATCTTGTTAACATACGCTCAAAATTAGGTACATGGATATCCTGGCGAGAATTATTTCGGTGAAGTAGTAAACGCGAATCATTCTCAAAATGGAAAACATGCTCGAAGTCATGGATAACATGAGTTGGACTCTGTAGCTTGGAAATGGAGCGAGATAGGCTCTTGTCATGTGTTGTGATGAGCACGCTTGAACGAGTTTCGTTGAATTTATTCTAGAGGAAAATGAACACATACTCTTTGCCTGCATCATCAAAGATGAGAACCCAGTCAAAGCTTTGGGGAGTTCTTCATCGGAAAGCTTCTTCGAATTTAACCGAATCTTCTTGTTTGTTCACCCCCTCCATGGTCTGTTGGAGGTTTGTTTGTAAAAGAAAAATTAAGTGCATTTTCCATGTCCTACATAGGAAAAGTGGGAGGAAGTGGACCAATTAATAAGTGTGCAGTTTTCTTTGTGTACTTGAAGGAATGATTGAGTGGGGCTAGACTCCACCATACCTGTCTGCGGGTGCGCGAATAATTGCGTGATTTTGGCGCGATTATCTTTTATAGGTTTTGCAATGATCTCAAGTATGCTAATGCTGATGGGACCTAAGATTTTTCGATTGGAGAATCCTTCAAGAATGGAATTTAGAGAAGCTTGATTTTCTTCCTTCTCGGTCAAAAATCTTTGAATATGTAGCACCTTAAGCCTCTCAACGTGCTCCAACAGTTCTTTCAAGGATTTTGGATACAACTCTTTGAAGAAATGTAGAGTACGAAGTCGTTGACTGATGTGTTCTGATCTATTTCACGTATTGGTTTATGAAAGGACAGTTGCCGTACATTCTGAGGCAATCCTTCTTCCGGGCGGGTAATAATCGTCGCGATTTTTGCATCATTTGAATGGGAAATAATGAGTTGATGTTGAAGGTTGTGAACGCCACAGGTGTTGACCCTCCCATAACTTGTTTCCGTTCCCAAATTATATAATGTTTTAATAGCTTTTATAGAGTGTTCCCTGAATTTTCCTAGACTGGATCATGCTTGATATTGGCTAGTGAATCCACCTGGGGGGGTGAATAGGTTATTGCGGAATTCTTTTGTAATCTTTTGATTAAAAAGTACTTTAATATATGAATATATCAACCATATGTAGATCATGCATTCACAAAGTAAATAGAGTAGGGTAAAAGAGAATTGACACAAAGATTATAGTGGTTCGGCTTATTCCAAGCCTACGTTCACTCTCCACACTGGCAGCCAACTGGCTGTAGTCACTATGTGGCAAATGAGAGCTGTTTACAAATCACAAACTAGACTTCTTCAATAGACAGTCTCTCCTACAGCTTCTTGCTGCTTTTGCACTGTAAGTGACTCTCTCTCTCTTTCTCTCTCTTTGATACACAAATTGAATACGAGAGATTTCAAGTGATTTCAGAGGTTCTAATATTGAGATTTTTCTATCGAGTCTCTCCTTATTTTTGTGCAACACCGATCCACTTTAAATAATCACCGTGCCTCCATACCCGTTGGCACTTTCCAAGAATTCATCTAATCAACCCGTTGGACTGAATTACTTTAAGTGATCTTCACATTGTCGAAAATGTAAGTAGACAATAGCTTGTCAATCCTGTTCGCCCATACAATCAGGATTTTGAGTTCCCAAAATTAGATCCTTCCAAAAATTCGCTTGATCTTCAATCGGATAAAATCCGAAGAATAAATCTTCCGAACTCATGATCACAGCCAGAGATATTCCATGGATAACCTGTTGCCAGCCTGTCAAAATCGCAAAGTGTCTTTAGACTTAGATTTGGGTCTTGAAGGTCTTCAGACGGAAACTGGGTCTTGACAGTCTTCAAACGGAAAAACATCAGACCGAACTTTGGGTCTGACTGTCTTCAGACGGAAAACCATTAGACTTTGAATTCTTCAGACTTAATCGACTGAGTCTTGGATTCTTCAAACTTTGCTAACAAGGCTGTTTTGTCAACTTCAAAACTCCAAGGGATTTTTCTTCAACGATCTCCCCCTTTTTTATGGTGACAAAATCCTCAGCAGATTTGCGAATTTAAAACCTGCAAAGAAAACTCATATATACTTTGAGGATTATTTCTACAAAACAGAATGTTAGTCCAATAACAATTATGCTCGCAAATATAATGAATCCTGCAGTGCAAATACACAAGTCTATAATTCCAAACATCAACTCATCAGGATAAAGTCATAGAGATTCAACAGTCCAAACCAAATCCAAATAAAAAATGAAAACAGTCTAAGCAAATAAAAGTTCATCAAAATGAATCAAAATAAAAGTAAAGCTTCAAATCTGCAAACTCTCTCTCCCTTTTTGTCCCATCAAAGGAGGTAGAGTGATGAAGGAAGGTTTTGAAAATGATTTTAGGGCTCTCCAGGAAGGCGAACAATCTGAAATTTGCTGAGATCCTGTACTGTCTTCTCAAGTTTGGCAAGAGCTTCCTTTACTGAAATCAACTCTACAATTTGCTGATTTGATTCCACTTGAGCTCTCAGAGAGTTGATTTGGTCTTGCATATCGACAGAAGTACTCAGCAGCGCCTTGCTTAAGTCCTTCAGCTCGAAGTCCATTCCAAACACCTGTTTTTTCAGGTCCAACATGACATCCAACAGCTGTGTAAAGGCTGTCGAGTTTGCATTACTTCCACTAGGACCAGCAGATTCAATTCTAGGAGTTTGGAAACTAGAAGCATCCTTCTCAGCCCTTTCTATCTCGATTGGTGAGGATTCTTCATGCTCTGGGAAATGAGATGCATAGATCTCCTCAGGATCAGCACCTGACCTACTCACATCACTAAAATGTAAAGGTGAAATAGTTCCTTGCTTTGCAACAACTCCTCCTATGTTGATACCAGTGGGTGGAGTAGAATATTCCTCGCCTACATCTATATCAGCATGGTGATGTTTCTTGGCCTCTTCCCCAGATTGAGCAATTGAAGGCTCAAATCTTGCAACCATATCCTCCTGCATTCTGCTTTCCTCTTCATCCTTTTTCCTTCTTTCTTCTTCTTCTCTTCTCGTTTCTTCCTCTTCTTCTTTCCTTCTTCTTTCTTCTTCTTCAGCTTTCCTCTGTCTCTCCTCTTCTTCTCTCTGTTCTTCTTCCCTTTTTCTTCTTTCTTCTTCTCTTCTTTTCCTATTCTCTTCTCTCTTTTTGTTTTCTTCATCTCTCTTCTTTCTTTCTTCTTCTCTCTTCCTCTGCTTTTCTTCTTCTAACCTCTATTTTTCAGCTACATTCTCCTCTGCTTCTTTTCTTGCCCTCTCTTCAGCCTCTGTTCTCAAACTGACAAGGCTTCTCAACTTGGAGAGAGTGGACAAAGTCATGGCATCTTCCTCATCCTCCTCATCTCGTAGGATGATTTTCCGTCGCTTTTTCTCAGCCATGGGCTCTTTGCCCTTTCTCTTTGAAGAAGCAGTGGAGATCTCCTTTGAAGGTGTTTCTCTCCTCAACCTTTCCAGTGCAACATTCAACTGTGGAAACTTCATCTTCATCACCATCTTTTGACCAACAAGCATCAGACTTAATTGGTTCAGGCATAGAGGTGCAGGAATCTGAATATCGAAATGCCTGAATAGCTTGGTGATGATTGATGAATAAGGCAATTGACCCTTATCCTTAACCACAGTTCTGTACATATGGAAAAGAATAACATGTGGGAGAGAAAAGGGTTTACCTTGGTTGATGGCAAACATCAGTTTGGTTTCGGTCTTGGAGACATCGGTCTTCGAGGTTGTCTTGGGCCGAATACAGTTGATGACGATTTTGTGCAGCAATACATTTGTGGCATTCATCCTAGTATAGGATATTTTGCCCTCCACAGTTCTGTCACGCACAATATCCAGAGTTACATAGGCTGTGGATACCTTTATTGGTCGGAAACTCCTTCTCTCCACCCCAATAATATCAGCCAGCAAATCAACATCAACTATATAATCCTTATCCATGAAAGAAAAGGACAACCAATTCGCATCCAAAAACGATAGATTTGAGTAAAAATAAGCCATAAGTTCAAAATGGGCAATGGTCGTATCCATGTAGAATCTTTCCAATTGTAGCTTAGCAAACTTCTCTCTAAGATTAATCTTCAATGAATCAAGGAAGTCAAAATCCACACTTCTTGGATTAACCACACCCCTCTTCAATAGCTTCGTGTATACTCGCTCATGCTCTTTAGACCGAAACAAACTTCCCGAAGGACAAACAGAGTTAGCAGCCACACCATATCGCGGCTGAAAGTGAGAGAAAAGTCTATCATCATCGTCTAGGGTCTCGATTGGAGTATTATCAAGTGGATTACTCGTAATGTTTTTGAGTGCCCTTTGAGCAGTACCTTCTTTAACGACTTTCAACTTCTCCATCTCCATCAAGAACAAATACTCGCTTTTAAAACCTCTTTCTTTCAAATAATTCTCAATCGTCTTAAGGCTTACTCCTGCATCTTTAAGCCTTTTGTAAATATCAAAAGCATTATGTGGTTTAAGGGTTCTTACCGGTTCCGCTTCAGTGACCCCTTCCTCAAAACGCTAACTTTCTGCTTCCCTTTGAGGAGACTCTTCTCCTGTGAGGTCCACCCTTGTAGGACCCTCTAGTTGTCTCTGTGGTCCCCTACTTGCAATTCTGGAAGACTTCCGAGACGACATTCTTGGAAAGCAAGCGAAAGTTCAACTTGTTCGCTAAAAAGATGGGATTCTTATCGAAAAAGATGATGAAACAGGAACGGCAAATGGTGCTTTTAGAGTTTCGAAAGCGAAAGAGTGTGAGGATGAATTTCAAAGTAGTAGAGAATGAAAGTGACGATTGAAGAGTATAAATAGTAGGAGAAAATAAGACCGGGATACTGAATCGTCTTCAAAAAATAAAGACAAAAACTGCCAAAAATAAACCGTAATTTCGAAAAAGAAAACTGCCTTTTTGAAAATATAAACTGCCATAATTGTATGTTAGAAATTGAGTAAAAGGAGATTTTGAATATTTGAAAATCAATTAAAATAATACAGAGAATACGAAAAAGAATAAAATTACGTAAAACGACTAAAAGACAGAGTCTTAGAGAGTATTCAGACTTTACCTCAGAGTTTGAACTCTTTTCAGACTTTACCTTTGAGTCTGAGCGTCGTCAGACTTTCCGTTGAGTCTGAACACCTCCAGACCTTGCGTTGAGTCTAAAATGCCTTCAGACTTTGCGTTGAGTCTGAAACGCTTTTAAACCTTGCGTTGAGTCTGAACTTTTTAAAATTCTAGATTTGCATCTGAACATCTTCAAATTTTGTGATACTCAGTCTTGAGCGAATTGATTCAAAGTGAGCCTTTTCTAGGGGCTTTGTGAATATATCTGCTAATTGATTCTTTGAATCAACATGCTGAATCACAACTTCACCATTTTGAACATGATCTCGAATGAAATGATGCTTGATTTCAATATGTTTCGCTCTTGAATGAAGTATTGGATTCTTTGTGAGGTTGATTGCGCTCGTGTTGTCACATTTGATTTCTGTACTTGTTTCCTCGACTCCAAAATCTCTCAATTGTTGTTGCATCCATAGAATTTGAGAGCAGCAACTTCCAAGAGCTATGTACTCTGCTTCAACAGTTGAAAGAGCTACGGTACCCTGTTTTCTTGAGAACCAAGATACCAACTTGTTTCCCAATAGTTGACAAGTACCTGTAGTGTTTTTTCTATCCACTCTACAGCCAGCAAGGTCAGCATCATAATATCCAAGGAGAGTAAAATCTCCTTGTTTGGAATACCACAGACCTAGCTTAGATGTAGTTGCAACATATTTAATAATGCTCTTCACAGCAGTCATATGAGATTCTTTAGGGTCAGATTGAAATCTAGCACAAGTGCAAACACTAAATAAAATATCAGGTCTAGATGTTGTAAGGTAAAGAAGTGACCCGTTTATACTTCTGTATAGCTTTTGGTCTACGCTCTTTCCTTCTTCATCTTTATCCAGCTTTAATGAGCTTGACATAGGAGTTTATGTTTTCTTGCAATTCTCCATTCCAAACCTCTTGATAAGGTCTTTTGCATACTTCTCTTGGTGGATAAAAGTTCCTTCACTTGATTGATTGACTTGAAGTCCCAAAAAGAAGTTCAATTTACCCATCATGCTCATTTCAAATTCATTCTGCATACACTTTGAAAAATTCTTGCAAAGTTTTTCATTAGAAGAACCAAATTTTATATCATCAATATAAATTTGAACAAGTATGAAATCCTTGCCTTCTCTTTTTATAAATAAAGTAGTATCAACTTTACCTTTAGAGAAACCATTTTGAATTAAGAAATTACTTAACCTTTCATACGATGCTCGAGGTGCTTGTTTTAAGCCATATAAAGCTTTTTTCAATTTGAAAACAAGATTTGGTCTTCTAGGATCTTCAAATACTGGTGGTTGTTCCACATAGACTTCTTATTGGATAATTCCATTTAGGAATGCACTTTTCACGTCCATTTGGAATAACCTGAAATTTTTAAAGCAAGCAAAAGCAAGAAGTAATCTTATAGCTTCTAATCTTGCCACCGGAGCATAGGTTTCATCATAGTCGATGCCTTCTTCTTGTGTGTAACCTTTTGCCACAAGTCTTGCTTTGTTCCTTACTACTTTTCCTTGTTGATCAAGCTTGTTCCTGAAAACCCACTTGGTACCAATAATTGATTTACCTTTTGGTTTAGGAACTAGCTCCCAAACATTGTTGATTTTGAATTGATTCAATTCCTCTTGCATTGCTTCAATCTAGCTTTCATCTTTCAATGCATCTTCTATCTTTTTAGGTTCAGTCTCAGAAATGAGTGCAAGAGCACTAGATTCTTCACGCCTTTTAGATCTTGTACGAACTCCTTCATCAATATTGCCAATGATGAGATCTGCAGGGTGACTAGATTTGTGCTTCCAATTTGTAGTTGGTTTGACATTTTGATGAAGCTCTTCTTCAGTTGGAACAACTGAATTAGTTTGTGGCTGAGCGTCTGAGATTTGATTTTCTTCAAGGGAATTCGTAGACACTTGGCCAGACTCATAATCTTGAGGTTGAGTCTGATTCTGAACTAAGTCTTCAAATTTCACATTCATGGATTCTTCCACAGTCTGAGTCCGTTTGTTGAATACTCTAAAGGCTTTGCTTGTCATAGAGTAGCCAAGAAAAATTCCTTCATCTGATTTTTCTTCAAACTTACCAATTCGATCACTAGAATTCTTTAGGATAAAACATTTACAACCAAATACATGAAAATAAGAAACAATAGACTTCTTACCTTTGAGCAGTTCATAGGGTGTCTTCTCTAACATAGGTCTTAGATAAATTCTATTTATGATATAACAAGCAGTTGAAGTAGCTTCAGCCCAAAAATGAGGAGAAATATTACTTTCAATCAAAAGAGTTCTTGCCATTTCTTGCAAAGAACGATTTTTCCTTTCTACAACTCCATTTTGTTGTGGAGTGTATAGGAATGAAAAATTATGTTGAATACCATAGTCATCACAATATTTAGCAAAATCATGATTTTCAAATTCACCACCATGGTCAGTTCAAATACTTGAAGTTGCATATCCTTTCTCAATTTGGATTTTCTTTGCAAATTTAGTAAAATAAGTTATTGCTTCAGACTTATTTGCAAGAAAGAATACCCAAGTAAAACGAGAATAATCATCAACTATAACCAAACAATATCTTTTACCTCCAATACTTTGAGTTCTTGTTGGTCCGAACAAATCCATGTGTAATAGCTGCAAAACACGATTAGTGGATATCTGATTTATAGATTTATATGAATTTCTAACCTGTTTTCCAAGTACACAAGGAGTGCATAGTTCATGCTTTTGATACTTGAGGTTAGGAAGTCCCCGAACAAGGTTTTTGGAAGAAACTTTTGTAATTTGCTTCAAATTGACATGTCCAAGCTTCCTGTGCCAAAGAATGACTTCATCTTGAATTGATATCAAGCATTGAGGACTATCTAACTTTACATCCAGCAAGTAGATGTTTCCATGTCTTCGTCCAATAAAGGATTGTGAGAGATCTTTGCTTGTTCCAGAACATGTGTCTTCTTGAAAGTTGATCTTATATCCAGTGTCGCATAGTTGACTAATACTCAATAGATTGTAGTTCAATCCTTCAACAAGAGAAACGTTGTTGATTGTGAGGTTTCCTATCTTCACGGTTCCTTGACCAACAATTTTTCCTTTATTGTTGCCATCGAAAGAAACATTTCCTCCTTTTACATGAGAGAGTTTTATGAAACAATTTGAGTCTCCCGTCATGTGTCTTGAACAGCCACTATCCAAATACCACTTGATTTTCTTCTTGATAGTGACCTACATTTAAATAAAAGACTCAAGTCTTCTTTGGTACCCAAACTTTCTTGGGTCCATCATTGTTAGTAGCATAAACAGTCTTTGTCCAGCTCTTCTTAACAGGTCTCTAGACTTTGGGACACTTCTTCTCAAAATGTTCTACACTTTTACATTTTGAACATGTAAGAGCATTTCTACCAACAGGCTTTACAAAAACTTTTTGGAAATGATTCTTATAAAATGATTTTGTTGGCCTATTCTTGATTCTTTCCTTTACCTTTGGAAAATCAATTAAAGGTACGGTTTCTTGTGTCATTCCTAGACCCAATTTATTAAAATAAGGTCTTTGTATGGAAAGAATTTTATCCAATTTTTCAGAACCCATTGAAAATTTCTTTGTAACTTTCAACAAATCTTCTTTCAAGCAAGCATTTTCTTTTGAAAGTTGATTCTCATTTTCTTTTCAAACAGCGAGAGATTTGTCTAGACTTTCAACGTTTTCAATTAAAATCTTTTCTTGTTGTTTCTATTTGAAATTTTCCCTTTTTAGTTCAGAAATCCTTTTGAGAGAGCCTTTAAGACTAAGACAAAGTTCATCAATGTATTTTGATACCTTGGTAGGAATTTTTAAATTTCTAACCTTGATGCCACTGTTTGAGTCTGAGTCTGAGTTTGAGTCTAAGTCTGAGTCTGAGTCTAAGTCTGAGTCTGAGTTCGCCATAAGACAGATATTTGCATACTCTTCATCACTCTCCTCACATTCAGTGTCACTCCATGTTTCAGCTTTGAGTGCTTTCTTGAACCCTTCAGGTTTTCCTTTATTTTTCTTCAATAAGGGACAGTTGAGTCTGATGTGTCCCTTTTTCTTGCATTCAAAGCAAACAACCTCCTTGTTGGTATCTTCTTCTTCATTTGATTTCTTTTGAAATTTCTTATTGTTTTGCCTCTTTCCATTGAACCTTCTGCCTTTTCTATTTAGCCTTTTGAATTTTCTAATCAGAAGTGCCAACTCCTCATCATCCAGGTCTTCTTCTGAATCTGTAGCATCAGAATCATCATTAGATTTTAAAGCAATTGACTTCTTACCTTTGGTGTCAAATTCCTCATTGAATTGCTCGACTTCATATGATTGAAGTGTGCCGACCAACTCATCTACCGAAAGAGGCATGATCCTTTGTGTTTCTCTTATAGATGTCTTCACATGATTCCACTCCTTAGATAGTCCTCTCAACAGTTTATTGACCTTCATGGGTCCTGAGATTGGCTGTCCTTGGTAAGCCAAGCCATTTACAATTTCTGTAAATCGACTAAACATATCCGTGATGGATTCTCTTGGCTTCATTTTGAAGGCTTCATATTGTCCAAGAAGGATATTGATCTTGGTTTCTTTGACTCGATCTGTTCCTTCATAGGTGACATGCAATCTATCCCAAACTTCTTTGGCTGTTTCACAAGATGAAATTCTATTGTATTCAGTAGGAGATAATGCACAATATAGAGAATAGATAGCCTTAGCATCAAGAGCTTGTCTACTTGAAATATCAGTGTGCGACGCTTCCACTCCATCAGGTAATTCTTTCCCTGTGATTGATGCGGCTTTAGGAGCAATTCCATTATCCACAACATCCCATTCCATAGGATCTTTGGATCTTAGGAATGCCTTCATTTTGTTTTTCCATACATTGTACTCCTTTCCATCGAAGTAGGGAGGTCTTGTATTGCTTTGCCCTTCAATTAAACCTGGAGCCAAAATACTAGCCATAGATTTTTTGCTTTAGAAATAATAAACACTTCCAATAAATAAGCAACCAAGCTTTGATACCAATTGATATTGGCTAGTGAATCCACCTAGAGGGGGGGTGAATAGGTTATTGCGGAATTCTTTTGTAATCTTTTGATTAAAAAGTACTTTAATGTACGAATGTATCAACCATATATAGATCATGCATTCACAAAGTAAATAGAGTAGGGTAAAAGAGAATTGACACAAAGATTATAGTGGTTCGGCTTATTCCAAGCCTACGTCCACTCTCCACGCTGGCAGCCAACTAGCTGTAGTCACTATATAGCAAATGAGAGCTGTTTACAAATCACAAACTAGACTTCTTCAATAGACAGTCTCTCCTATAGCTTTTCGCTGTTTTCGCACTGTAAGTGACTCTCTCTCTCTCTCTCTTTGATACACAAATTGAATACGAGAGATTTCAAGTGATTTCAGAGATTCTAATATCGAGATTTTTCTATCAAGTCTCTCCTTATTTTCGAGCAACACCGATCCACCTTAAATAATCACCGTGCCTCCATACCCGTTGGCACTTTCCAAGAATTCATCCAATCAACCCGTTGGACTAAATCAATTTAAGTGATCTTCACGTTGTCGAAAATGTAAGTAGACAATAGCTTGTCAATCCTATTCGCCTATACAATCAGGATCTTGAGTTCCCAAAATTAGATCCTTCCAAAAATTCGCTTGATCTTCAATCGGATAAAATCCGAAGAATAAATCTTCCGAGCTCATGATCATAGTCAAAGATATTCCATGGATAAGATAGGAAATATAATATCCAAATCTTACTTTCCTTAACCATAAGAATAACTTGTTGCCAGCCTGTCAAAATCGCAAAGTGTCTACAGACTTAGATTTGGGTCTTGAAGGTCTTCAGATGGAAACTGGGTCTTGACAGTCTTCAAATGGAAAAACTTCAGACCGAACTTCGGGTCTGACTATCTTCAGACGAAAAACCATTAGACTTTGAATTCTTCAGACTTAACCGACTGAGTCTTGGATTCTTCAGACTTTGCTAACGAGGCTGTTTTGTCAACTTCAAAACTCCAAGGGATTTTTCTTCATCAATGCTTAGTAAACTCTTCTGCCATCCATTCTCGCATCATTCTTCGAATTTAAGCAAATCTTCTTGTTTGTTCACCCCCTCCATGGTCTGTTGGAGGTTTGTTTGTAAAAGACAAACTAAGTGCATTTTCCATGTCCTACATAGGAAAAGTGGGAGGAAGTGGGCCAATTAATAAGTGTGTGGTTTTCTTTCTGTACTTAAAGGAATGATTTAGTGGGGCTAGACTCCACCATACCCGTGTGCGGGTGCGCGAATAATTGCGCGATTTTGGCATGATTATCATGTATAGGTTTTGCAATGATCTCAGGTATGCTAATGCTGATGGGACCTAAGATTTTTTGATCGAAGAATCCTTCAGGAAAGGAATTCAGAGAAGCTTGATTTTCTTCATTCTCGGTCAAAAACCTTTGAATATGTAGCACCTTAAGCCTCTCAACGTTCTCCGACAGTTCTTTCATGTATTGGTTTATGAAAGGACAGGTACTGTACATTCTCAGGCAATCCTTCTTCCGGGCGGGTAATAATCATCGCGATCTCTGCATCATTTGAATGGGAAATAATGAGTTGATGTTGAAGGTTGTGAACGCCGCAGGTTTTGACCCTCCCATAACTTGTTTGCGTTCCCAAATTATATAATGTTTTAATAGCTTTTGTAGAGTGTTCCTAAATTTTCCTAGACTGGATCATGCTTAGTAAACTCTTCTGCCATCCATTCTCGCATCATTGTGGAGCACCTTATGCGATGATCTAATGGGAAGATGCCGATGTTAAAAATATAGGCACAAACATCGAGAAGGTGGTCCAAGCGTAGAGTAATCATTTTTCCATTTGGGCCAACTTTGTGCCCTCTAGATAGTGGTTCTTCCTCAAGCCGGTCAGTCAATTTTTTCCATCGAACAACATCAAAGTCACCAGCAACATCATCAACTTTATTATCTTCCAAATGCCTAGACGTCGCCAAAATTGTGAGTGGTAATCCTTGGCATTTTCTTAACATACGCTCAAAATCAGGTACACGGATATCTTGGCGATAATTATTTCGGTGAAGTAGTAAACGATGTTGAAGAAAAATCCTTTGGAGTTTTGAAGTTGACAAAATAGCCTCTACAGTACGGTCTGAAGCTTCCAAGACTCAGTCAGTTAAGTCTGAAGATTTCAAAGTCTAAAGGTTTTCCATCTGAAGACAGTCAGTCCCAAAAGTTTGGTCTGAAGTTTTTCCATCTGAAGACAGTGAAGACTCAGTTTCAGTCTGAAGACCTTCAAGACCCAAATCTAAGTCTGAAGACAGTTCGCGATTTTAACAGGCTGGTCACAAGTTATTTTTATGGTTAAGGAAAGTAAGATATTGGATTCTATATTTCCTAATCTTAACCATGGAATATCTCTTGCTGTGATCGTGAGCTTGGAAGATTTATTCTTCGGATTTTATCTGTTAGAGATCAAGATTATTTTTGGAAGAATCTAATTTTAGGAACTCAAGATCCTGATTGTATGGGCGAACAGGATTGACGAGCTGCTATCTACTTACGTTTTCAGTGACAAGGAGATCACTTAAATTGATTCAGTCCAACGGGTTGATTGGATGAATTTTTGGTAAGTGCCAACGGGTATGGAGGCACGGAGGCTATTTAAGGTGGATCGATGTTGCTTGGAAACAAGGAGAGACTTGGTAGAAAAATCTTGATGTTAGAATCTCCAAAATCACTTGATCTCTAAAATCTTTCATTTCATATTGTGTATCAAAGAGAGTTTTGTATAGTGCGAAAATAGCAGCAAGCTGTAGGAGAGACTGTCTATTGAAGAAGTCTAGTTCGTGAATTGTAACAGCTCTAAATTGCCACGTAGTGATTACAGCCAGTTGGCTGCCAGCGTGGAGAGTGGACGTAGGCTTGGAATAAGCCGAACCACTATAATTCTTGTGTCAATTCTCCTTTACCCTACTCTATTTACTTTATGAATACGTGCTTTATTTGTTATTGATATATCTTTGATATTAACGTATTCTACTACAAAAGATTCCGAAAGAATTCCGCAATAACCTATTCACCCCCCTCTAGGTTGATTCACTAGCCTATTTCAAACGAGAATCATTCTCAGAATGGAAAACATGCTCGAAGTCATGGATAACATGAGTTGGACTCTGTAGCTTGGAAACGGAGTGAGATAGGCTCTTGTCATGAGTTGTGATGAGCACGCTCGGATGAGTTTCATTGAATTTATTCTAGAGGAAAATGAACGCATACTCTTTGCCTGCGTCATCCAAGACGAGAACCCAGTTAAAGCTTTGGGGAGGCCTTCATTGGAAAGTTTCTTTGAATTTAACCAAATCTTCTTCTTTGTTCACCCCCTCCTTGGTCTGTGGGAGGTTTGTTTGTAAAAGACAAATTAAGTGCATTTTCCATGTCCTACATAGAAAAAGTGGGAGGAAGTGGGCCAATTAATAAGTGTGCGGTTTTCTTTGTGTACTTAAAGGAATGATTGAGTGGGGCTAGACCCCACCATACCCATGTGTGGGTGCGCGAATAATTGCGCGATTTTTGCGCGATTATCATGTATAGGTTTTGCAATGATCTCGGGTATGCTAATTGTAACACCCCTATATCCCCTTGAGGTCGCTACAGTCATCCCATAGATCCTATGAATTCAACTTTGAGCTGTAAACCCTTAGGCTCTTTTTTTTTTTTTTTTTTTTTTTTATACAAACGGTCCCAGCGCGTTTAACATTGCGGAAGCGAAATCATTTCCCTTCAAATCTCCCTACCGACAACTAGAGAAGGGCAATGCACACACTAATGATCAAAGGATAATAAAACCGGACCTCTTTTATTTATATAACTAAAAGATGGATTTTATCGGGGTAGGTACATTAGAGAGCCAACTCATGCAGATATGGCTTAAACATCAAAAGAAAAGTAAACTCAACTACCCCTCCCAAAAACCCTCAAAAACTGGCCAAATCCATCTCTAGGTCTTGGTCTATCAAAAAAATGTCAGTCCTCTGCTCCCAGCTCCTCTCTCGACCTACCTCCTACTCCCTGGTCCGCCAGACGGTGGTGGTGGCAGCATACCTCTCATGACACCATCTCGCTGCACAAAGACCGATACAAACTCCTGAAAAACAGGGCCGTCTTCAAGCCCTACCTCAAACCGTACCAGCACACGAACACGGAAGAAGATCAACCCCGCAACGATCGGGCTGTCTATCTGAGTGATCCCTACCTCCACATCGGAAGGGATCCCATAGAAGGTACCCGGAGAAACTGGAGCAAGCGGCATGTCTAGTCTGAAAGTGTTTTCCCCAAAAAGGGGTGAGTATATCGACTCAGCAAAGATATAATCTCTATGACTACTCATACAACACACAAACAGTCAGACAAATCACATCATCACATAGCAATAACAGACATCACATAACATCAGACAACATCGATAGATATAGCCATGCATATGATGACCATTCAGCCACAGATACTCATGCTCATACCTCATATATGCATCCTCAGCACTCAGGCATAGATCTCATCATATGCACATACATATATCATCCAATGCCATGCATATATTACACCATGTACACATATACCATGCAAAACCATGTGCACATCCATGTATCATCCAATGCCATGCATATATTCCATCATGTACACATATACCATGCAAAATCATGTGCACATCCTATTTTCAATTTTCACAGTATTAGTGAGCTTTTAATGCAATCCCAGCACACACCATCCGGGCTTCCGGCCCCCCACATTCTGGGCATCTCGCACCCCAATTGGCATCACGAGGAATCACGGCACACACCATCCGTGCTTCCGGCATTTACACTCTCTGGCCGGGCATCTCACACCCCAACTGGCATCACGAGGAATTCACGGCACACACCATCCGTGCTTCTAGCATCCCCTACACTCCGGGCATCTCAACTCCGAGGCCATCCAGATTTATGCACACAGGGCTACTAGGCATCCGGCATTTTCACTCCCTGGCCGGGCATCCCGAAAACTCTCGGGGCATCATCGGCTCACACCATCCGATGGCCTTCTCACATGCATGATTCATGGCATACAACATAATATTCATCACTCATAACATCATGCAATGCCAACATTCTCATTCATATGGCATGGAATTCACATGAAACACTTCATTCAACCAATTTCCATCCTTTCCTCATAAGTGCACAAAATTTCAGCACACACAATTCCAAAGAAACGTCTCAATTAAATGCCAGATAATTTCCAAAAATTATAAAATTCACCCACATAACAGCCAAGACAAAATGACACATGTTTCATGAAGAAATTATGTTCTGGATGTCATTATATAAAAAGATATTGTCCAGCCATGTCAACGCAGCAAATTCCAAACAAAACAGTTTGTGCAATCACAAAAGAAATCTAAATTGACCATCTAATTGGCCACTAAAAATCCTGAAATTTCACCACATCACCATAGAGACATTAAGGCACAACTTTCATTAAGAAACTATGCTCAAAAGATTCTCACATAAAGAGATATAAATTCAGCAAGACAGATTAGAATTTAAGATTTCCCAGTTTGCACAGCTTTCGAATTTCATGAAATTAATATCCAAACGTCACTCAAAATTTACGAAATTTCAGTATATTATAGCCAAGATCCTACAGAACATTTCTCATGAAGACAAAATCATCAAATTAGTCCTACATAAATTACTATAAAAATCACAAGCTCCTGTCCCAATTTCCGAACCGTACAGGATCAATAGGACTTCCCAGTTTACACTGCTCTCGAATTTTATTTATTTAAATATCCAAATCTCATTCAAAAATTACGAAATTTCAATATGTCATAGTCAAGAGTCTAAAGAACATTTCTCATGAAGACATAATCACCAAATTCGTTTTACATAATTTGCTATAAAAATCACAAGCTTCTGATTCAATTCCCGAAACGCACAGGATCAATTATCAACGAATTCTCCTCAATTGAGCAACTTAACCTCCTTCTTTTTCCCTGATTTTTGGATATGTTATATTTTAGCATGGTTTCTACAACTTTCCTTTAGAAGTCGAAGCAAGACTCTCAAGAAAAAGTCATCTTATAACCCATACCATCTACTGACGTTCCACAGCAACACTCCAGAATTCATGTCCGTAAGAAATCAAGCAATTCCCTAGGTTATACCGGTTATATTTGCTTCAAATTTAAGTATGATGTTCCTTAAGATGTCCTTAACATTTCATATGAAGAGATCGAAGACAAATAACCAACAGAAAATCACATGCATCAACCCACAAGCAACAAAGGTCGACATGCAAGCTGATTTTCATCCGGTTCCTTAAAAAATTCATTTCACCCCTCAAACCTTGATCATTTTACTTCAATTTTGGATATGTTATAGTTCCAGACATTCTCTACAACTTTCATTCAGAACTCAAAGCCAAATTCTAACCCTAAGTTCATCCACAAACTCAAACAAAAATCGGGTACAGACAAGTTTCCTTCGGCCAGAATGACAACCATAGCAAGAACGGCCTCACGACTTCAATTTTCATCCATAAAAGCCAAAATTCGACCATCAATCAGCACAACAACAAGAACACAGAATGCATGAGAAATCAAGAGATCAATCTTGCCTTAGAATTAAGCAGAAAATGCGAAGAAAGCGGTAGAAATCCCTCGGCTCGCTCGCGATCAACGCTCGGTTCCTCCTCCTTCTTCCTTGCATTTTCTTCTTGTGTTTCTCTCTTCTCTCTCTCACTTAGGCGTCGACAACCCCCTCAAATAAACCGGCCTCTCTCTTTTATATGTCCCTCTAATTATTAATTAAGTGAAATGATTAATTTTCATGCATGATGACACATGGCAAAAGCAAATGCCACTTGGATCCTCTCATCTCTCTCTTTCTCGGCCACCATGGCTTGTTCAACAAGCTTGGCCGGCCACTCTCTCCCATGGGCTTGGCCGAAGCCCATTTCATTTCCTAAGGCCCACATTCGGCCCAAACCTTCAAGCCCAAAATTCCTAATTTAAATCCTCTAATTAATTTAATTTTAGTTTAGTATATCATAAGCTTAAATAATCAATAACTTAAGTCAAATCTTGAACTTTAAATTTCAACTTCATACCTTACCTAAATAAATCCCTTTTCCTTCAAGTAAATACCTGACAATCCTTCGGCCACATCACAAGACTATAATGTAAATCAAGGTTAGTGCGATTGCGGCTCAATAATCCTCATGGTCTCACGGTTCATCAAATTATTCTCTAATTCACATCATGGTTCTACATGAACATACAAAACTATAATCCATCAAATGTCCAGCCCTTGGCTCAGTTGTGACTTATGAAATCACTAACTAAAATCCATCAGTGTCTCTATCGATCGGCCACAGTCATCACCTCCTTGAAGATTGTCGAAATTCTTGGATGCCACACTAATGCTGATGGGACCTAAGATTTTTTGATCGGAGAATCCTTTCACGAAAAGAATTCAGAGGAGCTTCATTTTCTTCCTTCTCGGTCAAAAACCTTTGAATATGTAGCACCTTAAGCCTCTCAACGTTCTCCGACAGTTCTTTCAAGGATTTTGGGTACAACTCTTCGAAGAAATCTAGAGTGCGAAGTCGTTGACCGATGTGTTCTGATCTATTTCACGTATTGGTTTATGAAAGGACAGGTACTGTACATTCTCAGGCAATCCTTCTTCCGGGCGGGTAATAATCATCGCGATCTTTGCATCATTTGAATGGGAAATAATGAGTTGATGTTGAAGGTTGTGAACGCCGCAGGTTTTGACCCTCCCATAACTTGTTCCCGTTCCCAAATTATATAATGTTTTAATAGCTTTTGTAGAGTGTTCCTAAATTTTCCTAGACTGGATCATGCTTAGTAAACTCTTCTGCCATCCATTCTCGCATCATTGTGGAGCACCTTGTGGGATGATCTAATGGGAAGATGCTGATGTTAAAAATATAGGCACGAACATCGAGAAGGTGGTCCAAGCGCAGAGTAATCATTTTTCCATTTGGGCCAACTTTGTGTCCTCTGGATAGTAGTTCTTCCTCAAGCCGGTCAGTCAATTTTTTCCATCGAACAACATTAGAGTCACCAGCAACATCATCAACTTTATTATCTTCCAAATGCCTATACGTCGCCAAAATTGTGAGTGGTAATCCTTGGCATCTCTTAACATACGCTCAAAATCAGGTACACGGATATCTTGGCGAGAATTATTTCGGTGAAGTAGTAAACGAGAATCATTCTCAAAATGGAAAACATGCTCGAAGTCATGGATAACATGAGTTGGACTCTGTAGCTTGGAAATGGAGCGAGATAGGCTCTTGTCATGAGTTGTGACGAGCACGCTCGGACGAGTTTCATTGAATTTATTCTAGAGGAAAATGAACGCATACTCTTTGCCCGCATCATCCAAGACGAGAACCTAGTTAAAGCTTTGGGGAGGCCTTCATTGGAAAGCTTCTTCGAGTTTAACCGAATCTTCTTGTTTGTTCACCCCCTCCATAGTCTGTTGGAGGTTTGTTTGTAAAAGACAAACTAAGTGTATTTTCCATGTCCTACATAGGAAAAGTGGAAGGAGGTGGGCCAAATAATAAGTGTGGGGTTTTCTTTGTGTATTTAAAGGAATGATTAGGTAAGGCTAGACCCCACCATACCCGTGTGTGGGTGGGCGAATAATTGCGTGATTTTGGCGCTATTATCATGCATAGGTTTTGCAATGATCTCAAGTATACTAATGCTGATGGGACCTAAGATTTTTCGATCGGAGAATCTTTTCAGCAAAGGAATTCAGAGAAGCTTGATTTTCTTCCTTCTTGGTCAAAAATCTTTGAATATGTAGCACCTTAAGCCTCTCAACGTTCTCCAACAGTTCTTTCAAGGATTTTGGGTACACCTCTTTGAAGAAATGTATGGTGCGAAGTCGTTAACCGATGTGTTCTCATCTATTTCACGTATAGTTTTGTGAAAGGACAAGGACCGTACATTCTCAGGCAATCCTTCTTTCGGGTGGGTAACAATCATTGCGATCTCTGCATCATTTGAATGGGAAATAATGAGTTGATGCTGAAGGTTATGAATGCCGCAGGTTTTGACCCTCCCATAACTTGTTTCTGTTCCCCAAATTACATGATGTTTTAATAACTTTCGTAGAGTTTTCCCTAGATTTTCCCAGACTGGATCATGCTTAGTAAACTCTTCTGCCATCCATTCTCGCATCATTGTGGAGCACCTTATGGGATGATCTAAAGGAAAGATGCTCAAGTGAAAAATATATTTACGAACGTCGAGAAGGTGGTCCATGCGCAGAATAATCGTTTTTCCATTTGGGCCAACTTTGTGCCCTTTGGATAGTAGTTCTTCCTCAAGCCTGTCAGTAAATTTTTTCCATCGAACAACATCAGAGTCACTAGCGACATCATCATCTTTTTATCTTCCAAATGCCTACGCGTCGCTAGAATTGTAAGTGGCAATCCCTGGCATCTTCTGCACATACGCTCAAAATCAAGTTCACGGATATCCTAGCGGGAAATATTTAGGTAAAATAGTAAACGAGAATCATTCTCAAAATGAAAAACATGCTTGAAGTCGTGAATAAGATGGTTTGGACTCTGTAGCCCGGACATGGAGCGAGATAGGCTCTTGTGACGAGTTGTGATGAGCACGCTTGGACAAGTTTCATTTAATTTATTCTAGAGGAAGATGAACACATCCTCTTTGCTTACATCATCCAAGACGAGAACCTAGCTAATGCTTTTAGGCGGCCTTCATTGGAAAGTTTCTTCGAGTTTAACCAAATCTTCTTATTTGTTCACCCCCTCCATGGTCTGTTGGAGGTTTGTTTGTAAAAGACAAACTAAGTGCATTTTCCTTGTCCCACATGGGAAAAGTGGGAGGAAGTGGGCCAGTTAATAATTGTGGAGTTTTTTTTTTTTTTTTTTTGTGTACTTAAAGGAATGATTGGGAGAGGTTAGACCCTACCATACCCGTGTGCGGGTGCGCGAATAATTGCGCGATTATCATGCATAGTTTTTGCAATGATCTCAAGTGTGCTAATGCTGATGGGACCTAAAATTTTTCGACCGGAGAATCCTTTCAGGAAAAGAATTCAAAGACGCTTGATTTTCTTCCTTCTCGGTCAAAAATGTTTGAATATGTAGCACCTTAAGCCTCTCAACCTTCTCCAACAGTTATTTCAAGGAATTTGGGTATACCTCTTCGAAAAATGTAAGGAGCGAAGTTGTTTGACCGATGTGTTTTTATCTATTTCACGTATAGTATTGTGAAAGGACAGGTACTGTACATTCTCAAGCAATCCTTCTTCCGGGCGGGTAACAATCATCGCGATCTCTGTATCTTTTGAATGGGAAAGAATGAGTTGATGCTGAAGGTTGTAAACACCGCAAGTTTTGACCCTCCCATAACTTGTTTCCTTTCCCCAAATTACATAATGTTTTAATGGCTTTTGCAGAGTTTTTCTTGGAACCAAACTGGATCATGCTAAGTAAACTCTTCTGCCATCCATAGTTGCATCTTTGTGGAGCACCTTATGGAACGATCTAACGGGAAGATGCTTAAGTAAAAAATATAAGTATGTACATCGAGAATGTGGTCCATGCGCAGAGTAATCATTTTTTCATTTGGGTCAACTTTGAGCCCTTTGGATAGTAGTTCTTTCTCAAGCCTGTCAGTCAATTTTTTCCATCGAAAAGCATTAGAGTCACTTGCAACATCATCATCTTTATTATCTTCCAAATGCTTACATGTTACCAGAATTGTGAATGGCAATCCTTGGCATCTTCTTAACATACGCTCGAAATCAGGTTCACGAATATCCTGACGGGAAATATTTCAGTGAAATAGTTAACAAGAATCATTCTCAGAATGGAAAACATGCTCGAATTTGTGGATAAGATGGTTTGGACTGTGTAGCCCGGACATGGAGCGAGATAGGCTCTTGTCACGAGTTGTGACGAGCACACTTGGATGAGTTTCATTTAATTTATTCTGGAGGAAAATGAACACATCCTCTTTGTCTGCATCATCCGAGACGAGAACCTAACTGTGGCCTTCGTTGGAAAGCTTCTTCGAGTTTAACCGAGTCTTCTTGTTTGATCACTTGACATGTCTCAACTATACACGAGATTTCTTTGAACTTTTCCCAAGTTCTCAGATGGTCTAAATTATCGACCACAACGAGGCATCTTGCCTTTTGCTGTAAGGAGAAGTCATGGTCCTTCAACATCCAAGTATTCATGTCAAAGTTTTCGGGTAAGGCGACCCTCTCATAAATAAGTTGCAAAAATATTTCTTCATGGATCAACTTTTGGTAACAGAACTTCCTTCCCCTGTTTCATGATGCTTTTTGGTGACAGAAGATGCTTTATTGTCACTATTGGAAGAGGATCCTTCTTTTGATGCTCTATCATCAATATTGGTAGCAGTTCCTTCTTCTTCTCTCTCTACGACTTCGACATCCCAAAGGATGTTAGTGTGGTGGGGAAGGTCGTGGGTGATAGTGTTGGGATACATGGGGTGGTTGCAGTAGGCGCGGAGGAAGGTGCCATAGTGGGTTCGGAGCTTGACGTGTGTTCCCTCCATCATAGGCTCCAACTTGAGGGAGGAGTCCAGGAGGGAAGGGAGTGAAAGGAAGACCTTGTAGCCAGTCATGCCGAAGAGGGAGGGCTGGTCGGAGGCAGCAAGGTACTTGCCGTAGCAGCCCTTGAGGCAGAGGAAGGAATTGGAGTTGTTGATGAACTTAATAGACCACCTGGTGTTGTCTTGTCGTCCGGTCTCCTCCTGCCAGGTGCTTTCTCCTAGTCGCGTCTCCCCATCGTGAAGGATGATGACCTCATCAACCGCCGCAACGAGGTACTGGCCGTCGCAGCTCCGGAGGCACACGGCCTTGGCATTGCGGAAAGAAAGGGGTTAGTTTATTTGTATTTGTTTTCGGACATGAGGGAGGGAGCTGAGGTGAGATCCAGCAAGCCCTTGTCATTCAGATAATTGGCCACCTATGACATATCAAGCGAAACACCACAGAGCACATGGATAAGTATTGCAGTCCTTAACGAGACAAGACTTTGAATCAACTTCACAAGTTCATGAATTAAACTATGATGGTGCTGCAAAAATAGGCAAACCTCCGCATTCACAAAGCAAGAACCTCAAGTCATAAAGTCATTATCGCTTAAGAATGCAACTAAGATGAGTTCCAAAAATTGGTACAAATCTTCAAAAGCAACATGAAACAGAGAATTATCCACCACACTAATCAGCAAAATCAACATCAAACTCTCACACTAGCCAACAAACGCCTAGACAAGGCGAAAAAACAATATCACCGCACAAAATCTATTGCAATAAGTGGAGCAATCGAACAATAATATAGAAGAAGAAAATAAATTGGACACCATATTTACGTAGTCCAGTCGTAAAGACCTACGTCCATGAGGAGAGCAATGATAAATTTCACTATAGATCAAGCGATATAAATAGATTACACACTCAAGTTATTCAAACACTCTCTCGATGTTTCCCAATTACACCAAATAACGCACCCTTAGCCCCGAAATTTCTCACAAAATAATCTCTCAATCTCACGAAGGAATTACACGCAAATCTTACCACAAGATTTAATTAGCTTGAATACTAAATCTTCTTTGATGTAATTCATGAACAAGAACGATAAAGAAAATCCATCCCAAGCACTCGACAACAAGATGGCGCTTCAAGAACACTCCTAATCAACATCCACCACCCACGACCACAAGTCTACATAGGATTTTGCTTCCTATCTTAAACGATTTTATCCAAAATATATATCTGTATATTTTAAACAAAACCAAGTCCCAGCCAAAGTTTGGACTTTCCTATTTTACTAGCCAAATTCTCCAATGTAGATTCGAATTTTGGGAAGTTGATCTTCAGAACTTCTTTGCTCAATTTCGAATGTTCACAATATATCCAATTTGGAATATTCAGAATTTCATATTGAGCTCAAACTCGAGACATATTTTAACAAAATCTCCCACGAAACCCAAACTCTACCCGAGATTCCACAACCGAAGAGTGGGTAAGGGAAAGACCACTAACCAGGAGGAGATCAAAGAGAGTGGCTGGTCAACCTTGACGAACTCAGCATCCCAGGCCTTGAGGTCGTCACCGGCGACGGAGGAGTCACGATCGGTGTTAACGACGTGCTCCTTGCAGTACTTGATGACCTCAGAGAGGAGCTAGCTAGTGGTGTTGAAGAGGATCTTGAGATGAATAACAAAAAATCGTACTAAAATCTCCAAAAGCCACATGAAATAGAGAAAGACAATATTACCGCACTAAATCTCCAACCAAACCTAGACTCTAGCTGAGATTCCTCGACCGAAGAGTGGGTAAGGGAAGGACACTGGAGAGGATCTCGGTCCTTAAGGTCAACACCGGCGATGGAGGAGTCGCGATCGGTGTCAACGACGTGCATCTTGCAGTAGTTGATGACCTTGGAGAGGACCTTGCCGGTGACGTTGGGGAGGGGGATGCCGTTGGCGGGGACATCCATCTCGATCATTTGAGCAATGGTACGGGACTGCCGAGCAACTGCCTTCTCCACCTCGAAGGACTCTCCGTCCGAGCTCTAGAGGATGATGATATTGTCAGTCGACGACATGGTTTCTCTGCATAGATTTTCTCGAGAGAAGAGGAAGAAAGACATTGCAATTACAGTGAAGTCTTGACGATTTGGGGGAGTATCTTGGAAGATTTCCCCGATTAGGGACGGGTCCTTTTAACCCTACTCAACTAAACTAACCTAAGTATAGCCTAACTAAACTAACTACTAACCAAACTAACTTAACTAACCAACCATTCTAATTACAAGTTACACTAGCTAGGTTACACTAATCTTAATTAAGTCTAAACTAACCTACTAAGTACAATTAACTTCCTAATCTGAGATTAGGACGTTACTTTCGATACCAATTATTGGTCTGATAATTGTGAGGCCACATCATTATCTTATGGAATCCTTCTCTAAATATGGGAATGGAAGTAGTGAGAGGGAGTGAGGGAACATCCTCCTTATCTACTTTTGAGAGCCTTTTATAAATTTATAAAGATCTTATTAAAGAGTGCTTTAAAGGACACTAAAATAATCATACCTACTAAAAAAAAAGATTTTCATTTTTGTTATACTAATTGCACAATAGATGATAAATATTTCCACCAAAAACTTTCAAATATCAACATTAATTTATATGCAAATATATCATATACTCTATTTCAAATCTTTTGCATTTGTTTTAATTCAATCCATCCAGTCAATTTTAATCAACCGACATTAAGACAAACGTCGAAGATCTGTCCGACACTGATATGACTAATTTTTAATAACTATTTTTTTATCTTCTTTTTCTTTTTCTTCTTTTCTTTTCTTTTCTTTTCTCCATAGTAACCGGCCATGGGCAAGGCCATAGCCGCCTTGACCTGCGGCCGCGCCTCGAGATCTTTTCAAGTTGCAAGAAGAGACCCGCTTCCACATGGCAACGGTTTTGGGTCCATCGCACGAAGGCCTTCGCATTTTTGCCATGTCGCCATCTCCGCTTCGTATTTTGGTCGCAATCTTTGAGTCAACCATTGCTCTGTGTTTTGGTTGCCTACGAAGCATGGTAAGGGAAGAGCAGCGAAGGGAGGGGGAGCAAAGATGGCGGAGAACACGGAGGCAATGTTGAAGAAGGACAAGAAGGCTCAGGCTTAGGTTTGAGGCTTGGTATCAAGAGGATTGTCTTGGATGCAAGATTGATCGGCTCAAGGAGACGGCGTGCCTTAACAAGCTTTTCTTTTTTGGTGGGGACATTCATCGGGGACAAGTCGATGCGCTTGTAGGGAGCCAGGATCATGAGGCACGGTTGCGAGCGACGCCAGGCCCACCCTCTTGACTTTCATGAGAAAAAAAAAAACAAAAGAAGGAAAAAAAGAAAAATAATAAATAATAAAAATTAGGCAAATGAAAATATCATTAAAAATTATCTACGTCGGCATTGGTCAACGCTCACATAGCTTCAACTAGCCAAAATTAGTTGGAATGACAAGGGTCACTATGTTCACGATTGTCGCGAGCCAAAGAAGGTATACACCCCTTGTGCTTTTAAGAACTTTGCTTATGTATCAAGTTTTGTATTCTTGACTGAGTTTAATCCTTTGTAGACTATAGATTCAGGAGCGACGGACCATGTAGCGAAGGATAGAGAATCCTTCGTGGAATTCCGACGAGTGCCAACTGGAACTAAGTGGATCTATGTGGAAACAACTCTAGAGCTGAAGTAAAAGGAATCGGTACCTGCCAACTAAACATGCATGGTGTGGACGCACTTTGTTCCTACATGATGTATTATATGCTCCGGAGATTAGTCGGAATTTAGTGTCTGTTTTAGTGTTGGTGAAGCTAGGTTTTAATATGAACTTCCATAATAGTGGTGTGGATTTGTATTTGGATACAAATTACTATGGTTGTGGTTATTTTCTAGATGGTTTCATTGTATTAGATATTGACTATGTTAATGCAAATGTTTGTTATTCCCTTCTCACGTCTCCTAATTCATATGATAATGATGTGAATGTGTGGCATGCTAGACTTGGTCATATTGGCCAACAACGTATGAATAGACTAGCCAAAGAGGACTTGTTAGGCAACATTGAAAAAGTCAATTTGCCCATATGTGAGCATTGCCTAGTAGGGAAAACGACAAGGAAACCATTTGGAAAAAGGTAAAAGAGCTGAATTTCCCCTGCATTTAATCCATTCTAATGTCTGTGGTCCAATGAATGTGAGAGGAAGGCATGGGGCTGTTTATTTCATCACATTTATAGATGATTATACTCGATTCGGATATGTCTATTTGATTTCTCATAAATCTGAATCATTAAGTTGTTTCAAAAGGTTTATGAACTTGGTAAAGAATCAATTAGACAAGAAAATAAAAGCATTGAGATCCGATCGAGGTCGAGAATATTTATCTGATGAGTTCAGAAATTTATGTGATGAAAAAGGAATAGAAAGACAGTTGTCTATTCCATATACTCCTCAACAAAATGTTGTTGCGGAAAGAATAAATGGAACCCTACTAGAAATGGTTAGGTCCATGATGGCGCATGCTAACTTACTTATCACTTTTTGGAGTGATGTGTTGTTAACTGCTGCCTATATACTTAACCGGGTGCCTTTCAAATCAATTACTTCCACTCCATATGAGTTATGGACAGGTAGAAAATCGGACTCAAGTTTTCTTAAGCCATGGGGTTGTGCTACCTATACTCATGAGCCCTCTCACAAGTTTGGGAAATTGGGTCCCAGAGGAAAGAAGAGTATTTTCATAAGATGCTCCGAACATTCAAAAGGGTATGTGTTCATAGGTGAGCAGGAAAGTGGGAGTATAACTGAATTTGAATCACGGGATGTCACATTCTTAGAGAATGAATTTCCTAAGAAGGGCAAAATAGGTGAAGATTACTCCCTATTTGAAACCTTGGATCAAGATAATGATATTAGTGGAGTTCGTCCAAGTGGAAGTAATATGAGAAGTGATGAATTGATTTCTACTCATTCTCAATTATAACCACATGATGAGACGACATCATCATTATCTGATCCTAGTGGGAGTATAATGGAGAATGATGTGCAAAGTGTACAATCTCCCGTACGGCGAACAAGTCGCAAAAGTATTCCCCATCGACGTTTTGACATTGAAAGGGAAACTTTTATGATTGCTTCACAAGATGAGGATGAGCCAAGAAATATACATGAGGCTCTAAATTGCCCTAGTAAAGAAAAATGGATGCATGCAATGGGAAAGGAAATTGAGTCAATGAAGTCAAACCATGTTTGGCAACTGGTTGATCTTCCAAAAGGTCGCAAAGCTATTGGGAACAAGTGGGTTCTCAAAATAAAGCGTAAAGCTGATGGCTCGATAGAAAGATATAAGGCTCACCTTGTGGCGAAAGGGTATAATCAACAGGAATGAATTGATTATGAGGAAACATTTTCTCCTGTTGTGAGATTTACCTCGATTCGCATTATTTTGGCAATAGTGGCAAGTATGAATCTTGAATTACACCAAATGGATGTAAAGACTGCTTTTCTCAATGGAGAATTGGATGAGAAAATATATATGGAACAACCTGTTGGTTTCATTACGAAAGGCCAAGAAGAAAAGGTATGTCGACTTTTGAAATCGATATATGGCCTTAAGCAGTCGTCAAGACAGTGGTATATACGTTTTCATAATGTAGCACCCTAAAACCCCCTTAAGGTCACTACAGTTATCTTTCTTCTCCAGTTTTGCATTTCATATTGAGCCGTGAATTCTTACGCTCTTTTTTTTTTTTTTTTTTTTTTTTTGCAAACGGTCCCAGCACACGTGACTTGCGGAAGCGTAACCAAATCTCCCCAATTCTCCCTCTACATAACCAAAAGGGCAATGCACACCAACTAAACATCATAGGATAGCGAAACCGGACAACTTTTATTTACATATCTACAAGATGGATTCTTTTAGGGTAGGTACATATCAAAAAGAAAGCCAGCTCATAGCTAACATGGCTTATACTCAAAAGGACAACCATCTACCCCTCTAACCAATCATACACAGATAAATCCATTTATCGGTCTCGGCTATGTCCAAAAAAATCTCAGCTCCCAGCTCCCCCGCAGGCTCTACATCCACCCTGGTGCGTCGAATGGCGGTGGTGGTAGCATGCCTCGCATGATCCCGTCCCGACGCATGTGGACGGAAATGAACTCTTGAAACACTGGGCCATCCTCTAGACCCACCTCATAGCGTACCAACACCCGCACCCGGAAGAACGTCAACCCAGGGACGGATGGACAGTCGATCTGGGTCACCTCCACCTCTAGGTCAGATGGGATGCCATAAAAAGTACCTAGCGGGACTAACTGGAGCGGCATTGCTAGGCTGAAAGTTAGTCCCCAAAAAGGGGTGAGTATAACAACTCAGCAAATAATTGGTTCCCTATGGCTACTCAAGCATCATACAAGACAATCAAGACATCACAATGTAGCACATATCATCTCATGTATGCAACACACCACTTACCTTGTAGCCATTCACATGTAATTGCACCATATATGAGTACATCATCACATATCCATGCATACATCATGCATTCATGTCTTTCAATGCCCATGCATACGTATCACCATATGCATATATATGTCATCCAATGCCCATGCATACATTTCACCATATGCATATATATATCATCTAATGCTCATGCATACACCTCACCATATGCACATTTCATTTCCAATTTTCACAATTTTAATTGGCTTTTAATGCATTCCCGGCACACAACATCCGGGCTTCCGGCCCCCCACATTCCGGGCATCTCGCACCCCAACTGGCATCATAAGGAATTCACGGCACACACCATCCGTGCTTTCAGCATTTACACTCCCTGGCCGGGCATCTCGCACCCCAACTGGCATCACGAGGAATCCACGGCACACACCATCCGTGCTTCCGGCATCCCCTACGCTCCGGGCATCTCAACTCCAAGGCCATCCAGATTTACGCCCCTAGGGCCACTGGGCATCCGGCATTTTCACTCCCTGGCCGGGCATCTCGACACCCCCGGGGCATCATTGGCTCACACCATCCGATGGCCTTCTCATTTATCATGATTTACATACACATGCATGGTTCATGGCATACAATATGATGCTCACTCTTCATAACTATATGCAATGCCAAACATCTTCACTCATGTGGCATGAGAATCACATAGGATAACTCCATTCAATTAATTCCCATCCTTTTCTTTAAAACTCATAGAATTCAGCATGTATGGTTTTCTGAAAACGTTTCAATTAAATACCAAATGACTCTCAAAAATTGTAAAACTCACACACGTGACAGTCAAGACAAAATGGCACACTTTCCATGAAGAATGCATGTTCTAAATGTCATCACATATGAAAATACAATTCAGCCATTGCAATACAACAATTTCAAACATCACAGCTTACACGGTTGCAGAATAACCCTAAATTAAATATCCAATTGACCTCTAAAAATCATGAAATTTTACCACATCAGCATTAAGACATAAAGGTACAACTTTCATTAAGGACTCATGTCCAAATAATCCTTACACAAAAAGATACAAATTCGGCAATCCAATTCACAGTTTCAAGCATTCTAGTTTACACAGCTTTGGAAATTCTTCAAATTAAATACTCAAACAACATTCAAAAATTATGAAATTTCACCACATGATAACCAAGAGTTTAAAGTAGATTTCTCATGAAGACATTGACATCAGATTTGTCCTAGATAATTAGTTACAATAAACAAAATTTTCTGTCCCTAACACCGAACCGTTCAGAATCAACACACCACCGAAATTTTGTCATTTGACCTACCTATCCTCCTTCTTTTCTTCTTATTTTTGGATATGTTCTAGTTTAAAGTGTTTTCTTCAACTTTCATTTAGAAGTCAAAGTGAAATTCCCAACAGAAAGTCACCTTATGCCCCCGTAACCTACTGACGTTCCACAAGACAGTCCAGATTCCATGTCCTTGAGAAAATATGCAATTCACTAGGCTACACTTGTTGGTTTTGTCTCAATTTTTTGTATGATGTTCATCAAGATGTTCCCTACATTTCTTATGAAGAAGTCGAAGAGAAATTTCCAGCAAAAAGTCATGTTCAACAACCAACAATCATCGAAGGTCGACATGCAATCCGATATTTAACCACTTTCATAGAAAATCGATTTCACCCCTCAAATCTCGTCCATTTTACTTCCAATTTGAGTATGTTATAGTTCAAGACATGCTCTACAACTTTCACGAAGAAACCGAAGTCAGATTCTAACCCTAAGATCACCTACAAGCCCTCACAAACTTCTGGCGTACACTATTCTACTCGGGTCAGATTGCACCCACAACAAATTCACTCTCAAAACCTCAATTCCTACCCCCAAAACTCACGAATTCAGCCATTTGACAAGACCACATCAACATCACAGCAAGCATGAGTAGTTGAGAGACCAATTCTTGCCTTAAATTTCAGCTAGACGTGCGAAGAAACGGGCGGCAAATCACGGGCGACGTCGGCTTCTTCTTCTCTTCCTCCTTCTTCTTCTTTTCCTTTTCTCCTTTCTCTCTCTCTCACTCTCACTTGCACGGTCGAAACCCCTCATAAACCGGCCATCCCTCTTTTTATATCTCTAATTAATCATCATTAGGTCTAATGATGGCTTTTCATGCAAGAGGACACCTTGCACAAGCTGTGACACTTGGACAAAACACATGGACAGCTCACTCTCTCTCCCTTGGCGTGCAAGATGGCTCGGCCGAAGCTCTCCATGGGCTTGTTGGCCGGCCCACTTAGTTGGCCGTGAGCCCACTTCACTCGGCCCAAATTCCTCAAGCCCGTTTCCGAAATTTAATTTCTAATCCTAGCTTACACATGTTTAACTACAAGTACAATCCTAGCCATATAACATTACTACAATATCAATCAAGGGTGGTTCAATTTCGTAGAACACAAAACTAGATATAAGAAATTTCTCTCAATCCACTTTTCAATCCAAGCTTAGTCACACATGAGCACACAAAACAATCTGTCCGTTAAATGCTTGGCCTTTGCTCAATTGTAGCTCATTGGTCCAATGACTAAAATCTGACAGTACTTTCATCAATTGGCCATAGTCATCGCATCCTCGAGGGTTGTCGAAATTCTTGGGTGCCACACATAATGTCATAATGGCATATGATTTTACAATGATTAATAAGGATCATTGTGTATATATTAAAAGATCCAAAGATCAATTTGTGATCATATCATTATATGTTGATGATATACTATTGTCGGAAGCAATATGGAGTTTGTTAATATCGTCAAAAGTTGGTTATCTTCCAACTTTGAGATGAAAGATATGAGTGAGGCTGCATACATTCTTGGAGTTAAGATTTCAAGAGATCGTTTGAAGAGGTCGTTATCTCTTTCGCAAGAAAAATATATAAATAAGGTTCTTGAACGATTTCGTATGCAAGATTGTAAACCCATAGATAATCCTATTGCAAAAGGTGAAGGATTGAGCCATAGACTGTGTCCAAGGACTCCACAAAAGAAGGAACAAACGAAACATGTTCCTTATGCTAGTGATATTGGGAGCTTGATGTACGCTATGATGTGTACAAAACCTGACATATGTTTTGCAGTTGGAATGGTGAGTAGATACCAATCCAATCCAGGTTAAGCACATTGGAAAGCCATTAAGAGAATACTGAGGTATCTGAAGGAAACTGCTAATTACAAGCTGAATTACCAAGGAAAGGATCTGCGACTTGAAGGCTATTCAGATGCTGATTGGAGAGGAGATTTAGATGAAAGGAAATCTACCTCTGGATTTGCTTTCTTACTGAACAATGGCGCCATATCATGGAGCAGTAAGAAGCAAACATGTATAGCCTTGTCAACGATGGAAGCTGAGTTCGTGGCATTATCAGCAGCGGTACAAGAAGGAGTTTGGCTTAAGAGATTTTTGGATCATTTAGGTGTTATTGAAAAAGCTACAGACTTCTTATTGGTTAACTGTGATAGCCAAGCAGCTATAGCGTACACCAAAGATCCAAAATATTATGGCAAGACCAAATATATAGATACCAAGTATAACTTTGTCAAAGATATGGTTGCACGAAAAGATGTGAACTTACAGTACATATCTACGCATGGAATGGTAGCAGATCCTATGACAAAGCCAATACCTAGAGATATGTTTTGTGGTCATGTAAAATCTCTAAGATTGCGTAGAGTCTGATGTACTGAATATTATAATTTCCCCAGTTGTTCACATTTATGAACTTGTGTTTTTTCATTATTAATGCCTATGAATCTTTGTTTGACGTTTATGCATCTTAATGCTCAGTGCATTACATTAAGTTGAGAAAGTATGTCGGACAGATATAATATTAGCCCACTTACACGGGTAATCGCCTCTATTTACTATGTGATAAATAGAGATGAGACAGTTTTTAAGCTTATTATCTAGGTGATAATCGAGAGCTCAAGCTTAAAATATATATGTCGCCTTAACTAAGTGTTAAGATAATGACATGATATATACTATGTCCGAAAGTAAAGTAGCCCACATATTTTACTTTATCTGTCTAAGATGTCATATGTGAGTTCTGATGAATTTTGTGAATGAGTAGATACGTGAACTCAAGTTAGACATTGGGTATGTTTGAACTATCATCTGTACAATATTGATGGTATAGGCATACGTTTCATGGGAAATGAGTTAATACCGTAATACGTATTTCATACTATGTATGCATGAGACAACCAATAAGAGTGGCAAAAGTTTGATCTCAACTTTTATACCGCGTGAGACTCTTGAGGAAAAGAGTTCCTCAATTTTAGTGTCCTCATGACTCTTTACTTATTTTCAAGATTTCTATTTAGTATTTGTTATCTTAAGATGTTGCCAATGATCATGAGTTGATTCAATCTAATGGGACATTTCTAGAAAAGCAAGCTGAACTGAAATTGAGAGTTTGAAGGAAAGAGGAAGATCGAATTTGGAGAATCACATTATAATTTTGTATTCACTGGTCAACTAATTATGACTGTCTTTGGGATAATCATAATTGTAAATACAATATATATATATATATATATATATATATATCATTGTTTAAAAGAGATCAAGAGAGATATAAATGTGATCGATCAATCTAGGGTACTGCATACTAAATCTACTAAAAATGTGATGCCCATTATGAGCTGCTATATATTCCTAACAGATGTATAGCAACGAGCTCTCAAAGTATGCTGGTCGCATGGATTATTCACCGGTATGAATGTTGAAGAGAGGTAAAGAGGATCATGTTTGGCCCACCATGTGCGAGTGGGAGATGATGGTTTTATTAATTTATGTGATGGGCCTAAGTTGGCCCGTCCGCCCATGTTGGGCCTAAAAGCCTGGCCCTCAAGATTAGGGCCCATGGATGGAGGGGTATGTCAAAGAGTTATAACTTTTGGGGGAGTGTTTTACGTCGAAAGGATACGTCCTTTGGAGGAGACGTATTTAAGGAAGAAAAGAGAGAGAGGAACTGTAGCACCCATGAACCAACCGAGATCACCACAGTTACCTACCTCTATTTCGAAGTTAAAGTTAAGCCGTAAATTCTTAGGCATTTTTTGTTTTTTTATATAAAGGTCCCAGCGCAAAATTTTACAGCGGAAGTAAAATTAACATCTTCATTCCTTTCCCCAACAATCATAATACAATGCACACCGACTAGTTCATCAGAGTAAAAAGTCAAGGCCTGAACACTCTACATAGTAGAAGATGGACATCTTTAATCGGTACATCAGAATTGCCAAGGTCTTCTATACTTGGCTATACTTCAAAAGATGACCGGCATCTTTTCCCACGGTCGTATGCTTAAGGTCCACCGACCAGTGTCAACGTCCAAAAGTTCCCTTCTTTGCTATCCTCCTCCTTGCGGTCATATCCAACCACTCAATCCATCTACTAATCTAAAATGTTAATCCCTAAAAGGGGTGAGTACAATTACTCAGCAGATAAATGATCCCTTTAGCTACTCACGCATTATACAAGACAATCAAGACATTACAATGTAGCACATATCATTTCATGTATGCAATGCACTACTTACCTTGCAGCCATTTACATGTCATCATACCATATTTGAGTACATCATTAAATGTTCATGCATATGCCAACATTATGCCATAGGTATTCATTCATCCAAGCACTTACTATCAAATGCCCATGCATATACCATGCATACATATCATAGGTGCATATACATCCATGCACTCACCATCAAATATCCATGCATATACCATGCATACATTGTGCATATACATCCATGCACTCACCATCAAACTTCCATGCATATACCATGCATACATATCATATGTGCATATACATCCATGCACTCACCATCAAATACTCATGCATATGCCAATATCATGCCATAGGTGCATATCCATCCTTGCACTTATCATCAAGTACCCATGCATATACCATGTATACATATCATCACACTATGCATGACTCAATTTCAATTTCTAAATTTTTTTACTCTTTTAATTGGCATTTATTACTCGCACCCAATCCTGGCATTGCGAGAAAAACAAACATCCCCGGGCATGTATTCAAAATACAACCGGGCTTCCGGCACCCCCACATTCCGAGCATCTCGCACCCTAACTGGCATCACGAGGCATCCCCCGGGCATGTATTCAATATACAACCGAGCTTCCGGCATTTACACTCCTTGGTTGGGCATCTCGCATCCCACCTGGCATCACGAGGAATCCCCCGGGCATGTATTCAAAATACAACCGGGCTTCCGGAATTACGTACCGACATACCACCAGGCATCTCCCCCTGGGATTACGTACCGTATACCACCGGGCATCTTGAAATTCCCGAGGACATCCGGGCATGTATCATAATACAATTGGGCATCCAAAGGGCATCGACTCATTCGAACCTTTGGGCATCCTGACTCCCGGGGCATCGTCGGCTCACACCTCCGACGGCATTCTCATTTATCATGATTTATATTCACATGCATAGTCCAATTTCATATGGCATATGACATGATGCTCACTTTTCATAACTATATGCAATGCCAAACATCATCACTCATATGGCATGAAAACCATGTAGGACAACACCCTTCATTTAGTTCACCTATCCTTTTCTTTGAAACTCACAAAAATCCAGCATGCATGATTTCTAAAAATGTCTAAATTGAATACCCAAATGACTCTAAAAATTTTGAGATTTACACACGTGATAGTCAAGACATAATGGCACACTTTTCATGAAGAATGCATGTTCTAAAAGTCATCACATAAAAAGATACAACTCAACCATTGCAGCACACAATTTTTTGGACATAGCAGTTTACACGGTTTCAGCATTTTCCCAAATTAAATATTCAAATGACCTCTAAAAATCATGAAATTTTACCACGTCACAACTAAGACATAAAGGCACAACTTTCATGAAGAACTCATGTTCAAACAATCCTCACACGAAAAAATACAAGCTCGGCAATACCATTCACAGTTTCCGGCACTCTAGATTGCACAGCTTTGGGATTACTTCAAATTAAATGCCCAAAAAACATTCAAAAATTATGAAATTTTACCACGTGATAGTCAAGAGTTTAAAGTAGATTTCTCATGAAGACATTAACATCAAATTCGTCCTAGATAATTAGTTACAACCAATGAAATCTTCTGTCCATAGTACCGAATCATCCAGAATCAACCCATCACCGAAAATTCGCCATTTGACTTACTTATCCTCCTTCTTTTCTTCTGAATGTTGGATATGTTCTAGTTTAAAGTGTTTTCTTCAACTTTCATTTAGGAGTCGAAGTAATATTTCCAAAATAAAGTCAGCTTATAATCCCCGAAACTTACTGACGTTCCACAAGCTAGTCCAGATTCCATGTCTTTGAGAAAATATATTTTTCACTAAGCTATACTTATTAGATTTGTCTCAATTTTGAATATGTTGATCTTCATGATGTTCCCTACAATTCTTATGAAGAAGTCAAAGAGAGATTCCCAGTAAAATGTCATATACAATAACCAAAGTCACCAGAGGTCGACATGCAATCCCAGAATTAACCGGTTTCGTATAAAATGGGTTTCACCCCTCAAAACTCATCGATTTTACCTCAATTTTTAGTATGTTGTAGCTCAAGATGTGATCTACAACTCTCATGAAGAAATCGAAGTCAAAATCCAACTCTAAAGTCACCTACAGATCCTCACAACATTCGGGTGCAGATAGTCTACTCGAGAACAGCTTAACCATTCCAACCAAAACACTTCCAAACTTCGGTTTTTATACTCAATTCACACAAAATCAACTACCACACAGCAATACATTCACAATGCAACGTGCAAGAGTAGTTCAAGGATCAAGGCTTGCCTCAAATTTTCAGTAAAATCAAACACAAACGGGTGGGCAAAGAACGGCGTCGCGCGGCTTCTTCTTCTTCCTCTTTTCTTCTCCCCTTTCTCTCTCTCTCTCACACGCTGGTTTTTACTCGGTTAGTCTCTCTCTCATCCCTCAAAACCGAGCCCATCATTTCTTCTAAATATTAATTAAGCTAATGATGTCTTTTGCATGTAGGATTTTCGGTGGCTACAAGTGTAACACCCCTATATCCCCCTTGAGGTCGCTACAGTCATCCTTAAATCCTTTGAAGTCAACTTAAGCTGTAAACCCTTAGGCTCTTTTTTTTTTTTTTTTAAAAAAAAAAAAACGGTCCTAGCGCACTCAACTTGCGGAAGCGGAATCATCTCCCTTCAATTCTCCTTTCATAAAATCAAGAAGGGCAATGCACACACTAAAAATCATAAGATAGTAAAACCGGACCTCTTTTATTTATATAACTATAAGATGGATCTCTCGGGGTAGGTACATATCAACAGAAAGCTAGCTCATACTAATATGGCTTAAACTCAAAAAAAAAAAAGAAAAAAAGAGTAAACTCATCTACCCCTAAAAAAAACCCTCAAAAACTGGCTCAATCCATCTCTAGGTCCAAGTTTGTCAAAAAATCTCAGCTCTCTGCTCTCCCAACTCCCTCCTCTTAGGCCCTACCTCCTCCTCCCTCGTCCGTCGGACGGTGGTGGTGGCAGCATGCCTCGTATAACTCCGTCTCGCTGCACAAAGACGGATACAAACTCCTGGAATACGGGGCCGTCCTCAAGACCTACCTCAAATCGTACAATCACCCGCACTCGGAAAAATATCAGTCCAGGGACGATCGGACTATTGATCTGGGTCACCCCCACCTCAACATCAAAAGGGATGCCGTAGAAAGTGCCCGGAGAGACTAGTACGAGCGGCATAACTAGGCTGAAAGTTAGTCCCCAAAAAGGGGTGAGTATAACAACTCAGCAAATATATGATCTCTATGGCTACTCATACAATACACAAGATAGTCAAGCATGTCACATCATATAACAGCAACAGACATCATCGTGGCATTTCATAGCATCAATAGGTGAAATCATGCATATGCCAACAATTTAAGCCATAGATGATTAACCATTCATGCACTTACTATTCAGTGCTCTTGCAAGTACCATGCATACATATCATCTTACAACACTCATGCATACATATCATCATATGCACATGCATGTCAATCCAAAGCCCATATATACATTTCACCATGTGCACATATATATATCATTCAATGCCCACGCATACCAAATTTCAACATATGCACAATTCATTTTCAGTTTTTCTTTTTCACAATATTAGTTTACTTTTAATGCATTCCCGGCACACACCATCCGGGCTTCCGGCCCCCCACATTCCGGGCATCTCGCATCCATGGCACACACCATCCGGGCTTCCGGCATTTACACTCCCTAACCGGCATCACGAGGAATTCACGGCACACACCATCCGTGCTTCCGGCATCCCCTACGCTCCGGGCATCTCAACTCCGAGGCCATCCAGATTTACGCACACGGCTACTTGGGCATCCGGCATTTTCACTCCCTCGGCCGGGCATCCCGACAACTCCCGGGGCATCATCGGCTCACACCATCCGATGGCCTTCTCACATGCATGGTTTATGACATACAACATGATGCTCACCACACATAACTATGTGCAATGCCAAACATTTTCACTCATATGGCATGAAATTCACATAAAATAACTCTATTTAATCAATTCTCATCCTTTCCTCATAAGGGCATAAAATTTAGCATGTATAATTTCAGAAAAACGATTCAATTAAATACCAAATGGCTCTCAAAAATTGTGAAACTCACACACATGATAGTCAAGACAATATAGCACACTTTTCATGAAAAAAGTATGTTCTGGATGTCAACATACAAAAAGATATTATTCAGCCATTACAACACAGCAAATTCCGAACAATACAGCTTGCGCGATCGCAGAAAAAACTAAATTGACCATCCAATTGGCCACTAAAAATCACCAAATTTCACCACATCATCATTGAGACGTTAAAGTACAACTTTCATTAAGAAACTACGTTCAAACAGTCCTCACATAAAAAGATATGAACTCAGCAACACAAATCAAAGTTTCGGATTTTCCAGTTTACACAGTTCTGGGATTTCATTAAATTAAGTACTCAAACGTCATTCAAAAAAATTATGAAATTTTACTATGTTATAGCCAAGAGTCTAAAGTTCATTTTGCAGAAATAATCATCAAATTTGTCCTACATAATTTATTATAAAAATCACAAGCTTCTGTTTACAATCACCGAACCGTACAGAATCAACCATCAACGAAATCTCATCAATTGAGCAACTTAACCTCCTTCTTTTCCTCTAATTTTTGGATATGTTCTAGTTTAACATGTTTTCTTCAACTTTCCTTTAGAGGTCAAAGAAATATTCCCAAGAAAAAGTCACCTTATGACCCATACCATCTACTGACGTTCCACGGAGACGGTCCAAAATCCATGTTCTTGAGAAAATATGAATTTCACTAGGTTAAACCGGTTATATTTGTCTCAATTTTTGATATGTTGTTCATCAGAATGTTCTCAACATTTCATATGAAGAAGTCGAAGAGAAATATCCAACAGAAAGTTACGTTCAGCAACCATCAAGCATCAAAGGTCAACATGAAAGCCGATTTTAACCCGGTTTCTTAGAGAGTCGATTTCACCCCACAAGTCTTGTTCAATTTGCTTCAAATTTGAGTATGTTGTAATTCAAGACCTGCTCTATAACTTTCGTTTAGAAACCAAAGTCAGATTCTAACCCTAAGATCATCTACAAGCTCACACAAGTTTCGGGTGCATGCAAGTTCACTCGGACAGATTCACAACCACAGCAAAAACAGTCTCAAAACCTCAATTTCTACCCAACAATCCCACAATTTCGACCAACAAACAACACCACAACATGCATGAGCAGTTGAGAGACCAATCTTGCCTTAGAATTGAGCTAAATGTGCGAAGAAAATGGCGACGACCCACGGCGACAACTCACGGACGGCGCGGCTTCCTCTCCTTTTCCTCCTTCTTCTTTTCCTTCTCGTTTCTCTCTCTCTCTCTCACTCTCAGCCCGTCGAAGACCCCTCAATGATCCGGCCACTCCCTTTTATACTCCTAACTAAACATTATTAGAGGTAATGATTAAATGGCATGCAATTGGACACTTGGCATGAAGCAAATGCCACATGGACTCTCTCTCTCGGCCACCCTTGGCTTGCGCAAGAAGGCTTGGCCGGCCACTCTCCATGGGCTGCTTGGCCGAAGTCTTCATGGGCTTGGCTTGGCCCAAGTCCATTCCCCTTGGCCCAATTCCATTCGGCCCAATCCAATCCCCTTAGGGTCCATGCCGTTCGGCCCAAGTTCTTAAGGCCATCCTAAACTAAATGCTAATCCAAATTTAATTTTCTAATCCTAACTTATAAATAGTTAACTATAAATACTAACTTAGCCACATAACATGGCTACAATGTCAATCAAAGATAGTTCGATTGTAGCTCATTAGTCCTCATGGTCTCACGATTTATCAATTCATTCCCTAGTACACATCATGGTCATAAGTGAGCATACAAAACTATAGTTCATCGAATGCTCGGCCTTTGGCTCAATTATAACTTATTAATCCACTGACTAAAATCCATCAGTGTCTCTATTGATCGGCCACAATCATCACATCCTCGAGGGTTGTCAAATTTCTTGGATGCCACAACTCTCCCCTCCTTAAAGAATTTCGTCCTCGAAATTAGACAAAACCTATGTCTCCTTAAATAAGTGAGGGTACCTTTTCCTCATTTCACTTTCACTTTCCCAAGTGACTTCTTCCACATCATGATGTCGCCACAATATCTTAACCAATGGAATCCTCTTGGTCCTGAGAATTTGTTCCTTTCGATCCAATACTTGCACAGGCTCCTCAACATACCTTACTTTCTCATTCACTTCGATGGCTTCATGATCGAGTATGTGACTAGGATCTGGTTGATACTTTTTCAACATAGACACATGGAATACATCATGTAGATTTCCTAATTTTGGTGGCAATGCCAAACGATAAGCCACATTCCCTACTCTTTCAAGTATCTCAAAAAGTCCAACAAATCTAGGGCTCAACTTACCCTTCACTCCAAATCGAGATACTCCTTTCACTGGGGACACTTTAAGGAATACATGGTCTCCCACATTAAACTCTAAAGGTCTCCTACGCTTATCTGCGTAGTCTTTTTGTCTACTCTGAGCTGTCTTAAGCCTTTTTCCAATGATTTCAACAGCTTCAGTAGTAACTTGTACCAGTTCAGGTCCTGTCAATTTCCTTTCCCCTACTTCGTTCCAGTAGACAGGAGTCCTACACCTCCTTCCATATAATGCTTCATAAGGAGCCATACCTATACTTTTCTGGTAGCTATTGTTATAAGCAAATTCCACCAAATGCAATCTCTCATCCCAATTTCCTTTAAAATCAATCACACAAGCTCTTAACATATCCTCTAATATCTGAATCACTCTTTCTATTTGTCCATCTGTTTGGGGATGAAAAGCAGTACTAAGTTGGAGCTTAGTTCCTAAGGCATCCTGAAGACTCCTCCAAAAATTTGAAGTAAATCTTGGATCTCGGTTTGAGGTAATAGTTACTGGAACACCATGTAAGCGTATCACTTGGCTCACATATATCTCTGCATATTTATTCATTGAGTAATCTGTACAAACTGCTAAGAAATGAGCGGACTTAGTCAAACGATCTACTATTACCCAAATAGAGTCATGACCACTTGACGTCCTTGGCAATCTTTGTACAAAGTCCATGGTTATATGTTCCCATTTCCATTCTGGTATATCTAGTGGTCTCAAAAGTCCTGCAGGTTTACGATGTTCCGCCTTTACCTGCTAACATGTCAAACATTGAGATACGTACTTAGCTATATCTGTTTTCATACCATTCCACCAAAATTGCTGATGCAAATTCTTGTACATCTTTGTACTACCTGGGTGAATACTATAATTACTGTTATGTGCCTCCGACAAAATTTCCTTCCTTAACTCTTCATTGTCGGGAACACAAAGTCATCCTTGACATCTTACCACCCCATCTTCATAAATTTGAAATTCTGGTCTTTTTCCTAAAGATACGGTGTCTTTTATTCTCAAAATTTCCGGATTAGACTTTTGCAAAATCTTAACCTTCTGAATAATTTCAGGTTCAATCCTTAACGCACTAAGTACACCGGTAAGGTAATCCACTTCAAATTTGAACTCTGAGTCTGTTACAGACTTTAACAGGCTCCACTCTGCCATTCTTAAACTAGCTATTTCCACAGCCGACTTACGACTAAGAGCATCTGCTACCTTGTTTGCCTTTCCTGGATGATATCTTATCTCACAATCATAATCCTTCAACATTTCCATCCATCTCCTTTGTCTCATGTTCAGTTCCTTTTGTGAGAATAGATATTTCAAGCTCTTATGGTCTGTATAAATCTCAAATTTCTCTCCATACAAATAGTGTCTCCATATCTTTAGGGCAAACACTATAGCTGCTAACTCTAAATCATGCGTTGGATAATTCAATTCATGGGGTTTCAATTGTCTAGATGTATAGGCTATGACCTTACCATGCTGCATCAAAACACATCCTAATCCCTTATGAGATGCATCACTATATATTGTAAAACCATCAGATCCAGACGGTAAAGTCAGAATTGGGGCTATAGTCAATTTCCTCTTAAGTTCCTGGAAACTCTTCTCACATTCCCCATCCCATTCAAATTTCACATTCTTTCGAGTCAATTTCGTTAAAGGACTTGCCAACAGTGAGAATCCTTCAATAAATCTCCTATAATAACCAGCCAATCCTAAGAAACTCTGTATTTCAGTAGTTGTGGTCGGTCTTGGCCAATTCATCACCATCTCAACCTTCGCCGGATCCACTGCAATTCCTTCTCCTGATATTACATGTCCCAAAAATACTATTTGATCCAGCTAGAATTCACACTTACTAAATTTGGCATACAACTTATGATCTCTTAGAGTCCGTAAAACTATCCTTAAGTGTTGTTCATGCTCTCTAGGTCCTTTAGAATATATCAAGATATCATCAATGAAAACAATCACAAATTGGTCTAAACAAGGCTTAAATACCCTATTCATTAGATCCATAAATGCAGCCGGTGCATTCGTCAATCCAAATGGCATAACAAGAAACTCGTAGTGTCCATAACGAGTCCTAAACGCAGTCTTAGGAATATCCTCTTCCTTAATTCTTAATTGATGGTATCCTGACATTAAGTCAATCTTAGAGAAAACTGAACTTCCCTGGAGTTGATCAAAAGATCGTCAATCCTAGGTAAAGGGTACTTGTTCTTAATAGTCACTTGATTCAGTTGCCTATAATCAATGCATAAGCGCATCGATCCATCTTTCTTTTTCACAAACAACACTGGTGCACCCCATGGTGAAGCACTAGGTCTAATGAATCTTTTATCAAGCAATTCTTGTAATTGCACTTTCAATTCCTTCAACTCTACTAGTGCCATCCTATAAGGGGCTTTAGATATCGGCGCTGTTCCAGGCATCAATTCAATTTCAAACTCAATTTCCCGATCTGGTGGCAATCCAAGTAATTCCTCAGGAAATACATCTTGAAATTCATTAATTACCCTAATTTCCTCAATCTTAGGTTCCTCCCGGTTATAATCCTTAACCACAGCCAGATATCCTTGACATCCATTGTCAAGTAACTCACAAGCTTCCATTGCCGAAATAAGGGGTATAGATAGGTGAGTTTGACTTCCCAAAAATTCACAACTAGACTGATTAGGTAAGGCAAAGCGAATCACTTTTCTATAACAATCTACTTTGGCCTGATGCTTATGAAGCCAATCCATTCCTACAATAACGTCAAAATCATACATATCCATCACAATTAAGTCTATCTCCGTATTTCTTCCTCCCACCGTTATCTTACAATTTCTGCACCCCAGTGTAGACAATATCACATCCTTTAAAGGCGTAGAAACACAAAGAGGCGTCTCAAGAGGCATAGTTTCTATCTTATTCAACTGTCTATACCTTTCAGACATAAATGAATGTGTAGCACCCGTGTCAAACAATGCATATGCCTTTCTATCATTTATAAGAATAGTACCTAAGATAACATTTTTGGAAGCTTCCGCTTCCTCCTGAGTAACCACATATGCCCTTCCTTGTGCTGGTGGTCTCTGGGAATTCCTTGACACACTTGGTCTAACAGTACTCTGTGGTGTCTGCCGCACTGAACCAACACTCATTTGCGACCTTTCCTATGGACAACTTCTCCTAAGATGACCTGCTTGTCCACAACCATAACACTTCAGTTGTCCAGTGCAAGGTCCTGGAGCATGTCGTCCATCACACCTTCGGCATTCTCCATTCCTATTAGGCATTCTTCCTATATTCAGGCTATCCTTGCCTTTACCAAATTTCCCAAAGTTACTCTTCTTCTTAGATGGCCAGGTCTGTCCTTGACCTACATAAGGTCTCTTACCCCGTCTCACATCACTAAAAGACCATTGCTTCTTATTTTCTGACTGTTCCCTTTCCAATTCCTGCTCTACCAACTGTGCCCTCTCATAGACCTCAGTATAATTCCTTATGTTCAGAGGCACCAGTTGTTTCCTAATATTGGTCCTCAATCCCTTCAGAAATCTCTTAGCTCTCTCTTCTGGATCCTCAACTAATCTAGGGGCATACCTAGATAATTCAGAAAATTTGGCCTCATACTGGTCTACAGTCAGTTCCTTTTGTTCTAATTGAACAAACTCTGTAATCTTTCGACCCTTAGCACAATCAGAAAAATGCTTCCTATTAAAAGTCCTAACAAACTCATCCCAATTCATAGGAGTGCCTGGTGGAAAGATCGTATCCTTTGAAGCTCTCCACCAAAACTTTGCATTTCCCTCCAGCCGGTACTTCTGCCAAAGTTATTTTCTCAGCATCATTACAACCCAACAACCTGAAAATTTGTTCCATTCCATCAATCCAATGTTCCGCCTCCTCGGGACTTCCCATTCCACCGAACTTAGGTGGCTTTAACTTCAAAATTGCTCCACCAGTCCTTGAGTACGGCGTTCGCTCCCGGGTTGTTGCTGTGCTTGTCTTTCCATCAAATTCCCTATATTGGCCAATGCCTGCAGGATATCTTCCATCCGAGGTTCAGCCCTTGCAGCAGAGGCTTCAGCCCTCGATGGTTGAGCACTTCCAGCTCTTACCATGCTTTTCCTGCACTTTCCAAGCATTTGCCTCAAGAATAATATGAGACTTACCGTCTCCATTTAAAATTATCACAGTTATATAAGTAACACTTACATGTTACTGACAACCTAAAAATAATTCTAACAGGGATCTACGAGTGAATGCCCATCACCCGTTATTCAAAGTTAGACAACTATCTCAGTTAGTATCCTATAGTGTGCATTGTCACCTTATTCCTCAATTTCCAAATGAGGCTCCTTATCACTCCAATTTGACCAAATGCTCTGATACCAACAAAAGCACGACGGCTGTAACACCCCTATAACCCCCTTGAGGTCGCTACAGTCATCCTTAAATCTTTTGAAGTCAACTTGAGCTGTAAACCCTTAGGCTCTTTTTTTTTTTTTTTTTAAACAAACGGTCCCAGCGCACTCGACTTGCGGAAGCGGAATCATCTCCCTTCAATTCTCCTTTCATAAAATCAAGAAGGGCAATGCACACACTAAAAATCATAGGATAGTAAAATCGGACCTCTTTTATTTATATAACTATAAGATGGATCTTTCGGGGTAGGTACATATCAACAGAAAGCCAGCTCATACTAACATGGCTTAGACTCAAAAAAAAAAAAAAAAGTAAACTCATCTACCCCTCAAAAACTGGCTCAATCCATCTCTCGGTCCAGGTTTGTCAAAAAATCTCAGCTCTCTGCTCTCCCAGCTCCCTCCTCTTAGGCCCTACCTCTTCCTCCCTCGTCCGTCGGACAGTGGTGGTGGCAGCATGCCTCACATAACTCTGTCTCTCTGCACAAAGACGGATACAAACTCCTGGAATACGGGGCCGTCCTCAAGACCCACCTCAAATCGTACAATCACCCGCACTCGGAAGAATATCAGTCCAGGGACGATCGGACTATTGATCTGGGTCACCCCCACCTCAACATCAGAAGGGATGCCGTAGAAAGTGCCCGGAGAGACTGGTACGAGCGGCATAACTAGGCCGAAAGTTAGTCCCCAACAAGGGGTGAGTATAACAACTCAGCAAATATATGATCTCTATGGCTACTCATACAACACACAAGACAATCAAGCATGTCACATCATATAACAGCAACAGACATCATCGTGGCATTTCATAGCATCAATAGGTGAAATCATGCATATGCCAATAATTTAAGCCATAGATGATCAACCATTCATGCACTTACTATTCAGTGCTCTTGCAAGTACCATGCATACATATCATCCTACAACACTCAGGCATGCATATCATCATATGCACATGTATGTCAATCCAAAGCCCATATATACATTTCACCATGTGCACATATATATATATATATATATATATATGTCATTCAATGCCACGCATACCAAATTTTATCATATGCACAATTCATTTTCAGTTTTTCACAATATTAGTTTAATTTTAATGCATTCCCGGCACACACCATCCGGGCTTTCGGCCCCCCCACATTCCGGGCATCTCGCACCCCAACTGGCATCACGAGGAATTCACGGCACACACCATCCGTGCTTCCGGCATCCCCTACGCTCCGGGCATCTCAACTCCGAGGCCATCCAGATTTACGCACACAGGGCTACTGGGCATCCGGCATTTTCACTCCCTGGCCGGGCATCCCGACAACTCCCGGGGCATCATCGGCTCACACCATCCGATGGCCTTCTCACATGCATGGTTCATGACATACAACATGATGCTCACCACACATAACTATGTCCAATGCCAAACATTTTCACTCATATGGCATGAAATTCACATAAAATAACTCCATTTAAATAATTCCCATCCTTTCCTCATAAGGGCATAAAATTTAGCATGTATAATTTCAGAAAAATGATTCAATTAAATAGCAAATGGCTCTCAAAAATTGTGAAACTCACACACATGATAGTCAAGACAATATAGCACACTTTTCATGAAGAAAGTATGTTCTGGATGTCAACATACAAAAAGATATTATTCAGCCATTACAACACAGCAAATTCCGAACAATACAGCTTGCGCGATCGCAGAAGAAAACTAAATTGACCATCCAATTGGCCACTAAAAATCACCAAATTTCACCACATCATCATTGAGACGTTAAAGCACAACTTTCATTAAGAAACTACGTTCAAACAGTCCTCACATAAAAAGATATGAACTCAGCAACACAAATCAAAGTTTCGGATTTTCCAGTTTACACAGTTCTGGGATTTCATTAAATTAAGTACTCAAACGTCATTCAAAAATTATGAAATTTTACTATGTTATAGCCAAGAGTCCAAAGTTCATTTTGCAGACATAATCATCAAATTCGTCCTACATAATTTATTATAAAAATCACAAGCTTCTGTTTACAATCACCGAATCGTACAGAATCAACCATCAACGAAATCTCATCAATTGAGCAACTTAACCTCCTTCTTTTCCTCTAATTTTTGGATATGTTCTAGTTTAACATGTTTTCTTCAACTTTCCTTTAGAGGTAGAAGCAAGATTCCCAAGAAAAAGTCACCTTATGACCCATACCATCTACTGACGTTTCACAGAGACGGTCCAGAATCCATGTTCTTTAGAAAATATGAATTTCACTAGGTTACACCGGTTAGATTTGTCTCAATTTTTGATATGTTGTTCATCAGAATGTTCTCAACATTTCATATGAAGAAGTCGAAGAGAAATATCCAACAGAAAGTTACGTTCAGCAACCATCAAGCATCAAAGGTCAACATGCAAGCCGATTTTCACCCGGTTTCTTAGAGAGTCGATTTCACCCCACAAATCTTGTTCAATGTGCTTCAAATTTGAGTATGCTGTAATTCAAGACCTTCTCTACAACTTTTGTTTAGAAACCGAAGTCAGATTCTAACCCTAAGATCATCTACAAGCTCACACAAGTTTCGGGTGCATGCAAGTTCACTCGGACAGATTCACAACCACAGCAAAAACAGTCTCAAAACCTCAATTTCTACCCAACAATCCCACAATTTCGACCAACAAACAACACCACAACATGCATGAGCAGTTGAAAGACCAATCTTGCCTTAGAATTGAGCTAAATGTGCGAAGAAAACGGCGACGACCCACGGCGACGACTCACGGACGGCGCGGCTTCCTCTCCTTTTCCTCCTTCTTCTTTTCCTTCTCGTTTCTCTCTCTCTCTCTCTCTCACTCTCAGCCCGTCGAAGACCCCTCAATGATCCGGCCACTCCCTTTTATACTCCTAACTAAACATTATTAGTGGTAATGATTAAATGGCATGCAATTGGACACTTGGCATGAAGCAAATGCCACATGGACTCTCTCTTAGGCCACCCTTGGCTTGCGCAAGAAGGCTTGGCCGGCCACTCTCCATGGGCTGCTTGGCCGAAGTCTTCATGGGCTTGGCTTGGCCCAAGTCCATTCCCCTTTGCCCAATTCCATTCGGCCCAATCCAATCCCCTTAGGGTCCACGCCGTTCGGCCCAAGTTCTTAAGGCCATCCTAAACTAAATGCTAATCCAAATTTAATTTTCTAATCCTAACTTATAAATACTTAACTATAAATACTAACTTAGCCACATAACATGGCTACAATGTCAATCAAAGATAGTTCGATTGTAGCTCATTAGTCCTCATGGTCTCACGATTTATCAATTCATTTCCTAGTACACATCATGGTCATAAGTGAGCATACAAAACTATAGTTCATCGAATGCTCTGGCTCAATTATAACTTATTAATCCACTGACTAAAATCCATCAGTGTCTCTATTGATCGGCCACAATCATCACATCATCGAGGGTTGTCAAATTTCTTGGATGCCACAGCAGGGATGATCGGCAGGTGGGGGTAGCGTGTCCTTAGCTGTAGAATTCTCCTCTTTGCTTGGTAGCCGCACGCCGAGCAACGTGGCCAACATTCATCAAGCTTCAGTTAACTTTTCTTCACATTGTTGACTGAGGTGTCGACTAAATGATGGGAGATTAGAGCAGTAATTGGACGTGGACATTTCCTTCTCTTCACGCGGCATGCACGCTCCTCATACATAACCGAATTTCCATTTGTTCAGTTCCCAAAAATCACTTTATCGAAATCCAAATTCCTCTCTAAATATACCAACACTTAGGTGACATTGTCATATAATATTATCGGAAGAAATACGTACGTACATTGACGGGGTCCAAAGTAGTGCCGATGATAATGGTGGTACAATAAGGTCCAACATCAGTGTTGATGACGAAGTCCATTAACATTTTGTCAATCCGTAACATATCGGTATTTCCTTTCCATGGTCAGCTACACACAATTGGGGTTGGCCTTATCAATAACCTTAAGTAAGGGGACTCTGGTAAGACTATAGCTTATTTGATGATCAAATCATTTCCATAGGTGACCCATCAATCCGATGATGATAACAAAACAATGTCCGTACATGATACCAATGATACCATCTGACGATACTTCCATCGATCGGTCACGGTCATCGCATACTCGAGGGTTGTCGAAATTCTTGGGTGCCACAGGAACGTACCTTTTCAATATACGTACGTTCCTCCTCCCTCTCTCCCTCCAAAAAGTCCAAAAAGAATAGTAAGCAAAAAGGAGTCGGAACTCTCTCCCCTTCAAGAGGCGAATATACATAATCAGATCGAATGGGATCAGTTTTTCTTCCTCATATCAACATTGGTGTTTAATCTGTGGCTAACAAGGTAGGTTCGCTTCTGTGATGTACTTTTCGATCGGTGATACATGTGTTTTTCTCGGGCTCATCTTTCGCACTCGTTTTAGGGGTTCGATTTAGTGTCAAATTCGGTTTTTGGGAATTAGTTATTCTTGACACCATCGAATGAAAAACCCGAGGTGCGCGACAGAACGAGCCTCTTCAGCAGAATATTCGCCTCTGCAACAGACATTAGCAACCCATCCCAGATAAACGAGCCTGAGAAATCCAGACTACTCAAACACCAACCTCGCCCGAGCGCCGCAATCCAACCCAACACCATACCCCACCCCCTGGCCCGGGGTTGACGAAATGAATCCACCAACTCCTCACAGAAAATCGCCTCCTCTTCCATATCATTCGGGGCAAGGAGACCAAGTGAGGTCTGTTCATCCCCTAAACTTAACTTCCCTCAGAGACGGGTTATCCACCAACAGAACCTCAAGAGATTTATCAGAGAGAAAACGATTAACGCGACAGGGCTAAGATACCGTCATCCGTGACCCGAGCTGAACGATCCCGCTTCAGATAGCTAATGTCGAGTTCTTCCAGCGCGGGAAAGCACTCTGCGATCGAAACCAAGGCGGTATTCCCCGCAATCCACCATTGTACAGCACCAAGACCCTCAAAGCCACGAACTTGGAGCCCATCTCGCGCAACCCATCGAAGCGAAGGAACTCCTGGTTGGAGAGGTGGTCGAGGGGCAACGGGAACTGGGCGACCTGGAGGAGGACGGAGGACGCATCGCCGCGGAATGAGCGGAGGTCGATGGACTTGAGGGACATGAAGCGCCAGAGGAAGGAACTGAGGCGCGAGGTCGATCAGTTGGTGATGGAGAGGCTGGTGCGGACGGTGTTGGAGATGTGTAGCAATCGCTTGCTTGCAAACGGAGTAGACGGACTCGAGGTCTGCGGTGGAGACCAAGCGGCGGACGACGGCCTCCCAGCACAGTTGGGGCAGGTCTTCCCACGGCGGTTGCTCCGCCGCCGCCGTCAGTTTTTTTCCCTCTTGAATTATGCGTTGCTTCAGCTTGGTGTCACCTTTCCTAGCTGGGGTTTATCAATTAACCCGTTTCGATGTTTGGCAACGAAGGTTGGACTTTGAACGGGCCTCACAAGACCTTTATCTTTAGAGTACAAATTTTAAACTTATGAAATAACCTGTGTAATCTAATTGTATGCATCAAAAAAGATATACATCGTAATTTATATTTAATGCGAGGTCCGTTAAACAACCGATGGTGTCACAAAATTTGGTTTGCATAGAGCATGTCCCACGACTTCAATCGTCTCACCCAAGTTCGTTGACCGTTGATTCGATGGAATATGATTTGAGCGCTGCATAACTGTAAGGATCCGGGCCCCCACTGTGTGATATTGTCCGCTTTGGGTCACCCGCACTGGCGCGGACGAACCACCATCCCAGTCACGGTCTTTTCCCTCATGGTTTTAAAACGCGTCACACATACTTAGGAACCCAAGCCTTATAAAGGCTCCCAAGGCTCCCTCCCTAAGCGATGTGGGACGGGAGAAATGCCCTTAGCCTCGCCCGCGTCGCCGAGGCGATCTTAGTCCGTCCCTCCATACGTCCGGTGCGGGTCGTCACATTCTCCCCCCTTAAGGCACAGCGCCCTCGCTATGGCCCCACACGCTACGGGAGTCGGCTTTGATACCATTTATAAGGACCCGGGCCCCCACTGTGTGATATTGTCCGCTTTGGCCCCACATGTTGTGGGAGTCGGCTCTGATACCATTTGTAAGGACCCGAGCCCCCACTGTGTGATATTGTCCGATTTGGGTCACCCGCACTGGCGCGGACGAACCGTCATCCCAGTCATGGTATTTTCCCTCACGGTTTTAAAACGCGTCACACATACTTAGGAACCCAAGCTTTATAAAGGCTCCCAAGGCTCCCTCCCTAAGCGATGTGGGACAGGAAAAATGCCCTTAGCCTCACCCACGTACTGCCGAGGCGATCTTAGTCCGTCCCTCCGTACTGTCCCGGGTCTGGGTCGTCACAATAACAGAATGCGCGTTGATGATCTAAAGGGACTTTGAATCATGCGTGTTGGAGGGGTGGACCTAGCTTAATTGAGTTAGCACAAGTCTACCTGACTCGATACCCAAGACACATACATCCCAAGCCGTCGAGTTAGATCGATTTCTTTTATCTTTTTGGACTTATGGATATTGCCATATCGTTGCTATCAAAAAAACTAGTAACTCCATCCGCTTCTCACATATTTTTTTATTTATATGCTTGATTTTCAAAGTAAATTATTTGGCTTATTTTAAAAAAAAAATAAGTGCATTAAAAATCCTAAAAGTTATTAAAAAATGTAATTGAGTCCTTAAACATTTAAAAATATATAATTAAGTCCTAAAATTTATCAAATTGGTTAGTCATTTTCTTGATTGAATTTCTAAAATTTTAAGATTCGATTGTACTTCTATGACTAATTTTAGGACATAATTAAACTTTTAAAAAAAATTTAGGACTCAATTGCACTTTTTTGATAAGTTTTATGATTTAATTGTACTTTTTGAAAATTTTAGGGCTCAATTATATTTTTTTGACAAGTTTTAAAACCTCTAATACATTTACCCTTTTTAAAAATTTTTAGCTTTATCTTTTACAAATATGACATCGTGTTTTATATTTTTAAGAGATTTCTCTTTTCCGAAAGAATCTTCATGCTCTAGCGGCTCCAAGCATGTACTTTACCGTATAACCTTCCTCCAACATGAAAGGCGCTGGACCACGCTAGGGAAGATTCTAGAATAATTGCAAGTTATAATAATATGAATCGAGGCTTGTTAATGACTATCCTCCGATATACTTGGTTCAATTTTCAAGGTATCGTTTGTGCATAACATGAGTGTAATCGATATATTTAAACCCATAAAATTTCCTTAAATTGATTACTTAACAAGTGTATGGGTACTTGTCAATGAAATCTTATGAATATAGTAAACTCAAACCAGAGATTTTCGGATTCTAATTCCTGGTTAAGAATTATTTCCTGTTTTGATGCTGTCTTCTATAAAATGGTGGCCTCCTATGCAACAATGCTATCTTCCCTACCAAGATTGACTATAATACTAAGTACAGTATGAACAATCAATACTCCTAAAAGGTTTTTTTTTTTTTTTTTTATGTCGAGAAAATCATTTTAAGTGAACATGTCTCAATCTCATGAAAATTATCCTTACTAACACGTATATGAACAAAGTAACGTGCATATGCTGCACGCATGGTGCGTACTTTGGAAAGATTACGCAAGTAAGGAGGGAAGAAAAAGAATAAGAAGAAGAAGAAGACATTGAAACCTGACCTGATCCGAAGAACTACCCCGACCAAACAAGACCTAAATCGAAAACTTTAGGGTCAGTTTGGGTTAGGTCGGGTCCGGTCTATCCGGGTTAGGTAATTTTGACATCCCTAAATGTTGTATTGGGCAGCAATGCAGTACTTTGTTAGTGCAAAGCATAGTGCATTGCACGGTGCAAAAGTTTTCCATTACATCGAGCGATGTACTGAATAACATGACAAAACTCTGATTTAGTCGGCCTGTTTTTGGCCCACCCAATTTTTGTCCCATACTCGCCCAGCTTTAGCCCGTGCCGTGGCTAATTGTTAGCTTTCGAGGGCCAATTCCTGGTCTTGCCTGGCTTTGCTAGGCCAGTTTTCGGCCCATCCAGCCCTCGGACTTGCTTTTGGGCTGGCTTTCGGCCTTGCTTGAATTTGCCTGGCCCTTTCGGCCTTGCTTGCCCAGATTTCGGCCTTAGTTCTAGGTCCATGCACGGCCAGTTCTTAGTCTTATTCGGCCAGTTTGTGGCCCATGCTTGGCCGATGCTTCGCCAATTCCGCTAAAGACCACCAGTTCCAACAAGCACACTGTCCATACGTTAAAATTCAACCAACTTAATGATAGCACTTACAACAAACAGTAACTGAAATGCAGTGCTCCGCGAAAGCAAACTTCTGAATTGCACTGTGCAATGGACTAATTAGCATAGCCAAGCTTGGCTAGCTTTTTTGCCCATGCTTCGTCAATGTCGGCCATTTTCATGAAAAATGGAGTCAAATGTATTGCATTGACAGAGGAGAGCTTACAATCAATTCAAGCTCATGATGCACTTACAAGTTCGACTGCTTGCACGATCAATTCATCAACATACTCTAATCAAAACCATAAAAGGCCTAACACGATGTATCCACACAAAAACCGCATCCAACGGCCGCAACCAACCATTAGGCACCACCACTAGATAATGTGATCATAGATAAAATCATCCTAAGCTCCAAACCGTCACTTACAGATCTCTTGCCGATCGAAGTAAACCCATGCTCGTCAATTGAGGTAACACTAGCACTGGGAAAACAGAGGCAGTGAACGGCAAGCAATTTATTTTTCATAAAATGAACATCGGAAAATTCGAAAAACGTTTATTCGAAAGTTATTTTTCGTGAAACAAATGGAGTCTTAAATCTCTAAAATTGGGCACAGGTTATCAGGAGGCACTTATTACCACCAGAGATCAAGGGATTGTCTCGGGAATCTAACGCTCTTTTGATAAAATAAGTTAAATTTGGGAAATTTCTTTTTTAAAGATTTTTTAAGGTAGAACTCATAGGATATTTTTATCCTTAAAGAAAGGATAAGACAAGACAGTGCTCGGTGAAATGACCAAGTCAAATGGTACTGACCATGAAGAGATAATTGGAGAAGGGGAAAAATTTCGGCAAGCTGCCAGCTAACCCTTGCGTCCATAATTGGATGCCACTTATCATACCATCAAGTTATTGATCGCCCATCACCAGCAATGTACTCAACGAATAAACTCATTCAATCCAACACTTCAAAAAAGCATCACATTCAAATTTTACTCTCTGCAAAATGACGCACAAAAGATTGCACGCATCTGAAGCATCGAGCTTATTTTACATTCAAAATAAAAACGAAACGATGCATAACCACACTCGAAGAATACCATCAAGGGTACTCACTACCACACATCTCACGCACATGTCCTCCTGCACCTGCACCTGGACATATTTATTCGGAACAATTAGAAGACACACACAAAAGAAACAAATGACACGGCATTCCAGACTTGCTAAAGGCCACATCCAGCAATGCACATAGACAACGAATTTCTTCCGTAGGGCTGCTGATTCAATCTGTTCGAATGATTATATGCTCCATTAGATCAACTGTATGGACGCATATCAAGCTGGACGTGTGGATATGCAATATTCATGCCCATCTAGGATTGCCGTCGCTGCCACCATGGCATGCTGCAACAAAAATCACAATCCTTAGCCTCGAAATCCATTATAAGAGTTTATGATGATACGCCGTCTAAGTTCGAAGCTGAAGGCTCTTGGATTCAGTCAATTAAGACCACCAACAGCAAAGCATAAAATGGTCGCGCTGAACAAAAATCATATTCAGAACACTTTATACAGAAACCTATTCTGTTGCAAGCAGTCATCCATATATGAAGCACGTGTACAAGAGGAAGAAAGTGAAAAATAACAGAAATCATCATTGGGTCTTGCAGGTATGACTAGTTTGAGAGAGACACTTATCAGAACATAAACCTGACGAGTTCTATGCAAGGAATTACAGTTTATCCTTTTAAATTTGCTTCGACTAGCATGGAGCAAAAAGGGAAAAGTAACAAAAACATCAGGTTTGTTTGTTAAAAGCAGGCTTGCATTAGAGCAATTTGAATTATTCAGGCAAACAAACCTTCGCATATTTTCTTTTAGCTATAAAAATATAGGCACATTTCTTAATCGCCTTGAACACCATTTGGAAACAACCGAGCAAAATGAAAAGTATAGGAAGCTTTTGTTACTGAGGAAACAAGAATAATAACTGCTAAAAGCTCATGAAATAGCAAAAGTTGCTTCATTGATGATTTCTAAAAAAAAAGAAGAAGAAGAAGAAAAGGAAACGGCTGGAAAACAAAGTCACAGTCAAAATCACAGAATCGGCCCAAAACCAACTGAAAAACCACAAATGCAGTTGATGTGGGTTTCACTTCGAGAGGCAGCTCCAATGCTCGACGACATTAGACCTAGACCTCAGAGTGGGCTGGGATTCTCCCATCAATCAAATCCTAACAATTGCTCCATAAGACAAGAAATTATTGGACAAGTGGAATGGTGACATTTTTATGCAATGATTGATTTAATCTCATGCGCCTACTTGACCTCCAACACTTAAAAAAGTTTCGCTCATCTTTAGTTGGAATATGGCTTACCTGGAGCCTTCAGGAGGATTTCTCCGGGGAAAGTCAAGCAAAGGCCTCCCTTGCCTCGCTGCGCCACCCACATTTTCCTCTAGTCGAGTTGGAACATTCCATGTTAGAAGCTCAGCCGTCATGTCTTTATTGCTTACGACCTTGTCGGCCCATTTCTTGAATTTGCTGTCCATTTCACAGAATTCGAGGCGTTTAAACTTTCCGATACGTTGGGTGATGAAATCTGGCACGCTTTTCAATGACTGGCATCGAGCTATGCATAACGTTTCCAGACTCGGCAATGCTTCTTCCCCTGTAACTTCTATGGATACAAGATTGCCAAAATTATTTAGGCCTAAAAAGCAAAGTTTTTCAAACTGCCCTCTGTCAAACGTCATATGTTTAAAATCAAATGCCTCTTCCAGTTCTAGATGCTTCAGACAAGTAAAGTCTGCCAAATGTGGGAGTGGATCTTCTTTCAATTGACTCCCCTTGAGGACCAATTTGACCAAACTATCACGAGGGAGTATCCAACCAGGCAAATTTTCCAAACGACCTGTCAAGTGAACCCGATGGAGGTATTCGGGTGCTTTCCTCTCATCTGTATTTGGAAGTTCCATTTTCTGTCCTTCAGCGCCAATTAAATGCAATGCTTCTAGATTTGTCAACTTTTCAATGGAAGAGCAAAGAGGCTCCCAATCTGTACTTTTCAGCATTGAGAGACCCAACTTTCGTAAATTTGTCAGTTCTTCGAGTTCTTTCAGCCAGTCTTTTCGCCGGACCGGTTCTACCTCTATCATGCGTAGCTTTTGCAATGATGTCAAGTCTCGTAATTTTGATGGTGGCTTGACACCAAGCTTTTGATCGGTATATGAAAGTGGCGTTCTTAAACTCTCTCTACAGCTTCTCAATAGGCAAATGACTTTGAGCTGCGCACTTTTAACCGGTGCAACAGGCACTCTGTTGAATACTAGCAAATGGCGAAGCGCTTTTAGTTCTAAATCCTCAGGTAGTGCACGCACGCCAGTACCTCTAAGATCCAGGGTCTCCAGATACCTAAGATCGTTTATTCTACTTGGAATATCGCCTACCTGGGTATCCCTTAAACTTAGGTACCTAAGATATTTCAACTGGAGAATCTGCAGAGGAAAAGTAATCAATGGTCGAGGATCCTTATTTTCCTCATCGGTCAAATCACTTTGAAGATGTAGCACCTTAAGCCTTTTGGCCTTGTTCAACACATTTTGCAATGAGCATGGGTAAACCTTTTTGAAGACAAGCAGGGAGCGAAGTTCTTCGACCCACTTGTCATCGTATGTACTGTCCATATCTCTCTGAAAGGACAAATGCCATACATTCTCAGGCCATCCTCGTTCCTGGCGATCAACAATCATAGCAAACTCTTCATCTATTGACTCGGAAATAAGCTGTTGATGCCGAATGGGGGGAACGCCACAGGTTTTGACCCTCCCATAGCTTGTTGTCTCATTTTCCAGAATTTCATAATGGTCTAATAGCTTTTCCACAGTTTCCTCGGCTTTTTCTTGAACCGTCTGGGCACCCTGATGCTTGATAAGACTTTCTGCCATCCATAGCCGCATCATTGTGGAGCACCTTACGGGACTCTCCAACGGGAAGACGCTCAGATATAAAAGACAAGCACGGACATCGAGAAGGGGGTCCATGCGAGGGGCTCTCACCCTTCTAATTCCGCCCCCCTCGTGCCCATTGGATTGCAGTGCTTCTCCAAGTCTGCCACTCAACTTTTTCCATTTAACGCCATCAGGAGCGCCAGTAACACTAGGTCGCTGACAATTCAAAAGGTCACACGTGGCCAGAATCTCAAGTGGCAATCCTTCGCATTTTTCCCAGATGCGGTTAGAAACATCGCCATGGATATTCTTCTTAATTAGACACTGAGATTCCTCCTTGGTAAGGAGAACACGCTCGAAGTCATGAGGAGCATATTGCAGAGATGTGAAGAACTGTCTGGTGCTAGAATGCAGGCTGCGGACCCGAGTTGTGACAAGTATGCTCGGACGAGTTCGATCTAAATGACGCCGGAGAGACTTGAACACATTTGCTCTGCTCGCGTCATCCATGATGAGTGCCCACCTTTTTGTTTCGGCCTTCAAGTCGTTGTCCTCCTCCATGAGTGTGAAAGTCTCTTTGAGTTTATGGTCTTGTAGGTTCTTGTCCTTCTCCCCCTCCGCCATGCTCAAGCGCCATATCTTTGTATTTGCCTCCATGAGCGCTGCCGCGCTCAGCTCGTAGGATCTTAAATCCTCGATCCACACATAGTATTTGAAGAGATTTTTCACCTCTCTGTGACGAAGCACGGCGCCTACTAGACTAGTCTTCCCTACCCCTCGAGCCCCGTGCACGAAAATCACTTTCGGGTGATTTTCGTGCACGGGCCCGGCAGAGTTTAGCAATTTAACCAGATCTTTCTTTGACTGGTCAATGGCCACCAAGTCTTCGTCTTCCTCCTCAGAATAGGCGATGGACGATAACAGATGGCTGGCCGAGCCGGACTGGGCATCGTTGCCAGATAATCCACGTAAAGCCTCCATAATAGCGTCTCTCTCCATAGTCATGTAATCATCCACCATCGGCGGGATATGTCCTGCTTCGCGAGCGAAAGTTCGGCGCCTATAGTGGCGGTATATGATGAAAATAAAACCTTCCCAATCACGATTACTTTCACGTCGCGTAAAGTCATCGATGGCGTTTTCAAAGACATAAAGAAACTTCCGTGCTCGCTGCACTGACGCTTTGAGATCATCAGTAATGACCTCCATCGTGTTGACTTTCTTGAGGAAGCGTTCGATGACTCCGATCGATTCCCTGAGGGACTGAAATTTCCTTTCAGCATCTGCGGGGACGCTAAATTCCTTTTCCAATTGTCCCAATACTAAAGGAACCAGCTGCAACAGAGGAGACACATATTCCGCCATTTTCTCTTTTTCTGGTTGGAGGGGAGAGAGAGAGGGGGCGGGGGGTGGGGAGAGAGAGAGAGAGAGAGAGAGAGAGAGGATGGAGTCTTTGATGGAAATGGCCTAGCTGGACTGTTTCTTCGAGCAAGTAATATATAGGCGAGGTCACACAGCCCAAAATATATTTGATCACATCATTCAAATTTGTAAAAAACATTGTCATTTTATTTGAGGCATTAAGGATCCATTCGTTTCATGAAAAATATCATATTTTTAGAAAATATTTTATAGGAAGTCATTTTCTTAGAAAATATTTTATAAAAATTAATTTCCAAAAAATGACTATATTTTCGATGTTAAGCTGAAATCTATAATTTGAGTAGAAAATATTTTCAATTATTCGTTATCCAATTTGATTTTTTTAGAAAAATGACCAAAAAAATTAAATTTTAATATTTTTAATTGACCAAAAAATTTTAATTTTAATTTTTATATATTTTTTAAAATTGAATTTTAATTATTTTTATTTTTAAAAATCGATTTATTTATTTATTTATATTTGTTTTTCCTTCTTTTCCTTTTCCTCCCTCCTTCTTCCTTCTCCTCCTCCCTCCTCCTTCCTTCGCCGCCGCATGCCTCGATGTGGTCGGCTACTCGATGGCTGACCAAGACGCAATTGCCAGATCCGACAAGCTCGAGGCTCGGCCGATCCAAGCGAGCAGCGAGCTCGCTGGCCAAAGGATGCGACTTGCTTGGATTGGCCAAAGGATGTGGCTTGCCTCGATCGGTCGAGCCTTAAGCTTGTCGCCCTCGGCGGAGCTCGGGCTCGCATGGATCGGGTAAGCCGTGAGCTAGATTTGGCAAGCTCAAGCCTTGCCCTCGTTGGATTTGGCCTTGGGTGAGGTTGGAGAGAAAAGGGAAGAAAAAGAAAAAGAATTAAAAACTCAATTTAAAAAAAAAAAAAAGAAAAAGAAAACATAAAAATGAATAAGAAGAGGGAAAACAAAGAAAGAAAAGGAGGAAGAGGAGGAAGTGAGGGCTTATAGGGGTATGAGATAAGAGAGATCAAGTGAGGAAAATATTTTACACTTTTGAAAAGTAGAAAAAATTTTCCCCTAGTTTAGAAGATTCTTTTTTCCCTTCATGGAAAATGTTTTCCCCAAGCAATTCATTTTCTGTGAAACGAACGTCGGAAAATTCAGAAAATATTTTCCTAAAAGTTATTTTCCGTGAAATGAACGGAGCCTAAGTTTATATTTGGAGTTGGTCACAAACTTGGCGCTCCAGTCATCTTGAAAATTGTGTGTTTTAGTATTAGTTTTTGACATTTTTTTTTGTCGTAAAGGTGTCAAATAACGCTTACTTTCATACCATAGTTGAAAATTAATTTGTTAGATTGTAGATTGTACTTGTTGATAATATTTCAAGTAAATAAAACACTTAAGCTTAACTTGATAAAAAATTGATTTAGGGGCGTGCACAGGAACCGGGATCCACCGGACTGCCCAAAACCGGTGGTTCTTAAAGGAACCAGTTTGGTTCCCGGTTCCATGGGTGGATCCGCTTACTGGGAGCAGACCAATTATGTTATAATTATATATTATTTATTATTATTATTTTTTTGTTAGGATTAATCTTTGATTTCGGGATATGCTCGGATTTGAGTGCGAAAGATGTACAATATCTCCCTCTTGATCCATGCCCTCCATGTGTCTGAAAAAATGCCTAAACCAAATTTGTTAGGAATAATTTTTTATTCCAAATTTTCAAAAGGAGTACGTAAAATATATGGTGTGCGGTATAGGCTTTTTGTTGATTACTAGGTATATTTTCAGTCATATTTTATCTCTATTGAGTCTGAATCTCTTCAATCTTTGGTTACCTTTGCTTTGTGTTTTGGCCATATTGCTGTGGATGTCCTCTGTATTTGTGATGTGGCTACAATTGTAAGTCTTGAATGGATGATGACGAGATTGAATGCCGGCAAATTCCCATCTAGTGGTCGGAGGCAACCGGAGATGGAGGTCCGATGATGAGTCTTTTATTTGAGTGTATGGTATTACAAGAGTTGTGGCGTTTTGGGTTTAATGTCCTATTTCTAGGTAATGGGATGAAGAATTTGAGAAAGAAATAAAAAAAAAGATAAGAAATGGAGGAAAAAGCTTGTTGATCGGTTCCATATGAACCGGACAAGCGATCAAGTTCCCATTTTTTAGAACGGGTCTTTAGTGGGTGGTTCCCGATTCTAGGGTGGGAACCGCCCATCCGAACCATGCACACCCTTAATCTAAATGCGGGAAATAAATGATTTTTTATCACATACAAAAATGGGTGGCTCGGAAAACATATAAGACTAAATTGCATTTATAAAAAAAGAGATTTTGGGCTTGATTGAATCAATTGAAAGATTTAAAATTTGATTGCACTCTTTGCTCAGGGAAGGAGTTACCATTTTTGCATTTTCAGTTGGGGCATAAAATGATTTTGGAATGATTTTTCTTGCAGATTTGGTCGCAGGTGATGGTTACAGAGATTTGCGTTGGTGGAATTGTTAACTGTATTTTTCTTGGAGCTTGTTCTCTGTTCATAAATCTTAACCCAGAAACAAATTTGATTTTGCCTATTTAGTCTGATAGGGATGTTGGACTAGGATGTTGGAGCTTGTTCCCTGTTGTCCTAATTGCGTAATCTGTCAGTTAAGAACCAATATGATTTTGGTGCTTTTGATTGGGTTTGGCATTTTGGGTGTCGTAGCAACTTGGTGGTTGTGATGTTTGTATAGATGTGAGTGTGAGTCAGAGAAACAAAAGAAAAGTCAAATAATGGCGGTGGCTCGGGAGGGTAGCTACAGGTGCTTCATTCGCTCATGGTTGATTTTGATCCTATCTTTATGTTGGTACTCTGACATTATTCTCTGAGCGAAGAAGAAAAGTGAACTAAAGAGGGCATGTATCGACATGACTGTAGCATCAGGTTTCTGGAATATTTTAATTTAGCCTATGGATGAAGTGGAAATCTTTGTGATGATAGATCATGGAAGCATTAACTATGAAGGAAAGGGCGAATAAATTTTCTGGCTTCACTGGTGCTGGTGATGGAAGGTTAGTGATGATGACTCATGGATTATGGTTTGTGTTGGTGGCTGCACCGAGTGAGCGATGAGTAGGTAGAGGAAATCCATTGTTATTTTTACACAGCAGAAATGGAAGGTTAGTGATGAAGAGTGTTTTATGTTCTAACATTGAAACGACAGCTTCATGAAGCAAATAATGTGAATGAGTCAGTTGTTTGAATGCTAAGAATTCACTGTGATGAGTAGTTGGGTCTGCATTCTCTGCCTGTAGCTTTGTACAGAGGCTCGTTGAACAATCTTTCCTTGCCTTTTGTTTTCTGACAAAGTAACTAGTGGTAGCACAAACTTAGCACATGATGTTTTGTCCAGCCTTTAATTATGTTACGTGTTCTGTAGCAATCAAAGATCAAGGAAGCATTTGGTGTACTGAGGCCTCGCTTGACTAGTTTGATTAGTGTCATTGATGCATTTCAAGAGTTGAAAGCTATTGCAATAATGGACTTCGCTGCAGTGCCGGTCGTAGGCTCAAGTTCTGTCACACCAAGCTGAGGGAGTAGTTGCCTGGCCATAGATTTTGGACTCTTTTGTGAGATTCCAGAATAGATGGGAGGATCATTTTAGCTGTACAATTTGTTTTAACATAGACTTCACAAAAGAAAGGGGTCCGTAAAGCTGAATGTATGGCGTAGCAGGTTCTTGTATTGGTTAGTGTTAACTTGGCAGGAAGGTATTTATATGAACACGGGAGTTCTTCTTTTCCATTGTGCAGCAATTGGGTAATGGATCAATATTCCTCATTCGAGTTAATCTGTTTGTGTTGTTGCCATTGCCAATTCGGCAATATTCGCCTCTTTCCTGAATAATACTTAATGTTTATCAACACTTGCTTTCTTGTTGTCTGCACTGTTCAAATTTCTCAGCGTGCTTTCATCAGCTTTGAAGTTGTGTGCATTTTGGATGATTCTTGAATTCTTTTTGGAGTTGAAGCAGACCACCAAGAGAAGTGATTTTTGAGTTTGTCGAAGCAAGTTTGGAGTTGTTGCATTTATCAGATTTGGAGAGCTATGAAATCCAAGATGCATTCCCAGTCTCTTCCTTTTGTCGATGCTGTGAGTCAAACTACGAGATTCACTGTTAAACACTGCTTGGAAGGATGTAGGGATTTTCGAATTAGATTCACCTTGAGTTGCATACGAGAGTACATGCTGTTGAGAAGGGGTTAGGTGGAGGAGAGCTCCCTTATAGTTATGGACCTCTAGATCATTGGTGCCCATTATGTAGCAGGAAACGGTGATGGTTTAGATTTTAGAAAAACGGCGTGGACATGTTGGATATGTAAGGTTCTGCTATATTTTGATCGAAGAATGTGGAGTTGGGTACCATGCGTTTGATTTTTTTGTTTCTCTGCCCTTGATGTAACCAGTCCATGTCGATCAATGAAATGTCAGTTTGCTAATCAATCTCTATTTGCAGTTAATGAGTGATGTTTGCTGTGTGACCTTGAGTTGATTTTAATGATGCATATATGCACCTTGAGATCGATGTGAAATATGAGCAGTTTTGTACCTTTAGAAAGGAAGAAACTTTTACATTAACATGGTTCGTGTGTTGGCTGCAATGAGATTGAAAACACTGCACACTGGGTCATGAGATTGCTAATAGTTACTGGTGTTTCTTGTGTGAGATTGAGCAATTATCGTTGATTGTCACGATATTTGCACCTTAAAACGTGTTGAATCTTTTTAATACGTAGTTATATTCGTCATTCTTCTAGCCAAAAAAAAAATGTAATTTTCTTACATTTATAAATTTGTTAATACGTTAACATCAAATTGTATAAATTGTGGTCATTGTTATTTCTAACTTAAACAAATTAAAAATCTAAAAGTTTAAATTGGTCACCCAGAAGGATTTTTACATTTGTCTCCATCAAAAGCCTTTCTTTGAAAGTTGCTCACCAAAAGCCTTCTTAATTATAGTTTACCAAACAGCGATTACTTTTCATGAAAACCTTTTAAATTGAAATCTATGTATTTTCTTAAAGATTTTTTCCAAAAGCCGAACCAAACTCAGTTTAAGAGCCACTAGCTTTACCTTTTGTGAAAACGATATTCTCACCAAAATACAATCAATCAACCGTTATTGTAGGAATATTTTTGACAATGAAAAATTCAAATAATACTGTCAAGAGATCTTGATCAAGCTATAATAATTTTTCTAAATAACAGTGAACTGTTCGCTATTAAAAGATAGTATCGTCATTCAAAATTAGTTCTATAATCCGGCTTTAAAATATAAACCATCATGTCATAAATCTTTTAAATAATATCCACTAACATATGTATGCAAAATAAGTAAGTTAGTATTAACATTAAATTTTACAGAGGTAAAACGATCTAAAATCTGTAGATTTTCAAAAAAAAAAAATAATAATAATAACTTGGTTTAAAAATAAATTTCTTCCGTGCTTTCATTTTGTAATAAAAATAACAGTGTGTTTATGTTTGTTGGTGGCACAAGTCTTACCAAAACCACCTGCATAATTTCCACATGTCAAGAGGGTTTGGGATTAATCCGTTTGTTTGCTAAAGAATGAATTCTCATAAAATACTTTCATCAGTTTTGATGCTAAAAAATTTGTTTATCAGGAAAATATCTTCCCCACTTTGGAAATTTCACATTAGAAAATAAGAAAAATGGCTTCCTTTTAAAAAATGGAAATTAATTTTTGCACTCTCCTATGGCATGCCATCCTTCTACATAATCTAACTTCTTTGTAAATATTCACGCACTACCACCGTTTCACCATCGCTATTGCTAGCCACCACACGTCATTGAACCGCCACTGCCAAATCATCACCCTCTCCTTCATCATCCACAATCACCTCCAATTTTTTTTTTTTTTTTTTAAAGAAAGATAAGTACACTAAATGTCCTAAAATTTATTGCGAAAATACAATTGAGTTTTAAAACTTTCAAAAATTAAAATCAAATTTAAAAACTTGTCAAATAGGTGCAATCGAGTTATTCCATTGATACTATCAATTTATTTAATGACAAATGCTGATAGATATTATAAAACTGGTCTCATTCCTACGTGACATTTTTTTATTATTTTCTTCCTCAAATCTTGTTTGAATTAGATTGAAAAACTAAGAAAAGCAGGAATTCTATTTTAGAAAATAATATTGGCAAAGAAAGGGGATGGCTTATTGGTGGGGCATTTGCACTGCCGCCCATCACTAGAGGGGCTGGTGAGCCTCACCTAGATTTAAGTGATGTCAGCCCTTGCCTAGATCTAGGCGATGCCGGCTATCACTCGGGCCTAACGAGGCTTGTCGACGAGGCCTCCCTCGAGACTGGTGATGGTCGCCGGTGCTAGGGGAGAGCCATGCCTCCTTGATTTGGGCCAGCCTAGCTTGAGGCCGGCAAGGATTGCCGGCCTCAAGCTAGGCTTGCCTAGATCTAGGCGATGCCAACCCTTGCGTGGGTCAAGTGAGGATTGTAAGCCCTCACGTGGGGCCGGCGACCTTCGCCCACCTTGCCAGTGAGGCCATGCCCTTTTTCCCCCTTTTCCCCCTTTTTCTAGTGTTGTTTTTTAAAACAAAAGTTTAGTTTTTTATTTTCATTCTAATTTAAGTAAAATTTGAAGAAAAATAATTAAAAATGCCATGTAGGAAAAATAAATTAATTTTAAAAATGTCACTTCAGCAATTTCCTTTAGATAAATTGAGATGTTCCAAATTTACTATAAAACTTGATTGTATTTTTTGAAAATTTTAAAATTCAATTGCACTTTAATAATAAATTTTGGTATGAAAAAAACAAATTGCTAGTCGCCATGGAATTTTCCTTTCTCTCAGCCCCTCCTACTGTCATTATCATCCACCATCCAAGACGCCACCACCATTAACCATCCCTAGAAACCACGATAAAAAAATTCGCAGCCACCACCGACCACGATGCCAAGGGCAATGAACCTGCCCACGATCTGAAATCAACCCTTTTATTCCTTAGCCATCGATTGAGACAACGAACCAAGCAATCGCATGGCGATTGGCGGTGGCTTTTGACTGGATTTGAGGTTTTAGATGTGACGCTTCAAAACGTGACACGCTATATGTGTCTTTTTTAATTATCAACTTTTAATTAGTAATAGCATTCGGAAGTACGACCGAATATTTACAGTATCCCCGACAAGAAAGTGCTTGAGTCTATAATGACATCAATAGCTATTAACTTGTTACAACATTAAGCAAAAAACAACAAAATACATAACCACCGTCTGCGGTGGCCGCGATGGTTTGAGTTCTCTCCCCCTAACGCAAGGGGAGGAGTTCAAATCCCCTCACGGTCGCTAGGGATTCTTAAGTGTGACGTCGGGGTGGTGGGTCCTCCGCTAGCGTCACTCCAGGGTTTACTCTCCGGCTGTCGGCCGTGCGGGGGTTCCCTGGGTCATCAAAAAAAAAAAAAAAATACATAGTTGAGGGAAGAAGCTCAAGTCAACCAGCACCACTACTTCCATGTTAACCCATAACCAAATAGCCATCCAACTCAAGGTCGATAGTCTCCGACATCATCTCGTCCCCTCCATCTTTATATCTAAGGGAACCATACTCCAAATTTGGAAAAAAATAAAGCACAATGTAAGGACTCGAGGGCTACCACTGCGTAATATTGTTCACTTTGGGCCTTTGGTCTTCACGACTTTAAAAGGTATTATCTGATGTAGTGTGACATCCTGATTTTTGACCCCGTTTCGATTAAAAGAAATGGGTCTTTCATCGACGCACCTATGGTTTTTTTTTTTTTTCTCTAAACTGATCACTCACGAGATAACTAATTTATCGGGTGAAGCCGTCAAGAGATATAAACGCGATAGAGTTGAGAATTCGATCAAAAATTGATTGCTCGACCGTGATAATTAGCAAGGGTCAATACGGTACCATTATAATCGATTAGTGATCGAGAATAGGCTGATTCGATGGAATGACATGATTAGATGGTGGGTGATTCCACCTGATTGCAAAATTTGCATCAAACGATACTAACCCAATTTTCTGTCGATTCTGTACCTGGTACCCATAATTGAAATCTTGAGATTTTTACGATAACTGAGAGTTGTTGATGAGTCGGAGATGCAACTTATCAACCACGGGTCAAACGCAATAAAATTCCTAAAAGCTACTTGGTAGGTTATGTCACACTAAAATCGCGTACGATCGAAATTAACCACGAAATTGAACTCGGTTTCGGGAATCGAAAGTTCTAGCGTGTCACGATTTATTTTTAGGACATCGTCGCATCCTTTGAAGAATTTTCGGCGAGCCCGGAATTTTGGTGGAAAAAAATGGAAATTGGCAAATTAATTCAAGAAATTCGGAGGGCCACTTCTATGTGGATTTTGGCCTTCAAATTGGATGGGTTAGTGATGGAAATGGTGGAAATTCATTTATGCTGCCCCCTTGGCATATTTGGCCTAAATTGAAGTTGTTTGGTGTGAATTGAACATGGAAATCCACCAAATTCATAGGGGCAGCTGCTGGGCTGATTTTGGGCACCAAATTGAAGTCCCTTGGTGAAGTTGTGTGAAGAGAGTGGCTCGTGGGAGAAGCTTGGATAGCTAAGGGCTGAAGACTTTGGGGTTGAAGCACTCATGGCTTAGATATTTGGCATGCAAGCCCATTGGCTCAAGCCAAAACTTTGAAGGCTCTTGTCTCCCCTTGGTTCCCCTCTCTGCCTCTCCTTTCCTCCCCCTTTGGTCAACTAGCAGTAGATCCATAGCATCATCTTCTTCTTCAGCTTCTTCTTCCTCCATTGTTGCTGAACCACCACCTCCAACCCTTTGCCGAAACAACCAGCCATTGGAACAGCCGCCGAACCTAGTGTCAGCCCCGACTCTGCCTGCAAGTCTAGCCTGCTTCACCTAGCCATCATTGCCCTCCGTCCGCCCACTCAAGCGTCAGTGGCCTCCGCCCGTCCCAGCTTCGCTCCAACTTGCTGCTGTCACTCGGCCAACTGCCGTCCCCACGCCGTCTAGCCACCGGCGCCGCAGCCAACCCCCTCAGCTCCCTTGACCAGCTCCAAGGCAGAATCGGATTTCAGCCCTTAGGCTAAGCCATGTTGGGCCATTTTTAGCCCCTTCCGGACCTCCTTCGGTGTCGCCATAGGCCCGAGTCTTGGTTGCCATCACGCCACCATCGCCGTGAACCGGTTTACTCACTAATTCAGTGAGTTAACCTCCTAAGCTCTAATGAGGGGTTAATTTCCCTTAGAGGGGGATTAGTTAGGCAAATTAGGATTAATAGATTTAGTTAGAGTGACTACGTTGGTTAGGATTATTTAGTTAGTCCAATTAGGTGGTTAGATAGTTAGTTAGATAATTTAGTTAGCTCAATTAGTTAATTTAGTTAGCCTATGTGAATTAATTTAGTTAGTTTAATTAGGTAGTTAGGTTGGATTATGTAGATTAATTAAGGGTTTTAATTTAATTATTTTGCAATTTATTTAATTAAACGTAATTTATTTAAATAATTATTAATTAGCATAAATTATACTAGGATAGCCGGATGTCAGATTTTTACGCTAATCATCATTCTTGCGTTGATTTGTGAAATTGATTTCTAATTTATGCAATTGGATGTTGAGTGATGATCTTTGAATTATTATTTCAAAAATATGGAATTTTGGTATTTAATTAGAAAAATACCGGATGTTGGGTTGCGACGCCAAAAATATTTTAAATACTATATAAAATCGTTGGATTTTTAAAAGAGAGTGTACCACTTTTTATGGTTCAATCTGATCATGTGACCATGCACAATTATTTTACTGAGTGTTTTTAATATGAAAAAAAATAGGCCAAGTACATTATTTGAAATTAAGGCATTTGAGTGCAAGCTCGATGTCCTTGGCCGAGATTGGGTGTGTGTGTGATCACTATCGGAAACCGTCACGATGCATTTACACCGAATGATGCTCCTTCGGGAATGCCCCATGTCAACGGATGCCGATCGCAGTGGAGGTTGGGCCAATGCTCATTCGGAAATGCCGTCTAGATGTAGACATTGCCGTGCCCGACGAAGCAGAACGACGCCCGGTTATGCCGGATGACCGCCGACTGTTGAGTTGGCCGTGGCCGTTGGGTCGTAATTAACTAGAATGCTTGCATGAGTGAAATAGCCACACCTGATTATGGGATAAATTGCGTGGCACGGAATTGGACGTGTCATAACGATTTGGCCTTACAATCGGGACCCTTGTGAATATTTGATGATTGATGTGTAGTGTTCCAGTTATTAGATATGTTTACTGTATGTATATGTATATGAGGTGTACTAATGTGCAGGGAGGTGCTGAGGTGAGATAAGTCTTATATGATGGGTGTTTAGGCTGCTTCTAGGTGAATTATTGTCCTAATCGGGTTTTAGGGTTTAGACTCGCTAAGATATTGTCTCACCCCATCGTAGTTTAAAATTTTCAGGTCCTTAGATGGAAGTACAACATGTACGTTATGGGGTCTCGCAGGTGATGGACTTTCAGCACTCCTATTTCCCTTTTCCCGAGACTAACTTGGCCCATGAGCTAGTTGAGTCCCGGGACTAACTTGACTCATGAGCTAGTTGAGTCCACGGTATGGGTCGAGGAGGGCTGACCTCAGTTGGTACCTCACCGATACATAGTGTGGTTTATTAACTTTCCTCAAGGAGGTCGGGAGGGTCCCCTACAAGGTTTTAACGGGCCTCCCGTTAGGACCGGGGAGTGGGAAGTAGGCATCCTATGGATATCGACACCCCTGATGGTGTAATCCAGGTAATCCAGGTAATTCCTCAGGAAATACATCTTGAAATTCATTAATTACCCTAATTTCCTCAATCTTAGGTTCTCCTCGAGTATAACCTTTAACCATGACCAGGTATCCTTGACATCCTTTGTCAAGTAACGCACAAGCTTCTATTGCAGAAATAAGTGGTACAGATAGGTGACTTTGACTTCCCAAAAATTCACAATTAGACTGATCAGGTAAGGTAAATCGGATCACTTTTCTATAACAATCTACTTTGGCCTGATACTTATGAAGCCAATCCATCCCTATGATAACATCAAAATCATATATGGCCATTACAACTAAGTCTATCTCCATATCTCTTCCTCCCACTGTTATCTTACAGTTTTCACATCCCAGCGTAGACAATATCATATTCTTTAAAGGCGTAGTAACATAAAGAGGCGTCTCAAGAGGCGTAGTTTCTATCTTATTCAACTGTCCATATCTTTCAGACACAAATGAATGTGTAGCACCCGTATCAAATAATGCATATGCCTTTCTATCATTTATAAGAATCGTACCTGAGATAACATTTTTGGAAGCTTCCGCTTCCTCTTGGGTAATCGCATACGCCCTTCCTTGTGCCAATGGTCTCTGAGAATTCCTTGGTAGATTTGGTTTAACAACACTCTGTTGTGCCTGCCGCACTGAGCCAACACTCATTTGCGACCTTTCTTGTGGGCAGCTTCTCCTAAGATGACCCACTTGTCCACAACCATAACATTTCAGTTGTCCAATGCAAGGTCCTGGGCCATGTCGTCCATCACACCTTGGACATTCTCCATTTCTATTAGGTGCTCTCCCTAAATTTAGGCTATCCCTGCTTTTACCAAATTTACCCTTCTTTTTAGACTGCCAGGTCTGTCCTTGACCTATATAGGGTCTCTTACCCCGTCTCACATCACCAAAAGACAATTGTTTCATATTCTCCGACTGTTCCCTTTCCAATTCCTGCTCTACCAACTGTGCTCTCTCATAAATCTCAATATAATTTCTTATATTCAGAGACACCAGTTGTTTCCTAATATTGGTTCTCAACCCTTTCAAGAACCTCTTAGCTTTCTCCTCTTGGTCCTCAATCAATCTAGGAGCATATCTAGATAACTCAGAAAATTTTGCCTCATACTGATCTACTGTCAGTTCCTTTTGTTCTAACTGAACAAACTCCGTGATCTTTCTATCCTTAGCACAATCAGAAAAATGTTTCCTATTGAAAGCCCTAACAAACTCATCCCAATTCATAGCAGTACCTGGTGGAAAGATCATATCCTTCGAAGCTCTCCACCAAAACTTTGCATTTCCATCCAGCTGGTATTCTACCAAAGTTATTTTCTCAACATCATTGTAGTCCAACAACCTGAAAATTTGTTACATTCCATCAATCCAATGTTCCGCCTCCTCAGGACTTCCCATTCCACTGAACTTAGGTGGCTTCAACTTCAAAAATTGGTCTACCAGCTCTTGAGTATGGCGTTCTGCTCCGGGTTGTTGCTGTGCTTGTCTTTCCATCAGATTTCCTATATTGGCCAATGCCTGCAGGATATCTTCCATCCGGGGTTCAGCCCTTGCAGCAGAGGCTTTAGCCCTCGATGGTTGAGCACTTCCAGCTCGTACCATGCTTTTCTTGCAGTTTCCAAGCATTTGCCTCAGGAATAATCTGAGACTCACTGTCTCTATTTAAAGTTACTACAACTATATAAGTAACATAAACATGTTACTGACAACCTAAAAACAACTCATTAATAATCTAATAGGGATCTACGAGTGAATACCCATCACCCGTTGTTCAAAGTTAGACAACCATCCCAGTTAGTATCCTATGGTGTGCATTGTCATCTTATTCCTCAATTTCCAAATGAGGCTCCTTATCACTCCAAATAGACCAAATGCTCTGATACCAAAAACGCCGAGCTGTAGCACCCTTGAACCAACTAAGGTCGCCACAGTTACCCATCTCCATGAAGTTAAGCCATAAATTCTTGGGCTTCTCTTTTTTTTTTTTTTTTTTAAACGGTCCCAGCGCAGCTTAATTGCGGAAGCATAATCAAATCTCTCAAATTCTCCCTCCAAACAACCGTGAGGTAATGCACACCAACTAAAGCATCATAAGATAAAAACCGAACCATTTTTATTTACATATTTACAGGATGGATTTTCTAGGGTAGGTACAATCAAAAGAAAAGCCAACTCATAACTAACTTGGCTCAGGCTCAAAAGAAAAACCTCTACCCTCCTAACCGATCACATATAGATCAATCCATCCACCGGTATCAGCTATGTCCAAAAATCTCAACTCCTAGCTCCTCACGTAGGTCTCTACACCCATCCTGGCGCATCGGGTGGCGGCGGTGGTAGCATTCCCCGCATTATCCTGTCCCGACGAACATGGACGGAGATAAACTCCTAAACGACTGGACCATCAGCCAGGCCCACCTCGTAGGATACCAGCGCCCGAACCCGGAAGAAAGTCAGACTAGGGATGGATGGACAGTCAATCTCCATCACCTCAACCTCTACATTGGATGGAATGCCATAGTAGGTGCCCCGCGTGACAGGTAGGAGCGGCATCTCTAAGCTGAAAAGTTAGTCCCTAAAAGGGGTGAGTACAATTACTCAGCAGATAATTGATTCCTTTAGCTACTCACGCATCACACAAAACAATCAAGGTATCACAATGTAGCACATATCATTTCATGCATGCAATGCACTACTTACCTTGCAGCCATTTACATGTCATTGCACCATATATGAGTACATCATCAAATGCTCATGCATATGCCAACATCATGCCATAGGTATTCATTCATCCAAGCACTTATTATCAAATGCCCATGCATATACCATGCATACATATCTTTAAATACCCATGCATACACCATGCATACATATCACCCTATGCATGACTCATTTCCAATTTCACAATTTTTAATTGGCCTTTATTGCTCGCACACAGTCCTGGCGATGCAAAAGAAAACAAACACCCCCGGGCATATATTCAAAATACAACCGGGCTTCCGGCATCCCCTACGCTCCGGGCATCTCGCACCCCAACTGGCATCACGAGGAATCCACGGCACACACCATCCGGGCTTTCGGCATTTACACTCCCTAGCCGGGCATCTCGCACCCCAACTGGCATCACGAGGAATCCCCCGGCACACACCATTCGGGCTTTCGGCATCCCCTATGCTCCGGGCATCTCAACTCCGAGGCCATCCAGAATTACGCCCCTAGGACCATTGGGCATCCGGCATTTACACTCCCTAGCCGGGCATCCCGACACTCCCGGGGCATCGTTGGCTCACACCTCCGACGGCCTTCTCATTTATCATGATTTATATTCACATTCATGGCCCAAATTTCATATGGCATATGATATGATGATCACTTTTAATAACTACATGAAGTACCAATTACCATCATTCACGCAGCATGATGAAATCACTTGTGACAACACCATTCATTTGACTCATGCAATTCAAATCAATTCACATATCATTTTCTTTCAAGTTTACAAAATCCAGTGTGTATGATTTCTGAAAATGTCTAAATTGAATGCCTAAATGACTCTAAAAAATTATGAGATTTGCACACATGATAGTCGAAACATAAAAACACACTTTTCATGAAGAATGCATGTTCCAAAAATCATCACATAAAAAGATACAACTCAAACTCCACAGCATACAAATCTCAGACATATCAATCTGCACGGTTTCAGAATTTTCCCAAATTAAATATCCAAATGACCTCTAAAAATCATGAAATTTTACTACATAACAATTAAGACATAAAGGCACAACTTTCATGAAGAACTCATATCCAAAAGATCCTCACACGAAAAGATACAGCTTAGGTAATACAGCTAACAACTTCGGACACACCAGATTGCATAGCTTTAGAATCACTTCAAATTAAATACCCAAACAGCCTTCAAAAATTATGAAATTTTACCACGTAATAGTCAAGATTCTAAAGTATATTTTTCATGAAGACATTAAGATCAAATTCATTCTAGATAATTAATTACAGTTGATGAAAGCTTCTGTTCATTGTACCGTAGCATCCAGATCAACCCGTCACCGAAAATTCGCCATTTCACCTACTTATTCTCCTTCATTTCTTCTGGATTTTTGATATGTTCTAGCTTAAAGTGTCCACTTCAACTTTCATTTAGGATTCAAAGTGAAATTGTAGCACCCCAGAACCAACTGAGGTCGCCACAGTTACCTATCTCTATTTCGAAGTTAAATTTAAGCCGTAAATTCTTAAGCATTTTTTTTATAACGGTCCCAGAGCAAAATCTTATAGCGGAAGTCAAATTAACATCTTCATTCCCTTCCCCGACAATCATAATACAATGCACACCGACTATTTCATCAGAGTAGAAAGTCAAGACCTGAACACTCTACATAGTAGAAAATGGACACCTTTAATCGGTACATCTGAGTACCCAGGGTCCTCTACACTCGGCTATACTTCAAAAGATGACCGACATCTTCTCCAATAGTCGTATACTTAAAGTCCCTCGATCAGTGTCGGTGTCCAAAAGTTCCCTTCTTTGCTATCCTCCTCCTTGCGGCCATATCCAACCACTCAATCCATCTACTAATCTGAAATGTTAATCCCCAAAAGGGGTGAGTATAACAACTCAGCAAATACATGATCTCTTTAGCTACTCAAGCATCATACAAGACAATCAAGACATTGCAATCTAGCACATATCATCTCATGTATGTAATACACCACTTACCTTGTAGCCATTTACATGTAATTGCACCATGTATGAGTACATCATCACATATCCATGCATATGCCAACATTAAGCCATAGGTATTCATTCATCCATGCATATGTCATGCATATATATATATCTTTCAAGCACATGTACACATATCATTCAATACCCAGGCATACACCATGCATTTATATCTTTCTATGCCCATGCATACATATCACCATATGCATATCATTCAATGCCCATGTATACATATCACCGTATGCATATTTCATTTCCAATTTTCATAATTTTAATTGGCTTTTAATGCATCCCCGGCACACACCATCCGGGCTTCCGGCCCCCCACATTCCGGACATCTCACACCCCAACTGGCATCACGAGGAATTCACGGCACACGTCATCCGTGCTTCCGACATTTACACTCCCTGGCCGGGCATCTCGCATCCCACCTAGCATCACGAGGAATCCCCCGGGCATGTATTCAAAATACAACCGGGCTTCCGGAATTACGTACCGACATACCACCAGGCATCTCCCCCTGGAATTACATACCGTATACCACCGCGCATCTCGAAACTCCCAAGGAAAAACCTCCGGCATTCAGCCATTTAAGGCCATCGGGCATCCACAAGGCATCGACTCACTCGATCCTTTGGGCATCCCGACTCCCGTGGAATCGTCGGCTCACACCTCCGACGGCCTTCTCATTTACCATGATTTATATTCTCATGCATGGTTCATGGCATACAATATGATGCTCACTCATCATAACTATATGCAATGCCAAACATCTTCACTCATGTGGCAAGAAAATCACATAGGGTCACTCCATTCATTTAGTTCCCATCCTTTTCTTTACAACTCATAAGATTCAGCATGTATGGTTTTCTGAAAATGTTTCAATTAAATACCAAATGACTCTAAAAATTATGAAACTCCCACACGTGATAGTCAAGACAATATGGCACACTTTTCATGAAGAATACACGTTCTAAATGTCAACACCTAAAAAGATACAACTCAGCCATTGCAACACAGCAATTCCAAACATCACAGCTTACACGGTTGCAGAATAACCCTAAATTAAATATCCAATTGTCCTCTAAAAATTATTAAACTTTACCACATCAGCATTAAGACATAGAGGAACAACTTTCATTAAGAACTCATGTTCAAATAATCCTTACACAAAAAGATACATATTCGGCAATCCAATTCACAGTTTCAAACATTCCAGTTTGCACAGATTTGGAAATTCTTCAAATTAAAAACTCAAAAGACATTCAAAAATTATGAAATTTCACCACATGATAGCCAAGAGTCTAAAGTTGATTTCTCATGAAGACATTGTCATCAGATTCGTCCTAGATAATTAGTTACAGTGAACAAAAGTTTCTGTCTCTAGCACCACACCTTCCAGAACCAACATACCACTGAAATTTCACCATTTGACCTACCTATCCTCCTTCTTTTCTTCTAATTTTTGGATATGTTCTAGTTTAAAGTATTTTCTTCAACTTTCATTTACAAGTCGAAGTGAAATTCCCAAAAGAAAGTTACCTTATGACTCACATAACTTACTGTCGTTCCACAAGTCAATTCCATATTCCCTTTCTTTCAGAAAATATGTAATTCACTAGGTTATACTGGTTTGATTTGTCTAAATTTTGAGTATGTTGTTCATCAGGATGTTCCTTACAATTCATATGAAGAAGTCGGAAAGAAATTCTTGGTAAAAAGTCATGTTCAGCAACCAACAAGCATCAAAGGTCGACATGCAATCCGATATTCAACCAGTTTCATGGAAAATCAATTTCACCCCACAAATCTTGTTCGTTTTGCTTCAAATTTGAGTATGTTATAATTAAAGACATGCTCTACAACTTCCATGAAGAAACTGAAGTCAGATTCTAACTCTAAGATCATCTACAAGCCTCCACGAAATCCTGGCGCACACAAGTCCACACGGGTCAGATTGTACCCATCACAAATTCACTTTCAGAACCTCAATTTCTACCCCAAAAACTCACGAATTCAGCCATTAGACAACACCACATCAACATCACAGCATGCATGAGTAGTTGAGAGACCAAGTCTCGCCTCTGGTCCTAGGCGACACAGCAAGCAAGGACAGAAGCTTGCGGCCTCGAGCGCGGCTCTACGGCAGCAAAGACGGGCGGTGTCGACGGTGGCAGCACACACGAGCACGGACGGAGGGACAGTCTTCTTCCTTTCCCCCTCACTCTCGCTCGTGCACGCTTGCAGCTCTCTCTCTCTCTACCTAAATTTTCTGTTTCGGTTTCTCCTCTCTCTCGGTTTCTCTCCCTTACATTCGTTGCTTGCTGTTCTCTCACTCTCGGTTTTTGCGGTGTTCCCCAGCTGGCTTTATTTCTCTTTTAGTTTACTAAATTAGTCAATAAACGCTGGGGTGGTGGCGGCAAGAAGCGGAGCCGGGTGGAGAAGACGTGGGCCTTCATCCGAGCCTTCCTTTGCCAGCGCACGATGAGCTGCTACGTGGCTTCTTCTTTCGGTTTGTTGACTGCATGGTCAACTAAGCAAATACTCGGTGGCCATTGATACATGTCTTCATAGGCTTCTTTGGCTTGCTGACTGATCAGAAAACGTGGATGCCGTGCGGTTCTTCTCGGTCAACTTTTCCTTTCTTTCGTTGACTAGCAAAAGAGAGACGTGGCCTCCACCGAAAACTCTGGCCATCAATTTCCCTTCCCCGTACACAAACGTGTCCTTATTTGTTGCATGGGTCAACCATCATTTCCATCGTTTGACCGGCCAAATGGACGTGAATATGGCCATGCAAATCAATAATTTTCAGGTCTCCATTTGTTGCATGGGCAAGGGTGTTCGACAAGGCTCCATGGCCAAATTTCCTTCCTTCGGCTCACTAAAAAATATCAGTGTATTAAAGTCCAAATTTCCGTCTCATTTCATATACATTTGGGGTATAATTGTGTAGTGTCATCAAAGCAAATTTGCACAGCTCAATAGGATTGAATGTTGTACTAACGATGACGAATTCCGATAATAATTTCATCAATCCGTGGCGTTTCATCATTTTTCTAAGGTTAGCAAAAATACTGATGAGATTGGTCTCACCAATGACCTTATGTAGAGAGACTTTCGTCAAGACTATAGTCCATTCAACGATCGGTCCATTACTAAATGTGAGGTATCGGTCCGTCAATGAAATAAAACAGTGTCCATACAAGATACCGATGACACCATCCGACGACACTCTCATTGATTGGTCACGGTCGCCACATGTCCGAGGGTTGTCGAAATTCTCGGATGCCACAGAAATTTCCAAAGAAAGATCGTCTCATTGTCCCCGAAAGCACTGGTGTTCCACAAAACTCGTCCAGATTCCACGTCTTTAAGAAAGAATACATTTCACTAAGCTATACTTGTTAATTTTATCTCAATTTTGAGTATGTTGATCCTCAAGATATTCCCTACAACTCTTATGAAGAAGTCGAAGAAAGATTCCCAATAAAAAGTCGCGTACAACAGCTAAATTCACCAAAGGTCCACATGCAATTCCAGATTCGACCGTATTCGTAGAAGATGAGTTTCACCCCTCAAAACTCGTCCATTTTATCTCAATTTTTAGTATGTTGTAGTTCAAGATGTGATATACAACTATCATGAAGAAGTCGAAGTCAAATTCCAACTCTAAAGTCTCATGCAAGCCCTTACAACATTCTGGCGCACACTGGTCTACTCGAGACAGATTGCATCTTCAAACAAAAACACTTCAAAACTTTGTTTTCTACACTCAAAACACATAAAATCAACCACCACACAACAATACATTCAACACACAGCAAGCAAGAGTAGTTCAAGGATCAATTCTTGCCTTTAAATTCAGCAACACAAACACCAAAACGGGTGGGCAAAGCGGGCGAGCGACGGACAGCTTCTCTTCCTCTTTCTCTCTTTCCTTCTTCTTTCTCTTTCTCTTTCTCTCTTTCTCTCACTCTCACGGTCGATAGACCTCTTCTAGAACCGGCCAACTCCCCTTTTAAGTCCCTAATTTCTCATCATTAGGTGTAATGATGAATTTACATGCAAATGGACACCTATCATGGCTGAGGACACTTGGAAAATCAGCATGCAAACCGGCCTCTCTCCCTCCTTTCCTTGCTTGTCCGTGGCTTGCTCCATGGGCTCATGGGCCAGCCCATTGGCTTGCCTTAGGTCCACATCATTTTGGACCCACAATTCCCAAGCCCAAATCCAATTCTAATTCCTCAAAAATAATAACTAAATCTTCGTTAGATTAATTTCAAGATTAATTAACTAAACACCTGAGTCTATAGATTTATAAATTCTAACTTCATACTCCACATGGCCAAAGTCTTTTTCTTTCAAAATACATCCCTTACGAAATCGGCCATAAGTCTCGTCACGAATCATGGATAAAAAGGCCACTAATTACAGTCACAGAGGTTTTACTTGCCTATCCATGGCTCAGGGTATATTTAGGGATAAAATTCTGGGATGCCACAATCAGTTCCGAGGCCATAGAAGAGTTTGAGCATTTCTTGATAGTGTTTGTCAAGTTGCCTTTTCTAGAGAGAGCAACATTTTCTTTCAAAATATTCTCTTCTTTTGAGTTTAAGAAGATCAATGGGCTTACCAATGAAAAAATGGTAGATAAATCCAATGGCTTGGTGAAGTCTACCAAAAGTAGAAATTGCACTTTGTTTTGAAAGCGATTGCCACCAATGTTTAAGACTGCCAGTCAACCTTGTGATAAATTCAAGAAGGATCTTGTACTTGCCTTCAACAGTACGAGCTTAGGTGTTTAGCCAAGAGTGGAATTCCTCAAATCTTTCTGGCCATTTAGAATAAGGAACATCATCAATGGTGAAAAACTTTTTTTTGGAATAATCACAAGAAATCAACTCGATACTTCTTTTTTTGGGTTATTTGGTTGAATAATCTCTACTTTGGAAGGATTTGATTCCATTTCCTATTCTAGTGGGTTAGCCATAAATATTGAAGAAGTGACTGGTACAATGGGAAATGATTTAATAGTAGGGATTGAAAGGAAGAAGAGGATGAAAGGGATATTGAGTTTGATTCTGAGCTTGAATTTGAGTCGATTGAAAGGATCAAATCTGGGGAAGGCTGATTATGTTCTTTCAAATCAGCAATATTATGCTATTTATTTTCCTGATTGCTCAGATCTCTTAAGAATGATTCTAATGGATTGGATAACATCATTTGTTCTGGCTCCTCCTTTGTGGATTTGGAGGATTCCTTTGGAATCTTCTCCTTTCCCTTTTCTTTTCTTAGCCTATCCAATTATCAAAGGCGATTTCATATTTCTATCACATTAGTTTTGTCTCGTCTGGTAGAAATTTTTGCAAGAGCAGCAAAGATTGAAGTACTATGTGGTGGTGGAAGAGAATATTCAGCTCTAGGCAAAGTAGGGAATGGATCAAAAGGCTTGAATTTCTCTTTTTCAAGGAGTTGAATTTGCCTCTTGAGCTTCTCTATTTCAGCCTTTGGGCTTCAAGATGATGATATCACAAATGCTGTCCTGATTCCAGGGTATGAAGTCTTTTTTTAAAAATTTGAAAGCATTTTTTTGGTGGATTTATCATATCTTTTAAGATCCTTTTGCACGTTAATGATTTTGGAGTCAATCGTCTTGAAAGCATTGTTATGTGCCACAAGAGTTTCTGATTGTCAATTTAAAACAATTTCAGCAACATGAGTTCTTTTTTTCCTTCCATGTTCGTCCACATCAGTTGAGGCTAGAATCTTAGGGATGTGATGATATCTCCTTTGCGGATCCAAAAATTCTTCAGTTGTAGAAAAAGGAAGCCTAGAGCCTTCTCGAACAAGAGGGGGGAAATTTGCATCTTAGAACATGGAAATAAAAGGGTTAACATTCTTCTGGCATTCTTGGCTAGATAGTATTTCTTTTGGAAGTTCAAGTTAGGATGAATTCTTTTTTGCCAACTTAAAGATTGGCTTGTAACATGGGGAAACATCTGGTTTTGTACGAGGAAGTGAGAGAGGAGGCGATGGTGGTAAGGTTGGAAGTGATGACGGTGATGATGTATATGAGGGTGGTGGTGATGGGGCATAAGAAAACATAAATTAGAATTTATCACATTTACCAAGAGCATCAACGAAGAGATTTCCATTCAAACACTTTTGGTATAAACCATTTTTAGCTTTTCGGGCTGTTTGTTTTGGCTTTGTGGTTGGTTCTACCTCATTAGGAGAATTTGTACATGAAGAGCATTGGCAAAAAGGATCCAAAAAACAATCATCGTGCCATCCTTTTTCCCTATGAATTTCGAATCTAAGAGGACTGGAGTGGCTTATTGTTCTGATGTAGCTTCTCATAGTTGGTACTCTAAGTCTTTAGAAGGAGCTTGGCTAACAGTTCTTTGGGAATTTGCTTGGGAACATGAATATAGAAGGCTTGATCATTTTGCATGAAGATAAATAGGGCATTGAGTTTATTCGATCCACGGTTGATTTTTGATTGTCATGTAATCGCATGGGACCAATTGATCTGTCTCGACTCACTGTCACATTTGATTGATTCATGATTGTACATCACTGGACTGAGTGGAATCACTCACGACCAATATAATGATCGAGTGGAATCGATCCATAATCGTCCCTTGATCAATCCGTGACGGTGCATGATTGTCCCACGACCAATCCTTATGGTAATTTATCCATGGTCGAACACTCTATCTGAGTATAATCGATCCTTTGGTCGCCTATTCTCAAACGAGCTAATCGACTCACAGTGGACCTGTGGCATCCCGGAAATTTTAACTAAGAACCTTTGAGGTATGGATAGGTGAGGAAAATTTTGTGATTTTAATTAGCAATAAAATAGCCCATGACTCGTACCGAGACTCGGCTATGAGTTTGTTAAGGAATATATCTTAATGATACAAGACTTTGGTTATGTGAATTGAGGTTGTACATGTTATGAGTTGATTTAAATTCTTGATTTAATTAATCAAGAAATTGTTATTATTATTTAAATGAAAGTTTATTTCATTAAATTTAGAATTTAGGGCCGAAATTGAGTGGGCCTGCGACGGGCCAAGTGGGCCGGCCACAAGCCCACACGGCCACAAGCCCACACGGCCATAAGCCCATGGACTTGAGAAAACCGTGGATGGCCAAGACCGGTTTGCATGCAAATTTCTGCATGCAAACCAAGTGTTAAAGGAAATGATTGCTAGTAATGATGGATTTGTGGGGAAATAAAAGTGAAGAGGACCGGTTCTAAGGGGGGGCTTCGACGGGCATAGAGAGAGAGAGAGTGAGAGAAAGAGAGAAGGAAGAAGAGAAGGAGGAGAGGAGAGGAAGACGCCGACTGTACCTCCGCCGTGTTCATCGCCCGTTTGCTCGATTTTTTTGAGTCTAAGGCAAGAGATCAATTCCCTTATCTACTCATGCATGTCTTGTTGTGAATCTAGTGTTGATTTGTGGTGAAAATCGTGGATGGTATGAGCTGGAAGTGAGATTTTGAACTGGGTTTACTTGCTGGTGTTTTCTGTTTTGAGTGAATCCGCATGCGCCAGAAACTTGTATGGATTTGCATGTGGTTTTGGAGTGAGAATTTGATCTCGACTTCTTCATGAGATTTAAAGAGAACATTCTGAATTGTAACATACTAAAAATTGAGATAAAAAGGACAAGATTTGAGGGGTGAACTTTGTTTTCTAAGAAAATGTTCAGATCTGGTGATGCATGTTGAGTCTTAGTGATTTTTGTTGCTGTATCTGAATTTCTATTGAGAATCTTGCTTCGATGTCTTCATGGAAACTGTAAAGAACATGAAGAGGAACGACATACTCAAATTTGGGACCAAATGAACAAGAATAGCCTAGGGAATGGTCGTTTCTCCTGAAGACATGAGTCTCGGGTGACCCGTACTGGACATCAGTAGCTTCGACAGCCTATAAGAGGGTTTTTCTTTGGGTTTTTCACTTCAATGTCTAAATGAAAGTTGGAGAGTACCCTTTAAACAAGAACATATCCAAAATTTAGAGGAAAAGAAGCACAATAGGTCGGTCATGCGTAATATTTTCGGAGGTAGGACGCGCTGGGAATGTCGTTTTATGGGCAGAAGTTCTCTTTAGTTATAATAAATTTTCTATAATGAAATTGGTCTAAGTGTCTTCATGAGAAACTTATATTAGAGTCTTGTGGATCATATGGTAAAGTTTTATAGATTTTGAAGGCCAATTGGTTGTTTAATTTTGAGGAAAGGTGAATGTTATCATCGGGCATCAACTGGAATGCAATGATGTTGGGAGCAGTAGCTTATAATTGTTACACTTAATTATTTAAAATGAATCTGACCTGAATGCCTTAATGAAAAACATACTTTAGCATCTTGGCTATTATGTGGTAAATTTTTGTAATTTTTGAAGCTCGTTTAATATTTAATTTTAAATAAATTGTAAAACGGTGTAAACCGTGTACCCGAGTATAAATTACTGGATTGTTTAATTTATATCTTTTTGTGTGGTGATCATTTGGACTGGAGTTCTACATGTAAGTTGTGCCTCTATGTCTTGTCTGCTTTGTGGTTAAATTCTATGATTTTTTAGAGGTCATCTAGTTATTTAATGGAAGAAAATACTGAACCGGTGCTAGTTGGGGAATTCGAAATTTATCTGCTGTAAAGTTAAAATCATATCTTTTATGTAATGACCTTTGAGACTTGAACTCTTTATGGAAAATATGTTAGTGTGTTTTGGCTATTATTTGTGCAAATGCATAAATTTTTGAAAGTCAATTGAGTATTTAATTTTGAGCATTTTCATGAAACAGGTATGCTGGAATTTATTAAATTCAAATAAAGGAAATATATATAAACAAAATTAAATAACATGAATTTAGAAAATTGATGTGGCCCCTAAATGTTTTACCATGGTACATAAATAATGATTTTTAGCATATCATGATGATATTGGATTTGTACATCACGTTGTATGCCATGTAAGATTTAGCCATGCATAAATTATATCTCATAATAAATGAGAAGGCTGTCGGATGGTGTGAGCCGACAATGCCCCAGAGTTTTCGGGATGCCCGGCCAGGGAGTGAAAATGCCGGATGCCCAGTAGCCCCGTGTGCGTAAATCTGGATGGCCTTGGAGTTGAGATGCCCGGAGCGTAGGGGATGCCGGAAGCATGGATGGTGTGTGCCGTGAATGCCTCGTGATGCCAGTTGGGATGCGAGATGCCCGGCCAGGGAGTGAAAATGCCGGATGCCCAGTAGCCCTATGTGCGTAAATCTGGATGGCCTCGGAGTTGAGATGCCCAGAGCGTAGGGGATGCCGGAAGCACAGATGGTGTGTGCCGTGAATGCCTCGTGATGCCAGTTGGGGTGCGAGATGCCCGGCCAGGGAGTGTAAATGCCGGAAGCCCGGATGGTGTGTGCCGGGAATGCATTAAATTGCCTATTAAAATTATAAAAATGGATTGATGTATATGCATGTGGTAATATGCATGAATGGGCATGGCATGATATGTATGGTAATATGAGGCCATGAGTATGGATTGATGTATATGGTTATATATATATATACATGGGCATGGATGGATGTATATGCCTATGGTGGTATGTATGAATGGGCATGGCATGATGTGTAAGGTGACATGTATGCATGAGCTTGAATTGATGCATATGGTGATATGTATGCATGAGTATTGGATTTGAATATATAGATGAATGGATCCTTATGGCGAAATGTGACACATATGTGGAAGTGTGATGATGTATTCCTATATGATGCAGTTTCATGTATATGGACTCTAATTGTGATGTCTTGTGTGATGCTTGAGTAGCCATAGGGAATTATTTATTTGTTGAGTGGTTGTACTCACCCCTTTTTGGGGACTAACATTTCAGCTTAAAGATGTCGATTCCACCTGTCACGCGGGGCACCTTTTATGGTATACCTTCTGACGTGGATATAGAGGTGACGGTGATTGACTGTCCCCATGTTCCTGGATTGACCTTTCTTCGGGTTCGTGCGATAGTATCTTATGAGGTGGGTCTACCTGATGGCCCAGTTACCCAGGAGTTCATCTCCATCCATGTGCGCCGGGATGGGATGATGCGAGGGATGCTGCCACCTCCACCACCTGATGCGCCTGGATGGGTGTAGCTGCTGCGTGAGAGGGGGGAAGGGCTAGAAGCTGACGGTCTTTTTTGGACACGACCGACACCAAGGAGGGATGGGTCGCTCTTTTGAGACCCGTGAGGAAGGGGTAGAGGTGTCCCTTTTTGAGTATAAGCCACACTAGTTGTGCGATGGCTTACTTTTGTATGTACCTACCCCGAGATTAACCCATCCTGTAAATACGTAAATAAAATGGTTCGGTTTTCTTTCCTTGATGTCTAGCTGGTGTGTAATTGTCTCATGTTTGTGTGAAGGGAGAGTTGGTAAGATTATGCTTCTGCAAATTAAACTGCGCTGGGACCGTATTTTAAAAAAAAAAAATTCATCCAAGTATTTATTGGCTTAGTTAAAAAGGAGATGAATGACTGTAATGATCCCTCTGGGTTCAGGGGTGTCACAGGACCCTCGGGTTGGCTCATGGCCTAATCCTGACATTGGCATATCGATCCTTATCCTACAAATCGGAACAAAATAAGGGTCAAAATTGTGGACGTTAAACATAATAAATGAAATTTCTAAGTTCAAGGCAAGAAATTATCTTACCATTCAACTTGGAACAAATAAACAACGCGAGTTCAAGGTAATACAAAATAATCATGTATAACAAATGTATTAGCAAATGCCCTATCTTTAATATCATGACATGCCTATGGAAATATTAAAAAATTCATAAATTCACTCACTCAAATGTAAGCAAAAGGCATATAGATAGATGACGTTATGCTTGTCACTGGCCAAGATCTTGCTATGGCAAAAGTTTTCCTCACATGGCATCATAGCCATACACATCATTATAACATACAATTGTCATGTGCATCACAATTGATAAAAAAATTCAATTACATAAATACTCTCCTCTTCTCCTCATGCTTTCATTGACGTAATAAAAGATTTTCATCATGCAACTAGGTCAAAAATAGTAAATGGTCATATTCAACAAGTGGGTGTACTCAACAAGTGAATATACATAGCCAGTGGATACGCTCAGGCAAATAAATATGATCAGTAAGTGGTCACACTCAATTAGTAACATGTGGTAGGTGACTATAATGTGAATATACACAGCAAGAGGACATGAGTAGGTGAGTGAATACACACAAAAAAGTGGATATAGGTAGGTAAGTGAATAAATTTGGGTAATTGAATATACTCTGTGAGCGAATATACTCATGAAGTGAATGTGTTCAAACAAACAAATATATTCAGATAAGTGAATATACCTAGTAAATTAATATATTTAGGAATGAATTTGATCAAATAGATGAATTTGTTTTAGACAAATGAATACTCAGTAAGTAAAAAATATCCAAGAAGTGAATACAAATAGACAAATAAATATACTTAGTAAGTGAATATATTCAGGAAGTGAATTTGATCAAATAAATGAATATATTCACACGAATGAATATAACCAATAAGTACGAGGTGGATATGACCAACGGTTACAAGGTAGATCTGACTAGTGAGTATAAAGTGGATATTACCAAGACGATTGAACCTAAAATTACAAAAATTACACTTTCAAGTTCAGATTCATCATTTTAACGAACAACATGTTACCACACTTTAAGAAAACCGATTGAACACCTTTTAGGCATGTACGTTATCAACAAGACAAATCAAACAATCACAACCCCTCCACACCACTATTACACATACTCACTCAACATTAGATTTAACTATTGTCAAGTCGATAATTCAAAGAGAGCATTTTTTGAGTGAAATTGTTTTCATGATGAAAATGTTAGCATAAGCCATACATCATGCAATCTAACAGGGAAAATTATCCAAAAATTTATAAACCCATTACATGGTAGCCAATTCAGTCATAAACTTTTTAATTATACCAATTTAGTCTAAACATATTGATAATTGCTAATTTGTCATAAACATTTTAATTGTGCCAATTTAATCGCAAACCTTTCAACGAATTATTAATGTAATTATTCTGACTAATTTTGATAGGAAATTACTGATGTGATGGTCTAATTAGTGATGCTGTCCTACATGGTGCCGTTGCCGTTGGTGCTTTTTGGACAGTTTTCCAACATGATTATTTACATCAAAATGCTGGAACGTTATTTTGATGCACCAAATTGTTAGTGTATCCAAATCAGAAGTCTTGTATCGAAAATGTGAATCACTAGTAAAATAGTGTAGTTCAGTAACCCTGATCTAAACAATCTCTGTTCTCAAAAAATGTAGAAGATTGCGAATGATTTTTGAGGTCGAATATCATATAATTGAAAGAGCGGAGAGAGCACAAAACACTATTCACTAGTTGAGATTAAACCAAACTATCACGACTTTTAATTGATAGATCTTCATTACACATTGGAATGTTGATATGCATCAATAAGTAAATTTTTGCGAAAAAGTCTCCATTTATGAACAACTTGCCATTCTCCACTCTCCTAGTTTCTTTCAATGATCCGCTCCAACGAGCTTGGGGAGTGATGATTGAGATCAAATAGGTCCTAAAGTAATGCAGCTCTGACAAACTTCTAAGATGACAAAAAAGAAGAAGAATGCGCCCAATTGTGCAAGGGTAGAGTGTTTCTCGAATTATTCATATGAAATTGAAATTGACTCATGATAGGCATCTTTTATTGCAAAGGTATTCTTTAGCATTAGAATGCAAATTTTAGAGTACTGGACACCTAGAATGCCAAAACTTGGCACAGAGGATACTTAAGTATCAAAAGTTAGGAAAGTGACATTTAACTGTCAAAATCGGAGTAAAATGGATTACTTAAATGCCAACAGCAAAAAAACCGGTCAAAATGCTGACGTAGTAATTTTTCGGAGAGGTAAGTGCAAAACGATGTCATTTTGAACGCTGACGTGGCTAAACAAATGCAAAAACAATGTCGTTTTGTTTCTGACGTGATAAATAATTAAATAAAAATTAATTTAATTTAATTTAAATATAAATTTAGTTAAAGCATTTTCTTTTTTAAATAAAAAGGGGAGGGAGGAGGCACGTGGCTGAGAGTTGAGTCGTCGCCGCCATCACCTCCCCACCGTTCTTTGGGAAGGGTCGGCAATGGTGGGGGCCCGGCGACGGCGAGGGTAGCATCGGCCGAGTTCACCAGCCCCCGGCCCTTCCTAGCGATAGCGGGGAGGCAGCAGCAGTGAGGGCTCAACCCTCAATTGCCTTCTTCCTCCCTACTTTTATTTATTTATTTATTTATTTATAATTTAATTAAATTAATTTTTATATTAAAATTCGAATCCGCATCAAAACGACGTCGTTTTTGTGTTTCTTTGCTGAGTTAGCTTTTCAGCGAGCCACGTAAGCGAGAAAAATAATAAAAAATTACCACATAGGACTTCCATCGGGGTTCGCCGAAGATAGCATTTAAATGTCCCATTTTTTTAAAAAAAAAAAGTGATTCCTTTTTATCATTTTTCTAACTTTTTGCACTTTAAGTGTCCCTTTATGCCAAGTTTTGGCACTTGGGGTATACTTTTTCCACAAATTTTAAGTATGGTTAAAAGGGTGACCTACTTAGGTGAGTCACTTCCTAAGTCAAGCTGGGATGTCGCAAATGTACTTTGAGGTCTTAATTTTCCTGATTCTTCTGTGGGTGAATCTCGATTCGTGACCAAGAAAATGCTCTTGAAAAGTAGAAGGGAAGCGACAACGAGAAACGAAAACATCCACAACCATTGAACATACATAGGGAAAATTAGGAAATCGTCACTCAAACAGGATTTAGAAACAAGCAGCACACACAACAGCGATACAAAATCCACGGTCACACTGGATTTTTATTTCTACATTGGGACAACCATTCTGAAACACGGAGGAAATCTCATTCATTGTTCAACTGCGGGAAAGGACGGGTTTTCCAATAACCAGCACTCCATCGTGCAAAATAGACTTCCTCTATGTGCTTAAAAATTTGATAATTATCTTTCTCGTGGTCCGCTTTTGCCTTCTTGTAGAATTCATGAGACATGTCAGAAAGCGTAAGCTTTTTTGGGCGAATGTGTTCGATGCCAGAGGGGATTTCTATCAACCATTGACAGCAGCTGATGGTTAGGATTTCAAGACGCGGTAATGTTCCCTCCTCCAAACTCATTGATCTAAGCCCCTCTAATTCATGAAGCAGAAAAATCTTGAGCCTCGGAAACTGCGTATTCTTGAAATTCAATTGTTCTCCATCATAAGCCCGATGCAGTTCCAGCTCTTCTAACTCTGGCAATTCTCCGAGGGTTTCAAGGAGATCTTCCTTCAAGTGACTCCATTTTAATATGAGCTTTGTCAAATATCGAAGGCATCGGGAGGATATCCAATCCGGCAACTTCTCCAAACGGCCATGCAAGTAGAGACGTCTAAGAGACTCGGGAGGTGAAGTTTGGTAATGGAGATCAAGTGTCTCGACCTGCTCAAGCGCATGTACATTGAGGGAATTTAGATTCTTTAACTTCCCCAAAGAAGTACACAACAATTGACCATGTTCCTTCCTGAACTTGGTGATTCCCAGCCGCCTTAATTTTGTCAGACTCCCGAGATCGTTGAATAAGCTAATTTCTGATTCCACGAAACAGAGCTTTTCTAGGCACTCGAGTTCTTTGAAGCTGCATCGTGCCTTGAAACCAATTAAATTGGGACTCTTCATTGGGGGGTCTTTATCGTAACGATAGATCCTGATATCACTTAATTTTTTAAGACTTGCAACCTCGGGGGGCAATTCAGTGACCCAGCTATTTTTACCATTCAAAGATTCTAGATGCTTAAGCTTTTCGATGGAGCCTGAGATTACCTCGATCGACGAATCCTTTAAGATCAAGGAGGTGGCATCCGTTTGGTCGAACTTTTGTTCTGGAATGAACCGGCTTTTTAAACCTCTCAGATCCAATACCTTGGAGGTTTCTCTCTCGACGACATGGATATTCCAGAGGATTGGGGTGCGGTGGTGGAGGTCGTGGGTGATCAAGTTGGGATCCGGGGGGGGTTCGCCGTTGGCGCAGAGGAAGGTGCCGCAGTGGGTGCGGAGCTTGACGTGGGAGCCCTCCATCATGGGCTCCAACTCGAGGGAGGAATCAAGGGGGGAAGGGAGAGACTGGAGGACCTTGTGGCCGATGCCAGAGGGGCAGGTCTGATTGGAGGCAGTGAGGTACTTGCCCTTGCTGCTCTTGAGGCGGAGGACAGAGTTGGAGTTGTCGACAAACTCGATGGACCACATCGCCCAGTGTGGTTCTTGCGTTCTCATGTTGCGAAGGGCGATGGCCTCGTCATCCTCTGCGACAAGGTACTGGCCTCCGCGGCTCCAGAGGTACACCGTGGCGTCTCGGAAGAACTCCATGCCCAATTTGAGGCAGTTGCCGGCAATGGAGATCTGTCGTTACCAGAAAGAAAAGGGTAAGTTTATTCATTTTTGTATTTGGACAAGAGAGGGGGAGGCGAGGAGCGGGTGGATTGCATCCGAAGCATAATAAGAAAGGCGGTCGCATATGAGAGAGGGACGTCTGCCCAGGCCCACCAGGATAGCTCCTTTGTTCCCAACTATGGAGTGAATAGGCCGTGAACGATATGTCTCAAGGTTATGTTTGGCTTGACTTTTTTATAGACAATCTCTTACGCTCTTTGAGTATTTGCTCAATTGTGGGACTCTTGGAGGCCAAGAGTGCCTTGTCTTTTGCAAGTGAGGGGAGCAAGAGAGAGAGGAGTGAGTGTGAGGAGTGAGGGTGCGGCTCTGGGAGCCTTAGTCCCACATTGGTGGAAGGAGAAACTAAGAAGTAAGTTTCCTCTTTAAATAGTGAGGAATAAAAAGAGTTTTGGTGGTCTCTTGGCTGATGTAAGGTTGCTATAATTGGTCCGGTTGGTTTAGTTTCCAATTTGGGACCAAGAATTAGGGAAACGCCCAAAATCAATTAGTTTGATCCGATCCAATCTAGGTGTTCCCCCTTGCAAACCCTAATGATAACAAAAAAGAAAAAAAAAAAGCTTTGGAGGTTTTTTTTTTTTGAAGTAATTACCTGCCGACCGCCATCTGTCTTTGTGACCGTCCTTTCTCGCGGCGAAGCAGGATCCACCTCCTGCTGCTGACGAAGAAAAATCAATACTCAAGCATACAATAAACAGTGTAAAGAGCATTGAAAGAAACATTTGCCATTTTGACTAGGACTATCGTATATAATGTTCCAGAGTAATGATAAAGTGGGAAGCATATTAAATGCAAAATCTGGAACGGTCATTCTACTAATTTATTGTAATAGAAGAAATTAATGTTTTGTTACAGCTAATGGGAAAGGCTAGCAATGCCTAAAATCCACCATAATGTTACTATGTCAAAACCTAATAATGGAAAAAAAAGGTACCGTGTTTCTTATTACAAAAAAAAGATGCACCAAGGTGACACATATCTTCTTCCTGATAAATGAACAGCTCTTCATCAGATACTGCCTTAAACATATTCTATAAACAGCTAACTAAAATTTATTGTTAAATACCTTGATGTGGGATCTCAAAAGCGATATTGGGAGAGGTAAATATTGTAGCTAAGGATCAGACAGATTTTGAGGTTTAAATGTACTTTTGAAGCACGTATATTATCCACTTAACATAATGTTATCTATTAAATATGCATTTGCATACCGCGGAGAAGCTCAACCTAGGACAGTGTGCGATAACCTCCTTGTCCATTCTTCTGACCGGTGAACCCACTAGGAAGTATGTCGAAAGAACGAACAAAAGCAGCAAAGACAAACGACAAAGATTTTTTTTGCAAGTAACTACCTGACCAGCATTACCGTCCCCTATGTCCTTCGCTTCATTACACTCAAGAAACAGGTCACACTTGTTTAGCAGCTTAAGATAAGAAAAGATCTCCTCCCCTGGTTCCACTTTAACGCCCCTACCGGGGAAATTCTTCAGAAATTCTTCGAGATTATCTGTATCTCCAGCACGAAAAAGGACAAACATATGGGAGTAGGCGTCAAATTGACCGAGGTCGTAGTCGGTACTGGTCATTTTTATAAAACCTCCCGCTGGGATAGGTTTTACCAGTTGTTTATCTACCATGCCACCCGATCGAAGATCAAACTCATCATGACAATAGAAGGGGATCAGAAATATGGGTCTATTAGAGTTGTTATGGAGTCGAGTCTCATACGGCCAAGCGGGCCCTGTTTCAATCGCAAGTAAAATATATGTCAAAAATCCTGCTCTTAGATTCCGTCTAGCTGTGAAGTTTCTTGATGGTGTCCACCAAACAAATATCATTTATCACTTATAGTCTCCTCTCGTTTTAATTAGATGCATGAGACATATTCCTACAGCGCAATATGTGCATAAACAAATTCTCAGTATTGCAGACCCACAAGTGAAGATAACGTAGATGAAGCCCCAACTTCTTAGTACGATAGCAGAAACAAGAATCTCATCTCATCCAAATTGTTTGTAATGTCTAGCTAACACCTACTTCATGTAAAATCATCTTGACAGAAAGGTGTTCATGCACAATTTGTCCATACTTAGAGGTTATTGATTTATGGAAATTCCATAGTGATTCATGTAGATGGTGGACGACATAAATTCACAATATTGTAGAAATTGCAGAAATTTGCTCATGTGCAATTGTTATCTCGAAATCACAATCTCTTACTTGGCAATGCCTCCGCTTGGGTCTGAACATAGACACAAACTCTTGCCGTCATCGTCATTGGAGAAGAAGTGGATTCTTTAATTGATCCTTCCACCGTGGTGGTGGGCGCAAACCAACCAGCCTTGGCTTCCACTATGACGTTCTTTTTATTACACTCAAGGATCAGGTTACACTTCACGTCCAGGATATCAGGAAGAAAAATCATCTCCCCTACTTCCACTTCAAAGAATCTAATGGATAAATTCTTCAGAAATTCTCCGAGATTATCTGTATCTCCAGCACGAAAAAGGATATATGTCTGGGAGTGGGCATCTTTTTGACTGAGGTCGTACTTGCTACTGGTCACTTCTATAAAACCTCCCGCTGGGATAGGTTTTACCAGTTGTCCATCTACCGTCCCAAGACTAGAACCAAAATCTTTACGAAAACGGAAGGGGATCAGAAATATGGGTCTATTAGAATTGTTATAAAGTCGAGTCTCAGACATCTTGGGCCCTGTTTCAATCGCAAGTAAAGTATATGTCAAAAATCCTGCTCTTAGATTCCGTCTAGCTGGGAAGTTTCTTGATGGTGTCCACCGAACAAATATTATTTATCACTAATAGTCTCCTCTCATTTTAATTAAATCATGAGACATATTCCTACGGCGCAACGCATTCATAAACAGACTCCCAGTATAGCAGACCCACAAGTGAAGATAATGTAGATGAAAACCCCAACTTCTTAGTACGACAGCAGAAACAAGAATCTCATCTTACCCAAATTGTTTGTAATGTCTAGCTGATACCTACTTCATGTAAAATCATCTTTTTTTTTTTTTTTTATTGGTCGGAATGTAAAATCATCTTGACAGAAAGGTGTTCATGCACAATTTGTCCATACTTAGAGGTTATTGATTTATGGAAGTTCCATAGTGATTCATGGAGATGGTGGATGACATAAATTCACAGTATTGCAGAAATTGCAGAAATTTGCTCATGTGCAGTTATTATCTCGAAATCACAATCTCTTACCTGGCAATGCCTTTGCGTGGGTATGAACAGAGACACTAACTTCCACCTTGATGGCGGACGGACGTAAGCTCAATATCGGAAGAAAACCAACCTCGCCTTCGTTTAAGACCAACTCTCCTTTGCACTCAAGGTTCAGGTTACGCTTCCCGTCCAGGATATCAGGAAGAACGATTATCTCCCCTAATTTCAGTTTAACGCCCCGATTGCAGATATCCTTCGTAAATTCTTTGAGATTATCTGTATATGTAGCACGAAAGAGGATATATGTCTGGGAGTAGTCATCTCCTTGTCTGAAGTCGTACTTGCTACTGTCCACTTCTATAAAACTTCCCTCTGGGATATGTTCTAACAGTTGTTTATCTACCATGCCACCCGATAGAGGATTAAACTTATTACGAAAACGGAAGGGGATCAGAAATATGGGTCTATTAGAATTGTTATAAAGTCGAGTCCTAGACATCTTGGGCCCTGTTTCAATCACAAGTAAAGTATATGTCAAAAATCCTGCTCTTAGATTCCGTCTAGCTGGGAAGGTTCTTGATGGTGTCCACCGAACAAATATCATTTATCACTAATAGTCTCCTCTCATTTTAATTAAATCATGAGACATATTCCTACGGCGCAATGCATTCATAAACAGACTCCCAGTATAGCAGACCCACAAGTGAAGATAATGTAGATGAAAACCCCAACTTCTTAGTACGACAGCAGAAACTAGAATCTCATTTCCTGCAATGTAATGTCTAGCTGATACCAACTTCATGTAAAATCATCTTGACAGAAAGGTGTTCATGCACAATTTGTCTATACTTAGAACTTATTGATTCGTGGAAATTCCATAAGTGATTCATGGAGATGGTGGACGACATAAATTCAGAATATTTTAAAAATGACAGAAATTTCCTCATGTGCAATCGTTATCTCGAAATCACAATCTCTTACTTGGCAATTGCGATATCACTGCTTGGGTCTGAACGCGGACACTAACTCTCGTCGTCGTCGTCGTCGTCGTCGGAGAAGCAGTTTATTCTAGAATCGGTGCTCCTGCCATGGCGGTGGTCGCAAGCTGACCAGCTTTACCGTCCCCCGTGCCCTTTCCTTCATTATACTCAAGGTACAGGTCACGCTTGTCCACCAGGTGATATGATGAAAGAGCTCTTCGCCTGGTTCCACTTTAACGCCCTTGGGATATCTATCGTGAAGATCTCTCAGAAATTCTTCGAGATTATCTGTATCTCCCGCACGAAAAAGGAGATATATATATATATATGCAACAAAACCCGGCTGCCAGTTATAAAAATGCTGCCAGATATAAATATATTTATATCTGGCAGCCGGGTTTTGTTGCATCGAGGTCGTACTTTCGACCGTCCACTGCTATAAAGAATCCCGGCGGGATTCTTTCCGCCGGTTGTTTTTCTACTCTGCCACTCGATCGAGGATCATCAGCATCAAGACAACAGAAGGGGATCAGAAATATGGGTCTCTTTGAATCGTTCTGGATTAGAGTCTCACGCGCCCCGAGTCCTGTTTCAATCACAAATAAAATATGTCAGTAATCCTGCTCTTAGATTCCACCAAGCCGTGGTGTCCACTATCATTTATCACTTATAGTCTCCTCTCGTTTTAATTGAATGGATGAGACATATTCCGACGGTTCAACACGTTCATGAACAAATTCCTAGAATAGCGGACTAGTAACGAAGATAATGTACATGAAAACCCCAACTTCTAAGTACCACAGTAGAAATTAAAATCTCATCTCATGCAAATTTTTTGTAAGGTCTAGTGGACACCTACTTCATGTGAAATCATCGTGATAGAAAGGTGTACTTAGAGCTTATTGAGTCATGGAAATTTCATAGTGATTCACGTGCAGCCGTTATCTCAAAATCACAATCACATACCCTTATTTTTTTGGAACCGAATGCGGCGGACACACTTTGGCGCTCCAGCCGTGGTGGTGGGCGTGTAGACAAGGAAAGAAGTCAGAATGTTGCGATGCTGCGGGCTTGAAGGGAAACAACGGCCCGAATTCATGTGGTGTCAAGTGGCTCATTTGTTCGGAGGACGACGCATCATTACTCGTCATGACATCGAGAACAATGCTAAGGCAAATTCATGAAATTAATTTGCAAAAGTGACTTGAGAACTCCAATTTGATGTCGAATTTGATTTACACGATGAACATCACATCTCTCTTTTTATTAAGTGGCCGTGGCATATGCACTGCGCTCATAAGCGGTTGCTCTTACGCTATGTCTTCAAAACAGATGAATGATTTCGAAAACAAATACGCATGCAAAATATAATGCTCGAAACGTTAAGTGCGTGAATAATTAGAGAAGTGGAATACACCTGATGGACCTAATGGCTCAACATTGACTTTCTCCATAAAGGGAGGTTTCCACCTTCACCTCACGTAGACAGACAAAGAAATTCATCGTTTCTTTTTATACAAAAATAATTTTATTTATTTAAACCCTCTCTTCTTTTTGGCAGTCTCCCACTTTTTCATCATCTTCTTTTTTGTACAAAAGTTGAATTTTTTTTTTTTGTGAAAAGGTAAATTTATATATTTAGACAATTCTCGCATTCTTCTAGCTATCTCCACCCGTAGAAATCTAAACATATATTACGAAATGATTTTTTAATCAATAATCGCCCTAGTTTGATAAATTTGGATATGATTTTTCCGTGTGTACACATATATATTTTTTTAATTTTATTCTTTTTATGTTTATTTAACGAAAAATTACGAAATGAGGTAATTGAAACCATCTTGTTATAATAACTCTTGGGAATGCTACAAAGTGACATCGGAAACAAAGGATAAAGTGAATCTCGTGTTGCAAACTTCCAAATTATATGAATGCCATGTGATTACAACACGAAATATATAGAACAGTCAATAAGTTGAAGGGAATTGCCAACTTTTTAGTGAATTTTTCGACAGAAGACATCACTAAGTTATCGACAAGAGTTTTCACCACTTGATAAGGTCAGCGACACAAGCATGTAACGGTCAAGGTAGTGAAGTCAATGTAACAGTCAAGTAACAGTCAAAGTAGCATAATCGATGTAATCATCAAGGTAGTGAAATCGATGCAACTATTTTGTGGCGTCACATGGAGTGTGTTCAATGTCTTAGTAACCCTCTATGTAATTGTTGATGGTTGGTTATAAATATCTCAACTACACACTTTGTAAGAGCCCTCCGAATTAATTACAGATCTCAAGTTCTTCTGATAACGTGTCTTTATCTATACTTTCCTATAATTATTTTTCCTTAATGATGACAATTGTTCCAATACAAATCGTTAAATTTATTGTCATTTACTTTTCTGTCCAAAATCAACAAAAAATCATTCACAACTTTTGTCAATTTTAAATTCTTTTATTCAACTTTTTAATGAAACATCTTTTTGACATGTCGGATGGAACAATTTTCTCAATTTGAGGAGACTTCTATCTAAGGTTAAGAGTCAACAATTTCTTTTTAAAAGTTGGTACCGGATAATGACAAAAAAATTGGCTATCATTGTTGGCCCTTTTTGAGCCGATTCAATGATTCTCGACATTTCACGCGTTTCTCCCTCAATGCAGCCAACACTTGAAAGATCATAAAAACTACTTACCATTGTCATAGACAGGCAAACAAGAAAAAAATTCACATTTGCTTCTTGGTAATGTTTTATTAGTCGATAAGTATTGACTTTTCAACATTAGTTATTACAAGAGTTATTGGAACTACATAAATTATTTCGTTAAGGAATTCAAAAGTACCATAATTATGACTCATTTTATTACTCTCCCTCTGTAATTGAATTTTGTGGGAATTTCATTTATTTGGATCTACGCCAAGAACTGAAAGCTCGAGCAATCAAGAAAGAAGATGAACAGTAACTAGAAAAGAAGGATAGAAAAGAAAACATAAAGGACATAAAATAAAACCATAAAATGTAGAAAATTAAGCAAAACAACGTCATTTCGTCAACACTGTTCACATCCAATGGCTTGCCTCGTTTTTGGGACTTTTATGTGGTACACAGGAGGGGAAAAAAAATCACAGCAAGATTCAAGTACAAATATACATACCCTTTTTTTAAACCCGGTAAATAAATTTATTCCGTTAGCAAATAAGAGAATTCATTTCGTGATTAATTGTATTTTTTTGATTGGTAATGCACATTATATATCCAATAATGAATATATTTTATTGTAAGGCAATGTCGAATCACCTATTTTAATGTAAAGTTTTGTTTAGAGATATGTGAATGGTATTTACAAAGATAGGGGTCTATGAGTGGCCATCTATCAATGTGAGGTATCTTTATTGTATTTTCTCTTTTCTTTATTGGAAGTTCAATTTAATTTGCAAAAATGACACTGAGTCAATTGCAAGAAGATATTACGGTATTTCCAAAGTTGGCTGCATACCACCCGAAACATGTGAAATATAGGGAAACATTGAATTAGCTCAGCAAAATTTATAATAATAATATCTAATGACGGTATTAGATAAGTAAATGCATAAACAATAATTGTCTCCCTAGCTAATTTTGCTTTTTCAGGACCTATTCTTACATAATAATTGTGACATCCTCGATTCAAACCTCTATTTAGACCATGAGGGAGGACTAAGGATCGGTACATTAGTAACAGGGATAGGTTGTGACTCAGTCCTATGGATTATTCACGAGCAAAGAGTTCCACTGACAATAAGATAGGGGGAAGACTTTTAGAAAGGTTACCACCCGACTAGCTAATTAGGGGCAAGGTGATTCAAAATCTGGGTTGCGATGGACCAGAGCATTTGATCATGAAAGGACCATTCGACCATAAGGATTGTTGTAAATGATCATCTGCTATCATGAGTCAATCAATGGATGGGTATAGATCGATTCAACTCAAGTATATAGTGGTCGTGGGTGACGCCACATGGTTGATTTATTGTTCATGAACAACCTTAATCTGCCTAAACGACCATGAGTCAGGGCAAGCTGATTGACGCTATTCAATTACATGACAACCGAGGGTCATTCAAGGATTGGCCAAACTCAATTAAAAGTCATGCGTAAAACCCTAGACAAACGTTGAACTCAGTTCGAGTCTAGTCACGTGAGTTGTCACAATACCATCGAAATTCCCATAGGTCGCATTAAAGCCATTTCCGATTGAAACTTAGCCATAAGCCCTAGTCCAATTACTGGTATCGACTGTAGATGTTATCAAGGCATTCCTTTCCAATTGAAATGATTTTGGTAAATCCATTAGTGCATTAATTGGAGACACGCACTTATTGAAGAAATAGACTTTAGCGGACCTAGAGGTGAGACCAATTTAGCCTATTAAGATTTAAATTGAGATAAGACAAACTTTGTTAGGCTATGGCATTGAGTTAGGCGCCACTTTTGGGATAGATAGGAGGAATGGACCAAATTGCCCTTTTAAGTCTAGCAAATAATTGAATTTCAAGAAGCTATCCTAGCCCTTGATCTTGGATAACGCACATGACTTGATGAAGGGCCAAGATTTCCTCTTCCACCTTGAGTTTATGGTCATCACGAGGGCAAGGACAATAATTCAAGGGGCAATTAATGTGAAAGACATCTTTCTTCTCAAATTTCTTCGTCTCTCTCTTCCTCACCCTCACTCGACTGACCCCCTTCTTCTTCTCCCCTCTTTTTCTCTCTCCTTTTCCTTCATTTCTCCTTCACGCCCCCTGCCTAGTCACTCATCGCCGTTGCATCGTTGCAATCTGTCGACTACCTAGTAGCTCACTGTCGCCTGCCTGGATGCCCGTTAACCGTCCGTCGCTAGTCATCACCATCCACGAGCTACTATTGTCACGACCCCAACTCCATCCGTAGAGTCACGAGCACAAGGGTTATTTTCACGACGTCCCAGGCTCGTCACCGTTCCGATTCTTTTTATCTTGTTATCATGCACATGTGGAAATGTGAATGAACAACTCCCCAGACAAACAACAGCTGGAAGATTGGAACATACATCACAGAAACACACTGACTTATATTATAACAATACTTTTTTCTCTACAGCTCTCTTTTCTTTTTACATCACTGTACAAGCTTTCGACATAAGTTAGGGGAAATCCTATCTCCCCTAGTGTGACAACAGCTCCCAAAATTAATGAGAGACTTCCATTCCTATAAAACTTAGAGATGAGGGATGAGTTTTGGGGAAACTCAGTAAGTAAAATTCCTAGTTCTCTCCTAGAAAAGCATCTCATCATTAAAGCCGAGCAAGTACAGCACTTGGAAACAGTATCGACGGTAGATCAATTGCAAATCACATGTCATGCTTTATCTAAACACATGCCATCCATGCCAAAACTACCATCGGCTTATCAATTATCATATCAACATATCATTTTCATGCATAACCGGCATTTATGCAAATTCATTTATCATCGTCCTGGCTCGACTAGGCCCTCCCGGCTCGATCGGGGCTTCCAGCTTCTTGCTGGGCTTCCTGGCTCAACCGGGGCATTCAGTTCAACTGAGGCTTCTCGGGGCTAGCTTCCCGAGGCTTTCGGGTTCAAGATCCAAGCATCCTGGCTCAACCAGGGCATCTTGGATCAACTGAGGTTTCCCGTTCAATAAACGAGTCATTGCCGCCAATGCTGTGTGGCGGCGGACGCTTTTTCCTCTTTAAATGCATGCACATATGCATTATACAAGCCGTGGTTCTTATCTCTTCTCTTAGCCAACACATGCATGGCCTAAAGGTGTGCTCATTTATTTGTGCATGTCATGAATTTCTTATACTTGACTAGCAAATATGTTGGGAACGACCTTTGATCAATAACTTGAATTAATCACTTAGCACTGATCCCCATATCGAACAAGGCTCGGAAATGGTACGCCTCAATACCGATCCAAGATCTCAAGGCTTGGGTACACCTCGCTTAAATGACGATCCCAAGCTTGACGAACCTTAGCTCCGACCTAATGTGGATGCACATGTACCGAGAATGGCCCTTAGCTCACGGTTTCTTTCAACGCCAAGCACAAAATCCCCGCGTCCATTTGAACTATAGAAATCGGCATGCCTTGGTGCCTTACCAAGACCTTACGGATTTGGGCGATCCCCATACTGAATAAGGCATAGAATCAACACGCCTCAATGTCGATTTAAGACCTTGTGACCTTGGACAATCCCCACTCCAAGTGAGACTTGGACTCGGCATCCTACTTATGCAAAAACCAAGGCTTTACAACTCGGTCAACTTTGTCTTGCGATGAACTCAATCCGAACGAACCTCGGCCTCATTCCGAGCGTGAACAACTCAAGTACACATTCAAGCACGAACATGAGCAAAATCCATGCAAAAGATCCAACATCCTATACACAGTTTAACGAATGAGCACCTAACTAGACTCAACAATGGAAATTACTGCCCTAGAGGAGACTTAGGGATCTTACTTACCTGGATGAACCTCGAACTAGCATGCAACCTACAAGGATGGACGAGTTGCTTGAGGCCGAAGGGGCATGAGGAAAGAGAGGGGCGTTCTAGGAGAAGGAGGGTGGAGAAAATAGAAGGCAAGTGGGGAAAATGGGAAGTGCTCCTCCTATTTATAGTCCTTGGGCCCATCATTACCAAACCAAGTGGTCCTCTCTAATGTTTCTAAGTGTCCCGCCTAAATTCCTTGGGTGGCAAGGCTATAGGTCCAATAATTGAGGCCTAAGTCATGAGTTGGCTAGCTAGGACACCTTACTTGGCAATCTAGGCTTGTAGGTGTCATCGATGATGGTCCACTTTTCACTCTCCCATTGGTCCACCAACACCCCGGATTTAATGGGCAACAAATGAAAACTAATGATGATAATGCCGACTCGGTGGTTCTAGAATATTCGGTCATAATGAGGGCTCATGTATCGCTCTCTAATTGGTCCATGTGTATGCCACTTTTCTAGAATCTCCAAGATAATTTGAACCACAATCATGACCTTTGAAAAATCGAGGGACACCTCACCTTATTCATGAAGGAATTCTAGAGTTTTCTTTCTACTTTCATTTCCTTCTTCAAGAAGGCAAATTTTCCTTCCTCAAGAAGGCGATCTAGAAAAATCTATCATACGTGCATATTTGAATGATAAGTGCATTCCTAATTATGATTTATTGCCCAATCTGCAACCGCACGCCAATTTTTTATTTCATCTATAAGGCTTTAGATGGAATAATTAATCATGTGAGAATAAAATTGATATTTTGATCTTTAAGACTTAAGATCAATTTATTGATTTTATTAGCAAAATAATCAAGTTTGACTAGATATCGTTTCCAAATTCGAATGATGGATAATATCTTTGATGATCATGAATGATTTGGTGCTTATCTTTAAATTGCTTTGTTTATCCCAAAAATACAAAAAAAGATTGCATTTGCATGTCATGGAAATTAGAATTGATTTCCTAGATAGAATTGCATGATAGAATAGTTAGATATTTTTCTAATTATATTAAAATGCATGTTTAGATTGTATCTAGGTTAGATAATATCTTTGAATTAAATGGCATGTCGAGATAAATTTCTAGGTTAAGATAGGATTCAAATTGGTCTATTTCCTAACTTAAAATAGATAATATCTCACTTTAGTTAGATTTTTATATTTTAGCAATTTTTTTATTATGAATTTTTATTAGAAAAATACAAAAATATCATGCGCGTGTCATATAGAATTAGGTTCATGTCATTTAGTGATTGTTGCTAGGTCCATTTAATTAGAAATTGTCTGTCATTAGAATTAGGTCATTTGGTTAAATTACATTGCACGTAGATTAAATTTTATTAAACAAGAGAAAATCCTTGAAAAAAATTGAGTGATTGCATGTTAATTAGGAATCATATCTAGGGCTTTTGATGTGAATTCTGAGCTAACATTGCAGATACTTTTGTTTTTACGAGGTAAGTCCCTTAATTTATTGCTTTCTTGAGTGTTAAATTGGTGGTTTGTGCACTCGCATGGTCACCTCACATGTTAAGGAAGTAAACTAAAATCAATTCAAGCTACTTACAAGACATTTTTTTTTCTTTTCAAAATAGAAGAAAAAGGTACTGAAAAGCGTTAAAGAAATCTAGCGTAACTACATCCTCGAACTCACAATATCTTATTCATAGGAGTAAAATAAATCTCACATTACTTTACTTGGGTTTCTAATCAACCTACTAAAAATAGATTAATGGCGACTCATAATTAAAAATCAATTGCATATTAAGAACTTGAATCTAAGTCGTGAATTGGTATGGTTTTGGGAGAGCCTGAGCTAAGTTTAGACTTAGTAATCCATTAGCCAAACCCTAAGTAGTGCACCTAAGATTATGTCGCGACAGCTTGGTGACTTTGCCGGGGACTTGGGTTAAAGCTCTTAGTGGACTTAGGCCAATTTTCTTTTCTATTTGAAAAAAAAAAAATAATTTTGTTTGGCAACAAGGATTCCAGGAATATCCCTAACATCTAAGGTGTTAAATATTCTTTAGGATGTGAGGTATAAGGGGAAGTGTTTGCTAATCTTTATTTTGTAGGAAGGTATAAGAATGTATGATTTATTTTCATTTATGAAGTGTTGCTTGATATAAACTATTGTGCATGCCTTGCATTTAGCATTACACTATTGCACACATAACTCACCGCCGGACCTGGGCCACACTAAGATACATAGGGTGACATTGAGATGGATACAACTTCGACTATGAGGCCGCGTAGTAGAGGTTGCCCAACTCAATCCCGAAAACTTCTTTCTTGGTGTTAGGAATGTTTATCTTTGCCCACGAGACTGCGTTGCATTGGGGTATCATTCTTGACTAAGCTGGACTTAAGATGACTTGACTTAGTATGCAAGGCTGCAACTAGTCATCCCACCCTTTTAACTCCACTTTGCTTAGCCTTCTTAGATAAAAATTAAACCTCACATTTCATGTGCCTGTTTATGTGGTTGCCGTCGATTTTTCTTGGTGAAATAAGTCTTCTATCCCTATACCATGCAATTTATTTTGTCGTACTTTTGGTCAATACATGACAATCTAGGTCAATATTTGATTTAATTCCTTTGTTAGTTGGAAATGGAATGAGGAAATTGCCATAGAGTGAGTTGTTTGAAAAATAACAAAAATAAAATAAAATTGGAGAACTTGTTTTCAATTCATGTCTTTGTTGTTCTTATTAGGGAGTTTCAAATTTTGGCTTTTCCTAGTTCATGTTTAGGAAATTTGGTTCTTGCTAGGGTGTCTATTTTTATTCCCTTCTTGTATGAACTTTTCATGAATAAATGAAAAAAAAATGAAAAAATCGATTAGATCATTGTCATGGATTGACTCTCTATTTACACTTCATACTTACATATTCCCATTCATTTGAATTATGTGATTATGGAGCGATCTTGCTCACCCATCCGTACACAATCAAGAGTTAAAATGACAGATCAAAACGAGGTGCTAAACTGTATCGTTGATACTGGCAATGACATGAACAAGTGAATTGCATGCCTCCAAAGTCAAGTCGATGAATTGTCTGCTACTGTAACTTATCTCATCAAGTAAAAGTGCTATGATGACATAAATACTTATCTTCAATAAGAAATTGCAACCTTAAGAAGAGAGCCAAGAGGACTTTTAAGCTATCTAATTTTCATTAGGTAGTGGAATTTGATGCCACCATGAAGAGACTAATGACATGTCTGGAAGGAAGAATATCTGACCTAGAGGGTTCACAACAAAAGACCTAGGAGGAGCATTACTTTTTTGGCCTAATGAGAAAGCATATGAGGCAACAAGTTGCAATGATAGATCAATTGGCTCAACATTCACTCAACAAGTTTGAGAACACATTTCTAAAGAGTTAATATGACAGATTTTGGGCATGGCAGATTTTGGTAGTGACCCGATTGAGATAAAATCTCGACCCAAGCCAAAATGGATATTCCATTTGCATTTACTCTGATATTGCATAGAATCCTATTCATGCACGTTCTTTTATGCATGGGCAAAATGGAATGTTCTTCAAATCAAAGATCGAAGTTCCGATATCAGTTGATTAATTCATGTGTCCATTCTTATTCAAATAAGAGGCAATTCATGGACAATCATCTACACTTGATATCCTAACACATCTTGAAAGGACTATTCATGTTGAATGACGTTCTTGACAAGTTCATAAAATGCTTGTAAACTTTCAAAAGGAAATTTTTGCATGACAGTTTTACCTATTTAATTCACCAATTTCATATGGAGATTTGTCAAGATAGACAATTCAATGGAGTGACATCAAATGTTTAAGAATGTTGAATGAGACGTGTCGGGATGATGAAAGGCAAACATTATCCTATACACAGTCCCTTACCTATATACTTGTGAGATGAGTGTTAAAAGTTCCATATTCGCAAGGTAAGAGTTCTCTTGCAAAAGGTACGATGATCGAAATGATGAGGGGAAATTCATTTCTCTATCCCAAACACTACAGGTAATCCATTGTTTAACCCTTTTGAGTCCCATACACTTATGGAGATTCTTTTCAAATTACCCCTGTCAAGAATCACCCCACATCGGGGCAAGTTGGAGGTAAGATAGCCCTATAAGGTTAAGAAAATGGAAAAAAAAAATTTCTTGCTCTCACTTGCATTAATCTTCAAGTCGTCCTATTACATTGAATTTATGTTGTAATTCAAGTGCCTTAGGATGACGAGAATCATTTCTTTCTCTATCCTACATACTTATATTCTTTGCATAGCTCACTTGAGCCTGCAATTTCATTTCTTCAAACCTAGTTGATGATCATCCCCCACATTGGGGCAAGGTAGAAGGCAGATGAAGATCCTTGAAAGTTCGAGTGTCATTCAAAGTGCAATTGCTTGACGCATGCATTGTGCGCAAGAATTGAAATCAAAATAGAACTAGGGGGCATGAAAAAGTAGTGTGCTTAGTAAATGCAAGGCTAATGCCCATGAAAAAAGAAGTGAAGAAAAAAATGAATGAGAACTAGGGGCATGAAAAAGCGGTGTGCTTGGTAAAAGTAAAACCAATGTCCATAGAGATAAATGAAAAAAAGTGTCAAATAGATGATCATCAGTTGCAAAAATTGTATCCAAATAGAGCAGTACTCAAAGAATCAAGGTCAATAGCGCATTTATAATGACAATCCTTGGTGAAGGATAAGACTGGCGACAATGCCTAGATGATCATCAACTTGGACCCTTATACATATCTTTGAGCCGAATAACCTTTTGTTTCTCCACCCATGAACCTAGCCTATGTTACGTCTCTTGCAAAGTCTCTTCTGATTATGGCATTTGAATTAATGTAGGGGTTCACATGTCTTAAGCATCAATTGAAGAAGTGCGAGCAAAATTATTTCTTTTTCATTTTGCAGGGTTTTTGACTTGTAAACCCGATAATGATTACAGAATTGTTTTTTCAATAGCCTTAACTCAAAGAGTCCCTTTGTTAAGCCATTGACCAAGCCCACATTACGATCCTTATTAAAGACCTCTCAAATTGGTAAGGTCGTACTGCTTGCGAGAATACTCGGATCCTTGTGGGTATGATGATAGTGAGATTGAGTGATTCTCTTAATATAGCCATTCTAAATGAGAGTGAGTGAAAGTCATTTCTAATTGAAAGTCTCTCATTTAGTATCTATGCCATTGTCTTGAACAACAATTCTCTCTTGTAGAAATTTGGGTGATGCAAATATGATAAAATCATTATGCATAAATTTTGATTGAATTGATGAAAATTTCACTGAAATTTGAGATGTGCATTCTAAAGTAGCTCAAATTGTCTACCTCTTTGATGAATGCATACCAGTTTTTGCTCTAATTGTGTTTGACATATAATATTTCCTTGAAGACCGAGTAATATTTGACGTTCAAGTTGCTCATTGAAGCCTCGAGATTTAGCGTGCTTTTGTAGCCCGAAGCCCCTTTCACTGACTCGGTCCAATGTCTCTCTTAATTGACCTGGCGTGCTTTTGTAGTCCAGAGTCCTTTTTCACCAACTCGGCATGCTTTTGTAGCCCGAAACCCTTTTTATTGACCCGGCATGCTTCCGTAGCCTGGTGTTATTTTCATCGACTTGGCGTACTTTTATAGCCCGATGTCCCTCTTTATCAACCCGGTGTGCTTCCATAGCCCGGTGGCATGCTTTCGTAGCCTAGAGTTCCCTTTTATATTGACCTGACGTGCTTTCGTAGCCCAGAGTCCCCTTTTATATTGACCTAGCGTGCTTTCGTAGCCTAGTGTCTCTTTCATTGACCTGGTGTGCTTCCATAGCCCGGTGTCCCTTTATATTGACCTAGCGTGCTTTCATAGCCCAAAGTCCTTTTCATTGCTTGCTTCTATAGCCCAGAGTCCCCTTATCAAATCGATGTGCTTCAATACCTTGGAAAGTGATTTTCCGTTTAGGCGACCATAGAATGGTATGGGTCCTAGGCAATGTTTATTGCTCTAATAGGTGATCGTAGAAAGGTACGGAACCTGGAAAAACTGTTTCTCATTCAGACGACCGTACAAAGGTACAGGTCCTGGAAAGTGAATCCCCATTTAGGTGATTGTAGAATAGTATGGGTCCTAGACAATATCTGTTTCCCATTCAGGTGACCATAGAAAAGTATGGGTCCTGGAAAAGTAATTTTTCTCGTCAAGGCGAGCGAAGAAAGGTTTGGGTCCTAGACAACCAAATACTGCCATACTATGCGATTATAGAAAGGTACGGGTCCTAGAAAAGCAGTCTCCTTACAAAGCCTCATTACTATTCTGGGCGACCGTAGAAAGGTATGGGTCCTGGACATGTAACACCAACTTTCTTGAATTACTTTACCCTCCTTGAAGGTAAGTTATTCTAGGTAAGTTCTTTTATCATTTGCATTAGCCTTTCCATGCATCATATAAATTGCATTCCAAAATGGAATTCATTTTCCAACAAAAATCATTCAATGCGTGCATGATCAAAATTTATGTCTCAATTTATCTTTGAAGGCAACATCTACGAGCTCACCTTCAAAGAGAGGCAGCTATTGACACCTAAATTTTGGCGATCCAGTCATTTATTTATCACATAAAAATTAGGGATTAACTTTACCCCAAAAAAATATATTAGAATTAAATTGCGTAGCATATAGTTTTAGGAGCTTTTTTTTTTTTATTTGCATTTGCATCAGACTGGTGACAGATGGGTTTGAATTGGTAGTTCTGAGCGTTAATTTGACGAGTTGGACTAAGCCCACGAAGAGAGCCAAATTAGCCCGAGCCCGTTAGTTTGTGACCAAAAATTATCTTGTAAAAAATGGAGATTTGATATTTTTGGTGGTATGATGGTGGATTTTTTCAATATCCTTAGATAGGGTGACAAAGAGATATTGCGAGCTCATCTTTGCAAGATTTAGAATTTGAGAAAATCTCACTGCAATCTTGACTCCTTAGCAATATGTGATAAAATCAGTGGAGGATTTGCATTTGGGAGGTGATCTTCATGGATATTTTTGAAGAAGGAAATAAAGCCCAAGTCCACTCACCTATAAAAAGGTTGCTACATTATAGAAAGCGGGGGGCCTTTTCTTTGTTCTTTTCAGAAATTCAACACAAAAGAGGAAAAGTTCTTTTTCGTTTTCTTTTGGGGAGGGGTCAAAGTTAGCAAAAGGCTTTGTCCTTTTGCTGAAAAAGAAGAATAGAGAGGAGACAGAGAGGGAATCGATGTGAGAGTGACAAGAGGAAGTGAAAAACCAAAAAAAGGGAAAAAGAAGCAAAAGAGGAGAGAGGAGTCGTCTTCTTCCCCCTGCACTCGCCGTCCGTGTCTGCCGTTCGCAAGCCCAGCACTGGCAACCGAGTCGCCAGCCATCGCTGCTCCGTTGGTCTCGCCCACAACGTGCAGCCTCGCTGCTAACGCTCGCTGCTACTGCCTTGCCGCTCTGCTCGCGCCTCAGTCAACCTCCCTCTGTAGTGCTCTCTGCTGGGCTCTACTTGCCGCCCACTGGTGCTCGCCACGCCACCTCTGCTCCGCCTACCGAACCCCTTTTTCCAGTCATCGCCGCTCCACCTGCGACGACCTGACGCCTCCTCCCACTCGCTCGTTGCTATGCGAGCCCGTCCGTCCACGCTCCCTGTCTCTACCTCGCTGACGCCAGCAGCCCTCTGCCCGAAGCTTCGATGCCACTACTTACCGCATCTCCACCACCGTTGTTCCGCTACTACCTCGCTAGCGCTTGACGTTTACTACAGCGCCTCCGCTTGTTGGTCACCGCGCCTCTGCCTCGCTTGCAACCTGCAGATCCCACGCCCTGACAGCCAGGCCTGCAAATAACTGGCAATACTGACACCCCCTTGGTTTCTCTAATATTCCAGTTAGTCACAACCCTTTGCTGGCACTCGTTCAAGTCTACGGCCACAACATTATTTTCTTTTACCTCTTGGTGTCCGCAAAACCCAATTCAAGGTCAACTAAGGACTTTGTCCTCACTCTAACAAGTTTTGCAGGTTTGTTGAAGGTCTCTCTTACGGCCAGCAAGCTTTTGCCTTCTCTAGTGAACATCGGAGCATCTATCCCACACTGCGGCACCATCAATAGCAGAGAGTTGGTAGAAAAGAATAATACAAAAAAGAAAAAGACAAAAACAACAAAGGAGAGAGCCTTTTTCATGAAAGAGGCGAAGGAGGAAATTCAAGTTTTGAAATTCATGGATAACTTCTTGCTCCAATCGGCCATTGTGAGCAGCACCGACAAGTCGTAATCACTGGGCCTGGACCACCCATCTAGCAACCCTTGGTGTCATAGCAACATCTCTTCATTGTGCCAAGCCTCACCTATGAGCCACTGCCGGTCATTCGTTGAGCAGATTCCATTCGATTCAAATTTGGCAATATTATTTGCGGAATTAGGTAATTATCTTGTCTAAATTTGATTTGGATATTTTATTACCTAAAACATGCTATTCGGTATCATATGTGCATATTTGAATGATAAGCGCTTTCCCAATTATGCTTTATTGCCCAATCCACAACTGCATGCCAATTTTTTATTTCATCTATAAGGCTTTAGATGGAATAATTAATCACGCGGGAATAAAATTGATATCTTAATCTTTAAGGCTTAAGATCAATTTATTGATATCTTAATCTTTAAGGCTTAAGATCAATTTATTGATTTTGTTAGCGAAATAATCAAGTTTGATTAGATATTGTTTCCAAATTCAAACGATGGATAATATCTTTGTTGATTGTGAATGATTTGGTGTTCATCTTTTAATTGTTTTTTTTATCCCAAAAAAAAAAAAAGATTGTATTTGCATATCATGTAGATTATAATTGATTACCTAGATAGATTTGCAGGATAGAATAGTTAGATATTTTTCTAATTATATTAAAAATGCATGTTTAGATGGTGTCTAGGTTAGATAATATCTTTGAATTAAATTGCATGTCGAGAAAAATTTCTAGGTTAAGATAGGATTCGGATTGGTCTATTTCCTAACTTAAAATAGATAATATCTAACTTTAGTTAGATTTTCATATTTTTATTACAAATTTTTATAAAAAAAAATACAAAAATATCACGAGCATGTCATATAGAATTAGGTTCATGTTATTTAGTGATTGTTGTTAGGTCCATTTAATTAGAAATTGTCCGTCATTAGAATTAGGTCATTTGGTTAAATTGCATTGCACGTATATTAGATTTTATTAAACAAGAGAAAATCCTTAAAAAAGATTGTGTGATTGCATGTTAATTATGAATCATATTTAGGGCTTTTGATGTGAATTTTGAGTTGACATTGCAGATGCTTTCATTGTTACAAGGTAAGTCCCTTAATTTATTGGTTTCGTGAGTGTTAAATTGGTGGTTTGTGCACTCGCATGGTCACCTCACATGTTAAGAAAGTAAATTAAAATCAATTCTAGCTACCTGTAAAACATTTTTTTTTTCAAAATAGAAATATGAGGTACCGAAAGGACGTTAGAAAAATCTATTGTAATCAAGTCCCAAACTCACAATATTTTATTTGTAGGAGTAAAGTAAATCTCATGTTACTTTACTTGGGTTTCTAATCGACCTACCAAAAATATATTAGTGGCGACTCCTAATTAAAAATCAATTGCATATTAAGAACTTGAACCTAAGTTGCGAATTGGTATGGATTTGGGAGAGCCTGAGTTAAAGTTAGGCTTAGTAATCCATTAACCAAACCCTAGGTGGTGCACCTGAGGTTAGATCGTGACAATGATGTACAGTATCAACACCTCAAAAGCCTAATTTTCCACTAACCAAGACTTTGAACCTAAGATTCCATCTATGTTAGCTAGCCGGAAAATATAACAAGGACCAAGATTTGCATCATAATAAAAGATCAGGACAAGTAATTAGTGACTAAAGGGTAGACTCATTTGTTTTTCCTTTTCGGGTAGATCAAACTTCTTAGCTGTCCTCCACCCAAATCAATATAAAATGAGAGTGCCACAAACTTTAATTATGACTGGCCAACAAAATAAAAAATAAAAATACCCCGTCTATGGTCCTTTAGAATTCATTAATGGAATATTTTAGTTAGCTCTCACAACTCTTCCAGTCACATACCTATTCAATGATCATCCACCAATAAAACATAATCTAGACGCAAATATTTGATTATTCTTCATATTGGTCCTCCTGTCACAATCTCGTGACTATTTAGAATCCCCGTGTTTTTTTTTTTTTTTTCCATGGCAGTAACCATTCATTTCTCAAACTAATTAGATAATGTACTGTATCAAAACCTCAAAAGCCTAATTTTCCACTAACTAGGACTTTTAACCTAAAATTCCATCCACGTTACTAGTCAGAAGATATAACAAAGACCAAGACTTGCAACATAATAAAAGATCAAGACAAATAATTAGTGACTAGTGGGCACACTCATTTGTTTTTCCTCTTCGGGCATATCGTACTTCTTGACTGTCCTCCACCTAGATCAATATAAAATGAGAGCCCCACAAACTTTAATTGTGATTGGCCAGCTAAAAAAATAAAGAAAGCCATCCATGGTCCTTTAGAATTCATTAATGGAATATTTTAGTTAGCTCTCATGACTCTTCTTGCCACTCACTTGAAGAGTCAATGGTCGTCCACCAATAAATCATTTTCTAGATGCTAATATTTGATTATTCTGTCAGAATCTCATTATTAAAATGGAAGCACTATGAAAAAAAATTCCCGGGCCAATAGCCATTCGTTTCTCGAACTTTTCAGATGATGTACAATATCAACACCTCAAAAGCCTAATTTTCCACTAACAAGACTCTGAACCTAAGATTCCGTCTATGTTAGCTAGATGGAAAATATAACAAGGACCAAGACTTGCACTATAATAAAAGATCGGGACAAGTAATTAGTGACTAAAGGGTAGACTCATTTGTGTTTCCTTTTTGGGCAGATCAAACTTCTTAGTTGTCCTCCACCCAGATCAATATAAAATGAGAGTGCCACAAACTTTAATTATGACTGGCCAACAAAAAAAAAGAAAAAAAAGAAAACCCATCTATGGTCCTTTAGAATTCATTAATGGAATATTTTAGTTAGCTTTCATAACTCTTCCTGCCACAGACCTGAAGGGTTAATGATCATCCATCAATAAAACATATTCTAGACGCAAAATATTTGTTTATTCTTCTTATTGGTCCTCCTATCACAATCTCGTGACTATTTACAATCCCTATGTTTTTTTTTTTTCCTGAGGCAGTAACCATTCATTTCTCAAACCTTTTAGATAATGTACTGTATCAAAACCTCAAAAGCCTAATTTTTCACTAACCAAGACTTTGAACCTAAAATTCAATCCACGTTACTAGTTATAAGATATAACAAAGACCAAGACTTGCAACATAACAAAAGATCAAGACAATAATAAGGGGCTATTTGTTTGTACTTCTTTTTTCTTTTTTTCTTTTTTTTTTTGTTTATAAACACAATTCCTTTTTTTGTTCCAAGGAACAAAAAAAGAACAGAAACGCGTTTATTTGCGTTTTTGTGCCAAATTTACTTTTTTTTTTTCCCGGGAACACATTTGAAACAGAACAAGTTCTAGAACAATTTTTAAGAAAAATTTTTCTCTCTCATCTCTTTTTTTCTTCTCTTTTTTTCTTTTTCTTTTCTTTTCTTTTTCTTTGGCTGGTCGCCGGCCTCGGCCATGGCCGGTGACCGACCATCCAGGGCCGACAACGTCGTCGAGGGCTGGTGACCTCGTTGGAGCATCGCCGGCCCTCGGCGAGGCCGAGCGTTGCCAGCCCCCAGCGAGGTTGACCTCGCGCAGGTGGGCGACCTCGGCCTCACTGGTGGCTGGGCAAGCTCGGCCTCGCCAGATCTGGGCCAACTTGAGCTCGCCCAGCCAAGGCGAGGCCGAGCCTTGCCCGCCATGGCGAGGCTCGGCCTCGCCGGGGCCGCCGAGCCTAGGCGTGGGCGGGCGAGGCCGCCGACCCTTGTCGGCCGGTCACTAGGCATGGCGAATGCTGGTGATTGGCCAAAAGAAGAAAAAATAAAATAGGAAAAATAAAAAATAAAATAGAAAATATAAGAAAGAAAATAGGAAAAATAAAATAAAATTTTAAAAATTTAAAAGAAATAAAAAATTATACAAGTTTACCAAATTTCGAACAAATTTTGCCAAACGCGTTCTTTTGTTCAAAAATTGTTCCTTATAGTAGAAATGCTTTTTGCTATTTCTGTTCTCTGGAACAATTTTTGAACAGAAACACAAACAAATGCATCCTTAGTAACTAGTGGGCACAATCATTTGTTTTTCCTCTTCGGGCAGATCATACTTCTTAGCTGTCCTCCACCTAGATCAATATACAATGAGAGCCCCACAAACTTTAATTGTGATTGGCCAGCAAAAAAAATAAAGAAAGCCATCCATGGTCCTTTAGAATTCATTAATGGAATATTTTAGTTAGCTCTCATGACTCTTCTTGCCACTGAGTTGAAGAGTCAATAGTCGTCCACCAATAAATCATTTTCTAGATGCTAATATTTGATTATTCTGTCAGAATATCATTACTAAAATGGAAGCACTATGAAAATTTTTTTCCGGGGCAACAGTCATTCTTTTCTCGAACTTTTCAGATGATGTACAGTATCAACACCTCAAAAGCCTAAATTTCCACTAACCAAGACTCTGAACCTAAGATTCCATCTATGTTAGCTAGCTGGAAATTATAACAAGCACCAAGACTTGCACCATAATAAAAGATCAGGACAAATAATTAGTGACTAAAGCGTAGACTCATTTGTTTTTCCTTTTCGGGCAGATAAAACTTCTTAGTTGTCCTCCACCGAAATCAATATAAAATGAGAGTGCCACAAACTTTAATTATGACTGGCCAACAAAAAATAAAAAAATAAAAAAACCCCGTCTATGGTCCTTTAGAATTCATTATTGGAATATTTTTGTTAGCTCTTATAACTCTTCATGCCACAGACCTCAAGAGTCAATGATCATTCACCAATAAAACATATTCTAGTCACAAATATTTGTTTATTCTTCTTATTGGTCCTCCTATCACAATCTCGTGACTATTTAGAATCCCTATGTATTTTTTGTTTTTCTTCTGGGGCAGTAACCATTCATTTCTCAAACCTTTTAGATAATGTACTGTATCAAAACCTCAAAAGCCTAATTTTCCACTAACCAAGACTTTGAACCTAAAATTCCATCCACGTTACTAGTTATAAAGATATAACAAAGACCAAGACTTGCAACATAATAGAAGATCAAGACAAATAATTAGTGACTAGTGGGCACACTCATTTGTTTTTCCTCTTCGGGCAGATCATACTTCTTAGCTGTCCTCCACCTAGATCAATATAAAATGAGAGCCCCACAAACTTTAATTGTGATTGGCCAGCAAAATAAAAATAAAAAAAAGCCATCCACGGTCCTTTAGAATTCATTAATGAAATATTTTAGTTAGCTCTCATAACTCTTCTTGCCACCGACTTGAAGAGTGAATGGTTGTCCACCAATAAATCATTTTCTAGATGCTAATAGTTGATTATTCTGTCAGAATCTCATTACTAAAATGGAAGCACTATGAAAATTTTTTTTCCAGGGCAACAACCATTCGTTTCTCAAACTTTTTAGATGATGTACAGTATCAACACCTCAAAAGCGTAATTTTCCACTAACCAAGACTCTGAACCTAAGATTTCATCTATGTTACCTAGCTGGAAATTATAACAAGGACCAAGACTTGCACTATAATAAAAGATCAGGACAAGTAATTAGTGACTAAAGCATAGACTCATTTGTTTTTGCTTTTCGGGCAGATAAAACTTCTTAGTTGTCCTCCACCGAAATCAATATAAAATGAGAGTGCCACAAACTTTAATTATGACAGTCCAACAAAAATAAAAATAAAAAAAAAACCCCGTCTATGGTCCTTTAAAATTCATTAATGGAATATTTTAGTTAGCTCTTATAACTCTTCCTGCCACATACCTGAATAGTCAATGATCATTCCCCAATAAAACATATTCAAGATGCAAATATTTAATTATTCTTCTTATTGGTCCTCTTGTCACAATCTCGTGACTATTTAGAATCCCTACGTATTTTTTTTTTTTCTTCTGGGGCAGTAACCATTTATTTCTCAAACCTTTTAGATAAAGTACTGTATCAAAACCTCAAAAGCCTAATTTTCCACTAACCAAGACTTTGAACCTAAAATTCCATCCACGTTACTAGTTATAAAGATATAAAAAGACCAAGACTTGCACCATAATAAAAGATCAAGACAAATAATTAGTGACTAATGGACACACTCATTTGTTTTTTGTTTTTTCCTTTTCGGGTAGATCATACTTCTTAGCTGTCCTCCACCTAGATCAATATAAAATGAGAGCCCCACAAACTTTAATTGTGATTGGCCAGCAAAATAAAAATAAAAAAAGCCATCCACGGTCCTTTAGAATTCATTAATGAAATATTTTAGTTAGCTCTCATAACTCTTCTTGCCACCGACTTGAAGAGTGAATGGTTGTCCACCAATAAATCATTTTCTAGATGCTAATAGTTGATTATTCTGTCAGAATCTCATTACTAAAATGGAAGCACTATGAAATTTTTTTTCCAGGGCAACAACCATTCGTTTCTCAAACTTTTTAGATGATGTACAGTATCAACACCTCAAAAGCGTAATTTTCCACTAACCAAGACTCTGAACCTAAGATTTCATCTATGTTACCTAGCTGGAAAATATAACAAGGACCAAGACTTGCACTATAATAAAAGATCAGGACAAGTAATTAGTGACTAAAGCATAGACTCATTTGTTTTTGCTTTTCGGGCAGATCAAACTTCTTAGTTGTCCTCCACCCAGATCAATATAAAATGAGAGTGCCGCAAACTTTAATTATGACAGTCCAACAAAAATAAAAATAAAAAAAAACCACGTCTATGGTCCTTTAAAATTCATTAATGGAATATTTTAGTTAGCTCTCATAACTCTTCCTGCCACATACCTGAATAGTCAATGATCATCCCCCAATAAAACATATTCAAGATGCAAATATTTAATTATTCTTCTTATTGGTCCTCTTGTCACAATCTCGTGACTATTTAGAATCCCACGTATTTTTTTTTTTTCCTCGGGGCAGTAACCATTTATTTCTCAAACCTTTTAGATAAAGTACTGTATCAAAACCTCAAAAGCCTAATTTTCCACTAACGAAGACTTTGAACCTAAAATTCCATCCACGTTACTAGTTAGAAGATATAAAAAAGACCAAGACTTGCACCATAATAAAATATCAGGACAAATAATTAGCGACTAATGGACACACTCATTTGTTTTTTGTTTTTTCCTTTTCGGGTAGATCATACTTCTTAGCTGTCCTCCACCTAGATCAATATAAAATGAGAGCCCCACAAACTTTAATTGTGATTGGCCATCCATGGTCCTTTAGAATTCATTAATGGAATATTTTAGTTACCTCTCATAAATCTTCTTGCCACCGGCTTGAAGAGTCAATGGTCGTCCACTAATAAAACATATTCTAAATGCAACTGTTTGATTATTCTTCGTATTGGCCCTTCTGTCACAATCTCATGACTATTTAGAATCCTATGTAATTTTTTTTTCCGAGGCAGTAGCCATTCGTTTCTCAAACCTTTTAGATGATGTGCTATGTCAACACCTCAGAAGTCTAATTTTCCATTAACGAAGAGTTTGAGCCTAAGATTCCATCCTTGCCACCTAGGTGGAAGATATAACAAGGAGCAAGACTTGCACCATAATAAAAGATGAAGACAAATAATTAGTAACTGGTGGGCAGACTCATTTGTTTTTCCTTTTCGAGCATATTAAACTTCTTAGCCATCCTCCACCCAGATCAATATAAAATGGGAGTCCCACAAACTTTAATTATGACTGGCCAGCAAAAAGGATTAAAAAACCCCATCCATGGTCCTTTAAAATTCATTAATGTAATATTTTAGTTATCTCTCATAACTCTTCTTGCCACTGACTTGAAGAGTCAGTGGTCGTCCACCAATAAATCATTTTCTAGATGTTAATATTTGATTATTCTGTCAGAATCTCATTACTAAAATGGAATCACCGTGAAACTTTTTTTCCGAGGCAACAGCCATTCGTTTCTCAAACTTTTCAGATGATGTACAGTATCAACACCTCAAAAGCCTAATTTTCCACTAAGCAAGACTCTGAACCTAAGATTTCATCTATGTTACCTAGCTGGAAAATATAACAACGACCAAGACTTGCACCATAATAAAAGATCAGGACAAGTAATTAGTGACTAAAGGGTAGATTCATTTGTACTTCCTTTTCGGGCAGATCAAATTTCTTACTGGTCCTCCACCCAGATCAATATAAAATAAGAGTGCCACAAACTTTAATTATGATTTGGCAACAAACCCAATCCATGGTCCTTTAGAATTCATTAATGGAATATTTTAGTCAGCTCTAATAACTCTTCTTGCCACTGACTTGAAGAGTCAATAATTGTCGACCAATAAATCATTTTCTAGATGCTAATATTTGATTATTTTGTCAAAATATCATTGCTAAAATGGAAGCACTATGGAAATTTTTTTTCCGGGGCAACAGCCATTCGTTTCTCAAACTTTTCAGATGTTGTACAATATCAACACCTCAAATGCCTAATTTTCCACTAACCAAGACTCTGAACCTAAGATTCCATCTATGTTAGCTAGCTGGAAAATATAAAAAGGACCAAGGCTTGCACCATAATAAAAGATCGGGACAAGTAATTAGTGACTAAAGGGTAGATTCATTTGTTTTTCCTTTTCATGCAGATCAAACTTTTTAGTTGTCCTCCACCCAAATGAATATAAAATGGGAGTGCGACAAACTTTAGTTACGACTGACCAACAAAAAAAGAAAAAAATCCCGTCTATGGTCCTTTAGAATTCATTAATAGAATATTTTAGTTAGCTCTCATAATTCTTCCTGCCACAAACCTGAAGAGTCAATGATCAACCACCAATAAAACATATTCAAGCAAATATTTCTTTATTCTTCTTATTGGTCCTGCTATCACAATCTCGTGACCATTTAGAATCCCTATGTATTTTTTTTTTATTTTTTTCTGGGGCAGTAACCATTCGTTTCTCAAACTTTTCAGATAATGTACAGTATCAACACCTCAAAAGCCTGATTTTCCACTAACCAAGACTCTGAACCTAAGATTTCATCTATGTTACCTAGCTGGAAAATATAACAAAGACGAAGACTTGCAACATAATAAAAGATCAAGACAAATAATTAGTGACTAGTGGGCACACTCATTTGTTTTCCCTCTACGGGTATATCTACTTCTTAGCTGTCCTCCACCTAGATCAATATTAAATGAGAACCCCACAAACTTTAATTGTGATTGGCCAGCAAAAAAAATAAATAAATAAAGAAAGCCATCCATGGTCCTTTAGAATTCATCAATGGAATATTTTAGCTAGCTCTCATGAATCTTCTTGCCGCCGACTTGAAGAGTCAATGGTCGTCCACTAATAGAACATACTCTGGATGCAACTATTGGATTATTCTTCTTATTCTGTCGAAATCTCATGACTATATTTAGAATCCTATGTAATTTTTTTTTTTTCCGAGGCAGTAGCCATTCATTTTTCGAACCTTTTAGATGATGTACTATGTCAACACCTCAGAAGCCTAATTTTCCACTAACGAAGACTTTGAGCCTAGGATTCCATCCTTGTTATCTAGGTGGAAGATATAACAAGGACCAAGACTTGCACCATAATAAAAGATCAAGACAAATAATTAGTGACTAGTGGGCACAGTCATTTGTTTTTCCTTTTCGGGCATATTAAACTTCTTATCTATCCTCCACCTAGATCGTTATAAATTGGGAGTCCACAAACTTTAATTATGATTGGCTAGCAAAAAATAAAAATAAAAAAGGTCATCCATGGTCCTTTAGAATTCATTAATGGAATAGTTTAGTTAGCTCTCATAACTCTTCTTGCCACTGACTTATAGAGTCAATAATGGTCGATCAAGAAAACATATTCTAGACGCAAATATTTTATTATTCTTCTTATTTGTCTTGCTGTCACAATCTCGTGACTATTTAGAATCCCTATGTATTTTTTTTTTTCCGGGACAGTAACCATTCATTTCTCAAACCTTTTAGATGTATTGTATCAACGCCTCAAAAGCCTCATTTTCCACTGTCCAAGACTTTGAACCTAAAATTCCATCCATGTTAGTAGTTAGAAGATATAACAAAGACCAAGACTTGCACCATAATAAAAGATGAAGACAAATAATTAGTAATTGGTGGGCAGACCCATTTGTTTTTCCTTTCCGAGCAGATCATACTTCTTAGCTGTCCTCCACCTAGATCAATATAAGATGGGAGTCCCACAAACTTTAATTATGATTGGGAAGCAAAAAAGGTTATAAAAAAAAAAAAAAATGGCCATCCATCGCCCTTCAGAATTCATTAATGTAATATTTTAGTTAGCTCTCATAACTCTTCAAGCTTCTTGCCATTAGCTTGAAGAGTCAATGGTTGTCCACCAACAAAACATATTCTAGATACAAATATTTGATTATTATTCTTATTGGCCCTTCTGTCACAATCTCATGACTATTTAGAATCCCTATGTAATTTTTTTCTTGAGGCAGTAGCCATTAATTTCTCAAACCTTTTAGATGATGTACTGTATCAACACCTCAAAAGGCTAATTTTGCATGGCAAAGTATATTTTATTAATTGGGTGGTTAGCGCATCACAATGAGAAGCCGAATATTCCTTGGAATAGTTGCCAATGCAATTGCCAGTAATGACGAGATCGGATTTAGTAGCACTTTAACAAACGGAAAACACTGATGGGCCTAGGCCTCCAATTCCAAATCCAGGTTTCTCCTATCAGTAAGTTAACAAAAGCAATTGTTCGTCTTCAAATTATTAGTATGACTGTGATGCTGATATACCTAGTTATGTTTAGGAGATTTTTCTTTTGGAAAATGTTAAAGGTTTCTGGGCACTTGCTAAAAATCATTAATTGTGCTTTCGAAATATTAACATTCTTATTTGAATATGTCATTTTTTGGGAATTTGTTTATTTTCAATTTCAAGATGTGTGATATGCAATTTTATAAATTTTAGTAGTGTTCACTAATGCCATTGGGACTCTGGTTAAGCAATTAGTGCTAAAACAAGCAAGTTGTTCGGTCAATGAAGAATAAGTCGTTTTCCATAAAATTAGATGAAGCAATTTCTAATATGATAGGAGAACATTAGTTCGACACTTGAGAGAAGCTTTGTTTAGCACGAATTAACTGGGGCGACGCACGTACAATCAAATCGATCCAAACAAGACTAGACATGAATTAATGTATTTTGACAAAAACTAATATTCCATCCAATTGGGCAATGCTTTTTCAGTTATACCACAGATTATCAAATAACAGCACACACCAATTAACGAGGCGAACGCAATGACATGGCGCAACAAAAATTGCTACATCTGATCTCAAGAGATTGGTTCAGATGAGTAACTCAAAAGCAATATCCAAAAATGAAAATACTTACAAAAGGAGCCCATGGGCTTTCCAAGTGCTTCGCATTCTTCAATCCTCGTTTAAATTGCATGCCACCTTGGATATAAAAGATAATAAACTAGTGTCAATTGAGACATTTAATTGTTGATGGATTAATTCATCTTCTAATATTCTCTCCTCTATTCACTAATTGAAAATTTTCGATAAGTTTATAAATTCATGTATGACTTAAGATCGTCTCACCCCACTTTAAGTGGAAGTAATTGGGCTCCTCTGCTTGATTTAAGTTTCTTGGTCTCTGGCCTACATTGCTTAGTCATTAGTGCATGGATCGATAAAGAGACCTCGAAAGTGTAGAAATTCATGGAAATAGAAATAATGGGTTACGTGGGCCTACAAAAGTATAAAGGTTTGATAGTATTATGGGTTGAGCCCATAAAGGCTTTGCAAATTAGGGTTAAAGAAAGAGCGGTGTTATTTCCACCCTCTAAATGACTAAATTGCCTTCTATTTTCAATTGTAATTCAAATTGATGGTCCCAAATTTATTCACTTTCCTTTGTTTTTACTTTTTCTATATATATGTGTGTAGGATCTACTTACTAATTAAGAATTTCATAGATATTTAGTTTTTGTTTATTGTAAATTTTTCATGTATATTAACGACACTATGTTTTTTTAATTATTAAATATTACTTCCAGAAAAATTTGTTTTGTCAAAAAGAGAAATTTCCAAGAGATCTAGTTCTTCTCTATGTTGTTAATCAAATTTATAGTTAAATTGTTAAGTATATGAAAATTATGAACAAAGTAAGAATTTCTTTTTGAAAATGTTAGTGAAATATCATTATTTTAGATTGGCAAAAATTAATATAATTTATGAACTATTTAAGGGAAAAAAAAAAGATACCTCATTGTACATAATATTTTTAGTGTACTCCGAAATATTCCTCTACCTCTTACATGCTTTGTATAAAAGCATCTTGCCAATAAAATATGGAAAAAAGATACATTTTTGATGTAGCAAATAAAGAAACTTGATATATATATTAGACTAATGAACTTAATAAAAATTTCACCAAGAAAATGAGCTTTTGAAATAAGAGGGACAAAAAATAGATAATTTGTTATAAGATCAATGATGAAGAAGAGATTTTTCACTTTTATCCTATATCAAAGAATGCCACTTTTCCTTATTATTAGTGAGATAATTTTACTTGGAACATGTAAAACGTTGTAAGAATATTGGAAATACGCTAAAAAAATGTGAAATATTTAATTATGGTAACTTGCTAAATAGAAAAAGAAAAAAATGGAACACAAAGAAATGGGTGTAAGGTTTTGTTTCAAAAACAAGAACACAGGCATAGGTAAGTTTGAATCAAAACGATTCACAACGAAAGTAAAAACACCCACACATGTATTTCCAAAGCATTGTTTGTGTATTTTAATAAGAGCATATATAAGTAATAAAGGGGCTAATCATATTACCCTTGTATCGTGCTCCAAAAGTTTGGTTATGATGTTCTTTAGATTCTGACCATGAACGTCTGACATCCTTGTAATGTTGGTTCTAACATTTTCCATATTCTAACTACGAACGTTTGATTCCCTAATAACATTAACTCTGAAGTTCTTGGAATTCTGACCACGAACGTCTAATATCTTCTGGTAATACTAATTCTGACATTCTTCACATCTAGACCATGAACGTTTGATCTTCTCGTAACATGGATGCAACTCGACAAATGTTGAGCCTTTAGTTCAGATTCACCACTGATGGATTTTGATTTTCTTTTCTTTTGTTGGGCCTAATTTGGCCTGATGGGCCCAAAGGCTCGGCCCATGGGTTTAGGGCCCATGGAAGAGAATAGTATAAAAGAAAAAGAAAAAGAGTGAAAAGGTACTTTTTGTTTTTCTCTGGACGTGTACGCATCTCCCTCCGTTTTTCACCAACGACGCTTTCTCCCCTTTGAAGAACAGTGACCAAATTTCTCCTCCAATTGCAACGTCGGGTGTTTAGTTGGTGGAAATAAGGTGCGTTCGTCCTTGTGATGTACTTTTGATTGGTGATTCGTGATTGGGTGTCAGGGCTTTTCTTCCGTTGCGTTTTCTCCTCCTTTTTGGGTTCGTTTTTGTGACGAAACGACCGTTTTGGGAATCCTGTTTCTCGAATCCAATCCCTTCATTGGTATCAGAGCCATCTCAATCATGTTTCCCTTTCTTTATTTGAGTTTATAATTGAGTTTTACATGCCTGTTTTTGTTTAACATGATTAATGATCAAATTAAGAGAAATTTACCCCGACGCGGTTCTGTTTCCCATATTTTTTGGTTTTCCGTACATCGTTTCGTAATTTTGATTGTTTGGGGTTGTAGTACTCGTCGAGACGAGAATTTGGAGTGGTCGCACGTCGCCGGAAGCCGCCGGACGCGCCGCCACGCACAGCCGATGCGTTCGGCTCCGTCGGCGTGACGGTTCCCAGGCGCGTGCGCCGCATGTGCGCGCGGTTGAAACCGCAGGCGCGTGCGATGCACGCGCGCGGTAACCGTACCCGCGCGCGGCAACTGCCCGCGCGTGCAAGGCACGCGCCGGATGACGTCACCGTGACGTCGGCCGGCGGTTGCCCGCGCATACGCTGGGCTCGTGCCGGTCGGTTCGCCCGACCGGCCCCCCGGCCCGATCGGCGACCCGACCCGGCCCGACCGGCCCCGACCCGACCCATTGACCGTTGACCGACCGTTGACCGTTGACCGCAAAAAAAAAAAAAAAAGGAATGTGTTTCTTTTTCGCTTATGCCTATGTGGGTTATAAGAAATCCATTTACATTATGCATTTGTTGCATGAATCATGGAAAATTATGTATTTTCCCTTGTGTTCATTGTGGATACAGAGTGATTCATTTTTATGTTCTGCATTTGCTGCAGGAACTATGATGCGCTATGCACGGATACCTGAATACCCAAGTACGGACGAAGGACGTGCAAGACTTAAAAGACTGCTGACAGAGTTAGATAATTATCAGTGGCATGACGGTGATTTAGTATCACATGTGATCAGGGTCAATCAGATGATACAGGAAATCATCTGGAATGGTTATCTTATGCCAGATTTTGAGAATTTGTCGACCTTTAAGAACACTCTTCCACCTGAAGGGCAAGCAGTGTTAGATCGGCTATGGGAGGTCAACGTGGTCCCGGGTTATATGAGGCTGGTAGAAGCTTTTGTGAGAGAATACTATAGGATTGGGTTAACCAAAACTTCAACCCTTAGTATGAGTGCCACATGGCACAAAGTAAATGCGCCTTCGAGGCGGCATAAGAGCTCTCCAAAAGCTTTTCCATGGTTGGCAAATGTGCCTTCAGATTTCTTGGATTTTTTAACTGATAGATTAGCAGGGACTTTCCCTATTTATTTCTTAAATTAGTTTGAGATGTTTTGGGTATATATATATCTCTTTCCATGTTGATATTTTTCCTTTGTATAAATATATTACTTAGTGTAATGGATATGCTGTATTATGTGAAAGCGTTATTATACTATTGAATGTCAGATATTTTATGCTTTCTGTTATTGCTAATTGATGTGGGTAGTTCATGGAAGTTTTTGTAACTTCATAGAATTTATTTTGCATAAGACAATTATATTAATGATAGTTTTAAGTCAGGATTTTTGGAGGATGATTGGAAACAAAGTGACCTTTTGATTCTGAAACCTTACTTAAAATTATTCATTAATATGATGGGTCTATGCGAAGTGGATGCGTAAATGATAGGCATTAATTATTCGTGCATATGTCCGATGTGTTCGTATCAATGGTTTCAAAGAAGTAAGAAAGTAATTGCTGATTTGAACGGCAACAATTGTGAAATATTTAATATGAAGATTCAATATGTGCTGGAAAAGCCGTAAGCACTAGTAGCTCTTGACCATATTATGGAAGATCTTGAGAATGCCGTGCGCCACCTTGAGCTAGTGGAGGACCACCTAACGGCATTTGAGCCGAAAGCAGATATTTGCAATGCCGATTCTAGCTCGAAAGGGCTTTGAGCTCTAAGCGCAAGCGTATTGATTCGTTCAATATGTGGTCATGCAAAGGATCAAGTCCTCCTTGTAAGAAACCAAGAGTTAACCAACACAAGAGAGGAAAACGTCCTCAAGTGAAGAAAATGTCAAGAGTAAGGTGTTACAATTGTGACAAGAATGGTCACTATGCTCGCAACTGCCGTAAGCCGAAAAAGGTAAACACCTCTTGTACATTTGAGAACTTTGCTTATGTGTCAAGTTCTGTATTGTTGGCTGAATCCAATCCTTTGTGGACTGTAGATTCGGGAGCAACAGACCATGTAGCAAAGGATAGAGGATCCTTTGTGGAATTCCGACGAATACCAACTGGAACTAAGTGGATCTATGTGGGAAACGACTCCGAGCTGAAGTAAAAGGAATTGGCACCTGCCAACTGAACATGCGTGGTGGACGCACTTTGATCCTACATGATGTAATATATGCTCCGGAGATTCGTCGGAATCTAGTGTCTGTTTTAGTGTTGGTCAAACTAGGTTTTAATATGAACTTCCATTATAGATGTGTGGATTTATTTTTGGAAACAAATTTCTATGGTCGTGGCTATTTTCTGGATGGTTTTATTGTTTTAGACATTGACTATGTTAATGCAAATGCTTGTTATTCCCTTATCACGTCTCCTAATTCATATGACAATGATGTGAATGTGTGGCATGCTAAACTTGGTCATATTGGCCAACAACGAATGAATAGACTAGCCAAAGAGGGCTTGTTGGGCAATATTGAAAAGTCGATTTGCCCATATGTGAGCATTGCCTAGCAGGGAAAACAACAAGGAAACCATTTGGAAAAGGTAAAAGAGCTGAATTTCCTCAGCATTTAATCCATTCTGACATCTGTGGTTCAATGAATGTGAGAGGAAGGCATGGGGCTGTTTATTTCATCACTTTTATAGATGATTATACTCGATTCGGATATGTCTATTTGATTTCTCATAAATCTGAAGTATTAAGTTGTTTTAAAAGGTTTATGGCCTTGGTAGAGAATCAATTAGATAGGAAAATAAAAGCATTGAGATCTGATCGAGGTCGAGAATATTTATCTGATGAGTTCAGAAAATTATGTGATGAAAGAGGAATAGAAAGACAGTTGTCTATTCCATATACTCCTCAACAAAATGGTGTTGCCGAGAGAAGAAACAGAACCCTACTGGAAATGGTTAGGTCCATGATGGCACATGCTAACTTACCTATCACCTTTTGGAGTGATGCATTATTGACAGCTGCCTATGTACTTAACCGGGTGCCTTCCAAATCAGTTACTTCCACTCCATATGAGTTATGGACAGGTAGAAAACCGGACTTAGGTTTTCTTAAGCCATGGGGTTGCGTTGCCTATACCCATGAGCCCTCTCACAAGTTTGGGAAATTAGGTCCCAGAGGAAAGAAGAGTATTTTCATAAGATACTATGAACACTCAAAAGGATATGTGTTCATAGGTGAGCAGGAAAGTGGGAGTGTAACTGAATTTGAATCACGGGATGTCACATTCTTAGAGGATGAGTTTCCTAAGAAGGGCGAAATAGGTGAAGATTACTCCCTATTTGAAACCATGGATCCAGATAATGATATTAGTGGGGTTCGCCCAAGTGGGAGTAATGTGAGAAGTGATGAATTGCATACACCTAATTCTCAATTACAACCACATGATGATACGACATCATCATTATCTCGATCCTAGTGGGAGCATAATGGGAAATGATGTGCTAAGTGTACTATCTCCTATACGGCGAACAAGTCGCAAAAGTATTCCCCGTCGACGTTTTGACATTGAAGGGGAAACTTTTATGATTGCCCCACAAGATGAGGATGAGCCAAGAAATATACATGAGGCTCTAAGTTGCCATAGTAAAGAAAAATGGATGGATGCAATGGGAGAGGAAATGGAGTCAATTGAAGTCAAACCATGTTTGGGAACTGGTTGATCTTCCAAAGGGACGCAAAGCTATTGGGAACAAGTGGGTTCTCAAAATAAAGTGTAAAGCTGATGGCTTGATAGAATGAAATAAAGCTCGCCTTGTGGCGAAAGGCTATAATCAACAGGAAGGAATTGATTATGAGGAAACATTTTCCCCTATTGTGAGATTCACCTCAGTTTGCATTATACTAGCAATAGTGGCAAGTATGGATCTTGAATTACATCAAATGGATGTAAAGACTGCTTTTCTCAATGGAGAATTAGATGAGGAAATATATATGGAACAACCTGTTGGTTTCATTACGAAAGGCCAAGAAGGAAATGTATGTCGACTTTTGAAATCGATATATGGCCTTAAGCAGTCGTCAAGACAATGGTATATATGTTTTCATAATGCTATGATGGCATATAATTTTACAATGATTGATGATGATCATTGTGTATATATCAAAAGATCCAAAGATCAATTAGTGATCATATCATTATATGTTGATGATATACTAATTGCCGGAAGTAATATGGAGTTAGTTAATACCATCAAAAGTTGGTTATCTTCTAATTTTGAGATGAAGGATATGGGTGAGGCTGCATACATACTTGGAGTTAAGATTTCAAGAGATCGTTCGAAGAGATCATTATCTCTTTCGCAAGAAACATATATAAGTAAAGTTCTTGAACGATTTCGTATGCAAGATTGTAAACCCATAGACACTCCTATTGCAAAAGGTGAAGAATTGAGCCATAGACTGTGTCCAAGAACTCCACAAGAGAAGGAACAAATAAAGCATGTTCCTTATGCTAGTGCTGTTGGGAGCTTGATGTACGCTATGTTGTGTACAAGACCTGACATATGCTTTGCAGTTGGAATGGTGAGTAGATACCAATCCAATCCAGGTCAAGCACATTGGAAAGCCATTAAGAGAATACTTAGGTATCTAAAGGGAACTGCTAATTATATACTGAGTTATCAAGGAAAGGATCTGCGACTCGAAGGCTATTTAGACACAAGTTGAGGAGGTGATTTAGATGAAAGGAAATCTACCTCTATTTTTGTTTTTGTTTCTGAATAATGGCGCCATGTGTTGGTGCGGCAAGAAACAAACGTGTATAGCCTTGTACACGATGGAAGCTAAGTTTGTGGCATTATTAGCAGTGGTACAAGAAGCAGTTTGGCTTAAGAGATTTTTGGATCATTTAGGTGTTATTGAGAAAGCTGCAAATCCATTATTGGTTAACTGTGATAGCCAAGCAGCTATAACGTACACCAAAGATCCAAAGTATCATGGCAAGACCAAACATATAGATACCAAGTATAACTTTGTCAAAGATATAGTTGCACGAAAGGATGTGAACTTACAGTACATATTTACGCATAGAATGGTTGCAGATCCTATGACAAAGCCAACACCTAGAGATGTGTTTTTGTGGTCATGAGAAATCTCTAGGATTGCGTAGAGTCGATGTATTGGATATTTTAATTTCCCGAGTTGTTCACATTTATGAAATTGTGTTTTTCATCATTAATGCCTATGAATCTTTGTTTGATCTTTATGCATCTTAATGCTCAGTGCATTATATTGAATTGAGAAAGTATGTCGGACGTAGATAAGAGATTAGCCCACTCACACGGGTAATCGCCTCTATTTACCGTGTGATAAATAGAGATGAGACGGTTTTTAAGCTTATTATCTAGGTGATAATTGAGAGCTCAAGCTTAAAATATATATGTCGCCTTAACTAAGTGTTAAGATGAGGACATGATAAATACTATGTCCGAAAGTAAAATAACCCACATATTTTACTTTATCCGTCTAAGATGCCGATGTGAGTTCTGATGAATTAAGTGAATGAGTAGATACGTGAACTCAAGTTAGACATTGGGTATGTCTGAACTATCATCTGTACGGTATTGAAGGAATAGACATACGCTCCATGGGAAAGGAGTTAATACCGTAATACGCATTTCATACTGCGTATGCATGAGACGACCAATAAGAGTGGCAAAAGTTTTGATCTCAACTTTTATGCTGTGTGAGACTCTTGAGGGAAATGAGTTCCTCAATTTTAGTCCCCTCAGGACTCTTACTTATTCTCAAGATTTCTATTTAGTGTTTGCTATCTTAGGATGTTGCCAATGGTTATGAGTTGATTCGATCTAATGGGACATTTCTAGAAAAGCAAGCTGGACCGAAATTGAGAGTTTGAAGGAAAGAGGAAGATCGGATTTGGAGAATCACATTGTAGTTTTGTATTCACTGGTCGACCAATTATGACTGTCTTCGGGATAATCATAATTGTGAATGCAATACATATATCATTGTTAAAAAGAGATCAAGAGAGATATAAATGTGATCGATCGATCTAGGGTACTGCATACTAAATCTACTCAAAGCGTGTTGCCCATTATGAGCTGCTATATATTCCTAACAGATGTATGGCAACGAGCTCTCAAAGTATGCCGGTCGCACGGACTATTCATCGCATGAATGTTGCAATGAGGAAAAGGGGACTGCATTCGGCCCACCATGACGAGTGGGAGATGCATATAATGGATTCTTCTTTGATGAGCCGAGTAAGGCTTGTCCGCCCATGTTGGTTTTGGTCCACCATGTGCGAGTGGGAGATGATGGATTTTGATTTTCTTTTCTTTTGTTGGGCCTAATTTGGCCTGATGGGCCCAAAGGCTCGGCCCATGGGTTTAGGGCCCATGGAAGAGAATAGTATAAAAGAAAAAGAAAAAGAGTGAAAAGGTACTTTTTGTTTTTCTCTGGATGTGTACGCATCTCCCTCCGTTTTTCACCAACGACGCTTTCTCCCCTTTGAAGAACAGTGACCAAATTTCTCCTCCAATTGCAACGTCAGGTGTTTAGTCGGTGGAAATAAGGTGCGTTTGTCCTTGTGATGCACTTTTGATTGGTGATTCGTGATTGGGTGTCAGGGCTTTTCTTCCGCTGCATTTTCTCCTCCTTTTTGGGTTCGTTTTTGTGACGAAACGACCATTTTGGGAATCCTGTTTCCCGAATCCAATCCCTTCAACCACCAATCTCATGTTAAACAGAAGAGAGAAATTGAGAGGTCTCACCACTATAATTGTGCTAGTAATTGCTTTCATGTGTGAATAACTTGGTTGATCACTATGAATACTCTCAATAGTCGATACTCGATCATCAAGTGATCTGCTCTCTCGATCGCCTTTTATAACCGATCACAGATTACATTTAAATTGGCTCATTATCACATATTACATTTAAATTGGCTCATTAACTCTAAAACCATTTTAGAGGATTAATTTGGCCGTAATGTCCAAGGGATGTATGTTTTGAGAACATTTTAAACACTAATTCGGATATTAATTTTGTAACTGCTTTGAAGCATTATTCTAGGTATTAATTTGTTACAAGTCTTTATTCTGGGTATTAACTTTGTAACAGTTACAAAACCTTCATTTGACCATTACATCGAAAACCATTCAAGAACATTAATTGGTCATTTGAATTTAAAACCGTTTCAAATCATTAAATAGCAAGTCTCAAACACCTCAAGTGCCAAAACTTGGCACGGGAGACACTAAAGTGTCAAAAGTTCAGAAATGCATCTTAAGTGCCAAAATCGAAACAAAATGAGTTAGTTAAATGCCAATGATGAGAAATTTTGGCCAAAATGCCAATGTTGCATTTTTTCAGTGAGACAACTGCAAAACAACGTTGTTTTATACATTAACATGGCTAGATAAGCTAGAACGACATAGTTTTGCAATGGATTTGAATTTTAATGTAAATATTAATTAAATTCAATTTAAAACTAAATAATAATAATAATAATAATAATAATAATAATAATAATAATAATAATAATAATAATAATAATAAGAATAAGAATAATAAGAATAATAAGAATAAGAATAATAAGAACAATAACGACGACGATGACGACGACGATGACAACGACGACGACGACGACGACGACGACAAGGGTCGTGTAAGCCCTTGCCATTACCCTTTCACTGTTATTAGGAAGGGCCGGCGACCCTAGTCAACCGATGGCAAGTGCTCACAAGCCCTTGCCCAGATTTAGGGCAACGACAACAAGGACAACAAGGACAACAACGACAACAACAACAAAAACAACAACAACAACAAGGGCTGTGTAAGCCCTTGCCATTACCTTTCCACTGTTGTTAGGAAGGGTCGGCGACCCTGGTCAACCGATGGCAAGGGCCGGCAAGCCCTTGCCCAGATCTAGGGCGAGGGTCACGGTCCTCCCTTAGATCTGGCAAGCCCTTGCCTAGCGGGGCCAAGAGTCGCCCTTGGCTAGGGCTCGATGATCCTAGTTGACCCCCCACCTTTATTAGCCTTTTCTGGCGACAGTGGGGAGGCCGTGGCAAGGGCTAAGCCTTTACTGATTGCTTTTGCAATCTTCTTCTTCTTCCTTCATAGTTGTTGTTGTTGTTGTTGCTGTTGTTGTTGTTATTGTTATATTTTAAATTTCATTTAATTAATATTCATATTAAAATTCAAATAAGAGGCACAAAGTTGTCCTTTTGACTTTTCTTTGCTGACTTAGCTTTTCGGCGAGCTACGTAAGTGACTTATATTATCAAAAATAAGCCACATTGGAATTCTAGCACCTTTCGCTAATGTTGGCACTTAAATGTCTCATTTTTCAAAGAAAGTGGTATTTAAGTATACATTTCGAAACTTTTAGCACTTAAATGTTCCCCTGTGCTAGGTTTTGATACTTGCGCTATACTTTTGCCATTAAACTGCCATTAAGTTTGAAAGCCATTTTAAATTTGTAATTTGTCTATTGATTTTAAACTCATTTCAGATCATTAATACGACCATTAATTCTGAACTTAGTTCATAAATGTGACTATTGATTCTAAACTCAATTTAGATAATTTATATGTCCATTAATCCTAAACCCACTTCAAAAATTTAATTTAGCCATTGAATTTGAACCCGTTTCAAATCTTTGATTAGGCCATAGAATTTGAACCTGCTTTAGATCTTTGATTTGGCCATAAATCCTGAAATCCCTTTCAAATCTTTGATGTTATCGTAAAGTCTGAAACCATTTCAGAACTTAGATTTTCAGCCTAGCTCAATCTGATTGTCTCAAACGTTATTTGAATTAGTTATGGTGTGTGACATTCCCAGGTTCATCACTAAGCTGGTAGTAGGATTTGTACTAATACATTAACACAACCAAGAAAACCGATTGTCTTTAACAATCTCTAATTCCTACAGTGTGAATGTTTCATAAGTGACATCTAGCAATATGTCATGGCTACTTAGATAATGTGAATGCTTTAAAAACATAATAAACCTGTCAGCTTTGGCCATCATGTAATTTGATCTTTTTGCCTCATTATGTCTCGATCAAACAAAGGCCATGGAATTGTTTGTCAAGTCGCAAATTCAATTACATGCCCAAATTTAATTAACATGTATTTTATGAGACATGAACAATTCATTCTTGGTTACAACCTCAACAGAAGATTTCAATATAATGTCACAATTAGATCGCATAGCACATCAATCTTATCTATGTATATATAATAAGAAGATAGATTACATATTACGCGTGCATGTGCCTTTGCAAATGAATAAACTATGACCATCAAGTACGGTTGACAAAGTGTTAATATGCGCGCTTACGAACCATAGCCATCCAACATACATGTCAATATCGCGCTTCAGATCTAAGGATCCTACACCAGACCAAAGCATGAATGATAATTATTGACTCCACTAAAAGCTTTCATGTTGCTAACGATTCTATGTATGTCACGTTTAGTGAACTTTGTCCAATACAAGTTGATATAGGCTAGTGAATCAACCTAGAGGGGGGTGAATTGGTGATTATGGAATTCTTTTGGAATCTTTTGCTGAAGAATACATTAATATGAAATCATATCAGAAATAAATAGATCATGCATCCATAAAACAAGTAGAATAGGGTAAGAGAAAATTGACACAAGGATTATAGTGGTTCGGCTTATTGCAAGCCTACGTCCACTCTCCACGCTGGCAGTCAATTGACTGTAATCACTATGTAGCAAATGAGAGCTGTTATAATTCACAAGCTAGACTTCTTTAGCAGAAAGTCTCTCCTACAGCTTCTTGCTGTATCGCACTATAAGTGACTCTCTTTGATACATAACTTTGAGCACAAGAGATTTTTTAGAACAAGAGATATCAGATGTTCTAACTTCGAAATTTTTCTATCAGTTCTCTCATTACTTTCGAGCAACTCCGACCCACCTTAAACAACCTTTGTGCCTCCATACCCGTTGGCACTTTCCAAGAATTCATCCAATCAACCCATTGGACTGAATCAATTTAAGTGATCTTCATGTTGTCGAAAATATAAGTAGAAAATAGCTCGTCAATCCTGCTCGCCCATACAATCAGGATCTTGAGTTTCCAAAGTTAGATCCTTCTAAAAATTCGCTTGATCTTCAATGGATAAAATTCGAAGAATAAATCTTCCAAGCTCACAATCACAGCTAGAGATATTCCATTGATAAGTTAGGGAAGATAATATCCAAATCTCAATTTCCTTAACCATAAAAATAACCTGCTGTCAGCCTGGCAAAGTCGCAAACTGTCTTCAGACTTAGATTTGGGTCTGGAGATCTTCAGACCATAACTCTGGGTCTGACTGTCTTCAGACAGAAAACTTCAGACCGTAACTTTGGGTCTGACTGTCTTCAGACGAAAATGCTTGGGTCTTGAACTCTTCAAACTTAATCGACTAGGCCTTGGAATCTTCAGACTTTATAGACGAGGTTGTTTTGTAAACTTCAAAACTACAAGGGATTTTTCTTCAACAATCTCCCCATTTTTGATGGAGACAAAACACCTCGGTAGATTTGCAAATTTATAACCTGCAAAGAGAACTCATGTATATTTTGAGGATTACTTCTGCAAAACAGAAAAATGTTAGTCCAATAACAAATATCCTCACAAATATAATGATCCTGCAAATTCACAAGTCTAGGAATCCAAACATCAAATCAGCATAAAGTCACGAAGGTTCAAATAAACAGCCCAAACCAAATCCAAATAAAAAATAATGAAAACAGTCTAGGCAAACGAAATAAAAGTAACGAAATAAAAGTTCAAAACAAAAATAAGTTCAAATCTGCAAAATTCTCCCCCTTTTTGTCCCATCAAAGGAGGTAGAGTGGATAAGAAAGGGTTTGCAAAAGATTCAGGGCTCTACAGGGATGCGAACAAGATGAAATTTGCTGAGCGTCTATACTGTCTTCTCGAGATTGGCAAGAGCTTCCTTCACTGAAATCAACTCCGCACTCTTCTCATTTGATTCCACTTGAACTCTAAGTGCGTTGATTTGATCTTGCATGTTTACAGAAGTACTCAGCATCGCTTTCTTTAAATCCCTCAGCTCATAGTCCATTCCAAAAACCTGCTTCTTTAGGTCTAGCATAACATCCAACAGTTGTATAAAAGCTGTTGAGTTAGTATTACCTCCTTTAGGACCAGCAGAATCAGTTCTTGGAGTTTGGAAACTTGGAGCATCCTTTTCAGCCCTTTCCCTTTCAGATGGAAAGGATTCTTCATATTCTAGGAAATGAGATGCATAAATATCCTCAGCATCAGCACCAGACCTACTCACATCACTATAATGTAATGGCGATATTGTTCCCTGATCTGCAGCAACTCCCCTTGTGTTGATGCCAGTGGGTGGAGTTGAATATTCTTCGCCAAAATCCATGTTAGCACTTTGATGTTTCTCGGTCTCTTCCCCAGATTAAGCAAATGATGGCTCAAATCCTTCAGCCATATCCTCCTGTGCTTTGCTCTCCTCCTCATCTTTTCTTCCTTCTCTCTTCCTCTTCTCTTCTCAACTCTTCTTGTTCTCTTTTTCTTGCTTCCTCTTCTTCTCTCCTCTGTTCTTCTTCTCTCATCTGTCTTTCGTCTTCTTCTTCTTTCCTCTTTCTCTCCTCTTCTTCTTTCCTCTGTTCTTCCTCTTCTCTCCTCACTCTCTCTGCTGCTTCTTTCTTCTCTACTTCTCTCCTTGCCCTCTCTCCAGCATCAGTTCTCAAGCTAACTGAGCTCCTTAATTTTGAGAGAGCAGTCAAATTCATGGCGTCATCAAAATCTTCTTCATCCTTCTCGTCCGGCAGGATGACTTTCCTTCACTTTTTCTTAGCCATGGGCTCTTTGCCCTTTCTCTTTGTAGAAGCAGTGGCAATCTCTTTTGAGGGTGTCTTCTCCTTCAACCTTTCCAGTGCAGTGTTTAGCTCTGGAATCTTCATCTTCATCACCATCTTGTATCCAACAAGCATCAAACTTAAATTGGTTAGGCATAGAGGTGCAGGGATCTGAATTTCGAAATACTTGAACAACTTGGTGATGATAGACGAATAAGGCAATTGACCCTTATCCTTAAAAACAGTTCGGTACATGTGGAAAAGAATAACATGAGGGAGTGAAAAGGGCCTGCCTTGGTTGAGGGCAAACATCAGCTTGGCTTCAGTCTTGGAGACATCGGTTTTTGAGATTGTCTTGGGCCTGAGACAGTTGATGATGATCTTGTGCAGCAACACATTTGAGGCATTCATCCTTGTATAGAATATTTTGCCTTCCATTTTTCTATCACACACAATTTCAAGGGTTGCAAAGGCTGTGGACACTTTTATTGGTTGGAAACTCCTTCTTTCCACCCTAATAACATCAGCCAGTGTGTCAACATCAACAATATACTCTTTGTTAATATAAGAAAAGGACAACCTATTCGCATCTAGAAACGACAAATTCGAATAAAAATATGCTATAAGTTCAGGGTAGGCATTTGTCGTGTCTATGCAGAATTTCTCTAACTGCAGCATAGCAAACTTCTCTCTAAGATTTATCTCTAATTAATCAAGGAGATCGAAGTCCACACTCCTCGGATTTACAACACCTCTCTTCAACAACTTGGTGTACATCCGTTCATGCTCTTTAGACCGAAAAAGACTACCCGAAGGACAAATTGAGTTTACAGTCAAACCCATTCGTGGCTGAAAATGAGAGAAAAGTCTCTCATCATCGTCTAAAGTCTGGCTTGCAGTACTGTAAAGCGGATCACTCGAAATATTTTCAAGAGTTCTTTGAGCAGTCCCTTTTTCAACAATTTTTAAGTCCTCCATCTCTCGTAAGAAGATATACTCACTCTTATATCCTTTTTCTTTTGGAAAGTCCTCAATCGTCTTTAGGCTTGTTCCCCCAATCTTCAGCCTATTATAAAGATCAAACGCAAGCTTTGGTTTTAGGGTTCTTACCGGCTCCGCTTCAGCGATCTCTTCGTCAAAATGCTGACTTTGAGTCTCCCCTTGTGGAGATTCTTCGCCTGTGAGGTCCACCCTTGTAGGACCCTCTTGCTGTCTTTGTGGTCCCCTACCAGCGAGTCTTGAAGACTTTTGAGACGACATTCTTGGATCGCAAGCAAAAGTTCAACTTGTTCGCAAACAAAAGATGGAATTTTTCTCGAGTAAAGTAATGGAACAGGAACGGTAATGGAGCTTTTTAGGGTTTTGAAAGCGAGAGTAAAAAGAAATGGATTTCAAAAGTGTTGTAGCGGATGAAGATGATGATTCGAAAGTATAAATAGTAGGAAAAGATAAAATCGAGATACTGAACCGTCGCCCAAAAAGGAAAAATAAAAACTGCCAATTTTGAAAAAGTAAACTGCCATAATTACATGTCAGACTTTGAATAAAAAGAGATTTCGAAATTTCAAAAAGCAATTAACAAAAACAATTTAATGCAAACGAAATATTAAAATACGTAAAAAGACTTTAAGACAGAGTCTAAGAGTGTTCAGACTTTACCTCAGAGTCTGAACTCTTTCAGATCTTACTTTAGAGTCTGAGCACCATCAGACCTTACGTTGAGTCTAAACGCCTTCAGACCTTGCGTTGAGTCTGAACTTTTCAAGACTCTAGTTTTGAGTCTGAACATCTTCAAGTCTTGCGATATTCAGTCTTGAGCGAATTGATTCAAAGTGAGCCTTTTCTAGGGGCTTTGTGAATATATCTGCTAATTGATTCTTTGAATCAACGTACTGAATCACCACTTCACCATTTTGAACATGATCTCTAATGAAATGATGCTTGATTTCAATGTGCTTTGCTCTTGAATGAAGTATTGGATTCTTTGCGAGGTTGATTGCGCTTGTGTTGTCACATTTGATTTCTGTACACGTTTCCTCAACTCCAAAGTCTCTTAATTGTTGTTGCATCCATCGAATTTGAGAACAGCAACTTCCAAGAGCTATGTACTCTGCTTCAGTGGTTGAAAAAGCTACGGTACCCTGTTTTCTTGAGAACCAAGATACCAACCTGTTTCCTAATAGTTGACAAGTACCTGTAGTGCTTTTTCTATCCACTCTACAGCCAGCAAGGTCAGCATTAGAATATCCAAGGAGAGTAAAATCTCCCCTTTTGGAATACCACAGACCTAGCTTAGATGTAGTTGCAACATATTTAATAATACGCTTCACAGCAGTCATGTGAGATTCTTTAGGATTAGATTGAAATCTAGCACAAATACAAACACTAAATAGAATATCAGGTCTAGATGCTGTAAGGTAAAGAAGTGAATCGATTATACTCCTGTATAGTTTTTGGTTTACACTCTTTCCTTCCTCATCTTTATCCAGCTTTGATGAGCTTGACATAGGAGTTTCTGTTTTCTTGCAATTCTCCATTCCAAACTTCTTGATGAGGTCTTTTGCATACTTTTCTTGGTGGATAAAAGTTCCTTCTCTTGATTGTTTGACTTGAAGTCCCAAAAGAAGTTCAATTCACCCATCATGCTCATTTCAAATTCATTCTGCATACAACTCGAAAAATTCTTGCAAAGCTTTTCATTAGAAGAACAAAATATTATATCATCAACATAAATTTGAACAAGTATGAAATCCTTGCCTTCTCTTTTGATAAATAAGGTAATATCTACTTTACCTTTAGAGAAACCACTTTGAATTAAGAAATTACTTAACCTTTCATACCAAGCTCGAGATGCTTGTTTTAAGCCATATAAAGCTTTCTTCAGCTTGAAAACAAGGTTTGGTTTTCTAGAAGCTTCAAATCCTGGCGGTTGTTCCACATAGACTTCTTCTTGGATGATTCCATTTAGGAATGCACTTTTCACATCCATTTGGAATAACCTGAAATTTTTAAAGTAAGCAAAAGCAAGAAGTAATCTTATAGCTTCTAACCTTGCCACCGGAGCATAGGTTTCATCATAGTTGATACCTTCTTCTTGTGTGTAATCTTTCGCCACAAGTCTTGCTTTGTTCCTCACCACTTTTCCTGTTGATCAAGTTTGTTCCTGAAAATCCATTTGGTGCCGATAATTGATTTACCTTTTAGTTTAGGAACTAGCTCCCAAACATTGTTGATTTTGAATTGATTCAATTCCTCTTACATTGCTTCAATCCAGCTTTCATCTTTCAATGCATCTTCTATGTTTTTAGGTTCAATCTCATAAATAAGTGCGAGAGCACTAGATTCTTCACGCCTTTTAGATCTTGTACGAACTCCTTCATCCATGTTGCCAGTGATGAGATTTGCAGGGTGACTGGATTTGTATTTCCAATTTGTAATTGGTTTGTCACTTTGATGAAGCTCTTCTTCAGTTGGAGCTACTAAATTGGTTTGCGGCTGAGTGTCTGAGATTTGATTTTCTTCAAGAGAATTTGTAAACACTTGGCCAGACTCATGATCTTCAGGTTGAGTCTGATTTTGAATTGAGTCTTCAAACTTCATATTCATGGATTCTTCCACAATCTGAGTCCGTTTGTTGAAAACTCTGAAGGCTTTGCTTGTCATAGAGTAGCCAAGGAAAATTCCTTCATCTGATTTTTCTTTAAACTTACCAATTCGATCACTAGAATTCTTTAAGATAAAACATTTGCAACCAAATACATGAAAATAAGAAACAATAGGTTTCTTACCTTTGAACAGTTCATAAGGTGTTTTCTCTAAAATAGGTCTTAGAAAAACTTTGTTTATAATATAACAAGCAGTTGAAGTAGCTTCAGCCCAAAAATGAGGAGAAATATTACTTTCAATCAAAAGAGTTCTTGCCATTTCTTGCAAAGAACCATTTTTCCTCTCTACAACTCCATTTTGTTGTGGAGTGTATGCAGATAAAAATTATGTTGAATACCATAGTCATCACAATATTTAGCAAAATCATGATTCTCAAATTCACCACCATGGTCAGTTTGAATACTTGAAATTGCATATCCTTTCTCAATTTGGATTTTCTTTGCAAATTTAGTAAAATAAGATAAAGCTTCAGATTTATTTGCAAGAAAGAATACCCAAGTAAAACGAGAATAATTATCAACTATTACCAAACAATATCTTTTACATCCAATGCTTTGAGTTCTTGTTGGACCGAACAAATCCATGTGTAATAGTTGCAAAACACGTTTAGTGGATACTTGATTTATAGATTTATAAGAATTTCTAACCTTTTTTCCAAGTACACAAGGAGTCATGCTTTTGATACTTCAGATCAGGAAGTCCCCGAACAAGCTTTTTGGATGAAACTTTTGCAATTTGCTTCAAGTTGACATGTCCAAGCTTTCTATGCCAAAGAATGGCTTCATCTTGAATTGATATCAAGCATTGAGAACTGTCAGACTTTATATCCAACAAATAAATGTTTCCATGTCTTCGTCCAGTAAATGATTGTGAGAGATCTTTGCTTGTTCCAGAACAAGTATCTTATTGAAAGTTGATCTTGTATCTAGTGTCGCATAGTTGACTAATACTCAATAGATTATAGTTCAACCCTTCAACCAGAGAAACATTATTGATTGTGAGGTTTCCTATCTTTACAGTTCCTCGACCAATAATTTTTCCTTTGTTGTTGCCACCGAAGGAGACATTTCCTCTTTTTACATGAGAGAGTTTTGTGAAGCAATTTGAATCTCCCGTCTTGTGTCTTGAGTAGCCACTATCCAAATACCACTTGATTTTCTTCTTGATAGTGACCTGCATTTAAATAAAAGACTCAAGTTTTCTTTGGTACCCAAACTTTCTTGGTTCCATCATTGTTAGTACCATAAACAGTCTTTGCCCAGCTCTTCTTAATAGGTCTCCAAACTTTGGGACATTCCTTCTCAAAATGTTCTATGCTTTTGCACTTTGAACATGTAAGGGTATTTCTACGAACAGGCTTTACAAAAACCTTTTGAAAATGATCCTTATAAAAAGAGTTTGTTGGCCTATTCTTGATTCTTTCTTTTACCTTTGGAAAATCAATCAAAGGAATGGTTTCATGTGTCATTCCTAGACCAGATTTATTAAAATATGGTCTTTGAATAGAAAGAATTTTATCCAATTTTTCTGAACCCATTGAAAATTTCTTTGTGACTTTCAAAAGCTCTTCTTTCAAGTAGGCATTTTCTTTTGAAAGTACAATTTCATTTTCTTTTGAAACAACAAGACACTCGTCTAGACTTTCAACTTTTTCAACCAAAGTCTTTTCTTGTTGTTTCAATTTGGAATTCTCCCTTTTTAGTTCAGAAATCCTTTTAAGAGAGCCTTTAAGACTGAGACAAAGTTCATCAATATAATTTGACATTTTGGTAGGAATTTTTAAATTTCTAACCTTGATAGCGCTGTTTGAGTCTGAGTCTGAGTCTGAGTCTGAGTTAGCCATAAGACAGATATTGGCATACTCTTCATTACTCTCCTCACATTTAGTGTCACTCCATGTTTCAGCTTTTGAGTGCTTTCTTGAACCTTTCTGGTTTCCCTTTCTTTTTCTTTAATAAGGGACAGTTGGGTCTGATGTGTCCCTTTTTTCTTGCATTTAAAGCAAACAACCTCCTTAATGGTGTATTCTTCTTCATTTGATTTTTTTTTTTTTTGAAATCTTTGATTGTTTTGTCTCTTTTCATTGAACCTTCTTCCTTTTCTATTTAGCCTTCTGAACTTTCTAATCAGAAGTGCCAACTCCTCGTCATCCAGGTCTTCTTCTGAATCTATAACATCAGAATCATCATTAGATTTTAAAGTAATTGATTTCTTACCTTTGGTGTCAAAATCCTCATTGAATTGCTCGACTTCATATGATTAAAGTATGCCGACCAACTCATCTATTGAAAGAGGCATAATCCTTTGTCTTTCTCTTGTGGATGTCTTGACGTGATTCCAATCTTTGGAGAGTCATCTCAACAGTTTGTTGACCTTCATAGGTCCTGAGATTGGCTGTCCTTGGTATGCCAAGTCATTTACAATTTCTGTAAATCGACTGAACATATCCATGATGGATTCTCCTGGCTTCATTTTGAAGGCTTCATATTGTCCAAGAAGGATATTGATCTTGGTTTCTTTGACTCGATCTGTTCCTTCATAGGTGACGTGCAATCTATCCCAAACTTCTTTGGCTGTTTCACAAGATGAAATTCTATTATACTCAGTAGGAGATAATGCACAATATAGAGAATAGATAGCTTTTGCATCAAGGGCCTGTCTCTTTGAAATATCAGTTTGTGATACTCCCACTCCATCAGGCAATTCTTTCTATGATTGATGCAGCTTTAGGAGCAATTCCTTTCTCCATTACATCCCATTCCCGAGGATCTTTAGATCTTAGGAATGCCTTCATGTTGTTTTTCCATACGTTGTATTCATTTCCATCGAAGTAGGGAGGTCTGGTATTACTTTACCCTTCAATTAAACCTGGAGCTAAAATACTAGCCATAGATCTTTAGCTTTAGAAATAATAAACACTTCCAATAAATAAGCAACCTGCTCTAATACCAATTGATATAGGCTAGTGAATCCACCTAGAGGGGTGTGAATAGGTGATTATGGAATTCTTTTGGAATCTTTTGTTGAAGAATACTTTAATATGAAAATCATATAAGAAATAAATAGATCATGCATCCATAAAACAAGTAGAATAGGGTAAGAGAAAATTGACACAAGGATTATAGTGGTTCGGCTTATTGCAAGCGTACGTCCACTCTCTATGCTGGCAGCCAACTGGCTGTAATCACTATGTAGCAAATGAGAGTTGTTACAATTCACAAGCTAGACTTCTTCAGCAAAGTCTCTCTTACAGCTTCTTGCTGTATCGCACTATAAGTAACTCTCTTTGATACACAACTTTGAGCACGAGATTATTGAGAACAAGAGATATCAGAGGTTCTAACTTTGAAATTTTTCTATCAGTTCTCTCATTACTTTCGAGCAACTCCGACCCACCTTAAATAACCTTCGTGCCTCCATACCCGTTGGCACTTTCCAAGAATTCATCCAATTAACCCGTTGGGACTGAATCAATTTAAGTGATCTTCATTTTGTCGAAAATATAAGTAGAAAATAGCTCGTCAATCCTGCTTGCCCATACAATCAAGATCTCGAGTTTCCAAAATTAGATCCTTCCAAAAATTTGCTTGATCTTCAACGGATAAAATCCGAAGAATAAATCTTCCGAGCACACAATCACAGCTAGAGATATTCCATGGATAAGTTAGGGAAGATAATATCCAAATCTTAATTTCCTTAACCATGAAAATAACTTGCTGTTAGCCTAGCAAAGTCGCAAACTGTCTTCAGACTTAGGTTTGGGTCTGGAGATCTTTAGACCATAGCTCTGGGTCTGACTGTCTTCAGACGGAAAACTTCAAACCGTAACTTTGGGTCTGACTGTCTTCAAACGGAAATGCTTGGGTCTTGAACTCTTCAGACTTAACCGACTGGGTCTTGGAATCTTCAAACTTTACAGACGAGGTTGTTTTGTAAACTTCAAAATTACAAGGGATTTTTCTTCAACACAAGTACCTGTGTTCTAACTTAGATATCGCAATACCCAATGACTTGTGACTCATAATCCATTTAGGTATCCAATACTAAATGATGAAGCTTGAGAACACACAGGACATGACCATCAATATCCTTTCAATGATCCATCGATCGGATACTGTTTAAAGATTCAAAATAATTGCAAACCTGTCACCAATATTTTCAACACTTTAAAAATAGGTTCAGTCACAACTAATCTTATGGACTCATTCATATAAAAATGTTGATGAATTAAAATTTCTTTGCCATTAAATAATCCCTAACGTGTAACTTATTACATGGTTGCTTTAAGGCATATAGCTAATAATCTCCTACTTACACTAAAACCAACCTATCTTACGTCTCAAACCCATCTTGTTAAGGCGTCTTGCAAAAGAAGATTGAGACAACACTTTAGTGAAGGGATCCATCATATTTTTCGCTAAGGCTATTCTCTACAAGGTGACATCACCTCTCCTAACGATCTCTTTGAATGAGATGGAAATGCCTCTGAATGTGCTTAGATTTCTGGAGAGATCTTGGTTCCTTAGCCCGAGCCATTGCCCCATTGTTATTACAAAACAATGTAATTGGTTTTTCAATGGAAGGAACCACTCTAAGTTTTGAAATGAACTTCTTCATCTAGGCCGCTTCCTTCGTTGCTTTAGAAGTAGCTACATACTCTTCCTCTGTGGTGGAATAAGCAAATATGCTCTATTTGGAACTTTTCTAACTAATTGCACCACCATTGAGCATATAGACAAACTCAGACATTGACTTATAGTCATTAGGATCTTATTGAAAATCAAAATTAGTTAATGCTTTAACTTTAAAATCTCCTTCTTCATATATCAAGAACAAATCCTTAGTTCTTCTCAAGCACTTGAGGATAGTCTTGACTATTATCTAGTGTTCTTCACCTAGATCAGACTGATATTTACTAGTGGTGCCCATAGCATGTGTAATATCAAGTCTTGTATGTAGCGTAGCATACAATGCTACCAAAAGTGGATGCATAAGGCACCTTTGCTATCCGCTCTTTTTCCTTTAGAGTATTTGGACACATATCTACTTGGGAGTGGATGTAGGCTTAGGGATAAAGCCGAAACACTTTATATCTACTTGCAAATCTTCTATCTCTTCACTATTTGCATTACCTGATTTTTATTACCACGATCTATTAAATATCAATACACACACCTAATTTCTACAATATGTTTTTGTTAATACTTGAAGTTGAACTTGTTATCTTCCACAAATGTTTTTCATAGTTCTCAAACAATGTATTCACCCCTTCTAGGTTGTATTGTTAGCCCCAACAATTGGTATTGGCGTGACATCATTGTAACATCCTAATTCTCAACCCCGTTTTCAATGAAGTGAGAACATTTCGTTGACACACCTATAGTCTTTTTCTTTGAGTTGGCTACTCAAGAGATAACTAATCTATCGGGTGAAGCCATTAAGGAATCTAAACGCAACCGACTTCAGAATTCGACCAGAAATCGACTGCTTGACCATTTTAATTTGCAAGAGTCATTATGGCACAGTTACAATCGATTAGAGACTGGAGAAAGGTCAATTTGATAGAGGCATGTAATTAAAGTGTTGGTGATTCCACCTAATTGCAAAATTCTCGTCGAATGACACTACATCGATTTTTTTGTCGTTTCGGTACCTTGTGTTCGTATTTGATACATCGAGATTTTCACGACAACCGAGAGTCACCGATGAGTCGAAGATTTGTTGGGGATACGACTTCAACCAATGTTTGATTTTTTCTTTTTCTGGGCATTGACCTTGCTTTTACCATGCATACTGCTTTTTTTTTTTTTGGTGACCCAAGGAACCTCGTAAGCCGACAGCCGGCACACTGCTTTTTCATACCCCTCTTTTACACTTATTTTCTTTGGACTCTCACAACCTCCATCTTTGATCATTCTAGACCATGCCACTTGAATTTTTTTTTTTTTTGCCTTATTCCAATGTGGGGAATAATTACCAACTGGGTTTAATATGACATGAATTCATAGGCTCAAGTGGACTATGCAATGGATAAAGTGTATAGGATGAAGAAAAAACTGCTCTTCGTCATCCTAAGGCACTTTTAATTATCATATAAGTTACACTGCAAAAGCAATTTTCGAAGATTGATGCAAGTGTGAGTAAGAAGATTCTTACCATTCATTTCAAATTTTTTCCCAGTATGGGATGATCCTTGATAGGGATAATTTAAAAATGTATAGGCTTACAATAAACCAAACCACTATAATCTTTGTGTCAAATTTCTCTTACCCTACTCTACTTATTTTTATAGTTGCGTGATTCATTTATTTCTGTTGTGATTTTCATGCCAAAGGATATTTCGGTTAAAGATTTGAAAAGAATTTCATGAACACCTATTCACCCCCTCTAGGTGTATTTACTAGCCTTTATCAATTGTATCAGAGTAGGTTGCTTATTTTATTGGAAGTGTTTATTATTTCTAAAGCTAAAGATCTATGTCTAGTATTTTGGCTCCAGGTTTGATTGAAGGCCAAAGCAATACCAGACCTCCTTACTTCGATGGAAAGGATTACAACGTATGAAAAACAAGATGAAGGCATTCCTAAGATCCAAAGATCCTCAGGAATGGGATGTAGTAGAGAAAGGAATTGTTCCTAAAACTGCATCAACCACAGGGTAAGAAATAGCTGATGGAGTGGGACTGTCTCAAGCCGAATTTTCAAAGAGACAAGCCCTTGATGCAAAAGCTATCTATTCACTATATTGTGCCTTATCTCCTCCTGAGTAAAATAGAATTTCATCTTGTGAAACAGCTAAAGAAGTTTGGGATAGATTGCACGTCACCTATGAAGGAACAGATCGGGTCAAAGAAACCAAGATCAATATCCTTCTTGGACAATATGAAGCCTTCAAAATGAAACCAGGAGAATCCATCACGGATATGTTTAGTCAATTTACAGAAATTGTAAATGGCTCAGCATACTAAGGACAGCCAATCTCAGGACCGATGAAAGTCAATAAGTTGTTGAGAGGACTCTCCAAAGATTGGAATCACGTAAAGACATCCATAAGAGAAACACAGAGGATCATGCCTCTTTTTGTAGATGAGTTGGTTGGCACACTTCAATCATATGAAGTCGAGCAATTCAATGAGGACTTTGACACCAAAAGTAAGAAGTCAATTGCTTTAAAATCTAATGATGATTATGATGTTACAGATTCAGAAGAAGACTTGGATGACGAAGAGCTGCACTTCGATTAGAAAGTTCGAAGGTTAAATAGAAAAGGAAGAAGGTTCAATGGAAAGAGACAAAACAATCAAAGATTTCAAAAGAAGTCAAATGAAGATGATGACACCAACAAGGATGTTGTTTGCTTTGAATGCAAGAAAAATGGACAAATCAGACCCAACTGTCTCTTATTAAAGAAAAAGAAAGGAAAACCAGAAAGGTTCAAGAAAGCACTCAAAGCTGAAACATTGAGTGACACTGAATGTGAAGAGAATGATGAAGAGTATGCCAATATTTGTCTTATGGCTGACTCAGACTCAAACTCAGACTCAAGCTTAGACTCAAACTCAGACTCAGACTCAAACAACGATGTCAAGGTTAGAAATTTAAAAATTCCTACCAAAGTGTTGAAGTACATTGATGAACTTTGTCTCAGTCTTAAAGGCTCTCTTAAAAGGATTTCTGAACTAAAAAGGGAGAATTCCAAATTGAAACAACAAGAAAAGACTTTGATTGAAAAAGTTGAAAATCTAAATAAGTGTCTTGCTTTTCAAAAGAAAATGAAAATGTACTTTCAAAAGAAAATGCCTGCTTGAAAGAAGATCTTTTGAAAGTCACAAAGAAGTTTTCAATTGGATCTAAAAAATTGGACAAAATTCTTTCAATTTAAAGACCTTATTTAAATAAATCTGGTCTAGGAATGACTTGTGAAACTATTCCCTTGATTGATTTTCTGAAGGTAAAAGAAAGAATCAAGAATAGGCCTACAAAATCTTTTTACAAAAGTCATTTTCAAAAGGTTTTTATAAAGCCCGTTGGAAGAAATGCTCTTAGATGCTCAAAGTGTAAAAGCTTAGAACATTTTGAGAAGGATTGTCCCAAAGTTTGGAAACCTATTAAGAAGAGTTGGGCAAAGACTGTTTATGGTACTAATGATGATGGACCCAAGAAAGTTTGGGTATCAAAGAAAACTTGAGTCTTTCATTTAAATACAGGTCACTATCAAGAAGAAAATCAAGTGGTATTTGGATAGTGGTTGTTCAAGACACATGACGGGAGATTCAAACTGCTTCACAAAACTCTCTCATGTGAAAGGAGGAAATGTCTCCTTTGGTGGTAATAACAAAGGAAAAATTGTTGGTCGAGGAACCGTGAAGATAGGAAACCTCACAATCAACAAAGTCTCTCTAGTTGAAGGGTTGAACTATAACTTTCTGAGTATTAGTCAATTATGCGACATTGGATACAAGATCAACTTTCAAGAAGATACTTGTTCTGGAACAAGCAAAGATCTCTCACTATCTTTTACTGGACGAAGACATGGAAACATTTATTTGCTGGATATAAAGTCTGACAGTTCTCAGTGCTTGATATCAATTTAAGATGAAGCCATTCTCTGGCATAGGAAGCTTGGACATGTCAACTTGAAGCAAATTGCAAAAATTTCATCCAAAAAGCCTGTTCGGGGACTTCTTAATCTGAAATATCAAAAGCATGAATTATGCACTCCTTGCATACTTGGAAAACATGTTAGAAATTCTTATAAATCTATAAATCAGGTATCCACTAAACATGTTTTGCAGCTATTACACTTGGATTTGTTCGGTCCAACAAGAACTCGAAGCATTGGAGGTAAAATATATTGTTTGGTAATAGTAGATGATTATTCTCATTTTACTTGGGCATTCTTTCTCGCAAATAAATCTGAAACTTTACCTTATTTTATCAAATTTGCAAAGAAAATTCAAATTAAGAAAGGATATACAATTTCAAGTATTCGAACTGATCATGGTGGTGAATTTGAAAATCATGATTTTGCTAAATTTTGTGATGATTCTGGCATTCAACATTTTTTTATCCCCATACACTCCACAACAAAATGGAGTTGTAGAGAGGAAAAACCGTTCTTTGCAAGAAATGGCAAGAACTATTTTAATTGAAAGTAACATTTCTCCTCACTTTTGGGCTGAAGCAACTTCAATTGCTTGCTACATTATAAACAGAGTTCTTCTAAGACCTATTTTAGAGAAAAGACCTTATAAATTGTTCAAAGGTAAGAAACCTATTGTTTCTTATTTTCATGTATTTGGTTGTAAATACTTTATCTTAAAGAATTCTAGTGATCGAATTGGTAAGTTTGAAGAAAAATCAGATGAAGGAATTTTCCTTGGATCCTCAATGATAAGTAAAGCCTTTAGAGTTTTCAACAAAAGGACTCAGACTCTGGAAGAATCCATGAATGTGAAGTTCGAAGACTCAGTTCAAAATCAGACTCAACCTGAAGATTATGAGTCTGGCTAAGCGTCTGCGAATTCTCTTGAAGAAAATCAAATCTCAAACGCTCAACTGCAAACCAAACCAGTAGCTCCAACTGAAATAGAGTCTTATCAAAGTGACAAACCAATTACAAATTGGAAGCATAAATCCAGTCACCCTGTAGATTTCATCATTGGCAACATTGATGAAGGAGTTCGTACTAGATCCAAAAGGCGTGAAGAGTCTAGTGCTCCAACACTTGTTTCTGAGATTGAACCCAAGATTGTAGAAGATGCATTGAAAGATGAAAGCTGGATTAAAGCTATGCAAGAAGAATTGAATCAATTCAAAATCAACAATGTTTGGGAACTTGTTCCTAAGCCAAAAGGTAAATCAATAATTGATACTAAATGGGTCTTCAGAAACAAGCTGGATCAACAAGGAAAAGTGGTGAGGAACAAAGCAAGACTTGTGGCAAAAGGTTGCACATAAGAAGAAGGAATCGACTATGATGAAACCTATGCTCCGGTAGCAAGGTTAGAAGCCATAAGATTACTTCTTGCTTTTGCTTGCTTTAAAAATTTCAAGTTATTCCAAATGGATGTGAAGAGTGCATTTCTAAATGGAATTATCCAAGAAGAAGTCTATGTGGAACAACCGCCAGGATTTGAAGATCCAAGAAAGCCAAATCTTGTTTTTAAGCTAAAGAAAGCTTTGTATGGTTTAAAACAGGCACCTTGAGCTTGGTATGAAAGGTTAAGTAATTTCTTAATTCAAAGTGGTTTCTCTAAAGGTAAAGTAGATATTACTTTATTTATCAAAAAGGAGGCAAGGATTTTATACTTGTACAAATTTATGTTGATGATATAATTTTTGGTTCTTCTAATGAAAATCTTTGCAAGAATTTTTCAAATTGTATGCAGAATGAATTTGAAATGAGCATGATGGATGAATTGAACTTCTTTTGGGACTTCAAGTCAAATAATCAAAAGAATGAATTTTTATCCACCAAGAAAAGTATGCAAAAGACCTCATCAAGAAGTTTGGAATGGAGAATTGCAAGAAGATAGAAATTCCTATGTCAAGCTCATCAAAGTTGGATAAAGATGAAGAAGGAAAGAGTGTAGACCAAAAACTATACAGGAGCATAATTGATTCACTTCTTTACCTTACTGCATCTAGACTTGATATTTTATTTAGTGTTTGCATTTGTGCTAGATTTCAATCTAATCCTAAAGAATCTCACATGACTACTGTGAAGCGTATTATTAAATATGTTGCAACCACATCTAAGTTAGGTTCGTGGTATTCCAAAGAAGGAAACTTTACTCTCCTTGGATATTTTGATGCTGATCTTGCTGGCTGTAGAGTGGATAGAAAAAGTATTACAGGTACTTATCAACTACTGGGAAACAGGTTTGTATCTTAGTTCTCAAGAAAACAGGGTACAGTAGCTCTTTCAACCGCTGAAGCAGAATACATAGCTCTTAAGAGTTGCTGTTCTCAAATACTATGGATGCAACAACAATTGAGAGATTTTGGAGTTGAAGAATCTTGCACAGAAATTGTCACGCCCCGAACCCCGAGCGCGTGCACATCCCACTGTGGTCGATCAACTATGCGACGTTCCCAGGTACTCATCACCGACCCATTCATTTTAAATGCACATGCGGAAGCGAATTACTAATCCCCTGACCTCAACCAACATGGATAGAAAAGTAGGACAACCAATTTCCAAGCAAATACACTTTTATAAACACTTCAAGCTTATACAAAAGGTCTAAGTCATAAAGAACTATTGAGACACCTATGCTCCTGACCTTTCCGCTTCAAGCTCCTGACTCTTTACACTAGGCCACCTGAAAATGGTTATACAATAACCGGTGAGATATAAATCTCAGCGAGTTCCACCCCTAAGCCCACGGTTAGAACACCAACTCAACTCAGGGCATCTCAACAGAACCACCCCACAACAAGCAACAACTAACAATCGATTCGCATACAACCTTACCTGGCATGCCATACCCTACACATGGAATCTTAATACAAAATACGCAATGCACATGGCCATTAGATGATGTAGTTCATCATTCACATACGAGTTGCATCACAAGCGATCTCACCTGGCCATTGCCACACTCTGCACGTTATTGATTCATGCGTGCGTGCCATAAACAATGTGACCAACTCATGCATAACTGGAACCAACGACGCTATGGTTCCCATACGCTCTTGCACAATAGTGCGCCACCTAACACACATCAATCCTTCACACGTGTCCATCAATTCAATCAATCAATCACTCAATCAATTCATTCACTATAAACCACAGTCCAAAGGACGAAACCTTAAATAGGTGGCCGATTAGAAATGAGTGGCATTACGGCCCCACTCGGCGCGACCTTTATCGGGTGGCAGATTAGAATTGAGTGGCATTACGGCCCCACTTGGCGCGACCTTTATCGGGTGGCAGATTTAGAATTTAGTGGCATTACGGCTCCACTCGGCGCGACCTTTGTCAGGTGGCAGATTAGAACTTGAGTGGCATTACGGCCCCACTCGGCGCGACCTTTATCAGGTGGCAGATTAAAACTTGAGTGGCATTACGGCCCCACTCGGCACGACTGATTCCAAATTCGGTGGTATATCACGGCCTCAAAGGCACATCCATACTTCGGCGGTTTTCTAGATCTACTCACAATCTTTCAAGATCAAAACCAATCAAACACCAGCATTAAACAACCATGGAATAAATTCCCACATAAACATTCATTCAATCAATCGATACAAATTGGTCCTACAAACCAATCACAGTGCTAGAAGCCGACACTAGGTATTTTCAAGTTAAATACCAAAACTTCTCCAATTTCACACAATTCCACACTTTTGGAATAATTAACCATAATCATCAATCACTCAATTCATGCGGATGTTTATGCAATAACACATCCAATCACTTCATAAGATTAAACACACATGAAATTAGACACTTTTCATTCTCGGGTGAACAGTGTTTCGTGAACAGTGCGCATGAACAGTACCGCATGAACAGTGCACATGAACAGTATTCTGTGAACAGTACATCGTGAACAGTAAATCGTGAATAGTGTCGAGTGAACAGTAAATTTCCAGAATTTAATAAATGATAAATTAAACTCAGAAAGTATTAAAAGCATTAATTAAAGCAACCATCAATAAATTAAAGCAAAGCATACTTAATTAACCACATAAACCACATTAAGCAAATAAAGTAAGATTAAGCTAAACTAATCTTAGCCAATAATCTAACAACCTATCTTAGGATCAAAATAATTTAATTAAATCACTTAAACTAGAATTAACAATAATTAAACTAACCCTAAGCAAGTTTAGGCTCTAATTAAAGGATTAGGAGCTAAACTCACCCGTTAAGCGGGCTGGAGGCACCGGCGCGGCGGTGACGACGGAGGCGACGCTCCCGGACCTCTACCATGATGATCCAAGGTGGTCCCAAGCTCAACATAGCAACCACAGCCCAAACTCCCACTGAAACCTCTGAAAAACAGCCCTGCCGGAGGAGAAACTGAGTTGAACGGCTTGACCGGAGCTCCGGCGGAGGGGTTGGCCGGCAACTAGCGGCTCCTGGGGGTCTTGGGGATCTTGTGGTTGGATGGGATAGCCAAAGGAAGGTCTGGAATGGGAGAAAAATGGCCGAAAACACGAAACAGTGCAGGCTGCAGGCGAACCGACGGACCAGCGACCGGCGGCTTGCGACGGCCGTACAGGACGGCCGGACGCTCCGTTCGGCATGAAACAAGGCTCATTTGGACGGTTTGGATGTCCTCCTCGCAACGATAGGTAGCTCGTTTTCTGATTCAACCAGGAAGACCACTTTTGACTCTGATCTTTGACAAAAGGTCGGCTGGAGCAGAAACCGGAACGAGGGGGAAACAGAGGAGAAAAACGACGGGCTTGGCTGGTCCGGTGGGTGTGCGACGGTGGAGCTGGCTCAGCTGGCTTCCTCTGGTTCTCTCAAGCTCCCTCCACTCCTCAACAATGGATAAAGCCACACATTAAGGAAGAAGAAGGTCTGCTGAAGCAAAAGGGGACCCCAAGAGGTCTCTTGGCTCCAACACTTGGCAATTTCTCTCTCTCCTTGCCCCCACCATGACCTCACATGGCCTCAGCCACTCTCTCTCCTCCAATCTTCCTCCACAAGCTTGTCAATAGGTGCAAAATGCTCCTCCCCCCATGGCATACGAATTTGGTACATTTGTACATCAAATTCCTTCCATTTCATTCAATTCCCTTCCAATTGAGCCAAATTGAAGTCCATAAAATCATCCAATGTAACCACACCCAAATCTACATTTTTCCTTGACCATAGAACCATCTTTAGATCCCAAAAGTGCGACCAAAAGCGGGCCTTTCCATTTTCCGAACCAAAACGACCATACTTTGATTTTTCGCCGAAAGAAAACTCGACTTAACTGGCGGTATCGACTGTCGCTGTAGCTTCATCCAAAGTCCGTGCCAAAATTTCCCGATAATTCGAAGCCCAATCTTTAGTTCTTATGCCATGTCAATTTCGCCCTAATGCCATTTTTGGGTACAACTAAGACTGATAGGTGGCTTTGAGGATTCACTCGTAACCGACTCGTGTTAAACCACATTCAAGACATCTCGACACATGGACGTCCTTGACTGCATGAAATTACGGAGGATAGATTCTATTTCAAAGTACACGATTACTGAGGATCGACCTAGGGTCATTCGCGGGCTCGATAACGGTAAACGGAATCACCCGTCGTTCCATTATGTTCTGTCCACGAATCAACTTTTAGTCATCCTTAGAATCGGCCTGCCTATCTACAGGATCTTCCTCACGCAAGTCTCACGGTTAAGTCGTTTTCCCAGGTCGAGTCCTTTAGTCGTACGAGTTCTGTCCTCATTAGCCTTTCCTCTCAAGGTCAGTATCTCAGGAGTGATCAATTCCGAGTGAGATCAACCAACAATGCATTGACGAAATTCACATCCATTCATTCCTCAGAGGACTCGAATTTCAGGATGTCACAGAAATCAAATGTGACAACACAAGTGCAATCAACTTTATAAAGAATCCAATACTTCATTCAAGAGCAAAGCACATTGAAATCAAGCATCATTTCATTAGAGATCATGTTCAAAATGGTGAAGTGGTGATTCAATTCGTTGATTCAAAGAACCAATTGGCAGACATATTCACAAAGCCCCTAGAGAAAGCTCACTTTGAATCAATTCACTCAAGACTGAATATCGTAAGATTTGAAGAGATTCAGACTCAAAACTAGAGTCTTGAAATGTTCAAACTCAAAGGTAAGGTTTGAAGGTGGTGTTCAGACTCAAACGCAAGATCTAAAGGTGTTCAGACTCAAAGGTAAGGTTTGAAAGGACTCAGACTCTGAGGTAAAGTCTAGATATTCTCAGACTCTAATATAAAGTCTGTTTGCATATTTCGATATTCTTTATTTTATGCATTAAATTATTAATTGCTTTTTGAAATATCGAAATCTCTTTTTATTCGACGTCTGACATATTTATGGCAGTTTTCTTTTTCCAAAATTGCAGTTTACTTTTTCGAAATTGGCAGTTTTTCTTTTTTTCTTTTTCCTTGTGACGATTCAGTATCTCTTTTTTTATCTTTTCTTGCTATTTATACTTCCGAATCGTCATCTTCATCTGTCACAACGTTTAAAATCCATCTCATTTACTCTCTCTTTTTTAAAACCCTAAAAGCTTAAACAACTCTCCACTACCGTCCCTGTTTGATTTCTTTACTCGGCAAAAATCCAACCTTTTTGCGAACAAGTTGGACATTTGCTCACGATTCAAGCATGTCTTCGAGAAAATCATCAAGACTTGCTAGAAAGGGACCACGAGGCGACAAAAGGATCCTACCAGAGTTGACCTAACGGGCGAAGAAGATTCTCCACAAAGGGAGACTCCGAGTCAACAGTTTGAAGAGGAAGAAATTATTGAGGCAGCACCGGTAAGAACCTTGAGACCCAAGCTTGCATATTCTCTGTATAGGAATTTGAAAGATGGGGGTATAGAGTTAAGGCTATAGAGTTAAGGCTGATAGATGAGTTTTTGAAGGATAGAGGATATAGAAATGAATATATTTTCTTGAAAGAAATGGAAGGTTTAGGGATTGTCGGAAAAGGGTTCGCTAAGAGGACACTTGAAAATATACCTAGTGAACCGCGGTTTGGGACTGCTAACCAGCCTTTGGATGATGATGAAAGGCTATTTTCCCAATTCCAACCACGGATGGGTGTGGCTGTGAACACTGTTTGTCCCCAAGGAAGTCTATTTCGATCAAGAGAACATGAGCGGATGTATACTAAGTTACTGAAGAGAGGAGTTGTGAATCCTAGAAGTGTGGATTTTGATTTCCTTGACTTAATCAAGGTAAATCTCAGGGAAAAATTCGCTAGGCTGCAATTTGAGAAGTTTTGTACAGATGTGACAAGTACTTATCCTGAATTGACGGCATATTTTTACTCCAACTTGTCGTTTTTAGATGCCAACATGTTGTCCTTCACCTTTATGGATAAAGAGTTTGTTGTTGATGTTGACACTCTTGCTGATATAATTGGGGTGGAAAGAGGGTGTTTCCAACCAATTAAAGGGTCCACAGCATATGCTACTCTTGAAATTGTTGGAGATAGGAGTTTGGAAGGCAAAATATCCTACACTAGGATGAATGCCTCAAATGTTTTGTTGCCCAAAATTATCATCAATTGTCTCAGGCCGAAGGCAACATCTAAAACTGACGTCTCCAAAACAAAAGCAAAACTCGTGTTTGCTCTTAATGAAGGCAGGCCCTTTTCACTCCCTCATGTTATCCTATTCCACATGTACAGGACTGTGGTTAAGGATAATGGCCAATTGCCTTACTCGTCTCTCATCACCAAGTTGTTCAGGCACTTCAAGATACAAATTCCTACACCTTTATGCCTGACCAACCTAAGCTTGATGCTTGTGGGTTATAAAATGGTGATGAAGATGAAGCTTCAAGAGCTGAACACTGCATTGGAAGGATTGAAGGAGAAGACTCCCTCCAAAGAGTTTGCTACTGCTACTGCCAAGAGAAAAGGCAAAGAGCCCATGGCTGTTCCCGAGAAAAAGCGAAGGAAAGTCATCCTACAGGATGAGGATGATGAAGAAGAATTTGACGATGCCATGACTCTTTCTGCTCTCACAAAGTTAAGGAGCACAGTTAGTTTGAGAGCTGATAATGAAGAGAGGGCGAGGAGAGAGGCAGAAGAAAAAGAAGAAGCAGAGAGAATGAGAAGAGAGGAAGAACAAAGGAAGAAAGAAGAGGAAAGGAAGAGAAAAGAAGAAGAAGAAGAGAGACATAGGAGAGAAGAGGAGGAATAGAGGAAAGAAGAGGAGAGACAGAGAAGAGAAGAATAGGTCAAAAGAGAAGAGGAAGAGAGAAAAAGGAAAGATGAAGAGGGGAGCAAGGCTCAGGAGGATCTTGCTAAAGGAATTGAGCCATCTTTTGCTCAAGAACACTTTGGAAATGAGACCGAACTGCATCACAGCGCTGAAGATGAAATGGATTTTGGTGAAGAATATTCGACTCCACCCACTGGCAACAAAACATGGGGAGTTGCTGCTGATCAAGGAACTATATCGCCACTGCATTACAGTGATGTCAGCAGGTCAGATGCGGATGTAGAAGATATTTATGCATCTCACTTCCCGGAGATTGAAGAATCCTCCCCATCGAACGAGCACAGGCTAAAAAGGATGCACCGAGCTTTCAGACTTAGAGAACAGAGTCTGTTGGTCCTGGTACAGGTAATGCAAATTCAACAGATTTTGCTAGACTGTTGAATATTATGCTGGACCTTAAAAAGTAGGTTTTTGGAATGGATTATAAGCTGAGAGACCTCAAGAAAGCAATGCTAAGTGCTTCCACATCCATGCAAGACCAAATCAATGCCCTTAAACTTCAAGTGGAATCAAATGTGAAGGGTAATCAAATGTGAAGGGTGCTGAGTTGGATTCAGTGAAGGAAGCTCTCACAAGCCTTGAGAAGACAGTACAATCGCTCAGCGAATACCATCTTGTTCGCATTCCAAAGGAACCCTGACTTTTATCAACCCCACTCTTGACCACTCTACCTCCTTTTGATGGGACAAAAAGGGGGAGATCTTTACAGATTTGAGAATTTGAATTTGAACTTATTTGAACTTTTATTTAGTTTGCTTTTGTTTTTCGTTTGTTTATGAACTTTTGGGTTGTTTATTTGAACTTCTATGACTTTATTTATGCACTGGTTTGATGATTGGATCTGTAGATTTGTAATTTGTAGGATCATTATATTTGTGAGGATAATTATTATTGGACTAACATTTTTTTGTTTGCAGAAGTAATCCTCAAAATATATATGAGTTTTCTTTGCAGGTTATAAGTTTACAAATCTGCCGAGGTGTTTTGTCACCATCAAAAAGGGGGAGATTGTTGAAGAAAAATCCCTTATAAGTTTTGAAGTTAACAAAACATCCTTGTCAGTTAAGTCTGAAGAATCCAAGACTTAGTCGCTTAAGTCTGAAGAGTTCAAGACCCAAGCATTTCCGTCTGAAGGTCACTAGACCCAGAAGTTACGGTCTAATGATCTCTAGACCCAATCAAAGTCTGAAGAACAGTCAGACTCAGTTTTGCGATTTTGCCAAGCTGTCAGCAAGTTATTCTTACAGCTAAGGAAATCAAGATTTGGATATTATCTTCCTTAACTTATCCGTGAAATATTTCTGGCTGTGATTGTGAGCTCGAAAGATTTTTTCTTTGGATTTTATCTGTTGAAGATCAAGCAAGTTTTGGAATGATCTAATTTTGGAAACTCAAGATCCTGATTGTAGGGGCAAGCAGGATTGACGAGTTATTTTCTACTTATATATTCGACAACGTAAAGATCACTTAAATTGATTCATTCCAATGGGTTGATTGGATGAATTCTTGGAAAGTGCTAACGGCTATGGAAGGCACGAAGGATATTTAAGGTGTGTCGAAGTTGTTCGAAAAGATGAGTGAGCCGATAGAAAAATTTCGAAGTTAGAACCTCTGAAACCTCTTGTTCTCTAAATCTCTTGTGCTCAAAATTGTGTACTAAGGAGAGACACTTACAGTGTGAAATTGCGAGAAGCTGTTGAATAGACTTTCTACTAAAGAAGTCTAAATCGTAGACTATAAAGCTCTCATTTGCTACATAGTGATTACAGCCAGTTGGCTGCCAGCGTGGAGAGTGGATGTAGGCTTACAATAAGCTGAACCACTATAATCTTTGTGTCAAATTTCTCTTACCCTACTCTACTTATTTTTATAGTTGTGTGATTCATTTATTTCTGTTGTAATTTTTATGCCAAAGGATATTTCGGTTAAAGATTTGAAAAGAATTTCATGAACACCTATTCACCCCCCTCTAGGTGTATTTACTAGGCTTTATCACTTTTTACTCATGTAATAAATGTCTCGTTCTTTTTTATCGACAAGACTTTCCTGAGCGAACATTGCACCAAATGATTCACTATGAATGGTGAGGTAGAGAATCAAAGGATGCCTCGGTAATGGTGGGACAAGTATTGGTGGATTCATCAAGTACTGCTTCAACTTGTCGAACGCTCCTCGACACTCATCATCCCAATTGACTTGTGCATTCTTCTTTAAGAGCTTGAAGAACAGCTTGGCGGTTTCAAAAAGTTGGGAAATGAATCGAGCAATGTAATTCAATCTCCCCAAAAGGCTTTGAACTTTTTTCACTATTGACGAAGGTTGCAACTCACATATAGCCTTAGCTTTAGATGGGTCAACCTCAATACCTTTGCTGCTCACAATAAATTCGAGTAATTTACTAGATGTCGCTTCGAACATGCATTTAGCGGGGTTTATATAAAGCTTGAATTCACAGAGTCGATTAAAGAACTTCCTCAAGGTTTTGACGTGGCTTTTCCCAAGTCAAGTCTTTGCAATCATATCATCAACATAGACCTCGATCTCTTGATGCATTATGTCATGAAACAATGCTACCATGGCTTGCTGGTAAGTTATCCCTACATTCTTGAGTCCAGAGGACACAACCTTATAATGAAAGGTCCCTCACAGGGTGATAAATGTAGTTTTCTCCTTATCTCCCTTCTTCATCCTTATTTGATTGTACCCGGAAAATTCATCCATAAATGAGAGTAGTTCAAATCTGGCAGTACTATCCACAAGGACATCCATGTGAGGTAATGGGAAATTATCTTTCGGGCTAACCTTATTCAAATCCCGATAATCAACACAAACTTGAACTCGACCGTTCTTCTTCATCACCGGTACAATGTTAGCCACCCATTCAGGGTAGGGGTGTGCAAAATACCCGGACCCGCCCGGACCGCCCGGAATCGGACCGGAACCGCCCGGAACCGGCGATTCTTGAGGGAACCAGTTCGGTTCCCGGTTCCAATTTTCGGGAACCGGTGGGAACCGGTCCGGTTCCGGTTCCATGGGTGGATCCACCCGCCCGCCCACCCGGACCGGATCGGTTCCCTTTTAATATTAAAAAAAAAATACTAAAAATACACCTAGTCAAAAACTCTCAACCCTCTCTCTCGACTCTCTCGACTCTCAACCCTCACCTCTGCGATCTCTCTCTCCGCTTCCTCCTCCCCTGCAGTCGCCAGACCTCCGCTCCTCCCCCGTCGTGCCACGACCAACGGAGCCACCGGCGTGTGGGCAGGCGTTCTCTCTCTTGTGTCTTCTCTCTCCTCTTTACCTTCTCTCTTTCGACGACGACGACGCTCGATGCTCTCTCTGCACTTTACCCCAATGCACTTAACCGCCTCATCTAGGGCTTCCTTCAACGGCTGTCGCTTCCTCCTGACGACAGCCAGGAGCTTCCATGGCGAATCGGTCCTTCTAGAACCGTCTCCTTTTCCTCTCTCTCGCTGGATTTGGAGCATGACATTGATCAGGAAGCAAGGTCGCTTGATCACCGCTCGACGCGTCCTCCTCCTGTTTCGGTCTTCGTCGCTGCCAATTGTCGCCGGCGTCCACTTCTCTCTTGTCGCGTAGCCTCAGCGGCACGACGATTCTACTCCGGAGTAAGACGAGTTCCACATGTGCCTACCCGATCTCTGACCAAGGGCTCAGATCCGTGATGGGTCTAGAGTTTTGGCTCACCTCCAAGGATCAAAGGTGACAATCTCTTCGAGAAGTTCAATCGCGGAGATCTGATCGTGATTTTTCCTTCGAAACACTAGAAGAAGGAGTAACGGCCAGTGGAGGAGCTCTAATCGCAAGGTTCGGCTCCGAAGATGGAGATCCAAAGCTGAACGACAGTGGTGTCGGCGGCGGCGTCCGGTCGTTTCCTTTTCCAATGATTTCACGCGCAATAAGGTATGACAACGATTTCTCTTTGGATCGGATCATTTCTAAGGGTTTTCTCTCTCAAATCTCGGTAAATCTCACTGAGATTATCGATTCTTTCTTTCTAGCAATTTTTTTTTTAAGGATCATCTCTGTACTTCCATACTTCCCTCCCCGGAGCTTCGTTTTCTCTTGCTGGCTTTTGTTGGAATTCAGAGCTGGATCTTGATTGCTTTTATACAATGTTATTAGATGATTCCACTTGATTTGCCTTGATTTACAACTTTTTATATTTGATATGTCATTCTCTGTTTTGGCTGAAACGAGGTGCATTGAGACCGGTTCCATGGATGCCAAGAAAGAGTGCAAATATCGAACTTCTCTCTCTCTCTCTCATTGTGTATATTGAGACCAATTCCATGGATCCACCCGGGAACCGGACCGGACTGACGGTTCGGTTCTCGAGTGGATCCATGCAACAAACGGGTGGATCTCAGTTCCAATTTTTCGGAACCGGTCCTTAGCGGGCAGTTCCCGGTTCTAGGTCGGGAACCGCCCGCCCGGACCATGCACACCCCTAATTCAGGGTATTGTGAGACTTCAATGAATCCCACATTCAGAAGCTTCATCACTTCTTCCTTTATCTTCTTTGAGAGCTCGAGTTTAGTTCTCTGCAGCCTTTGCTTCTTAGGCGGCACATCCGGATTAATAGGCAAACATTGCTCCACGATTGACGGGTCTAAATTGAGCATGTGAGCATAGGTCCATGCAAAGACATCTAGATATTCCTGCAGTAGCTGAATTAGACACTCGGCCTCATCTTTGGGGAGATTTTCCCCAATTTTAACCTCATTGGCTTCTTCAATGTCATCCAAATTCTGATATAGGCTAGTGAATCCATCTAGAGGGGGTGAATAGGTGATTATGGAATTTTTTTGGAATCTTTTGCTAAAGAATACTTTAATATGAAAATCATATCAGAAATAAATAGGTCATGCATCCATAAAACAAGTAGAATAGGGTAAGAGAAAATTGACACAAGGATTATAGTGGTTCGGCTTATTGCAAGCCTACGTCCACTCTCCACGCTGGCAGCCAACTGGCTATAATTACTATGTAGCAAATGAGAGCTGTTACAATTTACGAACTAGACTTCTTCAGCAGAAAGTCTCTCCTACAGCTTCTTGTTGTTTCGCACTATAAGTGACTCTCTTTGATACACAACTTTGAGCACAAGAGATTTTGAGAACAAGAGATATTAGAGGTTCTAACTTCGAAATTTTTCTATCAGTTCTCTCATTATTTTCGAACAACTTCGACCCACCTTAAATAACCTTCGTGCCTCCATACCCGTTGGCACTTTCCAAGAATTCATCCAATCAACCCGTTGGACTGAATCAATTTAAGTGATCTTCATGTTGTCGAAAACATAAGTAGAAAATAGCTTGTCAATCCTGCTCGCCCATACAATTAGGATCTTGAGTTTCCAAAATTAGATCATTCCAAAAATTTGCTTGATCTTCAACGGCTAAAATCCGAAGAATAAATCTTTCGAGCTCACAATCACAGCGAGAGATATTCCATGGATAAGTTAGAGAATATAATATCCAAATCTTAATTTCCTTAACCATAAAATAACCTGCTGTCAGCCTGGCAAAATCGCAAATTGTCTTCAGACTTAGATTTGGGTCTGGAGATCTTCAGACCGTAGCTCTGGGTCTAACTGTCTTCAGACGGAAAACTTCAGACCATAACTTTGGGTTTGATTGTCTTCAGACGGAAATGCTTGGGTCTTGAACTCTTCAGACTTAACCGACTGGGTCTTGGAATCTTCAGACTTTAAAGACGAGGCTGTTTTGTTAACTTCAAAACATACAAGGGATTTTTCTTCAACAATATCCCCCTTTTTGATGGTGACAAAACACCTCGGCAGATTTGCAAATATATAACCTGCAAAGAGAACTCATATATATTTTGAGGATTACTTCTGTAAAACAGAAAATGTTAGTCCAATAACAATTATCCTCACAAATATAATGATCCTGCAAATTCACAAGTCTAAGAATCCAAATATCAAATCAGCATAAAGTCATGGAGATTAAAATAGACAGCTAAAACCAAATCCAACTCAAAAATAACGAAAACAGTCTAAGCAAACGAAATAAAAGTTCAAAACAAAAACAAGTTGAAATCTGCAAAACTCTCCCCCTTTTTGTCCCATCAAAGGAGGTAGAGTGGATAAGAGATGGTTTGCAAAAGATTCAGGACTCCAGGGATGCGAACAAGCTGAAATTTGCTGAGTGTCTGTACTGTCTTCTCGAGATTAGCAAGAGCTTCCTTCACTAAAATCAACTTTGCACTCTTCTGATTTGATTCCACTTGAACTTTAAGTGCGTTGATTTGATCTTGCATATTCATAGAAGTACTCAACAATGCCTTCTTTAAATCCCTCAGCTCATAATCTATTCCAAAAACCTGCTTCTTTAGGTCCAGCATAACATCTGACAGTTGTGTAAAAGCTGTTGAGTTAGTATTACCTCCACTTGAACCAGTAGAGTCAGTTCTTGGAGTTTGGAAACTTGGAGCATCCTTCTCAGCCCTTTCCCTTTCAGATGGAGAGGATTCTTCATGTTTTGGGAAATGAGATGCATAAACATCCTTAGCATCTGCACCAGACCTACTCACATCACTATAATGTAATGGCGATATCGTTCCCTGATCTGCAGCAACTCCCCTTGTGGGTGGAGTCGAATATTCCTCGCCAAAATCCATATCAGCATTGTGATGTTTCTCGGTCTCTTCCCCAGATTGAGCAAATGATGGCTCAAATCCTTCAGCCATATCCTCCCGTGCTTTGCTTTCCTCTTCATTCTTCTTCCTTCTCTCTTCCTCTTCTCCTCACCTCTTCTTCTTCTCTTCTTCTTTCTTCATCTTCTTCCTTTCCTCTTCTCTCTTCCTCTGTTTTTCCTCCTCTTTCCTCACTCTCTCAGCTTGCTTCTTTCTCCTCTGCTTCTCTCCTTGCCCTCTCTCCAGCATCAGTTCTTAAGCTAACTGAGCTCCTCAATTTTGAGAGAGCAGACAAAGTCATGGCGTCATCAAAATTTTCTTCATCCTCTTCGTCCTGCAGGATGACTTTTCTATGCTTTTTCTCAGCCATGGGCTCTTTGCCCTTTCTCTTTGTAGAAGCAATGGAAGTCTCCTTTGAGGGTGTCTTCTCCTTCAACCTTTCTAGTGCAGTGTTTAGCTCTGGAATCTTCATCTTCATCACCATCTTGTATCCAACAAGCATCAAACTTAAATTGGTCAGGCATAGAGGTGCAGGGATCTGAATTTCGAAATGCCTGAACAACTTGGTGATGATAGATGAATAAGGCAATTGACCCTTATCCTTAACCACAGTTTGGTACATGTGGAAAAGAATAACATGAGGGAGTGAAAAGGGCCTGCCTTGGTTGAGGGCAAACATCAACTTGGCTTCAATCTTGGAGACATCGGTTTTTGAGGTTGTCTTGGGCCTGAGACAGTTGATGATGATCTTGTGCAGCAACACGTTTGAGGCATTCATCCTTGTATAGAATATTTTGCCTTCCATTTTTCTATCACGCACAATTTCAAGGGTTGCAAAGGCTGTGGACACTTTTATTGGTTGGAAACTCCTTCTTTCCACCCCAATAACATCAGCCAATGCGTCAACATCAATTATATACTCTTTGTCCATATAAGAAAAGGACAACCTATTCGCATCCATAAACGACAAATTCGAATAAAAATATGCTGTAAGTTCAGGATAGGCATTTGTCGTATCTGGCAGAAGTTCTCCAACTGCAGCCTAGCAAACTTCTCTCTAAGATTTATCTCCAATGAATCAAGGAAGTTGAAGTCTACACTCCTCGGATTTACAACACCCCTCTTCAACAACTTGGTGTACAACCATTCATGCTCTTTAGACCGAAAAAGACTACCCGAAGGATAAACTGAGTTTACAGCCACACCCATTCGTGGCTGGAAATGAGAGAAAAGTCTCTCATCATCGTCTAAGGTCTGGCTTGCTGTACTGAAAAGCGGATTACTCAAAATATTTTCAAGTGTTCTTTGAGTAGTCACTTCTTCAACAATTTTCAACTTCTCCATCTTCCGCAAGAAGATATACTCACTCTTATATCCTCTTTCTTTTAGAAAATCCTCAATCGTCTTTAGGCTTGTTCCCCCAACCTTTAGCCTATTGTAAAGATCAAACGCAAGCTGAGGTTTTAGGGTTCTTACTGGCTCTGCTTCAGTGATCTCTTCCTCAAAATGCTAACTTTGGGTCTCCCTTTGTGGAGATTCTTCGCCTGTGAGGTCCACCCTTGTAGGACTCTCTTGCTGTCTTTGTGGTCACCTACCAGTGATTTTGGAAGACTTTTGAGACAACATTCTTGGATCGCAAGCAAAAGTTCAACTTCTTCGCGAACAAAAGATGGAATTTTTGTCGAGAAAGGTAATGGAACAGGAACGGCAATGGAGCTTTTTAGGGTTTCGAAAGCGAGAGAAAATGGAGATAGATTTCAAAAGTGTTGTAGCAGATGAGGATGACAATTCGAAAGTATAAATAGTAGGAAAAAATAAAATTGAGATACTGAACCGTCGCCTAAAAGAAAAAATAAAAACTGCCAATTTTGAAAAAATAAACTACAATTTTGAAAATGTAAACTGCCATAATTACATGTTAGACTTCGAATAAAAAGAGATTTCAAAATTTCAAAAAGCAATTAACAAAAACAATTAAATGCAGAGAATACGAAAAATTAAAATACGTAAAAAGACTTTTAGTCGGAGTCTGAGAGTGTTCAGACTTTACATCGAGTCGAACTCTTTTAGACCTTACCTTTGAGTCTGAGCGCCATCAGACCTTACGTCGAGTCTAAACGCCTTCAGACCTTGCGTTGAGTCTGAACTTTTTAAGACTATAATTTTGAGTCTTAACATCTTCAAGTCTTGCGATATTCAGTCTTGAGCGAATTGATTCAAAGTGAGCCTTTTCTAAGGGCTTTGTGAATATATCTGCTAATTGATTCTTTGAATCAACATGCTAAATCATCACTTCACCATTTTGAACATGATCTCTAATGAAATGATGCTTGATTTCAATGTGCTTTGCTCTTGAATGAAGTATTGGATTCTTTGTGAGGTTGATTGTGCTTGTGTTGTCACATTTGATTTCTGTACTCGTTTCCTCAACTCCAAAGTCTCTTAATTGTTGTTGCACCCATAGAATTTGAGAGCAGCAACTTCCAAGAGCTATGTACTCTGCTTCAGCGGTTGAAAGTGCTACAGTACCCTATTTTCTTGAGAACCAAGATATCAATCTGTTTCCCAATAGTTGACAAGTACCTGTAGTGCTTTTTCTATCCACTCTACAGCCAGCAAGGTCAGCATCAGAATATCCAAGGAGAGTAAAGTCTCCTTGTTTGGAATACCATAGACCTAGATGTAATTGCAACATATTTAATAATGCGCTTCACAGCAGTCATGTGAGATTCTTTAAGATCAGATTGAAATCTAGCACAAATGCAAACACTAAATAGAATATCAGGTCTAGATGCTGTAAGGTAAAGAAGTAAACCGATTATACTCTTGTATAGTTTTTGGTCTACACTCTTTCCTTTTTCATCTTTATCCAGCTTTGATGAGCTTGACATAGGAGTTTCTATTTTCTTGCAATTCTCCATTCCAAACTTCTTGATAAGGTCTTTTGCATACTTTTCCTGGTGGATAAAAGTTCATTCTCTTGATTGTTTGACTTGAAGTCCCAAAAAGAAGTTCAATTCACCCATCATGCTCATCTCAAATTCATTTTGCATACAACTCGAAAAATTCTTGCAAAACTTTTCATTAGAATAACCAAATATTATATCATCAACATAAATTTGAACAAGTATGAAATCCTTGTCTTCTCTTTTGATAAATAAGGTAGTATCTACTTTACCTTTTGAGAAACCATTTTGAATTAAGAAATTGCTTAACCTTTCATACCAAGCTCGAGGTGCTTGTTTTAAGCCATATAAAGCTTTCTTCAGCTTGAAAACAAGATTTGATTTTCTAGGATCTTCAAATCCTGGCGGTTGTTCCACATAGACTTCTTCTTGGATAATTCTATTTAGGAATGCACTTTTCACGTCCATTTGGAATAACCTGAAATTTTTAAAACAAGAAAAAGCAAGAAGTAATCTTATAGCTTCTAACCTTGCCACCAGAACATAGGTTTCATCATAGTCGATGCCTTCTTCTTTGGTGTAACCTTTTGCCACAAGTCTTGCTTTGTTCCTCACCACTTTTCCTTATTGATCAAGCTTGTTCCTGAAAACCCATTTGGTACTAATAATTGATTTACCTTTTGATTTAGGAACTAGCTCCCAAACATTGTTGATTTTGAATTGGTTCAATTCCTCTTGCATTGCTTCAATTCAGCTTTCATCTTTCAATGCATCTTCTATGTGTTTAGGTTCAATCTCAGAAATGAGTGCGAGAGCACTAGATTCTTCACGCCTTTTAGATCTTGTACGAACTCCTTCATCAATATTGCCAATGATGAGATCTGCAGGGTGACTTGATTTGTGTTTCCAATTTGTAATAGGTTTGTCACTCTGATGAAGCTCTTCTTTAGTTGGAGCTACTGAATTGGTTTGTGGCTGAGTGTTTGAGATTTGATTTTCTTCAAGAGAATTTGTAGACACTTGGCCAGACTCATAATCTTCAAGTTGAGTCTAATTTTGAACTGAGTCTTCAAACTCCACATTCATGGATTCTTCCACGGTCTGAGTCCGTTTGTTGAAAACTCTGAAGGCTTTGCTTGTCATAGAGTAGCCAAGGAAAATTTCTTCATCTGATTTTTCTTCAAACTTACCAATTTGATCACTAGAATTCTTCAAGATAAAACATTTACAACCAAATACATGAAAATAAGAAACAATAGGTTTCTTACCTTTGAATAGTTCATAAGGTGTTTTCTCTAAAAAGGGTCTTAGAAAGACTCTGTTTATAATATAGCAAGCAGTTGAAGTAGCTTCAGCCTAAAAATAAGGAGAAATATTACTTTCAATCAAAAGAGTTCTTGCCATTTCTTGCAAAGAACGATTTTTCCTCTCTATAACTCCATTTTGTTATGGAGTGTATGGGGATAAAAAATTATGTTGAATACCATAGTTATCACAATATTTAGCAAAATCATGATTCTCAAATTCTCCACCATGGTCAGTTCGAATACTTGAAATTGCATATCCTTTCTCAATTTGGATTTTCTTTGCAAACTTAGTAAAATAAATTAATGCTTCAGATTTATTTGCAAGAAAGAATACCCAAGTAAAACAAGAATAATCATCAACTATCATCAAATAATATCTTTTACCTCCAATGCTTTGAGTTCTTGTTGGACCGAACAAATCCATGTATAATAGCTACAAAACACGTTTAGTGGATACCTGATTTATAGATTTATAAGAATTTCTAACTTGGTTTCCAAGTACACAAGGAGTGCATAATTCATGCTTTTGATACTTCAGGTCAGGAAGTCCCCGAACAAGCTTTTTGGATGAAACTTTTGCAATTTGCTTCAGGTTGACATGTCCAAGCTTCCTATGCCAAAGAATGGCTTCATCTTGAATTGATATCAAGCATTGAGAACTGTCAAACTTTATATCCAGCAAATAAATGTTTCCATATCTTCGTTTAGTAAAGGATTGTGAGAAATCTTTGCTTGTTCCAGAACAAGTATCTTCTTGAAAGTTGATCTTGTATCCAGTGTCGCATGGTTGACTAATACTCAATAGATTATAGTTCAACCCTTCAACCAGAGAAATATTGTTGATTATGAAGTTTCCTATCTTTACAGTTCCTCGACCAACAATTTTTCCTTTGTTATTGCCACCAAAAGAAACGTTTCCTCCTTTTACATGAGAGAGTTTTGTGAAACAATTTGAGTCTCCTGTCATGTGTCTTAAACAGCCACTATCCAAATACCACTTGATTTTCTTCTTGATAGTGACTTGCATTTAAATGAAAAACTCTAGTCTTCTTTGGTACGCAAACTTTCTTGGGTCCATCATTGTTAGTACCATAAACAGTCTTTGCCCAACTCTTCTTAACAGGTCTCCAAACTTTGGGACATTCTTTCTCAAAATGTTCTACACTTTTGCATTTTGAACATGTAAGGGCATTTATACCAACAGGCTTTACTAAAACCTTTTGAAATTGATCCTTATAAAAAGATTTTGTTGGCCTATTCTTTATTCTTTCTTTTACCTTTGGAAAATCAATCAAAGGAATGGTTTCATGTGTCATTCCTAGACCAGATTTATTAAAATAGTGTCTTTGAATAGAAAGAATTTTATCCAACTTTTCAGAACCCATTGAAAATTTCTTTGTAACTTTCAACAAATCTTCTTTCAAGCAAGCATTTTCTTTTGAAAGTACAATCCCATTTTCTTTTGAAACAGCAAGACACTTGTCTAGATTTTCAACTTTTTCAACCAAAGTCTTTTCTTGTTGTTTCAATTGGAATTCTCCCTTTTTAGTTCAGAAATCCTTTTAAGAGAGCCTTTAAGACTGAGACAAAGTTCATCAATGTATTTTGATACTTTGCCAGGGATTTTTAAATTTCTAACCTTGATACTACTGTTTGAGTCTGAGTCTGAGTCTGAGTTAGCCATAAGACAGATATTGGCATACTTTTTATCACTCTCCTCACATTCAGTGTCACTCCATGTTTCAGCTTTGAGTGCTTTTTTGAACCTTTATGGTTTTCCTTTCTTTTTCTTTAATAAGGGATAGTTGGGTCTGATGTGTCCCTTTTTCTTGCATTCAAAGCAAACAACCTCCTTATTGGTGTCTTCTTCTTCATTTGATTTCTTTTGAAATCTTTGATTGTTTTGTCTCTTTCCATTGAACCTTCTACCTTTTCTATTTAACCTTCTGAACTTTCTAATCAGAAGTGCCAACTCCTCATCATTCAAGTCTTATTCTGAATCTGTAACATCAGAATCATCATTAGATTTTAAAGCAATTGACTTCTTATCTTTGGTGTCAAAATCCTCATTGAATTGCTCGACTTCATATGATTGAAGTGTGCCGACCAACTCATCTACCGAAAGAGGCATGATCCTTTGTGTTTCTCTTATGGATGTCTTGATGTGATTCCAATCTTTGGAGAGTCCTCTCAACAGTTTATTGACCTTCATAGGTCCTGAGATTGGCTGTCCTTGGTATGCCAAGCCATTTACAATTTCTGTAAATCGACCGAACATATCCGTGATGGATTCTCCTGGCTTCATTTTGAAGGCTTCATATTGTCCAAGAAGGATATTAATCTTGGTTTCTTTGACTCGATCTGTTCCTTCATAGGTGACGTGCAATCTATCCCAAACTTCTTTGGCTGTTTCACAAGATGAAATTCTATTATACTCAGTAGGAGATAATGCACAATATAGAAAATAGATAGCTTTTGCATCAAGGGCTTGTCTCTTTGAAATATCGGTTCGGGACACTCCCACTCCATCAGGTAATTCTTTCCCTATGATTGATGCAGCTTTAGGAGCAATCCCATTCTCCACTACGTCCCACTCCTGAGGATCTTTGGATCTTAGGAATGCCTTCATCTTGTTTTTCCATACGTTGTATTCCTTTCCATCGAAGTAGGGAGGTCTGGTATTGCTTTGCCCTTCAATTAAACCTGGAGCCAAAATACTAGCCATAGATCTTTTGCTTTAGAAATAATAAACACTTCCAATAAATAAGCAACCTGCTTTGATACCAATTGATATAGGCTAGTGAATCCACCTAGAGGGGGTGAATAGGTGATTATGGAATTCTTTTGGAATCTTTTGCTAAAGAATACTTTACTATGAAAATCATATCAGAAATAAATAGATCATACATCCATAAAACAAGTAGAATAGGGTAAGAGAAAATTGATACAAGGATTATAGTGGTTCGGCTTATTGCAAGCCTACGTCCATTCTCCACGCTGGCAGCCAACTGGCTGTAATTACTATGTAGCAAATGAGAGCTGTTACAATTTACGAACTAGACTTCTTCAGCAGAAAGTCCCTCCTACAGCTTCTTGCTGTTTCGCACTATAAGTGACTCTCTTTGATACACAACTTTGAGCACAAGAGATTTTGAGAACAAGAGATATCAGAGGTTCTAACTTCGAAATTTTTCTATAAGTTCTCTCATTATTTTCGAACAACTCCGACCCACCTTAAATAACCTTCGTGCCTCCATACCCGTTGGCACTTTCCAAGAATTCATCCAATCAACCCGTTGGACTGAATCAATTTAAGTGATCTTCACGTTGTCGAAAATATAAGTAGAAAATAGCTCGTCAATCTTGCTCGCCCATACAATCAGGATCTTAAGTTTCCAAAATTAGATCCTTCCAAAAATTCGCTTGATCTTCAATGGATAAAATCCGAAGAATAAATCTTCCGAGCTCACAATCACAGCCAGAGATATTCCATGGATAAGTTAGGGAATATAATATCCAAATCTTAATTTCCTTAACCATAAAATAACCTGCTGTCATCCTAGCAAAATTGCAAACTGTCTTCAGACTTAGATTTGGGTCTGGAGATCTTCAAACCATAGCTCTGGGTCTGACTGTCTTCAGACGGAAAACTTCAGACCGTAACTTTGGGTCTGACTGTCTTCAGACGGAAATGCTTGGGTCTTGAACTCTTCAGACTTAACCGACTAGGTCTTGGAATCTTCAGACTTTAAAGACGAGGCTGTTTTGTTAACTTCAAAACATACAAGGGATTTTTCTTCAACAAATTCATAGTGACAGTTTGCTCGGATGTAAGAGCCTTGGCTTTTTCATGTTGCTCCTAGCTACGCTGAACCTCAATGGAATCTTCGATCAAGTTTTCGAGATCACCATTATCGGCACTTATTGCATTAGATTGGACAATTTTAATACCTTTGCATACTATATGATCATCCCTGAAACACCGCACCATTGAATGCTAGACGATCGTCCTTGAAACAAGAAGTAAAATGATCAAAAAGACAAATAGGGTAAATCATATATTATTTTTTTGAAGAATTTTTTTTTTTTTTTTTTGCAAAAGCATTTTTTGAAACATTTTGACACGAGAAAGCATGATGAAGCCCAAGTCTCGGAATTCTCCTTGGATTCTTCTTTTCTTTCATCTGTTGGATATCGTCACCGGGCTGGTTTGGTGTACTTTATCATGCCTTCAAAATAAAACTTGTAATTTCATTGAAATTCATTAATCAATTACATTTATTAAATGGAAAATGTGATTCCTAAGCCCTAAAAAGAAAGTGAAAAAAAAAAAATCGAAAACAATTCCTAGAAAGCAATAAAAATTCCTACGTAGGGAAATGCGCAAAAGTAATAAATAAGTTACTCTTGTGGGCTAGGGCCCATTTTTTCAAGGGTCCTTTATCAATGGCTCTTATGAAGAGGTCATCGAACAGACTTGTGATTCCTTCAAGGCGTCATTAGACTTCTCTGACTTTGGAAGTATCGGATCGTTCATACCATCCCACCCATCTAGGATTATGTCTTGGGGGCCAATGTAAGAGTTGGGAGGAGTCGCATACTTCACCATATAGTCGAATTTACCACTTGCCTGTCCTAGAATGTCCATCACTTTTGCTTCATCTTACATCATTCTTAGAGGACCGGGGAATATCTCGTGAATGTTTGGAGGTAGCAGGCTTTGCCTCCCTCGCCCTTTTCACGCCCTGATCCACGAGCGCATGCACATCCCTCTTTGGTTGATAAAATATGCGACTTCCCAAGATGCGTCGCCGACCCATACATTTTATTACACATGTAGAAGCGAACAAATACCCCTGACAACCAAAAGCTTGGGATAGAAAAGCGGGCAATCAATCACAGCCAAAGCAAGCTTTTTATAAATCAATGGAGTTTACAAACAGAAGTCTATAGCCAAACGTCTACAAAAGACCAGCTCTCCAAAAAGGAACTATCCTACGACCTACTAGTCGGAACCATTCGCCCATCCTCCGCACTTCACCTCTGCAACTCCTCAAGGCCAATCAAAACGAATTGGCCATTCCGTCCTCTAGGGACCTGAAAATTTAAGCCCACGACAGAGTGAGACTATATCTCGGCAAGTTAACCCCCTAAACTCTTATTAGGAAGAAAATATGCCTAGAGGCCTAGCCACACAAATCAGAGGACTTACCTCGCCTCAGTCTTTCCTGCACGTTAGTACAATTCATATTCAACCAACGCTCGCACAAGCTGAAACAATTGACACACATCAGTCTATCAATTCAATCAATCCAATTGATATCATACGATCCACACATCTATCAATTCATACCATCTATTCATCCATCAATACAATCATGGCTCACACAAGCTGAAATGGATGCAATGCTCTCACAAGCTGATATATATAGATGGTAGGTCACACAAACTAATAGATAGATGATAGCTCGTATAAGCTGATAAATGGATCGTTGCTCTTGCAAGCTGATAAACAATCATGGCTCTCACAAGTTGACATACAAATGCTCACACAAGCTGATAATGATTTCAAGCCTCACACAAGCTGCTACGGTACTTAAAAACCACATACGGTGTCAAAACCCGGCATCCGATATTTTTGAGTTAAATACCAAAACTTCACCATCAACACTCAATTTCACAATTTAACAATCAATTTGAACAAACTAACCACACTGCTGCAATCAGTGCGAAATTCTAAGGAACAGCTCTCCTAGTATAATTTCCAAAAAATATTAATTAATTAATTAATTAAATTCCGAAAATTATTTTAATTTATATAATAAATAATGTAATTCAAATAATATTTAATATTATTTAATTTAAATAAATAATTAAATAAACATAATAATTAATTAAAGTCTAAACATGATTAACATTAATCAAATTACACAATTAGATTAATTAATCCAACCCTTAATCTAATAATCCATCTAATCTAATTAATATTTAAATAATCTAGTCTATCCACCTAATCATACTTAGACTAATCTAAACACTCCTTAAGCATAATTAACTCCCTAAGCGGGGATTAGAGAATAAACTCACCAGATTTGCGTTCCGGCGAGTCCACGGCGACGATAACGGTGAGGTGGGCGACAGACCTCCAAGCGGCAATACCAACCAAGGTCGGGAAGGGCTTGAAAACAAGCCACAAAGTCTCCAAAACCTTGCTGGTTTGGTTTCAACTTATGCTTGTTGAACTAAGGAGAACCAGCAGCTGAACGACGAAGAAACGAGCCGATCGGAGCTTCTGCGAGTGGGTGGTTGGCAATCAGTGGCTCCCAACGGTCTTGGGGGTCTTGTGGGTGGATGGAATGGGCAAAGGAAGGGCTGGAATGGGAGAAAAATGAAGAAAAATGAAGAAAAATGCGAAATAGTGTAGGTGGGCAGCAGATTGGCGGACTAGTGAGCGGTGGCTTCGGCGGCCGTATAGGACGGCCAAAGGCTCCATTCAGGGCGAGGTTAGGCTTGTTAGAACGGTCTGGATGTCCTCTTCACGACGATGGGTGGCTCGTTGTTTGATTCATCCAGAAAGTTGAGTTTTTACTTGGATCTTTGGCGAAAGGTCGGTTGGAGTAGAAACTGAAACAAGGGGAAAACATAGGGAAAAATGAGGTCTACGGGCAAAGGGGAAGGGAGTTGTAGTTTCTGCTAGTTCTCTATGGTTTCTTGAAGCTCTATTGTGACCTCATCAATGGAGAAAGCCAAGGATTGAGGGAGGAGAAGCTTCAGTTGAAGGGGGGCTCCCTTGGTGGCTCTCTAGGGCTCAACACTTGTCCAAATCTCATTAGCTTTGCCCCCACCACAACATCACATGACATCAGCCACTCTCTCTCCTCAAACTTCCTCCACAACCTTGCCAATAGGTGCAAGATACCTCTCCCCCCATGGCATACGAATTTTGAGTATTTGTACATCAAATTCATTCAATTTCATTCAATTCCCTTCCAATTGAGCCAAATTGATGTCCATAAATTCATCCAATGTAATCCACATTTTTCCATGTCCATAAAACCATCTTAGACCCCAAAAGTGCGATCAAAAGTGGGCCTACCACTTTTCTCGATCCAAAACAACCATACTTGATTTTTCGCTGAAAAACTCGGTTTGCAAAAAAATCTTCAAAGGATGAGTCGACGTTCCTAAATGATTTGTGACATGACAGAATGTTCCAATTTCTGAAATCGCGTTCAATTTCATGGTTAATTTCAATATGGCGCGATTTTAGTGCGTCACAATCTACCGGGTAGCTTTTAGGAACTTTTCATGCAATTGACCTGTGGTCGATTGTTTTCGAGTCACAAAGTGCATCTTTGACACATTGGCGATTTCCAGTTGTCGTAGAAATCTTGAGGTTTCAAATACGGACATTGGGTACTAAACCGACAGAGAAATCGGTCTAGTGCCGATCGACAAGAATTGTGCAATTAGATAGAATCACCTACACTGAATTACATGCCTTCGTCAAGTCGACTTATCTCCGGTCTCTAATCGGTATGTGCCGTAATGACCCTTGCAGATTAGTACGATCGAGCATTCGTTTCCTAGTCGAATTCTCAAGTCTATTGCGTTTAGATTCCTTAATGGTTTCACCTGATAGATTAGTTATCTCGTGAGTGGCCAACTCAAAGAAAAGAACTATAGACGTGAAGATGAAATGCTCGACTTATTCAATTGAAAAGTGAATTGGAAAATTAGGATGTCACACCCTTGCTTAGGTGGCGAGTTCTGTCTTCCCTGTCTTTGCCTTCCAGAACTTTCTCCACCTCTTCCACAGTACCCTAATCCAGTACAACGGGACATTTGAGGGGCTTCAATGGGGTTTCGAATACCTTGTCCCCTTCTTCCAAGACCATGGCCAGGAATAAAGTCATTCCCAACCATCACCCTTCCCACCATAAGGGCAGCATTTGAAACTTCAAGAGTGGATGGTGACAAATCTTGAGAAGCATGTATGGTAGACACCAATTCAAATGAGTGATAACTTGATTCGAACTCAAAATCTGGCTCTACATAGGGGATAGCCGTCTCATGATAAATTCGGTGATTTTCTTCGCCATAGATAGTGACCAGCTTCCTTTTTATCACGAACTTCACACTTTGATGTAGACTTGAAGGCATCGCTCCAGTAGTATGTATCTAGAGACGACCCAGCATAAAATTAAATGCGATAGGAATATCCATCACTTGAAAGGGCACGTTGAAAACAAACGGCCTTATTTGCACATCAAGATGGATCTCCCATCAAAAGCTCGCATAGAAGTCTTCGCAGCATGTATCTTGGATGAGTCTATCTTGAGACGGTGAAGAGTGGCTAACAGACATATGTTTAGGGCGAACCCATTATCATTGAACACTCGGGACACATGAGAAAACTTGTGCTTAACAGATATGTAGAGTGCTTTGTTATACCCCCTACCCTCAAGAGGGAATTCCTCATAAAAAAAAAAAAAAAGCAATCAAGTCCTTAAGAAGGACCAATCCCACAAATTGCTCCAACTTGTCTGCCTCGATTGTCTCTAGTACACGAATTTCACTCAGCACCTTCATCAACAACTTTTTATGCATGAAGGATGTTAGCAAGAGTTTGAGCAAAGAGATCTAAGCAGGCATCTTTCGTAACTGATCGACCATATTATACTCAGTTGCTTTAATCACAGCCAGAAATTCCTTAGCCTTTTTGTCGGTGATAGGCTTTGCAAGTTGAGCACTAGCTTGAGCATAAGTTTGACCAAACCTTGTAACAAAGTCAACATATAGGTCATAGAACCAAGGCACCGCTTTATTTTCGACATACTCATACGGCTGAGGCATCTCAATCACTATCTCCTCATTGGATGCATGTTCTAGTGGGGGCATGTCGTTGAGTAAAGGATCTATTTCTTCCTTATCAGCATCGAGCGTAGCCTGCTCCTCCTCCTAATCGATAATGATATGAGAAATAGTAGAAATTATGCAGTTATGCTTAGCATGTATGATGATGACATCATCTATCATTTTGGCAACTCTTTCTTTCATCAATGATAGGGGAATATCCTCATGATCTGGGTAATATCCAGCTCTCACCAATCCATTGTAGGCATCCGCCATGTGCACCTTCGAGTTCTTGATTCGACCGACGTCATGCTCGAAAATAGCATTCACCCTACCCTCATGCTCCGATATTGGATTATTTTGGACATTTGGCCGAGCAGTTTGAAACGAAAAGGCCTTCATGTCTAGGAGGTTTTGGATCCGGTGCTTGAGGGTGAAACATTCATCAGTTGAATGTCCCTATTCACCGCTGCGGTAGTCACACTTCTTTGTCGAGTCATAACCACGAATGTGTTCACAATTAGGCCACTTTGGCTCGTTAGTAAGCAAGCATTTCTTTCGGAGGATTGCCAACACTTGGGATGGAGATCCAGGGAGAGGAGTGAACTGCCTTCTATTATTTATTTGAACAAACAATTGACAGCCAGCAGTTTGTTGTTGCCTTGCATTCATTTGGATAGCTGGATTACGATTAACATTTTCTTGGTTGTAGGCCACATTAACATCTACAACAGCTTCCTTCTCTTTCTTGGTAGAAAATCTCTTACTCGATGGTTTAGTAAACCATCCTTTCCTTATCCTCGTCTCAATTTGTTCTCCCACAGGAACAAGTTGATTGAAGTTCTTGACGTACATGCTGGTCATTCAGTTACGGAACTCAGACGGGAGAGTCTTAACGAACAACTTCATCAGCTCCTTGTTAGTAGACTCAGGAGTGATTTGAGCTGCTAGATTTCACCATCTCATGGCATACTCTTTAAACAACTCGCTCCTCTTTTTCTCCATCCTCTCAAGATCTTTTCGGGAAGGTGTAATGTCCATATTGAACTTATATTGCTTGAGGAACACGTCAGCCACTTCATTCCAAGCGTCAAGAAGGTTCACGTTCTTTAACACATACCAGTTCAGTGTGGGCCCAGTCAAACTCGCATGAAATGATTGGATCATGAGGGGCTCATTATTGACATATTGGGCCATGCATACGTGGTACATTTGCAAATGAGCTTTTGGGCAGGATGTACCATCGTATTTCTCGAACTCTGGCATTTTAAAATTTTTTAGGCACCTTAACCTTCTCATACACGAACAAGTCGAACGGAAGTGAACTCTGCAACTCTTGCAATTGCTTCACTTTCTCCTCAAGTTTTGCAAAGCGTTCATCTCGCTCCATCTTAGGGACGTTATCAAGCTTCATCTTTTCAGCGGTGATCAACGGTGGGTCATCTGCCAATTTAGGCATGTCATCATCACCCACTCGGGCCTTGTTTGTTTGCTTCGAAACTACTATCTCGAGGAAAGCAGGTACAGGATTCGGATTCGCTTAGAGGGACTGGATTTGAGCTGTCAGAACTTGCATAGAAGTGACCAACCGTTGGGATTGATCTTCCATAGTGGAGATGAAATGGGCTAGTGAATCAACCTATAGGGGGTGAATAGGTTGTTGCGGAATACTTTTGGAATCTTTTGCAATGCAATACGTTGATATCAAAGATATGTCAATAATAAACAGATTACATATTCACAAAGTAAATAGAGTAGGGTAAGAGAGAATTGACACAAGGATTATAGTGGTTCGGCTTAGACCAAGCCTACGTCCACTCTCCCACGCCGGCAGCCAAACGGCTGTAATCACTATGTAGCAAAAGAGTGCCTTTACGGTAGACGGATTAGACTTCTTCAATTAACAGTCTCTCTCCTACAGCCTTTCCGCTGTCTTTGCTCTATATCTCACTCTCTTTGTTACACAAGTATAAACATGAAGGATTTTAGAGAACAAGTGATTTTGGAGATTCTAACATCAAGATTTCTCTACCGATCTCTCCTTGTTTCCAAGCAACGTCGATCCAACTTAAATAACCTCCGCGCCATCATTCCCGTTGGCACATTCCAAAAATTCATCCAATCAACCCGTTGGACCGAATCAATTTAAGTGATCTCCTTGTCCCGAAAACGTAAGTAGACAGTAGCTCGTCAATCCTGTTCGCCCATACAATCAGGATCTTGAGTTCCCAAAATTAGATTCTTCCAAAAATAAACTTGATCTTCAATGGATAGAATCCGAAGAATCAAATCTTCCAAGCTCGTGATCACAGCCGTAGATATCCCATGGTTAGGATTAGGAAATACGAAATCCAATATCTGTAGCCATAAGAATAACCTGTAGCCAGCCTGTAAATAACTCGCGAACTATCTTCAGACTTAGATTTGGGTCTCGAGGGCCGACAGACCGAAACCGAGTCTTGAAGGTCTTCGGACGGAAACGAGTCTTGACCCGACTTCGACGGAAAAACTTCGGACCGAAATTCTGGTCGACTATCTTTGAAAACCTTTAGACCTTGACAACTTCAGACGTAGCCGACTGAGTCTTAGAGTCCTTAGACCATACTATTGAGGCTGTTTTGTCAACTTCAAAACTCCAAGGGATTTTTCTTCAACAATCTCCCCATTTTTGATGGTGACAAAACCCTCGATAGATTTGTGAATTAAAAACCTGCAAGGAAAAACTCATATATATTTTGGGGATTATATCTACAAAACAGAGTGTTAGTCCAATAACAATTATCCTCACAAAATATAGTAATCCTGCAACCAAATTCACAAGTCTAAATCCAAATCATCACATCAGCATAAGGTCATAGAAGTTAAAACAACCTAATCGAAATCCGAAATAGAACAGTCTAAATAAAAATCAAAATCAAGTGAAATAAAAAAAAATCTCCAAGCTTCCTCAGCTTAAAAAAACACTTCAAATCTTCAAAACCTTCAAAACCTGCAATCAAATCTGCGCAACTCTCCCCCTTTTTGTCCCATCAAAGAGGTAGAGTAAAATTGAGATAAAGTTTTGAAAATTTTTAGGGGCCTGCAGGGAAACGAACAAGCTGAAACTTGCTAAGCTCCTGGACTGACTTGTCGAGTTTGGCAAGATTTTCCTTCACTGAAGCCAATTTTGCATTGGTCTAGTTTGACTCCACTTGTGCTCTCAGTGCATTGATCTGTTCTTGCATGTTCACTGAAGTACTCAGCAGCGCCTTCTTCAAGTCTCTCATTTCAAAGTCCATCCCAAAAACCTGTTTCTACGGTCCAAAGATAACATCCAACAGGTTGTGAGAATGCTTTGTGGAATTAGTATTGCTTCCACTTGACCCGCGAGAATATGTTTGAAAGCTAGGAGCTTCCCTCTCGGCCCTTTCTTTTCAGCGGTGAGGATTCTTCATGCTCGGGAAGTGTGATGCATAAACCTCCTCGGGGTCGGCACCGGACCTACTCACATCACTAAAATGTAGTGGCGATATTGTTCCTTGTTCTCAGCAACTCCCCCGAATGAATACCGGTGGGTGGAGTGGAAAATTCATCGCCAACATCCACATCAGCATGAGGATGTTTCTCGGTCTCTTCCCCAGCAAAAGATGGCTCAAATGCAGCAGCCATATCCTCCTGCATTTTGCTTTCTTCCTCGGCCTTCCTTCTTCTTTCTTCTTCCTCAGCTTTCCTCTGTCTCTCTTCTTCTCTTCTTTTTTCTTCTTCTCTTTCTCTCCTTTTCTTCTCTTCTCTGCCTTTCCTCTTCCTTTCTTTTCTTTTCCTTTCCTCTTCTTTTCTCTTTCTTTCCTCTTCTTTTCTCCTTTCTTTCTCTTCCTTCTCTTTCCTCTGTTTCTCTGCTTCCTTCTCCTCTGCTTCTTTTCTCGCTCTCTCTTCAGCCTCTGTTCTCAGGATTACAGGGCTTCTCATCCTAGAGAGAGTGGACAAAGTCATGGCATCTTCTTCATCCTCCTCGTCTTGCAGGATGATCTTTCTTCTTTTCTTTTCAGCCATGGGCTCTTTGGCCTTCCTTTTTGATGAAGCAGTGGGGATCTCTCTTGAAGGTGTTTCCCTCCTCAACCTTTCCAGTCTTTGCCGATCGGTTCTGGAAATTTCATCTTCATCACCATCTTCTCTCCAACGAGCATCAAATTCAACTTTGTTAGGCACAAAGATGCAGGGACTTGAATATCAAAATTCCTAAACAGTTTGGTGATGATTGATGAATAAGGCAGCTGACCCTTATCCTTCACCACTGTCCTATACATATGAAAAAGTATGACATGTGGAAGTGAGAAATGTCTGCCCTGGTTGATGGCAAACATCAGCTTTGCCTCTGTTTTGGAAACATCGGTCTTCGAGGTCGTTTTTGGCCGGATGCGCTTGATGACAACTTTATGCAACAAAACATTGGTGGCATTCATCCTAGTGTAGGATATCTTGCCTTCAACAGATCTGTCTCGTACAATATCCAGAGTTGTATAGGCTGTTGAGACTTTGATTGGCTGGAAACTCTTTCTTTCCACACCAATTATATCAGCCAGCAAGTCAACATCAACAATATAATCTTTGTCCATGAAAGAAAAGGACAAATGATTTGCATCCAAAAAGGATAGATTCGAGTAAAAGTAAGCTGTCGATTCGAGTGGGCCACGTCATATCCGTGCAGAAATTCTCCAATTGTAACTTAGCAAACTTCCCTCTCAAATTAATCCTTATTGAATCTAGGAAGTCAAAATCCACACTCCTTGGATTGACCACTCCCCTTTTTAACAACTTCGCGTAAACTCGTTCATGTTCCTTCGACCAAAACAAATTCCCCGGAGGACAAACAGTATTGGCAACCACACCAAATCGAGGCTCAAAATGAGAGAAAAGTCTATCATCACATCTAAAGTTTCAGCAGGAACATTCTCAAGTGGATCGCTCGGAATATTTTCCAGCGTCCTCTGTGCGGTGCCTTCACCAACAACCTTCACCTTTTCCATCTCCTTCAGAAACGCATACTCACTCCTATATCCCCTCTCATTCAAATATTCCTCGATCGTCTTAAGGCTAACCTTCCCTTCTTTGAGCCTTGCATAGAGATCGTAAGCTACATTTGGCTTAAGAGTTCTTACCGGTTCGCCGGTAACAACTTCCTCGGAATGTTGACGCTCGCCGCGTTGAGGCGAATCTTCCTCCGTTAGGTCCACCCTTGTAGGAACCTCTTGCTGTCTCGTGGTCCCCGCTTGCAATTCTGGAGGACTTTCGAGATGACATTCTTGTAGAGCAAGCAAAGTTTCAACTTGTACGTGAGGAAAAATGGAAACTTTGAGGCGAAAAAGGGACGAAATGGAAATGGCAAAAGGAGATTTTTAGGGTTTTGAGAGTGAAAAAGTATGAAGATGAATCGCAATGGAGTAGCTGAGAGTAAAAGTGACGGTTCGAGAGTATAAATAGTGGGAGAAAAATCACCGGAATACGAATCATCGCCAAAAAGTGAAAGAAAAGAACTGCCAAAAATAAACCGTAAAATGAAAACTGCCCCTTTTTGAAAATGTAAACTGCCATTAATGCATGTCAGAAAAAGAGCGAAAAGAGATTTTGAAATACTGAAAAGTACTTACCAAAAATATGTTAAAGAGAGAATACAAAAAAAAAAATTCATAAAGAGATAAAATAGTATAGAGTCTGACGGATGTTCAGACTTTACCTTTGAGTCTCGAACCTTTTTCGGACCTTCCCTTTGCGTCCGAACATAATTAGACTTTACGTAGAGTCCGAAACGCTTTCAGACCTTGCTTTGAGTCCGAGTTGTCTTCGACCTAGCATTGAGTCTGAACCACTTCCAGACTTAGCTATGAGCCTGAACCACCTTCAGACTTAGCGATGAGTCTAAACCACCTTCAGACTTTAGCGATGAGTCTGAACCACCTTCAGACTTTAGCGATGAGTTTGAATATCTTCAAAATTCACAATTCCCAATCTTGAACAAATTGATTCAAAATGAGCCTTCTCTAGGGGTTTTGTGAATATATCCACCAATTGATTTTTTGAATCTACATGCTGAATTACAACATCTCCACTTTGAACATGATCTCGAATGAAATGATGTTTGATTTCAATGTGCTTTGCACTTGAGTGAAGTATTGGATTCTTTGTGAGGTTGATTGCGCTGGTATTGTCACATTTGATTTCCGTCTGTCTTTCATCAACTCCAAAGTCTCTCAATTGTTGTTGCATCCATAGAATTTGAGAGCAGCAACTTCCAAGAGCAATGTACTACGCTTCAGCGGTTGAAAGAGCCACAAGTACCACGTTTTCTTGAGAACCAAGACACCATCCTGTTTCCTAATAATTGACATGTACCTGTAGTGCTTTTTCTATCCACTCTACAACCAGCGAGGTCAGCATCAAAATATCCAAGAAGAGTAAAATCTCCTTTCTTAGAATACCATAGACCTAGCTTAGATGTAGTTGCAACATATTTAATTATATGCTTTACAGCAGTCATATGAGATTCTTTAGGATCAGATTGAAATCTAGCACATATGCAAACACTAAACAAGATGTCAGGTCTAGAAGCTGTAAGGTAAAGAAGTGACCCGATTATACTTCTGTATAGCTTTTGGTCCACACTCTTCCCTTGTTCGTCTTTGTCCAGCTTTGATGAGCTTGACATAGGAGTTTCTATTTTCTTGCAATTCTCCATTCCAAACTTCTTGATAAGATCTTTTGCATACTTCTCTTGATGGATGAATGTTCCTTCATTTGATTGATTGACTTGAAGTCCCAAAAGAAGTTTAGTTCTCCCATCATGCTCATTTCAAATTCGTTCGCATACACTTTGAAAAATTCTTGCAAAGTCTCTCATTAGAAGAACCAAAAATAATGTCATCAACATAAATCTAAACAAGTATGAAATCCTTGCCTTCTCTTTTTATAAATAATGTAGTATCTACTTTACCTTTAGAGAAGCCATTTTGAATTAAAAAATTGCTTAACCTTTCATACCATGCTCGAGGTGCTTGTTTTAAACCATATAAGGCTTTCTTCAGTTTGAAAACAAGATTTGGTCTTTTAGGATCTTCAAATCCTGGTGGTTGTTCCACATAGACTTCTTCTTGAATGACTCCATTTAGGAATGTGCTTTTCACGTCCATTTGGAATAACCTGAAATTTTTAAAGCAAGCAAAAGCAAGGAGTAATCTTATAGCTTCTAACCTTGTCACAGGAGCATAGGTCTCGTCATAGTCGATGCCTTCTTCTTGTGTGTAGCCTTTTGCCACAAGTCTTGCTTTATTCCTTACCACTTTTCCTTGTTGATCAAACTTGTTCCTGAAAACCCATTTGGTACCAATGATTGATTTTCCTTTTGGTTTAGGAATTAGCTCCCAAACGTTGTTGATTTTGAATTGGTTTAATTCTTCTTGCATTGCTTCGATCCAGCTTTCATCTTTCAATGCATCTTCTATATTTTTTGGTTCAATCTCAGAAATTAGTGCAAGAGCACTGGAAGCTTCTCGTCTTTTAGATCTAGTACGAACTCCTTCATCAATATTGCCAATGATGAGGTCTGGAGGATGACTTGACTTTTGCTTCCAATTTGTAGTTGATTTGTCAATTTGGTGAAGCTTTTCTTCAGTTGTAATTTCTGAATTTGTTTGAGGCTCAGCGTCTGAGGCTTGATTTTCTTCATGAGAATTTGTATACACTTGCCCGCAGACTCTAAATCTTCAGGTTGAGTCGATTTTGTAATGAATCTTCAAACTTCACATTTATGGATTCTTCCACAGTTTGAGTGCTTTTGTTGAAGACTCTGTAAGCTTTGCTTGTCATGGAGTAGCCAAGGAAAATTCCCTCATCTGATTTTTCTTCAAACTTACCAATTCGGTCACTGGAATTCTTTAGAATAAAACATTTGCAACCGAATACATGAAAATATGAAACAATTGGTTTCTTACCTTTGAGTAATTCATACGGTGTCTTTTCCACTATAGGTCTTAGAAAAATTCTATTTATAATATAACAAGCAAGTAGAAGTAGCTTCGGCCCAAAAATGAGGTGAAATATTGCTTTCGATTAAAAGAGTTCTTGCCATTTCTTACAAAGAACGATTTTTCCTTTCTACAACTCCATTTTGTTGTGGAGTGTATGGAGATGAAAAATTATGTTGAATACCATTGTTATCACAAGTATTTGACAAAATCATGATTTTCAAATTTTCCACCATGATCGGTTTAATACTCGAAATTGCATATCCTTTTTCAATTTGAATTTTCTTTGCAAACTTAATAAAATGAATCAATGCTTCAGATTTATTTGCAAGAAAGAAAACCCAAGTAAAACGAGAATAATCATCAACTATAACTAAGCAATATCTTTTGCCTAATGCTTTGAACTCTAGTTGGTCCAAATAAATCCATGTGTAATAGTTGCAAAACATGATTAGTGGATACTTGATTTATAGATTTAAAAGAACTTCTAACCTGTTTACCAAGTACACAGGAGTGCATAATTCATGCTTTTGATACTTGAGGTTAGGAAGTCCTCGAACAAGCTTTTTGGATGATACTTTTGCAATTTGCTTCAGATTGACATGTCCAAGCCTCCTATGCCAAAGGATGACTTCATCTTGAATTGATATCAAGCATTGAAGACTATCAGACTTTATTTCTAGCAAATAGATATTCCCATGTCTTCGACCAGTGAAGGATTGTGAAAGATCCTTGCTTGTTCCAGAACATGTGTCTTCTTGGAAATTTATTTTGTATCCAGAATCGCATAATTGACTAATACTCAGTAGATTGTAGTTCAATCCCTCAACAAGAGAGACGTTGTTGATTGTGAGATTTCCAATCATCACAGTTCCTTGTCCAACAATCTTACCTTTATTATTACCACCAAAGGAGACATTTCCTCCTTTTATATGAGAAAATTTTGTAAAACAACTTGAGTCTCCTGTCATGTGTCTTGAACATCCATTGTCCAAATACCACTTGACTTTCTTCTTGAGGGTAACCTGCAATTAAGAAAGAAACTCATGTCTTCCTTGGTACCCAGATCTTCTTGGGTCCATCATTGTTAGTAGTATAAACAGTTTTTCCCCAGCTCTTCTTAACAGGTCTCCAAACTTTGGAGCATTCCTTTTCAAAATGATCTACAATTTTACATCTTGAACAAGTAAGAGAAGGTCTACCAACAGGCTTTACAAAAACCTTTTGGAAATGATTTTTATAAAAAGTTATTGTTGGCCTATTCCTTATTCTTTCCTTTACTTTTGGGAAATCGATCAAAGGAACAGTTTCTTGTGTCATTCCTAGACCAGATTTATTAAAGTAAGGTTTCGGATAGAAAGAATTTTGTCCAACTTTTCAGAACCTATTGAAAATTTCTTTGAGACATTCAATAAATCCTCTTTCAAGCAAGCATTCTCCTTTGAAAGTTCATTTTCATTTTCTTTTGAAACAAAGAAGAGACTTGTCTAAACTTTCAACTTTTTCAAGTAAAATCTTTTCTTGTTGTTTCATTTTGGAATTCTCCCTTTTTAATTCAGCGATCCTTTTAAGAGAGCCTTTAAGATCGAGACAAAGTTCATCAATGTATTTTGATACTTTGACAGGAATTTTTGAATTTCTAACCTTGATACCATTGTTTGAGTCTCGAGTCTCGAATCTGAGTCCGAGTCTGCCATAAGACATATATTTGCATATTCTTCATCACTCTCCTCACATTCGGTATCACTCCATGTTTCAGCTTTGAGTGCTTTCTTAAACTTTTCAAGTTTTCCTTTCTTTTTCTTCAATAAGGGACAAGTTGGATCCGATGTGCCCCTTTTTCTTGCATTCAAAGCAAACAACTTCTTTGCTGGTATCTTCTTCATCATTTGATCTCCTCTGAAATCTTTGATTGTTTTGTTTCTTACCATTGAATCTTTTACTTTTTCTATTCAACCTTCTAAACTTTCTAATCAGAAGTGTCAATTCTTCATCATCCGAGGTCTTCTTCGAATCAGTAACATCAGAATCATCATTAGATTTTAAAGCAATTGACTTCTTACCTTTTGTGTCAAATTCCTCATTGAATTGCTCGACTTCATAGGATTGAAGTGTGCCGACCAATTCGTCAACCGAAAGAGGCATGATCCTCTCGTGTTTCTTTGATAGATGTCTTGACGTGATTCCAATCTTTGGAGAGCCCTCTCAACAGTTTATTGACCTTCATAGGTCCTGAGATTGGCTGTCCTTGATATGCCAAGCCGTTTACAATTTCTGTAAATCGACTGAACATATCCGAGATGGTTTTTCCTGGCTTCATTTTGAAGGCTTCATATTGACCAAGAAGGATGTTGATCTTGGTTTCTTTGACTCGATCTGTTCCTTCATAAGTAACATGTAATCTGTTCCAAACTTCTTTGGCTGTATCACAAGATGAAATTCTATTATACTCAGTAGGAGATAATGCACAATAGAGAGAGTAAATAGCCTTTGCATCAAGACCATGTCTCTTAGAGATTTCTGCTTGTGGTAACCCTGCTCCATCAGCTATTTCTTTTCTCGTGCTTGATATAGCTTTAGGACTAATCCCGTTCTCCACTACATCCCATTCCATAGGATCTTTAGATCTTAGGAACGCCTTCATCTTGTTTTTCCATACGTTGTAATCCTTGCCATCAAAGTAGGGAGGTCTAGTATTGCTCTGACCTTCAATTAACCCTAGAGCCAAAACACTAGCCATAGATCTTTAGCTTTAGAAGTAATAACACTTCTAACAAATAAGCAACCTGCTCTGATACCAATTGAAATGGGCTAGTGAATCAACCTAGAGGGGGTGAATAGGTTGTTGCGGAATACTTTTGGAATCTTTTGCGATGCAATACGTTGATATCAAAGATATGTCAATAATAAACAGATTACGTATTCACAAAGTAAATAGAGTAGGGTAAGAGAGAATTGACACAAGGATTATAGTGGTTCGGCTTAGACCAAGCCTACGTCCACTCTCCACGCTGGCAGCCAAACGGCTGTAATCACTATGTAGCAAAAGAGTGCCTTTACAGTAGACGGATTAGACTTCTTCAATTAACAGTCTCTCCTACATCCTTCTGCTGTCTTTGCTCTATATCTCACTCTCTTTGTTACACGGTATAAACATGAAGGATTTTAGAGAACAAGTGATTTTGGAGATTCTAACATCAAGATTTCTCTACCGGTCTCTCCTTGTTTCCAAGCAACGTCGATCCAACTTAAATAACCTCCGCGCCATCATACCCGTTGGCACATTCCAAAAATTCATCCAATCAACCCGTTGGACTGAATCAATTTAAGTGATCTCCTTGTCCCGAAAACGTAAGTAGACAAAAGTAGCTCGTCAATCCTGTTCGCCCATACAATCAGGATCTTGAGTTCCCAAAATTAGATTCTTCCAAAAATAAACTTGATCTTCAACGGATAGAATCCGAAGAATCAAATCTTCCAAGCTCGTGATCACAGCCGTAAATATCCCATGGTTAGGATTAGGAAATACGAAATCCAATAGCTGTAGCCATAAGAATAACCTGTAGCCAGCCTGTAAATAACTTGCGAACTATCTTCAGACTTAGATTTGGGTCTCGAGGGTCGACAGACTGAAACTGAGTCTTGAAGGTCTTCATACGGAAACTGAGTCTTGACTGACTTTAGACGGAAAAACTTCAGACCGAAATTCTAGGTCTGACTGTCTTTGAAAACCTTTAGACCTTGACAACTTCAGACGTAGCCGACTGAGTCTTGGAGTCCTTAGACCATACTGTTGAGGCTGTTTTGTCAACTTCAAAACTCCAAGGGATTTGTCTTCAACAGGAGATACGATCACACATTTCAGTTTGATCGGCCATTCTAGCTCTTGATCATGTAATAATGGGCAAACATGAGGGATCCGTTATCACCTAATTTGAAGAAATTAACAAAACAAGCATCTCATATAAAACATGCCAGTCCATGACGAAAGTCTAACTGCTTTTATTCATTCATGAGATTGTTTGACATTGACGATGTAAAAAAAAACTTGAAAGGCCCTAAACAAATAAACTAATCAAGTAAATGTCTCAACTTCCTAAACATTAAGCTAAAGTAGAAAAAAGCTAGATAGACTCAAGCCACTTTATTTGGCCTGATCTATAAACAGATGGGTAGCCAATGCTCAACGTAATTGCCTCTTCTCCTTAGCGTCATTCTTGGCTTGCTTCTCAAGTTCTTCAATCTTTCTCTTGTGATGATTAAGCTCCACTTGCCGAGTGGGCTTTTCAGTCACATCTGGCACCTTTGGAAGAAACTCGGTCGGAATCTTGTGTTGACGGATATATCGAGCCGTGGCATGGTAAATGTTTTCCTTCCCCTCAAGCTCATCTTCAGGCAAGCACAACTTTTCTTCGCGACATGCAAGCCAAGCTTGTTCGATACCGCAAAGCTCTTCTTTGTGATCATCATCGTTGGTAGACAATCGAACTTGGAACAAACCTAGCTTAAGAGGTGGCGGTAAATCCTGCATAACTTGATATTGGCGAGCCACTCAGAGTGGGTAATAAGAAGTGGCACCACTGATCCCCAATAGTGGGATTGGCTCATTATGGCCATGAGAGAGACGTGCTTTGGAGATTTGAAACCATTTAGCATGCCATAGGAAAACCTTGGTATTCGGATTTTTCACCAATTTGACCCATTTTGAGAAAGAAAGATTTGGAGTTCGATTTTGATGATTTGCGAATACCTCGATGGGATGATGAGAATCGGTGACATTAATAATATTCATGTGAATATTGATCCTACTCATGTGAGAAAAGAACTAGATTTGTAAAAGTTCGATTGGTGCATGAAAGGTTTTATCTTGATCTTCCTTAAATAAGGTGAGTGACAAGAATGTTTCAGCTAAAATAGTGTTAACAAAACTAATTCTAGCACATACTTGTTTGACTACCCATGCGACAGAAGGATTAATGGTGCCTTTACAAAGAGGAAAAATAATAAATCCGAAGAAGGCTAGAAGGAAGATCTTACTTTTTAAAAAAGTGTTTGCATCAGCAAAACTTTGATCTAAGAAGGAAAAAGGACATGCATGACAATTATCTTTCAACGCTCTTTTTATCTGATTCTTATCCATCCTAAAAAAGTCAAACAAAATTGATTCAAGTTCTAATCCTAGAGGTGGGTTTATTAATTCCAATTCCAAAGGTTTTCCTATGGCGATGATGTATTCTTCTAGAGTTGGGGTCAACTCGTGCTTACCAAATATGAATGTTGATGTTTGGGGGCACAAAAAATGAGCGATTGCTTGCATGATGCCACTTTGGACATTGATGTCGAGAAGGGGAACAAGGCGTCCAAGTCTGCTTTCCACTTAGCATTGGCCATCGTGACTTATATGATCCCACCATGATTTGAGTTCAACATTTGGTGTAGGCACGAATCGAATGTCAGATCTTCCCATTGATTATAAACCAGGACTCGACCATCCTAATGTCATGGACCGACCAAAGACATAATAAGGTAAGTAAATTGCAAAAGTAAATGGCACAAAACTTACTTTACCAGACGATTAAAGCAACCACATAGACAAGCACATGGTTCAATTTCTAACTAAGAAGGCTAAGCAAGGTGGAGCTAAAAGGGTGGGATGACTAGTCACAACCTCACGTACTAAGTCAAGTCCTTCTAACTCGGCTTAGTCAAAAATGATACCCCAATGCGATGTAGTTTCATGGGCAGAGGTAAACATTATTGACACCAAGACAAAAGCTTTCAAGATTGAGTTGGGCCGCGTCGAATCATATCCAACTCAATACTATCATAAGTATCCTAATGTGGCCCAGGTCCGGCGGCAAGTTGGGTGTGCAAAAATGTAGTGCGAATGTAAGGCATGCACGACGATTTATATCAAGCAACACTTCAACATGAAAATCAACCACACATTCCTACACCTCCCTACAAAACAAAGATTGGCAAACACTTCCCCTTATACCTCCCATCCTATAAGAACATTTAACACCTTAAACGTTAGGGACGTATCTAGAATCCTTGTTGCCAAAAAAAAAAAAATTTTTTTTCAAAATAAAAGAGAAAATTGGCCTAAGTTCACTAAGAGTGTTAACTCAATTCCCTAGTGAAGTCGCCAAGCTGTCGTGACCAAATTTTCGAGTGAACCACCTAGGGTTTGGCTAATGGATTGTTAAGTCTAAACTTAGCTCGGGCTTTCCTAAGCCCATACCAATTCGCAACTTAGGTTCAAGTTCCTAACATGCAATTGATTTTTTAATCACGAGTCGCCACTAATCTATTTTTGGTGGGTCGATTAAAAACTCAAGTAAAGTAACGAGATATTACTTTACTTTTATAAACCAGAGATTTGTGAGTTCAGGGACTTGATTACGCTAGATTTCTTTAATGCTCTTTTGGTACCTTTCTCTTCTATTTCGGAAAAATGTTTTGCAGGCAGCTTGAGTTGATTTTAATTTATCTTCCTAACATGTGAGATGATCATGCAGGTATGCAAACCACCAATTTAACACCTAAACAAAGCAGTGAATAAATTGCAAGACTTACCTTAAAACATCGAAAGCATTTGCAATATTAGATTAGAATTTACATCAACAGTCCTAGATATGACTTTTAATTAACACGCAATCACTCAATTTTTATTTCCACCTGTTTGATGAAGATCATGCTTTATGCAATGCAATATAACCTAATGATGAGCAATTTCTAGCTAAATGGACCCAACCACAATCAATAAATAACATGCGTTTCATGAACCTAATTCTATATGACATGCACATGATATTTTTTATTTTCTTAAAAAAAAATGCAATCTTTCTTAGAGAATGAAACTAATTTATCCTAAGACATTTTTTTGATGAAATTCGAAATTAGAAAAATGTGAAAATTATATAGCTAGATTAAGATTCTATTCAATTTATATTAGGAATTAGGTTAAGCCAAATCCTAATTTAAACTAAGATATTATCTTAACTTAGCAATCCCTAACCTAAGATGTAATCTATCTAAAAAAACAATCTAAACTAAAAATGAAGCATGCAATTTTATCCTAATATGCAATGGCGTACAAAGAATGTGCTAATTTTACATGACATATGCATAATGATTTTTGTTTTTTTTATAAAATATGAAATTTAAAAATTATCAAACAATTAAATGTGCAACCTAAGTAAAAAAAAAAAAAATAGCATCCTAAATTGATTGATTTTTTTATTTTTTTAATTAAAATATCCGAAATAAAATTCCTATTCTAAATATGCAAGACAACCCTAAGACGAAATATTCTAAATGAACCTAATCTATCTCATATTTTTTTTTTGGATTTTTTTTTTTTTTTACGAAAACAAAGTCGACACAAACCACACGACGGCAAATTAGAGCAAGATAAGATTGATATCCACACAAAAAATGACGAACCATATTTTGCGCATGAGATTGGGTTGGTTAATTTTACATAAACCACGAATTGAATCTCGGGCGTGAGATCGGATTGGTGATTTTCCAAGCGATTGCGAGTTAGATTTCGGGTGCAAAAATCGCATTGTCAATCCCTAATTTGAGAGGCTATTTCATGTCGGAATCTCAATCATACATTAAGGAATAATTCTACTAAAAAAACAAAAATATAATATAATATAATAAAAATAAAATAAAAAAAGTAAAAAAAGAAAACTGCCTAATTTGATTTTTTTTTTTTTTTCAAATGAGGTTTGGCAGCACGTGGTAGTTCCCCGGGGATGATAGGTCGCCAAGGGCGGTAGAGCTGTGATGATGGGTCGCCGGAGCTCAGGTGAGGATCGGTGGCAGGCGAACTGGCGGCAGCAACGACCAGCAGGCCAAGGGGCAAAGCAACTCAAAAAGGGGTGGTGCTTCGCGAAGCTTGGCAGGCTCAAGCGAAGGGGAGCTCGGCGATCGGTTCTAGTGTCGTGGGTGGAGGCACTGCAGGGGCTGCGTCGCGACCAGGGGGAGGAAGCGCGGCTACAAGTCAGTCAGAGTGAGAGCAACGGCGACGGGGCGGTGCTTGTGATTAAGTAGAGGTGTGGGCCGACAGCAAGGGACAGCAACAACGAATGGGGCAGGAAATGTCGGGTCGTCGGAGCAGAGGCGGAGGCACGCAAGTGCAGGTGGCACTACGACTTTGAGGGCACGGAGCAGCGACGTCCGAAGACAGTGGCAGGGTGTCGCGGGCAAAGGGCTACAGATCCAGCTTGGGTGGTCGCTCGGCAAAGACTTAGTGAAGGTCGGCACGAGAGACGGATAGCAGGAGGGTCACGGGCCGACGAGTCACAAGTGAGGCGGAGGTGTAGCGTCCGACGAGCGGAGAGGCAGGCGCTTGGGCAAAGGAGTGGCGGCGAGGCAGGATAGCAGATCTCGGACGGGCAAGCGGGGCTCGGATGGCTACAGGGATGTGTAGGCATTGGTGAGGCGAGATAGCGGCGTCCAGCGGGGAATAAGCAGCGGTGCCCGGTGTGGACTGGGAGTACTAGCGGAGCGACGGTCACGGCTGCTCGAAGAGGAAGAATAGTGGTCTGCTTTTCCTTTGCTTTTCGCTTTTCTTTTTTGCCCTTTTTCTCTCACATGTCCCCTCTCTCACATCCTATGAAGCACCGACACGTTGTCGAGGCTTCCGTATCGTGTCCGACACGTGTTGACGTGTCTGACACGCTTGGACACGCTCAGACACATTCGGACACGCGGTCAACGCGTGTCGAGAAATCCGACACGTGGTCAACTTTTCTCGACACGCATGTCCGAGAGAGATTGTTGAAGAAGACGATGGTGGGTAGAGGTGAGGACGAGGAAGCGGAGGTGAGGCCGCGACGGCTATAGGAAGAGCATAAACTGAGGCGACGCTGTGATGGAAGGCCGGCGGCAAGGCTGCAACTACTGCGAAGGAGGAAGGGCGGAGGCGACAGCGATGAGGCGACCGAAAGAGTTGAGAACATCGTGAGGAAGAAACCGAGGGGGCGGGGGAGCTAGTTGTGGCGTGGGGGAAGGGGAGAAAGAGAGAGAGAGATAGTAGGGAAGAAACCGAGGGGGTGATTGATGGGGGCGGGGAGAAGGTGGTGGTGTGAGGGAGGGAGGGGGAGACCGGGAGAGAGAGCAAGGGAAGAACAGGGATGGAGGGGATTGACGGGGGCGCAGCTCGCGGGGAGCAGGTGGTGGCGTGGGGGAAAGGGAGGGGGAGGGGGAGAGGAGAGGAGAGAAGGGGAAGAAACCGAGGGGGATGGGGGCGATTGATGGGGGCGCAGGTGATGGGGGCGTAGGGAGCAGGTGGTGGCGTAGTGGGAAGGGAGAGAGAGAGAGAGAGAGAGAGAGAGAGAGAGAGAGAGAGAGGGGGAAGAAACCGAGGGGGATGGGGGCGATGATGGGGCACGGGTGATGGGGGTGCGGGGAGCGGGGTGGTGGCATAGGGGGAAGGGAGGGGGAGAGGGAGAGAGGGAGGGAGAGAGAGAGAGAGAGGGGGAAGAAACCGAGGGGGCTAGGGGTGATTGATGGGGGCGCGGGGAGCAAGTGGGGGCGTAGGGGGAAGGGGGAGGGGAGAGAGAGAGTGGGGGGGGGGCAGATCTGCAGAAATCGAAGGGGAGGGGATTTTGGGGTGGTGGCGTGGTGGCGTGGGAAGAGGGGGAGAGAGAAACGAGGAGAGAGGATTTGAGAATAATTTTTGTTAAAATAAAATATATATTTTTAAATATGCATACGTATTAATTATAAATATGTTTTTTAAATTTTTTATGAATAGATTTATTAGTATTATTAGTGTGAATTTATTGTAAGTTCTTATTTATTTATTTGTGAATTTGAATCAAATTAATTAAAAATAAAAATATTTATTTAATATTTAACGTGTCGAAAGTGTCGAAATTTTCTACTTTTTAAGAAATGACGTATTGCGTGTCGTATCGTGTCGTGTCGCGTGTCGCGTGTCGCGTGTCGGTGCTATATAGCTCACATTTGTCTCTCTCACGTCTCTCTGTATCCTCTCTGCTGCAGTCTTTTTCTTTTTCCTTTTAGCAGAAGCCAACCCCTTTTTGTTGACTTTTCCACCCAAGGAAACCAAAGGAAAAACCCTTCGACGTCAAGAAGAAATCCCAAAAAGCGAATAAAGAAATTTTTCTCCTTTGTCTTCAATTTTTGACCTAGAAAAACCGAGAGAAAAGCCCCCATCGATCTCCATACACAACCTTTTATAGGCAAAATTGATTTATGTTAGTTTGTCAATACCAAACTAATGGGCAAAACAATAATCAACCTTTTTTTACTGAACACAGATCGAATGGTTGTTACAATCTAGCAATTTGCATGGCCATACTAATCCCTTTTAAGTTCCTTTCTACAATAATGTGAGCAAATAATACCGTGACAAAATTACTGAGTCTTTGATGAACTGTTGGATGACAAAGATGACTCTCAATTGTTGACTGATCATCGTCAATTGTCGGACCAATACGGGCTGATTGTCATCCATCTGGTCTTAGTCGATAATCACACTGCCATGGAAGGGTGGAAATGTCCCCCTACTTTGGTTAGCTTTGTACTTTGGCGGGGGGAGCCAAGGGTCACGGAGTTCAGGGCTAGTATTGTATCATCCAAAGTTGTTGCCTACATAAAGTAGGGGGCATTCATCCATGGCTTGTGTTGGTAGACAACAACCCTTGTCCTACTTAGAGACTTGGTCCATTTCTCACTTGGCTGGGAAGGGCAAAAAATCTATTTTATCAAAGATTAGAGCCTAGAAATTTTCTTGAAGGTAGACATATAAAATCTCCGTTTTATTTTCATTGGATGATATTTCCATTAGCATCAAGCCATGGAAGAATTGAAGAAGTGCACAGTGAAAATGTCAAGTACAGGACCTCAGTTGCTGGTCTAGTCATGGCAAGTGAAACTAATCTCCACTTTCTCAGCGGTACTGGACGTTACCAGCATCTGAACAATGAGTCACTAGATCTTCTTACCTCCATCTCCTGTCGATAAATTATATGTGACCATTTGCAAATTTTAGTTTCAGTCTCAATTTAGTGTACATTTACATCAAGCATCCAACCAAGTTCAAGATCAATAGATCCACTCATCCGTAATGCAACCACAAGAGTAGAATTCCCAGTCTACTTGACATCCAAAAACACGAACAAAAGGAACCCTTTGATTTATTCAAACATCATCCTGCTAAGATATCAGAATATTCGCAGCAAGAGAGAAGCTCAAAAACCCATTTTCAAACATATGCACTAGAAGTCATCCATGGCAAAATCTCTGATACAAGACCCAAGCTACAAACAAAAACCCCACTAGAACTCCTGAGAGGCAGATTCAATGTCTCCCTTCCCTTCGCCATCTTCTCTAGCAATAGAGTTTTGTCAATGTTGGGCAACACTCCTCCATTAGCAATGATCACAGAACCCAGGAACTCGCTCAATTTTTCATAGTTCCTCGATAAAAGCTAGAAATGACTCGGGACAATCCTGTTTTTCTAGTTGTCCCTCGCATCAATTTCCAGCAAGCTTCAACTCCTAGAACCCCAAAACAAGCTTCATTAGATTAACGCATGAAAACAAACTGAACAGACAAGTTCAAGGGCTTGAAAGAGCGTCAACAAACAAAATCAAAATAATGCACAAAATCCAGACAACAGTACGATGAGAAGGAAAATTAATTTTTTCTGTATGCTGGCTGGGGTGATGATTCAGATGAAGAGAATGGATTTGGCCCATTGGGAAAACTTGCCGAACACCCCAAATTTTCCTCAAGGGGCTTTGTGGGCTGGAAGCCTCTTGCGAATATTGAACCAAAAAAGCTCCTAAGGCAAGTCACTTCCTAAGTCAAGACCAAAGGGTTGCAATTATATTTTCAGGTCTTACTTTTTCTGATTCTTCCGTGGGAAAATCTCGATTCATAAACAAGAAGTGCTCTTGAAAAGTAGAAGCGAAGTGGCAATAAGAAATGAAAACACCACAACGCGAATGGGATTTAGAAACAAGCAGCACACACAACAGCAATACAAAATTCATGGTCACGCAGAATTTTTATTTGTACATTGGCACAAACATTCTGAAATAGGAGGGAGATCTCATTCAGTGTTCACCCGTGAAGCCTTCATATCCTTTGTCTGCGGGAAAATACAGGTTTTCCAGGGGCTGGCCCTCCATCATATAAAATATACTTCTGGTATGTGCTCAAAAATTTGATAATCATTCTTCTGGTGGTCCACTCGTACCTTCTCATAGAATTCATGAGACATGTCAAAAAAACATGAGCTTTTGAATCACGGGAATGTGTTCGATGCTGGATGGTAACCTTTCCAACCATTCACGGCAGCTGATGGCTAGGTCTTTAAGACACTGCATTGTTCCCTTTGTTGAAGAAAAATCCCTTGGAGTTTTGAAGTTGACAAAACAGTCTCAACAGTATGGTCTAAGGACTCCAAGACTCAGTCGACTACGTCTGAAGTTGTCAAGGTCTAAAGGTTTTCAAAGACAGTCAGACCCAGAATTTCGGTCTAAAGTTTTTCTGTCTAAAGTTAGTCAAGACTCAGTTTCTGTCTGAAGACCTTCAAGACTCAGTTTCAGTCTGATGACCCTCAAGACCCAAATCTAAGTCTGAAAACAGTTCGCGATTTTTACAGGCTGGCCACAGGTTTTTCTTATAGCTAAGGAAAGTAAGATATTGGATTTCGTATTTCCTAATCTTAACCATGGAATATCTCTGGCTGTGATCAAGAGCTTGGAAGATTTGATTCTTCGGATTTTATCCGTTGAAGATCAAGATTATTTTTGGAAGAATCTAATTTTGGGAACTCAAGATTCTGATTGTATGGGCGAACAGGATTGATGAGCTGCTGTCTACTTACGTTTCCGGGACAAGGAGATCACTTAAATTGATTCAGACCAACGGGTTGATTGGATGAATGTTTTGGTAAGTGCCAACGGATATGATGGCACGAAGACTACTTAAGGTGGATCGACGTTGCTTGGAAACAATGAGAGACTGGTAGAAAAATCTTGATGTTAGAATCTCCAAAATCACTTGTTCTCTAAAATCTTTCATATTCAAATTGTGTATCAAACGAGTGAGATATAGTGCGAAAGCAAAGAAGGCTGTAGGAGAGACTGTCTATTGAAGAAGTCTAGTCCGTCTACTATAACGGCACTCTTTTGCTACATAGTGATTACACCAGTTGGCTGCCAGCATGGAGAGTGGACGTAGGCTTGGTCTAAGCCGAACCACTATAATCCTTGTGTCAATTCTCTCTTACCCTACTCTATTTACTTTATGAATATGTAATTTAATTATTCTTGATATATCTTTGATATCAACGTATTCCATCGCAAAAGATTCCAAAATAATTCCGTAACAACCTATTCACCCCCTCTAGGTTGATTCACTAGCCCATTTCAATTGGTATCAGAGCAGGTTGCTTATTTGTTAGAAGTGTTATTACTTCTGAAGCTAAAGATCTATGGCTAGTGTTTTGGCTCCAGGGTTAATTGAAGGGCAAAGCAATACCATACCTCCCTACTTCGATGGCAAGGATTACAACGTATGGAAAAACAAGATGAAGGCGTTCCTAAGATCTAAAGATCCTATGGAATGGGATGTAGTGGAGAACGGAATTATTCCTAAAGCTACATCAAGCACAGGAAAAGAAATAGCTGATGGAGCAGATTACCACAAGCAGAAATTTCTAAGAGACATGCTCTTGATGCAAAGGCTATTTACTCTCTCTATTGTGCATTATCTCCTACTGAGTATAATAGAATTTCATCTTGTGAAACAGCTAAAGAAGTTTGGGACAGATTGCACGTCACCTATGAAGGAACAGATCAAGTCAAAGAAACCAAGATCAACATCCTTCTTGGTCAATATGAAGCCTTCAAAATGAAGCCGAGAAACCATCACGGATATGTTCGGTCGATTTACAGAAATTGTAAACGGCTTGGCATACCAAGGACAGCCAATCTTAGGACCTATGAAGGTCAATAAATTGTTGAGAGGGCTCTCCAAAGATTGGAATCATGTCAAAACATCTATAAGAGAAACATAGAGGATCATGCCTCTTTAAGTGGATGAATTGGTCGGCACACTTCAATCCTATGAAGTCGAGCAATTCAATGAGGAATTTGACACAAAAGGTAAGAAGTCAATTGCTTTAAAATCTAATGATGATTCTGATGTTACGATTCGAAGAAGACTTGGATGATGAAGAATTAGCACTTCGATTAGAAAATTCAGAAGGTTGAATAGAAAAGGTAGAAGATTCAACGGTAAGAAACAAAACAATCAAAGATTTCAAAGGAGATCAAATGAAGAAGAAGATACCAGCAAAGAAGTTGTTTGCTTTGAATGCAAGAAAAAGGGACACATCAGACCCAACTGTCCCTTATTGAAGAAAAAGGAAGGAAAACCTGAAAAGTTCAAGAAAGCACTCAAAGCTGAAACATGGAGTGACACTAAATGTGAGGAGAGTGATGAAGAATATGCAAATATATGTCTTATGGCAAACTCAGACTCAGACTCAGACTCAGATTCAGACTCAGACTCAAACAATGGTATCAAGGTTAGAAATCTAAAATTCCTACCAAAGTATCAAAATATATTGATGAACTTTGTCTCAATCTTAAAGGTTCTCTTAAAAGGATTTCTCAACTAAAAATGGAGAATTCCAAACTGAAACAACAAGAAAAAATTTTACATGAAAAAGTTGAAAGTCTAGACAAGTCCCTTGCTGTTTCGAAAGAAAATGAGAATGATCTTTCAAAAGAAAATGCTTGCTTGAAAGAAGACTTATTGAAAGTCTCAAAGAAATTTTCAATAGGATTTGAAAAGTTGGATAAAATTCTTTCTATTCAAAGACCTTACTTTAATAAATCCGGTTTAGGAATGACACAAGAAACCGTTCCTTTGATCGATTTCCCAAAAGTAAATGAAAGAATTAGGAATAGGCCAACAAAAACTTTTTATAAAAATCATTTCCAAAAGGTTTTTGTAAAGTCTGTTGGTAGACATGCTCTTACTTGTTCAAGATGTAAAAGTGTAGATCATTTTGAAAAGGAATGTCCCAAAGTTTGGAGACCTATTAAGAAGAGCTGGCAAAGACTGTTTATACTACTAACAATGATGGACCCAAGAAGATCTGGGTACCAAAGAAGACATGAGTCTTTCTTTTAATTGCAGGTTACCTTCAAGAAGAAAGTCAAGTGGTATTTGGACAAAGTGGATGTTCAAGACACATGACAGAGACTCAAGTTGTTTTACAAAATTCTCTCATATAAAAGGAGGAAATGTCTCTTTTGGTGGTAACAACAACGGTAAGATTGTTGGTCAAGGAACTGTGATGATTGGAAATCTCACAATCAACAATGTCTCTCTTGTTGAAGGATTGAACTACAATCTATTGAGTATTAGTCAATTATGCAATTCTGGATACAAAATCAATTTTCAAGAAGATACATGTTCTGGATCAAGCAAGGATCTTTCACAGTCCTTTACTGGTCGAAGACATGGGAATATCTATTTGCTAGATATAAAGTCTGACAGTCCTCAATGCTTGATATCAATTCAAGATAAAGTCATCCTCTGGCATAGGAAGCTTGGACATGTCAATTTGAAGCAAATTGCAAAAGTATCATCCAAAAAGCTTGTTCGAGGACTTCCTAACCTCAAGTATCAAAAGCATGAATTATGCACTCCCTGTGTACTTGGTAAACAGGTTAGAAATTCCTTTAAATCTATAAATCAAGTATCCACTAATCGTGTTTTGCAGCTATTACACATGGATTTATTTGGGCCAACAAGAGTTCAAAGTATTGGAGGTAAAAGATATTGCTTGGTTATAGTTGATGATTATTCTCGTTTTACTTGGGTTTTCTTTCTTACAAATAAATCTGATGCTTTGATTCATTTTACTAAGTTTGCAAAGAAAATTCAAATTGAAAAAGGATATGCAATTTCGAGTATTAAAACCGACCATGGTGGATAATTTGAAAATCATGATTTTGCCAAATATTGTGATGACAATGGTATTCAACATAATTTTTCATCCCCATACACTCCACAACAAAATGGAGTTGTAGAAAGGAAAAATCGTTCTTTGCAAGAAATGGCAAGAACTCTTTTAATCGAAAGTAATATATCACCTCATTTTTGGGCTGAAGCTACTTTTATTGCTTGTTATATTATAAATAGAATTTTTCTAAGACCTATATTGGAAAAGACACCTTATGAACTGCTCAAAGGTAAGAAACCAATTGTTTCATACTTTCATGTATTCGGTTGCAAATGTTTTATCCTAAAGAATTCCAGTGATCGAATTGGTAAGTTTGAAGAAAAATCAGATGAAGGAATTTTTCTTGGCTACTCCATGACAAGCAAAGCTTTCAGAGTCTTCAACAAACGTACTCAAACTGTGGAAGAATCCATGAATGTGAAGTTCGAAGATTCGTTACAAAATCAGACTCAACCTGAAGATTTAGAGGCCAAGAGTCTACATATTCTCATGAAGAAAATCAAGCCTCAGACACTGAGTCTCAATCAAATTCAGAAATTTCAACTGAAGAAGAGCTTCACCAAATTGACAAACCAACTACAAATTGGAAGCAAAAGTCAAGTCATCCCCCAGACCTCACCATTGGCAATAGTGATGAAGGAGTTCGTACTAGGTCTAAAAGACGAGAAGCTTCTAGTGCTCTTGCACTAATTTCTGAGATCGAACCAAAAATATAGAAGATGCATTGAAAGATGAAAGCTGGATCGAAGCAATGCAAGAAGAACTAAACCAATTCAAAATCAACAACGTTTGGGAGCTAGTTCCTAAACCAAAAGGAAAATCAATCATTGGCACCAAATGGGTTTTTAGGAACAAGCTTGATTAACAAGGAAAAGTGATAAGGAATAAAGCAAGACTTGTAACAAAAGGCTACACACAAGAAGAAGGCATCGACTATGACGAAACCTATGCTTCGTGGCAAGGTTAGAAGCTATAAGATTACTTCTTGCTTTTGCTTGCTTTAAAAATTTCAGGTTATTCCAAATGGACGTGAAAAGCGCATTCCTAAATGGAGTCATTCAAGAAGAAGTCTATGTGGAACAACCACCAGGATTTGAAGATCCTAAAAGACCAAACCTTGTTTTCAAACTGAAGAAAGCCTTATATGGTTTAAAACAAGCACCCCGAGCATGGTACGAAAGGTTAAGCAATTTTTTAATTCAAAATGGCTTCTCTAAAGGTAAAGTAGATACTACCTTATTTATAAAGAGAGAAGGCAAGGATTTCATACTTGTTCAAATTTATATTGATGACATTATTTTTGGTTCTTCTAATGAGAAACTTTGCAAGAATTTTTCAAAGTGTATGCAAAACGAATTTGAGATGAGCATGATGGGAGAACTAAACTTCTTTTGGGACTTCAAGTCAATCGGTCAAGTGAAGGAACTTTCATCCATCAAGAGAAGTATGCAAAAGACCTTATCAAGAAGTTTGGAATGGAGAATTGCAAGAAAACAGAAACTCCTATGTCAAGCTCATCAAAGCTGGATAAAGACGAACAAGGAAAGAGTGTACACCAAAAGCTATACAGAAGTATAATCAGGTCACTTATTTACCTTACAGCTTCTAGACCTGATATCTTGTTTAGTGTCTGCATTTGTGCTAGATTTCAATCTGATCCTAAAGAATCTCATATGTCTGCTGTTAAGCGTATCATTAAATATATTGCAACTACATCTAAGCTAGGCCCTTGGTATTCTAAGAAAGGAGATTTCACTCTCCTTGGATATTCTGATACTGACCTCGCTGGTTGTAGAGTGGATAGAAAAAGCACTACAGGTACATGTCAATTATTGAGAAACAAGATGGTGTCTTGGTTCTCAAGAAAACAGGGTACCGTGGCTCTTTCAACCGCTGAAGCAGAGTACATTGCTCTTGGAAGTTGCTGCTCTCAAATTCTATGGATGCAACAGCAATTGAGAGACTTTGGAGTTGATGAAACACATACGGAAATTAAATGTGACAATACCAGCGCAATCAATCTCACAAAGAATCCAATACTTCATTCAAGAGCAAAGCACATTGAAATCAAGCATCATTTCATTCGAGATCATGTTCAAAGTGGAGATGTTGTGATTCAAAGCATGTAGACTCAAAGAATCAATTGGCGGATATATTCACAAAACCTCTTGAGAAGGCTCACTTTGAATCAATTTGTTCAAGACTGGGAATTGTGAATTTTGAAGATAATCAGACTCAAAATTAAAGTCTGAAGGTTGTTCAGACTCATTGCTAAAGTCTGGAGGTGGTTCAGACTCATCGCTAAAGTCTGGAGGTGGTTCAGACTCATCGCTAAAGTCTGGAGGTGGTTCAGACTCATCGCTAAGTCTGGAGGTGGTTCAAACTCAACGCTAGGTTTGAAGACGGCTCAGACTCAAAGCAAGGTTTGAAAGTATTTCAAACTCTACGTAAAGTCTGATTGTGCTAAGACGCAAAGGTAAAGTCTGAAAAGGGTTCAGACTTAAAGGTAAAGTCTGAACATCTGTCAGACTCTATTTATTTAATCTCTTTACGAATTTCTTTTTTGTATTCTCTCTTTAACATTTTTTTGGTAATTACTTTTCAGTATTTCAAAATCTCTTTTCGCTCTTTTCGACATGCATTAATGGCAATTTATATTTTCAAAAAGGACAGATTTCTTTTACGATTTATTTTTGGCAGTTCTTTTCTTTTACTTTTTGGCGACGATTCGTATTACGGTGATTTCTCTCTCACTATTTATACTCTCGAACCGTCACTTTTACTCTCAGCTACTCCCTTGCGATTCATTCTCATACTCTTTCACTCTCAAAACCCTAAAAATTTCCTTTTGTCGTTTCCGTTTCGTCCCTTTTTCGCCTCAAAGTTTCCGTTTTTCCTCACGTTCAAGTTAAAACTTTGCTTGCTCTACAAGAATGTCGTCTCGTAAGTCCTCCAGAATCGCAAGCAGGGGACCATAGGGACATCAAGAGGGTCCTACAAGGGTGGACCTAACGGAGGAAGATTCGCCTCAACGAGAAGCAGAGAGTCATCATTCTAAGGAAGTTGTTACCGAAGCAGAACCGGTAAGAACTCTTAAGCCAAATGTTGCTTACGATCTCTATAAAAGGCTCAAGGATGGGAAGGTTAGCCTTAAGACGATCGAGGAGTATTTGAAGGAGAGGGGGTTTAGGAGTGAGTATGCGTTTTTGAAGGAGATGGAGAAGCTGAAGGTTGTTGGTGAAGGCACTGCACAGAGGATGCTGGAAAATATCTCGAGTGATCCATTTGAGAATGCTCCTACTGAAACTTTAGATGATGATGAGAGACTTTTCTCTCATTTTGAACCTCGTTTTGGTGTGGCTGCCAATATTATTTGTCCTCCGGGGAGCTTATTTCGGTCGAGGGAGCATGACCGAGTTTATGCGAAGCTATTAAAAAGGGGTGTGGTCAATCCAAGGAGTGTGGATTTTGACTTCCTAGATTCAATAAGGATTAATTTAAGAGGGAAGTTTACTAGGTTGCAATTGGAAAATTTCTGCACGGATATGACTGTGGCCCACTCTGAATTGGCGGCTTACCTTTACTCTAATCTATCCTTTTTGAATGCAAACCATTTGTCCTTTTCTTTCATGGACAAAGATTATGTTGTTGATGTTGACTTGCTGGCTGACATCATTGGTATGGAAAGAAGGGGTTTCCAGCCAATCAAAGTCTCAACAGCCTATGCAACATTGGATATTGTACGAGACAGAACTGTTGAAAGCAAGATATCCTACACTAGGATGAATGCCACCAATGTTTTGTTGCATAAAGTTGTCATCAACTGCATCCGGCCAAAATCGATCTAGAAGACCGATGTTTCCAAAACAGAGGCAAAGCTGATGTTTGCCATCAACCAGGGCAGACCTTTCTCACTTCCACATGTCATTCTTTTCCATATGTATAGGACTGTGGTGAAGGATAAGGGTCAGCTGCCTTATTCATCAATCATCACCAAACTGTTTAGGCATTTTGATATTCAAGTTCCTGCATCTTTGTGCCTAACAAAGTTGAATTCGATGCTCGTTGGTGAGAAGATGGTGATGAAGATGAAATTTCCAGAACTGACTATAGCACTAGAAAGGTTGAGGAGGGAAACACCTTCAAGGGAGATCCCCACTGCTTCATCGAAAAGGAAGGGCAAAGAGCCCAAGGTTGAAAAGAAAAGAAGAAAGATCATCCTGCAAGACAAGGAGAATGAAGAAGATGCCATGACTTTGTCCACTCTCTCTAGATTGAGAAGCCCTGTAATCCTAAGAACAGAGGCTGAGGAGAGAGCGAGAAAAGAAGCAAAGGAGAAGGAAGCAGAGAAACAGAGGAAAGAGAAGGAAGAAAAAGAAAGGAAGAGAAGAGAAGAAGAAAGAGAAGAGAAGAGAAGAAGAAAGAAAGAGAAGAGAAGAGGAAAGGAGAAGAAGAGAAGAAGAGGAGAGAAAAAAGAGAAGAAGAAAGAAGAAGAGAAGAAGAGAGAAGAAGAGGAGAAGAACAGAGAAGAGAAGAAGAGAGACAGAGGAAGGCCGAGGAAGAAAGCAAAATGCGAGGATATGGCTGTTGCATTTGAGCCATCTTTTGCTGGGGAAGAGACCGAGAAACATCCTCGTGCTGATATGGATGTTGGCGATGAATTTTCCACTCCACCCACTAGCATTCATTCAGGAGGAGTTGCTGTAGAACAAGGAACGATATCGCCACTACATTTTAGTGATGTGAGTAGGTCTGGTGCTGACCCTGAGAAGGTTTATGCATCACACTTCCCAAAGCATGAAGAATCCTCACCGCCGAGAAGGAAAGGGCTGAAAGGGAAGCTCCTAGTTTTCAAACCCATTCTGCTGGTCCAAGTGGAAGCAATGCCAATTCCATAGCATTCACTCAGCTGTTGGATATTATGCTGGACTTGAAAAAGCAGATTTTTAGGATGGACTTCGAAATGAGAGACTTGAAAAAGGCACTGCTGAGTACTTCAGTGAACTTGCAAAAATAGATCAATGCACTGAGAGCACAAGTAGAGTCAAATCGGACCGCAGCGAGACTGGCTTCGGTGAAGGAAAATCTTGCCAAACTTGACAAGTCAGTCCAGAGCCTAGCAAGTTTCAGCTTGTTCATTTCCTTGCAAGCCCCTAAAAATTTTCAAAACTTTATCTCATTTCACTCTACCTCTTTGATGGACAAAAAGGGGGAGAGTTGCACAAATTTGATTGCAGGTTTTGAATATTTGATTGAAGTTTTTGAAGCTGAGGAAGCTTGGAGAATTTTTATTTTGATTTATTTTGAAGTTTAATTTTATTTTATTTAGATGTTTTATTTTGAATTTCGATTGGGTTGTTTGAACTTCTATGACCTTATGCTGATGTGATGATTTGGATTTAGACTTGTGAATTTGATTGCGGGGATTACTATATTTTGTGAGGATAATTGTTATTGGACTAACACTCTTTTTGCAAATATAATCCTCAAAATATATATGAGTTTTTCCTTACAGGTTTTTAATTCACAAATTTGTCGAGGGTTTTGTCACCATCAAAAAGGGGGAGATTGTTGAAGAAAAATCCCTTGGAGTTTTGAAGTTGACAAAACAGCCTCAACAAATGTATGGTCTAAGGACTCCAAGACTCGCGGCTACGTCCGAAGTTGTCAAGGTCTAAAGGTTTTCAAAGACACGTCGGACCCAAATTTCGGTCTGAAGTTTTTCCGTCTCGAAGTCGGGCAAGACTCGGTTTCCGTCGAAGACCTTCAAGACTTAGTTTCAGTCTGATGACCCTCAAGACCCAAATCTAAGTCTGAAGACAGTTCGCGATTTTTACAGGCTAGCCATAGGTTATTCTTATAGCTAAGGAAAGTAAGATATTGGATTTCGTATTTCCTAATCTTAACCATGGAATATCTCTCGGGCTGTGATCAAGAGCTTGGAAGATTTGATTCTTCGGATTTTATCCGTTGAAGATCAAGATTATTTTTGGAAGAATCTAATTTTGGGAACTCAAGATCCTGATTGTATGGGTGAACAGGATTGATGAGCTGCTGTCTATTTACGTTTTCGGGACAAGGAGATCACTTAAATTGATTCAATCCAACGGGTTGATTGGATAAATGTTTTGGTAAGTGCCAACGGGTATGATGGCACGGAGACTATTTAAGGTGGATCGATGTTGCTTGGAAACAAGGAGAGACTGGTAGAAAAATCTTGATGTTAGAATCTCCAAAATCACTTGTTCTCTAAAATCTTTCATATTCAAATTGTGTATCAAAGAGAGCGAGATATAGTCTGAAAGCAGCAGAAGGCTGTAGGAGAGACTGTCTATTGAAGAAGTCTAGTCCGTCTACTGTAACGGCACTCTTTTGCTACATAGTGATTACAGCCAGTTGGCTGCCAGCGTGAAGAGTGGACGTAGGCTTGTTCTAAGCCGAACCACTATAATCCTTGTGTCAATTCTCTCTTATCCTACTCTATTTACTTTATGAATACGTAATTTAATTATTATTGATATATCTTTGATATCAACGTATTCCATCACAAAAGATTCCAAAAGAATTCCACAACAACCTATTCACCCCCCCTCTAGGTTGATTCACTAGCCCATTTCACCCTTCTCCAAACTCATTGATCTGAGCTCCTCTAATTCCTCAAACAGCAAAATCTTGAGCTTCGGAAACTGCCCTTTCTTGAAATCCAATTGTTATTCATCATAAGCCAGACGCAGTTCCAGCTCTACTAGCTTTGACAAATTTCCGAGGGTTGCGAGGAGATCTTCCTCCAAGTGACTCCATCTTAATAAGATCTTTGTTAAACGTTTACAGGATGATGTCCAATCAGGCAACTTCTCCAAACAGCCATGTAAGTAGAGATGTTTAAGATACCTGGGAGGCGAGGATAAGCCATGGAGATCCAGTATCTCATCCTTGTAAAGTGCATGTACATTGAGAGACTTTAGCTCCTTTAAATTCTCAAGGGAAGTGCACAACAACCCACCTTGTTCCTTAATCAGCTTGCTGATTCCCAACTACCTTAATTTTGTTAGATTCCCAAGATCTTTCTGTTGGATAAAACTCCTTTATTGTTTTGAAATTAATAAAATATTTCCGTTGATCTAGTCTGAAAACTTCCAAACTCAAGTGTTAAAGTCTAAAGAACTCTAGACTCTGTCGTCAAAGTCTGAAGACCGCCAGATTCAAGACTCAAAGTCTGCCCAACTAACAGTTTCTAGATGAAGAAATGAAGACTTATCCATATGGCAGATTATCTTCAAGAAATCGATTCATATGTTTTTTTATTTTTTATTTTGAAGACCTTACGGCTGGATACAACATTAACATGATTGATTATTCTTATTGGAATTTACTCCGATTTGAAAATCTTTTGAAAGGCGAGCAAACTTGGAAGGTTCTACTTATGGAAACCAAAGATCTTGATTGTATGGGCGAACATGATTGACGGGCTTTCATCACCAATCATTCAACGACTCGAGATCACCTTAATAAATCCTATCCAATGGGTAGATTGGAAGAGATCCTTTGGAAAGTGCCAACGGTGCAACAACTCCTAAAAGTACTTCTGGTACATGTCAATTGCTTTGTAACAAGCTGGTATCTTGGTTTACAAGAAAAAAAAAAGTACTGTAATTCTTTCAACAGTTGAAGCAGAATATGTAACCCTAGAAGTTACTGCTCTCAAATCTTATGGATAAGGCAATAGCTATTTGACTTCGGAATTGAAGAATCGTGCACTGAGATCAAATGTGACAACATCAGTGCCATAAATCTCAAAAGAATCCAATTCTTCATTCAAGGGAAAAGTATATAGAGGTTCGACATCACTTTATTAGAGATCATGTTCAGAATGAAGAAGTTATGATTCAATTCATTGACTCGAAGAATCAATTGGTAGACATATTTACAAAACCACTGGAGGAAAGCTTATTTGAGTCTATTCGCACTAGACTAAACATCATATCTTCTATCGAATAAAGTCTAAGTGTTCGGACTCAGAGGTAAAGTCTAAAAGTGTTTAGACTTAGAATGACTAAAAGTTACGACTGTAAGTAAATTCTTTCAAAATGCATGTGATTTTATTTTGGATGAATTCTTTAACTTGGTATGTTGATATTTTGAATCGCCACTTACTGATTTTATTTTTGGAAGTTATCTTCTTCAAATTTTGAATTTTTGGCAGTTTTTCATTTTTGAAAAAGGCAGTTTTTATTTTCCTTTGTGACGTTTCATATATCTCGTTTTACCTACTATATATACTTTCGATTGTCTTCTTCTCCGTTTTCACTCTCAAACCCTAGAATACAAAAATCCAACTTGCTTTCACTTTCTCTTTAGTTTAATCCAAAAAGATTTCACCTTTTTCATGAGCGAGTTCGAGAATTTCTCCCATAAAGCGATAATGTCTTCAAGAAAGTCTTCTAGAATCACAAGCAGGGGACCATATCACGTGTGTGAGGGTCCTACACACTTCGATTTGATTGAGGAAGATGACTCTCCTCAACAGCAGCGGCAAAGTCGGCAACAACATTCTCAATAGCGTCAGTCTTCTCAACATAGGACACAAGATCCTCCACAGCATCAACCAGAAGAAAATGTGGAAGACGTGGAACTTGTAAGAATACTGAAACCTAAGGTTCTTGTTTCACTTTACTCTAAGTTGAAAGATGGTGGTATTGCAATGACTCTGATCGATGAATTCTTGAAAAAGAGGGGTTACAAGAATGAAACTTTATTCTTGCAAGAGATGGAAAAGATGGGTATTGCGTCTAAAGGGTTGACTGAAAGGACTTTTGCCAACTTTCCTAGTGACCCGCGTTTTGGCACTTTTAATCAGCTAGAAGGAAAAGACAATGATGAAAGAACGTTCACACATTTTCAACCTAGGATGGGAGTGGCTACAAATGTTCATGGTGAAGGAGCGAGTCTATTCCGCTTTAAGGACCATATAAAAATTTACTCAAAACTGTTGAAGAGAGGGGTTACGAACCCCATAAGCGTTGATTTTGATTTTCTTGATTCTGTGCAAGTAAATCTGAGGGAGAAGTTTGCACTTCTTCAACTAGAACGATTTTGCTCCGAGACAACAGTCATCTATCCAGAACTCACAGCCTACTTTTATTCATATCTATCATTTTTGGATGCAAATAGATTTTATTTCACAGTTAGATACAATGAATTTTTTGTCGATGTGGACACATTGACTGACTTGATTAGGATGAAAAGAGCATGTTTCCAACCAATTAGTGTGTCTGTTGGTCATGCTACACTGGAACTGGTACGAGACAGATTCGTTGAAGGCAAGATCTCCTACACTAGGATGAATGCCTCCAACATCTTGCTTCATAAAATTGTGATCAACTACATACGGCCAAAATCAACATCCAAGACTGATGTGTCTCACTCTAAAGCAAAGTTGATGTATGCCATCAACATTGGTTACGAGTTCTCTCTGCCTCACACCATCCCGATGCACATGTATAGGACAGTGGTGAAAGACAATGGACAACTCCCATACTCTACTCTTATCACAAGAATCTTCAGACACTTCAACATTCATTTACCCACTCCTTTGTGTGTGCGAAGCATTGCTCCAATGGTAATTGGATTGAAGATGATCACAAAGATGCGTCTAAAGGAACTCAACAAGGTGTTAGAGCGAATGAAGGAGAAATCCCCAGTCAAGGCAAAGCAAGACTCTGCAGCATCAAAACGGAAAGGTAAGGAACCAATAACAGAACCTACCAAGAAGAGGAGAGCTGTTATCTTGGAAGATGAAGAAGATGAGGATGACATCACTCTCTCCGCCTTTGCCTTAAGAAATTTACAAAGTTTTGTTAGCTTTCCAGAGCTAAAAGAAAGAGAGACCAGAGAAAAAGAAGAGGCGGAGAAGAGAGACGAAGGAAGAGAAGGAAGAAGAAGCGAAAAAAAAAAAAAAAAAAAAAAAAAAAAACAAAAGCGCAAGAACAGAGGAAGAAGAAAGAAAAAGAGGAAGGAAGGAAGAAGAAGAAGAAGTGGAAGAAGAGAGTCGAGACAACTCCTTTGAGCCTATTTTGGCTGTACCCTTGTCGAGTGACTTTGAAAAGACAAGTGGAACTGCTGGAAAACAAGAAAAAGGAAAACATCACTCCGATGCTAAAGTTGAACAATAATAGGAAGAAGAATTTACTTCTCCACCTGAAGGCACACAAATAGCGGGAGCTGTTGAAAAACGAGGTATTTCTTCACCTATTATTACTAGTGATGTTAGTCGATCCAAAGGATGTGTATGCCTCTCACTATCCTGAAGCAGACATTGAGGCATCCACTCCTAGTCATGGTGGACGAACTGCTTAAGATCCCTCCAATCTCAAGACTCCTGGAATAGATTCGGCTGGATCTAGTGTTGCACCAGAACAAACAACAGACTTTTCAAGACTGCTGGATATCCTGTTGAATTTCAGGAGACACCAATATGGTTTGGATTATGAGATAAAGGATCTCAAGGAAGTTTTTTTGACTACTTCAGTTTCATTGCAAGAATAGTTACTCGCCCTAAAAACTCAAGTGCAAGACAATGTGAAGGATGAAGATTTATAGCCACTGAATGAGACTCTTGAAAAGCTTGAGGAGACAGTCAAATCAATGGGGGAACTCCAGCTTGTTTGGATCCCAAAACAACCGTGATTTTCACACCACTCTTTTCAACTCAACTCTTTTTACTCATTCTCCGCTTTTTCCTACTGACAAAAAGGGGGAGAAGTTGAGAAGTTGTGTAGATTTGATGACCTGACTTTATCTTTTTTAGCATAGCATTTCTTTTCAAGTACTTTTTGGTTTGATTTTGATGCCATTTTTTAGACTTTGGTATTTTTGTTTGGTTGTGAATTTTTGACTTTGGACCTTGACTGCTTGACTACTAATTACCTTGATTTGAATCCTTTGATGCTTGCAGTAACTAAGCTTATGATACTGAGTATGGATGGATGGTTATCTTATCTTGCTGGATTAACATGTTTTCTGTGATTGCAAAATCGATACTATCCAAGTCATAATCAACTTATTTTTATAAGATATCATGTATTGCATAAGTATTGTTTTGCAAGACAAAAGTTTTCAAATCTGCAGGAAAGTTTTGTCACCATCAAAAAGGGAGAGATTGTTGGAGAAAATTCCTTTATTGTTTTGAAGTTGACAAAATATTTCCATTGATCTAGTCTGAAGACTTCTAGACTCAAGTGTTAAAATCTGAAGAACTCTAGACTCTGTCGTCAAAGTTTGAAGACCGCCAGACTCAAGACTCAAAATTTGCCCAACTGACAGTTTCCAGACAAAGAAATGAAGACTTATCCAGATGGCGGATTATTTTCAAGGATTTGATTCGTATGTTTTTTTTTTTTTTTTGAAGACCTTATGGCTGAATACAGCGTCAACATGATTGATTATTCTTATTGGAATCTACACCGATTTGAAGATCTTTTGAAAGGTGAGCAAATTTGGAAGGTTCTACTTATGGAAACCAAAGATCTTGACTGTATGGGCGAACAGGATTGACGGGATATCATCACCAATCATTCAACGACTCGAGATCACCTTAATTGATTCTATCCAATGGATAGATTGGAAGAATTCCTTTGGAAAGTGTCAATGGTCGTGAAGGCATGAAAGAGTATTTAAGGCGGACTCTCCAGTTGTTCGAAGTGTGCGTGAAAGAAGAATTTCAAAGTTTGAATCTCTTTAGTTCCTTGCTATTTCATTCATCAAGCTCAAATTGTACAAAAAAGAGAGAAACACATAATGAGACTGTGTGAAGAGACTAGCCGAGTCTCCACTGAGAAAGTCGAAGATCACAAGCTATATAATCTCTTTTGATTCATAGTGAAATCCAGCTAGTGGGCTGTCAGTGTGTGAGAGTAGACGTAAGCTTGAACTAAATCCAACCACTATAAATCTCGTATTCCAATTCTCTTTTCTTAACTCCTTATTTCATTACTTTATATTTGTCCTATAGAATTGTTTAAAACAGTTTACATCCTTAGTCAATCGTTTTCCTAAGGCAATCTATTTCATTAAGTCTTGCGAGAAAATTTCTATAAACACCTATTCACCCCCCCTCTAGGTGTGCGTACTAGCCCTTTTACTTTCAATAGGCTGTCTGCTTCTACGAAACAGAGCTTTTCTAGGGCCTTGTCCTCCGACTCTGCATAATTCCTTGAAGCCAATTAGCTCGTAACTCTCTATCAAGGGGGTCTTCCTCGTGATGATATATCAAGATGTGATGAATTCTTTCCAGTCCTTCAACCTCCTTAGGTAATTCAATGACCAAGCTTTATTTTTATTTTTTTCGGTCGAAGACCAAGCTTTGTTTAAGATCTAAAAATTCTAGATGCGTAAGCCTTCCAGTGGAGGCAGGGATTTCTTCGATTGAGGTACTCCTTAAGCTCAAGTACCTGAGAAGGATTAGTTTGAACAATGCACCTGTATGATCCAACACCTTGAGGAGCTTAAAATTGAATGGAAATAATGGATTTTCGGAAGTCCCCATTGTCGAAGATTCGGATGAGAAGAGATTAAACACAAATAGGGAATGAAGTTGAGAGAGTTTCTCTTCATTCAAATCTGACCGTTCCTCCTTAGACGGATAGGTATCCTATTCTTTTAGGCCAGTTGGTGCTGCCCTCACCACTAGTTATCCTTAATAGGTCCAAATGATCAGAAAAGGAAGCAAAAATCTCTCACAAAAGGTTATCCACTCGGAATGTGGAGAGCTTTCCATCACTTCTTACTTCCACTGGCTGGATGCACTTTCTATCAAGAATGTCATTGAAAAGACGACTACTTCTAGATCGGTTAGAAATCCTTCTGCAGCCCATAGACGAGAAACTCTGTTGCAACTGATCTCGCTATTCTCGGGGAAAATGCTCATGTACAAAAGGCAAAACGGACGGTCGTCATTGGAAAGGACCTCCAGTAGGTTATCTGAGGACCCTCCGCTTACCAACACATACCGTCGTTCCAGAGTTGTCCTTAAGAAGCAACCCGATCAACTGCTGCTCCTTATGACCGTACAATCCAACCAGATCACCTCCTTGGGTCAGACCTGAATCCTTTGGAGGACTTTCGATGACAGAACTTCCCTCCCCTGTCTCGCAGTGCCTTTTGGTGGCAGATCCTTCTTCCTTCGATGTTTTATCGTAAATATTGGGAGCAGATACTCCTTCTCGTCTTTTAAGGGCGTCTAGGCGTTTGCCAAGTGTTTCAGAAAAGGCGTCCCACCGAGACCTGAATGGATCTCAGCTGAAGTTGCCCAACTCCCCAAGTAGTTCAGACGTCCATTGTTAACGTGTATAATCTATTTTCGTATCTTCTAACGCAGCGAAATATCGATCGAAATATGGTAGAGCAGATCCTTCTGCTCTTTTGTTAAAGTTGTCAGGGAGGTCGCCACGTACCAGTGAAGGCCCGCCCTGAGTCGAGGAGGCCTGCAGGTGAATTTGCTGAGCAGATCCTCCTCCTTCTTTCTCATGGGATTTGCCCTCGCGTCGAAAGACCACTCTCTCTTCCCCTTCTCTGGTGTCTGCCATCTTCCCTTGCCATCACACCAATCCAGGGATCCAGAACTCAGCTGTTGCAAGGATCGTTCAATCAAGAATAAGAGCATGGAGGATCGATTATGGAGAAGTCCTCTGCCATCAAAATTCAAATCAAGGTCTTCAAGGCATATCCGAAATCACAACGCAGAGGGTGGACTATATTAGGGTAGATAATCTTCGCTCTAGTCACCCTTCTCCACCTTTTATATTATAAAAAGAGAAATGACTAAGTAATAGTTTTTAGTCTACGCCTAATGGGGAGGATTTCCTGACCAACTTTCTCTGATCTTCTCCCGCCTGGATCACCAGAATTTCATATTAAGAACAAATGGCAAAGACAGGAAATATAGCGTTCCATCCCTTTGAAAACCTTTCAATAATGTTACTTAACAAATCTCATATATATGACAGAATCTAAGAAAAATGAAATCTTAGAATGGAATGGGTCAGTGATAAATGTTGCATTAAGAGATTAATGATTCTTTTCGCAAATAGGATAGTTAGAAAATTAAACGAATAATCGCTACTTCTTTTTTTTTTTTTCTTTTTTTAAGTATAAGAAATGGATCACCAGTATGCTCGTGAGTCTCATCATTGGCGTACATGCTTCCTGCTCAATGCTGTTGCTTCAGTTGCAATTGTTGCACAGGTGGGAAGCGGCGACTCGAGAAATAGAGAAAAGAAGATGAGCAGTAACAAGGGAAGAAAGAGAGAAGAAATGGAGAAAAAGAAAAAAAAAAATAAGAAAATTTAAAAAATTAAGGGTGCGTTTAATAATATTTCTATTTCTGGAAATAATTTCTTTTTGAGAAACAATTCTTTTATATTTTTATCACCTGAAATAGTTTTTGAATAAAATAACGTGTTCAGTAACAGTACAAAATTTATCTTTTCGTAATAGAAAATGAATATAAATGCGTTTGGTATAGCCCATAAGTTTTTTTTTTATGACGTAGAATTTCTTTTAATTTTTAATAATTTGTTATATACATCTTTTTTTTCTTTTTGTTCTTTTCTTCTTCTTTTTTTTTTTTTTTTTTTTTTTAATTCTTTCTTCTTCTTCCTCCTCTAGCCAGTCGTTGGGAAGCAGATGGTGGGCGGTGGCAACGGATGGCGGTGATGGACAACTAAGGTGAATGGTGGGTAGTGGACGATGGCTGGCGACAGTGACTGGTAGCATGCGAGGGGTAGCAGATAGCCGGGGGTGGCGAGGAAGAAAAAGAAAAGGAAAGAAACTGACTCATTTTTATAAATTATTTATGGAAACAATAAGTTACTTTTTTTCTATTTCTTATTTCTATTTTAAATCCATTCCCCAGCCACTTTTCTATTCTAATAAAGAAAAAAATTAACTAACATCATCGGACCAATTTATGTTCTTTTTATATTCTAAAGAACAAAAGAACAAAGAAACAAGAACATTACCATGCAGTGTTTAAACAGAATGGGTCATCTCGTGAAAAGTGGCCCACATTAGATTGCTAATTGTGACTCATAAGATAACTGATGATGACTGGATTACCATGTCAGAAATTGCAAGCAAGATTTGGGCAAAAGGACTTGATTGAATTTCACTTAAAGGTTGAGAACGACATTGGTTTAATCGAAAAGTTTAGAATTGAATTTTTCATACAATAAGCTTAGAACCGAATTTGCAAACTTATTAACTATCTTCAACCTAGGTTAACATAAAATAAATGTCCCAAAAGATTTGTTATGACCGGTGAGCAACAAATTAAAACTCATTTAAGGTCTTCAAAATTCATTAGAGATATAATCTAGCTGACTCTAATAACTGTTCTCGTGACTAATGTTGAAAAGGCAAACTTAAACATTTCCAAGATGCAAATATTAATTTGCACTTCACAATTGCAAGAAATTTTGCATGGTCAATGAAGTGTTGGCTGCATTCCGGGAAAAACAACTGAAATATCGAGAATTGTTGAATGGGCTAACCAAGAATACGACTGATAACAACATCCAGAAACAAAAGCTGTTTTCCTACCTAATTCTATTTTTCAGAATGGAATATTGTTATAGTTGTGTTGCTTTTACGATTCATTAACTAATTTGCTTAGTATTCAATTTCTATATCAGTACCTACTTCAAGATTTTATAAGGCCATTGTTGATTCTTAACCTTAGATAGAATCTCACCATCCTAAGGTTCTATCTATGTTATATTTTCGGATGATATTACGAGGACCGAGACTTACCCAATAACAAAAGATCAACACAACAAATAATTAATGACTAGTCAGGCTGACTTATTCGTTTGTATTTTTCGTGCCAAGTTCCTCATGCCCTTGTCCTCATTTCGTTGGGAAAGTGAAGGACTCGATCGCATGTCCCAAATGCGTTCTTCATATTAACTTAAGGATTTGTTTATTTCATGAAATACACCTTTCGAAAAAACATTTTTTGAATTTTTCGACGTTTAGTTTGCTTAGAAAAATAAGTCAACGGAAACCTATGCTTAAATTCAAAAAAAGATTTCCTTTTTAAAAATAAAAAATCATTTCCATAAGATAATTAGATATTAATGCTTAAACCTAAAATTCTACATTTGGACATGGAAACCTAATGTCGGTTCATGAGCCTCAACATCTAAGACCAGGTATCTGGCACTCAAGTGGGGGACCATTAAGTTGGGGCTCATGACCTCGATGCCCATCGCCCAATCCCCAGTGCCTATGCTCGAGTCCACTGAGGATTAGCATGGGACCTCGGTGCATGAGCTCGAGGCTCTAGTGCCTAGGCTTGGGTCATCAAGGCTAAGTTCAAAGGCTCAGCATGAGATTCTAGTACCCAAGCTTGCATACTGAACACCCAGGCCGAGGTCCACAAATGTCATGCCTAGGTCCTTGTTGCTCGGGCTCAAGTCCCTAGTGCCCGAGCCAAGGTCTGTCGAGGCCAAGGCTCGAGACCGCAGTGCCCATGCTCGAGTCCATTGAAGTTGGGCCTAGGACCCTGATGTCTATGCTCTCGTCCATTGAGGCTAGGGTTGGTACCTTGGCACTCACACCCCAGTCCATCAAGGGTGGGCCTAACACCTAGGTACTAGTGCCCCAACCCTTGGTGCCCAGGTTGAGGTTGATCAAGGTTAGACCCAAGGTTGTGGTGCCCGTACTTAGATCTCTAGTCCCTTATGCACAAGTTACTAACATAGTGCATTTCTATTTGGAAAAATCAAATCGGATTTCTAATATCAAACTTTGGAATATATTTTTCAATTCATTATCCGGTTTTAGCTAAACACCGAAAAATATTGTTGTGTTCCTGAAAACGAACTTCTTGGATAATATTTTTGAAAATCTGTTGTATTTTCTACAAAACAAATTGAGCCTAAGTCTGTACAATGTTAAAGCAAAGACTCAAGAAAAAGAGAAAAGAAGATAAGGTGTAACGTCAAAAAAGAAAAGGGCGAAGGGAAGGGAAAAAAAAAACAAAGGTAAGATGAAAAACCAAAAAACAAAAGAGAAAATTTAGTAATTTAAACAAAACATGGTCGTCTTTTGAAAAGTTATCCAGATTAGATAATTAATCACGACACATAGGATGGCTAGCGATAAGTAAATCACCACATTAGAAATTTTAAACATGATATTTGTCGGAGGACTTAATTGAATTTTCATTCAAAAGTTGAAAACGACATTGGTTCAATTAAAAAGGGAGAAAGTTGTCTAAAAAGTTTTAAATCTAATATACTTTTGTCAATTCAGTTTTAAACATTTTAATTTCACCAATTGAGTCAAAAATCTTTTTATGTTTGATAATTAAGTTAGTCAATTTTAGCCGAAAATCAATGGTGTGAAAAATCAGTTCAGACCCTTTATGCCCGATATGTCCCACAAAGGTTGAAACGATAGAACACCTATTCTTTCTCTGCTGGTGGACAAAAGGGATTTGGGAAGATCAGAGGTTACATACCCTTTCCTTTAGAAGCTCATTTGACTAAAGTAATTTATTTAGAGTGCATCTCTGTTTAGCATGCTAAATCTGCATATTAATATTTCCTTTAATGATTTAGTCTATCTTAGAAAATTTGTATGGACGGTGCCCTGTCCTTAAGGATTATAATAGGTCATAATCAATTCTTACATGAAAATGCATATGCATGTTAGGAATTAAATCACTAAGGATCCTTTCCTTTTGAAGCTGATTTGAGATAAAGTAATTTGTTTAGAGTGGGTCTCATTATAGTATGTTAAATCCGCATATTTATATTTCGTTTAATGAATTAGTCTATTTTAGAGAATTTGCATGGACGGTGCCCTGTCCTTGACCGTAATAATAGGTCTTATGCATTCAATTCTTACGTGGAAATGCATATACATATTCGGAAATAAAAAAGACTAATAATCCTTTCTTTCAAAAGAAAAAAACTACCATTGTTCGCTTCTGGAGGGTCATGAGACCAACGCCATTTCTTCATTTTGCTTCTCCTATACATATATGTGCTCCATTTTCAACTATCTAACACAGAAAATAGAAGTAAAAAGCTTCTCTCTTTCCTTTGCAACTTCGAGATGAAAGACCAGAAATGCAGATTGTCTGCGACCACCTTGACGATTTTCATTCTTGGTCTCATTTGCATTCTAAGCATCTCCCCTGCTAATACTGCCACTGCAGTAGCTGATTCGGGTGGCTCGTTGTCAACTTATATAATCCAAGTACCAAAGCCAACGGACAAACATTTTGCTACTTCAGAGGATCTGAATGCTTTATACCGGTCATTTTTACCTACCACAGCAGCCAGCTCTAACCAAGAGTAAAGAATGGTTCACTCATACCAACATGTGCTATCTGGGTTTGCGGCCAAATTGACCGCCGAGGAAGCTAAAGCGATTCAGGACAGGGACGGTGTTTTGTATGTGCGTCCGGAGAGGGTGCTCTCTCTACACACAACTCACACCCCCGAGTTCTTGGGATTGCGCCAAGAAGTTGGGCTCTGGAAGGACTCCAACTTCGGCAAGGGCGTGATCATAGGAGTATTGGACTCAGGGATATCTCCCCAGCACTCTTCCTTCAGCGCCAAGGGGTTGCCACCGCCCCCGGCCAAATGGAAGGGCAAGTGCGTCTTCAACGACACATCCTGCAACAACAAGCTCATCGGTGCGAGGTCCTTCACTAACGGGGGGCTCTATCCGCCAACTGATGATGTGGGCCATGGCACAGACACTGCCAGCACAGCTGCAGGTGCTTTTGTGAGGGATGCCAGCGCACTCGGTAATGCCAAAGGCACGGCCGCAGGCATAGCGCCTCTTGCGCATTTGGCAATCTACCAGGTTTGCGGTAGTGGGGGGTGCCTTGAGGCCGACATATTAGCTGGGTTCGATGCGGCCATCGAGGATGGTGTCGATGTGATTTCCATCTCTGTTGGAGGAGATTCCTATCCGTTCTTCCGCGATGGGATTGCAACAGGTTCATTTGCCGCCATCCAAAAAGGCATCTTCGTGAGCAGCTCCATGGGGAATAGGGGGCCAGACAACTACTCATTGTCAAACGGGGCACCGTGGCTTCTCAACGTGGGAGCCAGCACCATAGAACGCAGCATAAAGGCCACGGCGCGGCTGGGGAACGGGAAGGAGTTCGATGGGGAGACCTTGTTCCAACCGCAAGACTTCGATTCGACCCTACTTCCCCTGGTTGATCCAGCACAAAACGGAGAAAAGTCCTCGGCCTCTTGCTTTCCCGGATCACTAAAAAACCGCTCGGACCTCAGAGGAAAAGTGGTCATGTGCTCCGTAGGCAGCAGTGTTAAGCGAGTCGACAAAGGTCAAGAGGTCAAGGATGCAGGTGGTGCGGCCATGATCCTCGTGAACAGTCCTCTGGAGGGAGCCACCACCCTTGCCGATAAGCATGTCCTACCTGCTGTCCATGTGGGATATGACGCCGGGAGAGAGATCTTGACCTACCTAAACACCACCTCAGCGCCAAAGGCCACGATCCTATTCAAAGGCACTGACATCGGGAGATCGGTCGCCCCGGTTGTAGCATTCTTCTCTTCCCGCGGTCCCAACTACCAAAGCTAGGGCATCCTCAAACCGGACATCATCGGCCCGGCTGTGAACATTCTCGCCGCCTGGCCAATTAGTTTAGACAATTCTACGGACGATAAGCACTCATTCAACGTGATCTCCGGAACCTCCATGTCTTGCCCCCACCTCAGTGGTGTGGCGGCACTGCTCAAGAGCGCACACCCCGACTGGTCGCCAGCGGCCATCAAGTCTGCCATCATTACCACTGCCTCCACCTCCAACACGGAGGGCCAACCCATCTTGGACTATTCGCTCAATCCAGCAGACATATTCACCACTGGCGCAGGACATGTCAACCCATCAAAGGCTATTGATCCGGGTCTCATTTACGACATCGAACCGCAAGATTACATTCCTTACCTTTGTGGGCTCAACTACACCGACTCCGAAATCGAGCTCATAGTTAAAGAAAAGGTCACATGCTCGAGCACTGGGAGCATACCCGAATACCAGCTCAACTATCCATCGATCAGCTTGACGTTTGATAGTCCGGTGACGAAGTTTAACGTGACGAGGAAGGTGAGGAACGTCGGACCTGCTAACTCGTCTTACAGGGTGGTTATCGACCCTATCACGGGTCTCAACTCAATTGGCGTGTACCCGAGTAATCTAGAGTTCACGAAGGTGAACGAGACAGCGAGTTTCAGCGTTGACTTCACAAGGAATAAGACGGCGACCCTGCCCCTTGCTCAAGGGGCGATCACATGGGTATCTGCTAAGCATTCAGTTCGAACCCCCGTCGCCGTTGTCTTTTAGTTATCGCAAGAGTTGTGTAATTTCTAGATTCAAAAGGACTGACTGAACCAAGAGGGCATTGACACAGTTCACTGCTTGAATTTGCCTTTGAGAACATCGTCATTTATCACCTAGTATTTATCTTGACCGATGGTTTCATTATTTCTTCGTGAGGTTAAACTAGATTTTCTCTCCGCCGGGAAATTCAATTAAACTTTAATTTATGGTCATTGCAATGGAGAAGTACAAAAATTTAGGCGGTTATCCTCATTACATAAAAAAGTTTAGCATGATTCTTCTGACGTAAAGTTGATAAATCGCAACAATCTAGTTAAAGAATGTACTGTATAAAATTCATTGTATATGTATCGTAAATGGATAAACTCTCTACACATGAATAGTAAATGTGTTATGTGCACTTAATTTTTTAAAACCCATTTATGACACGATTATACATGACTAAGTAAACAGGTTGATATCAAAAGAATTTGACGAGTTCAGAGTTAATTGGATGCAACTACAGTTAAAATGTAGTGTATTTGTTATGCTGCAACCGCATTAAGAAGATATGTAACTTGTGTGTTTGGCAATTGACAAGTTCTAAAGTTGATCTCAGCTACAACTTCGGAGGTATTTGTACTAGATCTTATAAAAGTCACAGCACATATTTTCACAATAAAAGTTATTACGGGAAAGTTGTATCAAATATGTTTAATTCATTTTTCCATATTTATACATGAGAGCTCTTTTGATAAAATGTCTTGTTGTACAATAAGCAGTTCAAGTTCATGTTTGAGTTCCAACGTTATGATGATTAATGACCAAGTCAGGCTCGATCAACCAGAGGAAATTGACAAGAGGATAAAGGTTTCTATAGATAAGAACTCCTCTTTCATATATACAAGTGCTAAGCTCACGCCATATATGAACATTTGCCTTTATCTAGCTTCTAAAGTAATCTTAAACAATATCAACCAACAATTAACTCCTTAAATAAATTGTAAAACAATTGGGATGCACATTAAGAAGCACGAAGTCTCAAATGCAATTTTTACTATGCGATCAATTGGATTTAGGCGACAAAAAGAAAAGGTAATATCTTACGAATCTCTATTCTCAACAGAGGTCGCATACCTTTCTTCAATTTGAGAAGGTGGATTTAGTCTTACCTACAAAGGCTGGATAAAGAAAAAGCAAGGCTCAAACCCAACAAGTCGGGCATCAACAAGGTCTGGTGATGGCCGCCGGGGGAAAATGAAAATAATAGAAAAAGAAAAAAAAAAGATAATAAAAATTTGAAAAAATATTCAAATATTATTAAAAATTATCCGTGTTTATACCAACTGTATCTTGTAAGATAGCCAATGTACCTATCAGTGAATTCTAGCTAAATTGACCGGATAAACTCAATTAAAAAACCACAAAAAAGTTTATGATTTAATTAGCCAAATTTAAATTTTTAGTACGGAATTATCAAAATATAATAAGTTTAGGACTTTTTCGATGATTTTCCCTAGCACAAATGTCCCGTTCCTGGGATTGCTCTCATCTGGCTCGCCATTGTTGCAGTAACCACTCTTATTTTTCTTTTCCCATGGCCTTCTCCGCTTAAGTTGCTTCTCTGCACTCTTCCTGACATTGCTCGAGAGATTTCTCACCATGAAACCCACCTTGTAAGATATTATAACGTACGTGCACGAATTTTAAGTGTAATAATGTGAATTGGGGTGGGAATAGCGAAGAGTGATGCGGCTCTTGGATGATTTGTGCAAATTTCTTAAAATTGACTTAAGCGCATTATTATTTTTTTTTTTTAAGGTTTTGGTTTCGATATCCAGACCTATGGCAAAGTTGTGTTAAAGTCATAAGAGGTTATAGAGATTAGTCTTCCCTCTTCTCCATTTTGGATGAATTTTACGATTTCTCTTTGGCTAGAAGCTTTGTATTTGGCGAAGAGTGATGCGGCTCTTGGCTGTTATTCTAGCAAATGTCCTAAAAGAGCTACGTCGTTATGTGTTTGTACTATGATGGAAAAGCATACTTGTGATAGAGATGTGCCATGTCTTGACTTGGATGATTATTATCCTCTTCTCCTTGAGACTGGTCCGAATCGATCCATAAAATTACATTTGCGAGAAGATGTTGCCCTGGTTAATAGCACAACTACATTTTGACCCAAAAAAAGAAAGGAAAAAAATAGCACAACAACATAAGTGAGATAAGTTCATACGTATTTCTTTAATTTTTGTCTTTTCGTATTTGAGCATTCGAACTTTCGGTCGATCATCAAGGATATTAAAATCTTGTGATTCATATATCATCGTACTTGAATTTCTTTTCCTTTTTTTTTGTATACTATAAAATTATTGAGTTTTGCACCAAAAAAACATTTGACTAGCTATTCAAAGTGTCAAAAAAAGAAGTGCTCTCAATCTTCGGGCATACTATCCTCCTTCCACTAATGAAAGCAGTTTGATCGAGGCAAACATGTTGGAAATATGGAAGTACCGATTCTGAATATCATTAATTGATTCAATTAATCGATAATTAGCTTGGTAAAACAGGATAGAAAATCATGATGTAAATCAGTGTATATTTCCTTATTTTTTCTTTCTTATTTTAATTTCCCTCCTCCTAGATTATAAGCGGGGGATCATACTTGTACAATCGTTTTACAGAAAATACCAGAATACAATTTCCTCTCTAGCCATTTCACTTTCTTACATGGTATCAGAGCAGTGCTTGATCTTGGTTTAGCTTCCGCAAATTCCAGCTTCTGCAAATTTCCAGAATTGCCTTCGTTTTTCCTTCTAAGGCGTTGTTGCAGCTCTTCATTCTGCAAAACAAATCAGCCAAACGATTAGGAATTCATCCTTACCATGGCAAAAAATAAGAACACCGAGAGTTCTTCAACAGAGAGTAATCCCCAGAACCCAACACCATTACCGTCAGACATTAGCAATCCATCCGAAGATGAGCGACCAACCTTTCCAACACAAGTTCCTGTTTCGGGTCAAATCCAATGGCCTCCCATGCTTCATCCAATTCAGTGGTATCCCATCCAAACCCAATGGGGCACTGGATCTGGACAGGCGTGGATTCAGCATCCACCTGGTGAAACCGGTTATCCGGGATTTGCAAATCAGCCCGGCGTGAATCATCCAGCTCCTTCGTCTGATGAGAATGATCCGACAGTTAACTCAGAGCCACCAAATTCGGGTCACAGACTCGGATCTTTGCCGGGACAGGGGACAATTTCCTACCCAGCCTACTCACCTGGTTTCTTGCCGTATAATTTCCCTATTGGCGTCAGCGGTCACCCCGAACCAGGCGATCCTCTCTATACCTCGCCGGCCGACGGACCAGAGCTTCGCCTCATCAACCTTCAGCTCACTGGACCGGACAATTACACCACCTTGGCTCGAGATCTCCGCCGGGCACTCGTCACCAAAGACAAGGACGGGTTCCTTGACGGAACCGTCCCTTTCCCGACAGACGAACGCAACCAGAGGCACTGGCGAAGATGTAACCAGTTAGTGCGTACCTGGATCGGCAATTGTCTCACCTCCGACATCGCGGCTGGCCTACCACCAACCGAAGACGCGAAACGATTCTGGGACAGCATCAAGGAGATGTACGGATGCCTTGACCGAGCGAAGCTTTTCACCATCACCCAAGCACTAACGGAGCTGAAGCAAGGGAACCTCTCGGTTACCACCTGCTTCAACCGCCTCTCTGCCTTATGGAATGAACTCGAGGCCGCCGAAGAGCGCCTACAAGGACCCGAGAGCATGTTAATACAATATAAAGAAATCATAGAGCGAGAGAAAGCTACAAGATTCTTACTCATCTTGAATGAGTCCTATTCGGCGTTTCGATCCCAAATCCTCGCCATGGATCCTCCACCACCTCTCGGCCGCATATATCAGCTAGCGGTCCAGGAAGAAAATCACCGTCTTATTGTGGCGGAACACAACCGAGGAGGAGAAAGGATGAGTCTCATGGCTGTTGGAGTTGGATCCACGGAGATGGCTGGAAGTCTTGCAGGCGGAGGGGCTCTCGAAGCTCCTGGATACCCAAAAATGGGTGCTATGGCTGCGGCAAGGAGGAGAAGTGACGAAGGCACTAGGTTTTCCAGCACGGACGGTCTGGATCGTCGCTCAGCAATGGACGGTTCAGATCAGAAGATGGGAATGAGCGGCTGGGATCAACGCTCGCTGATGGACGGCCCACGATCGCGGGCTGGAATGGACGGCTCAGGATCTCGCGCGCTGATGGACGACCCAGGATCTTCGCTTGGTCTGATGGGATTGGAGGGCTCTTATCAGGCCACGTCTGCACCTTACAAAGCATCCTACGGTCCACGTCAGGCCACATCATCAGGAAAAATCAATGGGCAAAATGGTAAATTCAAAAATAAATATTGCGAATATTGCAAACGCCCTCATCATACTATTGAGACATGTTGGAAACTCCATGGAAAACCTGCCGACAAAAATAAAAAAGAATCATCAATGTACCAGGTTTCTGCAAAGGGGATTGATGGGGAACAGCAGACAATTACCCAGGATCAATATCAGCATATTGTTGAAATCTTGAGTCAGCTCAAGACAAATGACAAAGGCGCAGGATTCTCAGGTACCGTTCTACATAAGGAGAATTTATGTTCTGTTGATGCATGGATAATTGATACAGGAGCTAGTGACCACATAATATGCAATGAACGTTTATTTTCCCATGTGGACAGAAAATCACAATCTCTCACATCGGTACGTCTTCCAAATGGCAAAGTCATCGATGTTACCAAAATTGGAACTGTTAATCTTGGTCCAAATTTTGTTCTCAAGAACGTGCTATACATTCCTAATTTTGAATTCAACTTGCTCTCTGTCTCAAAAGTCTACACAGATAATTCATGTCGTGCAATTTTCAGTTCCGATCATTGTTTCTTTCAGGACCATTCGACTGGGAGACTAATGGGCTTGGGTAGTGTTGCACAAGGGCTATATTTCTGGATTGATTCCCCAGGAGATTTAGAATTATTGAATAAAGGCATCTCTTGTAATGCTATTAGTAGAAATAAAAATCTCCTTTTTCATCAAAGATTGGGGCATAGTGCTTGTTTCCCACATCCTGAATGTCCAGTATGTCCTTTGGCTAAACAATCTAGAAAACACTTTCCTATAAGCATTTCCCGAGCCGATAAACCCTTCTCATTACTTCATATGGATATCTAGGGTCCTTATCATACCCCTCATCGTGATGGATCCCGTTTCTTCCTTACTTTTGTTGATGATTATACACGGGGCACTTGGGTTTATCTTATGCAATCAAAAAGTCAAACTTTTACTCATCTGTCGAATTTCATTTCTTTAGTAAAAAATCAATTCGATATATCTGTGCAACAAATTCGTACAGATAATGGACGTGAATTCTTTACTTCTGATTGCATCAAATTTCTGTCTTCACATGGAATACTTCATGAAAGTTCATGTACGTACACTCCACAACAAAATAGAGTTGTTGAACGTAAACATAGACATCTCTTGGAAGTAGCCCGTGCTTTAAAATATCAAGCCTCTATTCCGAGAGGATTTCGGGAGATTGTGTGGTCACAAATTTGCTTATCGATTAATCGTATGCCAACTAGAATTCTTAATGGTAAAACTCCTTTTGAAATGCTAGACAAGAAACGACCAAAAAATGATCATCTTCGAATATTTGGTTGTTTATGCTATGCGACAAATGTCGGTTTTTTGGATAAAATGGGTCCCCGTGCCACCCAATGTGTTTTTATGGGATACCCTCCAGTTCAAAAAGGTTACAGAGTTATGGATATCTCTACTGGGCGATTCTTTATAAGCAGAGATGTCACATTTCACGAGGATGTGTTTCCATTCAAGGATATGATATCTTCTGCAACTCCATCATCAGAAGGGAAGCATCCTTTTCTATCTGAGGTAGACTTGTTCATGGCATCACAGTACTCATTGGCCATTCCGGAACAATCAATGCCAGTTACACAGGAATCATCTGCTTCTCCAACCTCATCTGAAATTGGGTCACCGGCTATACCTCAAGCTTTATCTAAGGAAGTTCCTGCAACTACGACTTCACCTGAATATATAGAGGCTTCTCCAACGTCGCAACATCTCGCAGCTGATCAGCCTCGCCGTTCTGGTCGACAAACTCGTCCACCTACTTGGACAAAGGATTATATCTGCTCAGTGTCAGGCTATTCAGGTACAAAATACCCTGTCTCTTCATATGTCTCATTCAATCGGTTATCACCAGAGCACTTGTGTTGCATTAGTCGTCTCTCAGAAGAATAGGAACCATCTTCCTTTTATGAAGCGTCGCGTGATCCTCGATGGCAAAGTGCCATGGAATCATAACTTCACGCACTAATGGAGAATCACACTTGGGATATTGTTCCACTTCCTCCACACCGAAAACCGATCGGATGTAAATGGGTCTATAAAATCAAGTTTAAAGCTGATGGTTCTGTTGAACGTTACAAAGCTCGTCTGGTGGCCAAGGGTTTTACACAGAAGGAAGGTTTTGATTACCATGAGACTTTCTCTCCGGTTGCAAAGGAAGTCATTGTCCGATCCTTCTTAACTGTTGTTGCCATTCGTAATTGGCAGTTGCACCAAATGGATGTCCACAATGCCTTTCTCCATGGCGATCTTGATGAAGAAATATATATGGAGCTTCCACAGGGATTACGCAGCCAGGGGGAGTCTCAGGTATGTCGTCTACGCAAATCCCTGTATGGTTTAAAACAAGCATCTAGACAGTGGTATTCCAAGTTTACTACTGCCCTAACCAATGCAGGTTTTCAGCACTCTAAGCATGACTATGCTCTATTCACATGGAATGCAGGTAACTCATCAATTTATCTACTGATATATGTTGATGATATACTTGTGATGGGAAATAATGATTCTCATGTTGCAAAATTCAAAAAGTATCTGCATTCTACTTTTCACATCAAGGATTTGGGACCTCCCAAATATTTCCTTGGTATTGAGATTGCTCGTTCTGAAAGGGGTATTAGTCTTAGTCAGAGGAAATTCATCCTGGAAATTATTTTAGAAGCAGGATTGTCAGGGTGTAAGCCAGCCATTATACCAATTGAACATAATAGTAAGCTGACTACTCATGAATATGACATTTTTTCCTCTTTATCTATTGATGACCCTTTGCTCAAGGATCCATCAACATATCAGAGGCTTGTTGGGAAGTTGATATATCTTACCATGACAAGACCCAATATTTGCTATGCGGTGCAGATCCTAAGTCAATTCATGCATAGTCCGAAGCAATCTCATATGAATGCAGCTTTGAAAGTTGTAAAATATTTGAAGGGATGTCCAGGACTTGGAATGTTCTTATCTCAGGAATGCAACATGAAGATGACAGCCTTTTGCGATACAGATTATGCTACTTGCCCAATGACCAGAAAATCCATCACTGGTTTTTGCATCAAGTTGGGGGATTCGTTGATTTCATGGAAAACAAAGAAGCAGTCAACTGTATCACTGTCATCAGCCGAATCAGAGTATCGGGCCATGGCAAAAACTACTTGCGAAGTGGTTTGGATTCGAAGATTGCTCTCAGACCTTGGATTACAAGTTAATGGACCAACTGAATTGTTTTGTGACAATGATGCTGCACTCAAGTTAACGGCAAATCCTGTATTTCATGAAAGAACAAAACATATAGAAGTTGATTGCCATTTCACACGAGACAAGATCACGAGGGAGTACTAGTAGCAAAGGGAATTGGAACTGTGGATCAACCAGCAGATATTTTTACCAAGCCACTATGCCAGAGACAACATGCCTACTTATTGAGCAAGCTAGGTGTTCTTGACATATACAAGCCACCAGCTTGAGGGGGAGTGTTGGAAATATGGAAGTATCGATTTTGAATATCATTAATTGATTCAATTAATCGGTAATTAGCTTGGTAAAACAGGATAGAAAATCATGATGTAAATCAATGTATATTTCCTTATTTTTTCTTTCTTATTTTAATTTCCCTCCTCCTAGATTATAAGCGGGGGATCATACTTGTACAATCGTTTTACAGAAAATGCCAGAATACAATTTCCTCTCTAGCCATTTCACTTTCTTACAAAACAAAATCAAGAAGAGCTGCTCCCGATCTTTTAGCTATAATGGAAGTAATACGAACCTGCATATTATGTTGCGGCAATATAATAGGCCTATAATCACTCATTTTAGTGGGATTAGGCACCTTAAGAAATAACCGGGCACTATCTCCTGTGTATATTAGGTTTAGATTGCGGGCCTCATGTAGGTAATATCATACCCACTTGTGGGCATTGCAAAACATGACGAGGGAAAATGAAGTTTTGGGAAACAAGTCAAAGTATCATGGCTATCTTTTTCTTCTCTATCTAACGTCTTCATTGTTTTCATGTATATTGTACATGTAGCATTTGTTGTCCTCTGGATTTGAGCTTTGAGTACTGGCGAGAGAGAGAGAGAGCTGTCAATTAGCGTTGATCCCATTTTAACGCACCCATGAAGCTCCACCGTTCCACCAAGTAAATTCTCCATGTTATCACACTACCCTTTACGAGTTAATGCCTCGAGATGGTCGCGACATTGGCAACGATTGAACACCATAAGAGAAGGAAGAAACGAAGTTAATTAGTCGAATCTGTTATTTGTATTTGAAATATCTATGTCGAGGTACATGAAGCACCAGGCAAGAACTCAAAGTCTCCAACCAGCTATCCGCGCACCGAAGAAGGAAAGGTAGAACCTATGAACCACATCAAAAGCATGGAATCTCATCTTGACATGCCTAATGATGGAGTGCAGGCCGCACTCAACATCAAATGCGTGTATTAGTCAAATTTATCAGTTTCTTTCCAAAACTACCTGTGAAAATGGAAGCTGGAGGAGAAGAATAAAGAGTAAAATGGAATAATAGTTTTTTTTGTAATTTTTCTAATTAAAGGTACTACTCCAAGATTCCTTGTCACATACAAATCACATGCAAGCCCATAAGGTTTGACTCACCTACTTGTAGATGCGACAAACGTCAAAAACTAACTAGTATTCAAATCATCATATGATTCCTCTCAATCAAGTTTCAGCCACTCTAAAATAGTAAGGAATCATCATATAACTTATTCAATCAAACTTGAAATAATAGAAACTCCTAGGGATTTTTATATAACATCACCTAAACTCTTGAAGTCGAGCTCGAAAAAACAATCAAAGATCCATAATCACATTCAATTTTCTACCTAAGAAGTTGCGATAGCATGTAGAGGTCCAAAGGTTGTGCAAACATGAATTGATGATGACTTTCATTAACTACACCTATATCGGAGTTGAAGGTTGCAGTTCTGGAATTCAACGATTGCGTCGTCAAATATGAAGTTGACCTTGTCATAGAAATCATACTCCCGATAAAATTGCTAGAAAGATTCCGTGAAGAGTGCGTCTTGGTATGCCTTAAAGTTGCAGCAATGGAACACCAACATGTCACCCTACCGTGGACAACCATGGCCTGGCCCTTTGTGGCCCAGTTGTGACATCCGGATTTTTGGGTTTTAATTTCGACTGGGTAAATAGAGCCGTTTTCATTCAATTGAAGCCGAGAATTGTGAAATTAAGGTTCAAGGTGGGTTATTGGATGAGGAAAAATAGCAATTGAGGCATTGAAGCATCGATGGATTTTATGAAAGCCAATTGAGAATAATTTAAGGGAGAATTGATGTGCAATCGAAGATCAGAGAAAAATAAAAAGGGAAAGGGAAATGGAAAATAATAATAATTTTAAGAATAAGGTGAATTTCTTATTTTTGAAGTATTTCTTTGTTTTATATTTCTTTTTCTCTCTTTTTCTCTCTCTCCCTTTTCCTTTTCTCTCTCTTCTCTCTCCTCTCCCCTTCCCCTTCGTGCGAGCACCCCACCGAGCCCCCCTTGCCAATTTCAAATTGGCCTCCTCTTCTCTCCTTTTTTTTCACTTTTGACTAGTCAAAAAGGTGTCTTCTTCTTATCTCTTTTTCTCTCTTCTTCTCTCTCCTCTCTCTTCTCCCCTTTTTCCCCCACGTGACCGAACCCCTTCTCCTTCTTCTTTCTTCTTCGGTTCTTCTTCTTCTTCTTCAAAAACTCCATGGGAGCCGAAGACAACGAAGAAGGAAGCTCGTCGCCGCACGTCGCCTGTCCCGCCGTTCGCACCACACGCCCGCGCGTCCACCGCTCACCGCCGTGCGCCGCCTGCCCTCTCCACTGCCCAGGCGTCCTCCCCCATGCGCTGTTCAGCCCTGTTTTGCCTCTGTTCAGCCCCCATCCGGCCACCTCCGGCCATCGTTTGACCTCGCCGGACCTCCACCGACCTTCCCCCGCACCTTGCCACTCTTGCTACCTTATTTGGTTGCTATTTGGTGTTCTTTTTCAGCCCGGTTAGCCACCCCACGGAGTGGGTTTCCAGCGGCTTCGAGCCCGCTTTTGGGCCATTTCCGGGCCCCGAACCCTAGCCGTGCTTTGGAGTTTATCGTTCCTTGCGTCGTCCCCGTCGGATTGATGTGTTTTGCGCGTGATTCTGGTGAGTAATCTCACTAATCCCTGCTTAGTTTGCTAATTACACTTATTGGTTGATTAGTTTTAATAATTAGGTTTAGGTGGTTAGATTAGTATGGATTAGTGTTTATTAATCAATTGTGGTGCGAATTAAGTAATTTGATGGTGCAATTAGCACGTAGATGTGGTCTACTATTTATTGAAAGCATCTCGGGATTTTTCCCGACCCTTAGCGGGCTTCAATTAGGCTTTTTGGGCCTAAATTGGATTTTTAGTAGTTAATTATTAATTTTCGAAATTAATTAATTAATTAATTATTTAATTATTTATTTCCCGAAAATTCAACTTGGATGGCCAGCGACCGGGATTTTATGTTGATGATTGTGGTGCAGACCGTTTATTTAATCGAGCTTTATATCGTGCTAAATTGAATTTATTGTGTTTATTTATTTAATATCCGAAATTAATTATTTAATTATTTATTGCCTGGAAATTTAACTGGGATGGCCAGTGACCGGAAAATTATGCTGATGACCGTGGTGAAGTCCGTTTATTTAATCGGGCTTTATTTTGAGTTAAATTGAATTTTAACAATAATTATTTAATTTCTGAAATTATTTATTTATTTATTTATTTTTTGGAAATTAAGGTTGAAATGGCCGACGACCGAAATCTCGTGCGATTGTCGTGACACAGACCATTTATTTAATTGAGCTCTACGTTGCGTGGAATTAATTAAATTGTGATATTTTAGGGATTTACCCTAAATTGTTTGAAATTGAGTGGGATTGATTGATTTACTGGTAGTTGGCCGAGTAAGTTTATTTAGTATTTATAATGCTTGGTTGAGTTATAAAGTGAGTAGAATCGTGAGAATGAATCGGAAATACTTTGGGCTTGAACTGATTAGACACAGTGTATGGACCTACGTGGTTCGGTGATTGGGATATCACTGGCGAAAACGGCGCCTTAAAGAACGCACGTATCAGTCTAGTACATACATTATTGTGGACCTACGTGGTTCGGTGATTGGGATATCACTGGCGAAAACGGCGCCTTAAAGAATGCACGTATCGGTCTAGTACTCATATTGTTATAGGCATGTATGGTTCGGTGATTAAGGACATCACTAGCGAAAATGGAGCCTTAAAGAACGCATGCACTTGTCTATTGAACACATTGTCATAGGCATGTGTGGTTCGGTGATTAAGGACATCACTGGTGAAAACGGCGCCTTAAAGAACGCATGCAATTGTCTATTGAGTACATGGTTATAGGCATGTGTGGTTCAGTGACTAAGCATATCAATGGCGAAAACGACGCCTTAATGAACGCACGCAATTGTCTAGTGCATAAGTCACCTTGGCGAACTTGATGCCCGAGAGCATTGATGTGGCTCTGTGACTGAGTGTCCGATGGGAGGTTATATGGTGTGGAATCAATGACCTAGAATGGTCCGTCTGACATATAATCGACTAGGTCGATTGATCGATGATTCGATCTGAGTGTGATTTGATGTGATTCATTGCCTTGATCTGCTGTGTGAATTGATTGATCGAATGGAAATGACCGTGAATGGTCTTGTTGATGTGTAATCGACTAGGTCGATTTGGTCGATGCTTCAATCTGTGATTTGATTGCTTGGGTGCCTATTTAATTTGTGCTAACATGCAGGTGGAATCTGAGGCCAAGGTAAGTCCTCTGACTCATGTTGTGCTTAGGTAGCCCTAAGGTGTATTAGTTTACTAATCGGGTCTTAGGGAGATAGAATTTGCTGAGACATAGTCTCATCCTGGTTGTGGGATTATATTTCAGGCCCCTAGATTTCCCGAAGACGAGCTGGCATTTGAAGTCGAGGATGAGCAAGGAAAAAGAAATGAAGAGTTTGAAGAAAATGAGTCTAGTGGTGAAAGACTTGAGAAGGACTGGGATGATGATCCCGAGCATGGTCCTATCTTCTTTTGTAAACTTTGTACATGTGTAATTGTGAATTTCAATAAGTAAAATTGTAGCCTGCTTTTCTATCCCATTGTTTTATTGTTTGGGGATTTTTAATTACTTCAGCATGTGCATATATAAATGAAAGGGTCGGCGATACATAGTCCTGGGATATCGCATTTTTTAAAATCGACCAAAGGTACGGGATGTGCGCGTGCCTGAGGGTCGGGGCGTGACATCAGTTGTGTCCTGGGATATCATATTCTCTACCACAAGATTCGGTTGCATCACGGCTGCAATATGGTCAATGAAGTCATGAAGTAAATGTTACAATGAAAATGCTATTCGTAATTGACATTTAACAAAGAACAATGCTCCGAACAATGGGTATACTGATTAAATCCTAGTGTAACTCTTTATCAAAATGAGGGAGTCTTATCAAATGTTTTATAGTTTGCCGTGTGTTGACTCCGGTTGCTGGTGATCACCATCCGGCTGATGCTGTCTCTAATCATCATGAGATATCTTGTTCTTAGCAATCAAGACATAGCCTTGTAAACAATGGCAGTTACTTGTACAGGGAAGTTTTGAAAAAAAGAAAAAAAGAAAAAAGAGCGCGTCTCCAGAAGTATCACTTCACGCTATCGGTATTATTCGAAGCCTTCACGAGCATCACGTTAATGGTTGTGAAGTTCCCGATCACGTCTCAGCTTACCACCACCATGGTCTCTGCTTGAGGCAACAAATAGAAGAATGAGGGGTAGACTGATCATTGTTGAGTTAGTGAGTTTAGAAAGTGAAAGCAACACGGTGTCCTCTTCCTTCTTGTACCTAAAGGCTATGCAAAGAGCATTGAGACCTATTATCAAGTAATGTGAGATAAAAGTACAATATCTCATCTTATATGTGAGTCAAGTTCAAGCCACAAGCAAGCTCATGAGGCTTTAGATAGCTTAGATAACATGGGGTCCTCTTCCTTCCATCCCTTCACCTTTTTTTTTTTTTTTTTTTAATTAAACTTTTCCATTTTCCGTGACAATTAGCTTAATTTAATGACTAATCTTCTCTCTTAATCCTACAAGAACTCTTACATGCGTTATCGGCAGGCTACAATTCATGCATGATGAACCAAGCCATGACTTACTTTAACCAAACTGACATGCAAGAAGCATAGCATGTAAACATCACCCAAATCCCTTGACCATGGATTAAGGGTGTATTTGTTTTACGGAAAATGAATTATTTGAACAATATTTTTCTAAGAATGATATATTTATATTGCTTGCAAAAATGAATCAATGATATATTTTCATTCTTTGCGAAAATGTTTAAATATAAGTTGCCAATAATGAAAAAAATTATTGACTAATTAATTCAAACTATACAAGAGATCATTCTAGGAAAATAGTTTCCAAATAATTTAATTTTCTTTGCGAAACAAACATTTCTCATTTTTCCTGAATATGAGGCTATTATGAAGATAATAATTTTTGTTAATTTCGTCTCAAAAAATTGAGTAAGCCTGAAGGTGAGCAATTCTTGGAAGGACTCGCCTTTTTCAAACCTCCCTGTACTGAAGAAAGTCATCAGTGGGGGAATTCGCTTGTGGGTCTTCAGGTATTATTGAAGACATAAATTAGTTAAAATTAGCATTCATTAATTCAATTTGATTTACATGTCACAATGGTAATTTTGAGTTTCTCTTGTTTAATTATTCCTTTCGCGATGCAACGGATATATGGACAAGAGGATCCCGGTGACGTCAACTCGATACATGCTAAACAAGCTCGGCCTTGACATCACAAAAAACTAGACACCGTGGTACAAGGGTAGAGAGATAATTTCCTCACCAGTCTCTATTTAGGATAATCTAATCTGCTACATCCTCTAAAAATCATGTCATAAATTGCGGATCAAAATCAATGCAAAGGTGGCACTATAAGATAAATCGATTTTTGGAATTTAATAATGTTTATTTTTGTTTGTAAGCCTTTTTATTTTTTTTTTACTTTTTTAGTGGTTGAAAATTGGATTTTTTTTGCGAGGTCTAGGTGGGGGTTGGACAATTACGGAAGAGGGGTTGACTTTCGTGACCGTAAGGGGAGTAGGGAATCAAGTTCCCATTTGAAGCTTTACATGATTGGCAGACCAAGAGATCCACAACCCATCCTAATCAACAGGGGCAATCAAAGTCCAATTGGTGCTTCAAATGATATACTTACCATGTGTTCTTAACTCAATTTTAACTCTTTAGAGAGAGTGAGAGATCACATCAAAATTGTCTCTACTCTTTCCTTGGTGTTTTTTCTATTAGACACCCTTATCTTTTCCTTTTGGGCTTTGGCTTACTAACGGATGTAATTTCCGCTATACGAGGTTGTCCGAAGCATGGATCACTCAAATACCTGTAACGGAAATGGAAATACTGAATGTTACTTGTCAAAAAAGTGCTAAAAACAGCGTAGCTCATACGGACCGAGAAAAAGAAAGTAGTTTTTGGGTCATGTACTAAAAATAAAACATTATTTCTTTAATTATAGTGAAGATAAGAAACAATATCATGTGCTTAAGACATGCTTGAATCCCTAACTTGTATGTTAAAGAAAAAGTTATAATGTTTAAATATGTTTCTTTCGGCACTGAAAATTTTACTCCAACTATTGACCGAGATCAGAGATAAGGCTCGTTATAGAGTCAGCTCAAGGTAGATTAGCATTTAGTCCAAATGTTCAAAAGGGATCAGTCGCATGCCCTCGCAATGACAGGAAGTTAGTCAAGTGATCATTGATGGCGCGACTTTCGCAATTGATAAGGTGAAGACAGTTGCTCGAAGGATCGACGATGTTTTTGGGGGCAATTATGGACGGAAACAATTATAAAATGGAGAACTAGAGAGGAATAGACCGGCATAATTTCCTGAAGAACAAGATGTACTTCTTTCAGTGCCCTTTATTTCCTTACAATCTATTTCTAATCACTCCTGCAATTTATTTTCACTCATTTCAGTTATTTATTTACATTTGCCAATCAAACACTTACTCTTCCCTTAAGAATGATTTGTGTCGTCATTAGTGAAATCATTTCATCAATTTTTCGAATTCAATCATCAAGTTCTTGTTCCTCTCTTAGTGTACAATTGTCTATCAAGTTGAAGCTCAAAAACTATGACGTTTGGTTAGAATCATTGATTGATTAAAGCATGATAATTTCCATTGTCTCAAGTCAACAATTCGAGGAGAGCAATTTTTGAGCGAGAAAAATTCCTAACACAAATGTTGCCATGAGTTGTATATCATGTAAAAATAACATGTTATATAGATCAAAATGCTGAAAAGGTTACTTCCATGTGCCAAATCACTGGCATACTAAAATTGGTACTCTCATACTAAAATTGCGAAACACCAATCTCTATTTTTAGAATATATGGAAGTATACGAATGAATTTTGAGGTCAAATCCCATACCATCGAATGAGTAGAGAGAGCAGAAAAGATGATTCACCATTTGATATTGAATCAAACTACCATAACTTTTTACTGATATTTATTCTTAGCATATTAGCATGCTAATTTCTATCCGTACTCAAATTTTTGCCGAAAATTCTCCATTCATGAACAACTTGCCATTCTCCACTCTTCTGGTTCCTTGCAATATTCCAGAACAATTCAAGAACATCGATTGTAGTGATCCGTTCTAATGAGATCGAGGAGTGATGGTCGGGACCATATATGTAAATAGGTTCATGCAAAGTACAGCTCTTGATCAGCTTCTTGGATGGTGAAAGGAGTAGGATTGCACCAAATTGTACAAAGGGAGTGTGTTTCTAGATTGTATTTGTTAAAATTAAAGTTGACTCACAATATGTCCCTTTGGGTGAAATGGTACTTTTTAGCATGGGAATGCAAATGTTAAATTACGAGGGTGAGTCACTTCTTGAGTCACAAACATATTCTAAGGTCGCACCCTTGGATATAAGAAGAGGAAAATCTCGATTAATGATCGAGAAAATACTCTCAAAAATTAGAAGTGGAATATGCTCTCAAAAATTAGAAGTGGAGCCACCATGAGAAATCGAAACACCCACAACATTTAAACATGCATAGGAAAATTTAGACGAGCGAAACTCACGAACAAGATTTAGAAACTGGCAGTACACTCAACAGTGACACAAAATCCACGGTCAAACGAGAGTTTTCCATCTACTTGAACGAATAGAATTTTTCTAGACGGATTCCATCTGTGCTATCCACCTGATGGGTTTCCTAGTGGCCGGCCCTCCATCGTCTGAAATAGACTTCTGATATGTTCTTAAAAATTTCATAATTATTCTTCTCGTGGTCTCGTACCTTCTCGTAGAATTCAAGAGACATATCAAAAAACGTAAGCTTTTGGATGCCAATGTATTCGATGCCAGAGGGTACACTTTCCAACCATTGACAGCGGCAGATGGTTAAGTATTCAAGGCTCGGCATTGTTCCGTTCTGCAAATTTATTGATCTGAGCCCCTCTAATTCCTCAAGCAGTAAAATCTTGAGCTTCGGAAACTGCCCATGCCTGAAATCCAATTGTTCTCCATCATAAGCCCGATGCAGTTCCAGCTCTACTAGCTCAGGCAATTTTCCTAAGGTTGCAAGGAGATCTTCCTCCAACTGACTCCATCTTAATATGATTTTTGTTAAATCATTGAGGGACAATATCCAATCCGGCAACTTCTCCAAACGGCCATGCAAGTAGAGATGTTTAAGAGACTTGGAAGGTGAAGTTCGGTAATGGAGATCAAGTATCTCGTCCTCGTCAAGCGCATGTAAATTGAGGGACTTTAGCTCCTTTAACTTCCCAAGGGAAGTGCACAACAACTTACCATGTTTCTTTCTCAACTTGGGGATTCCCAACCGCATTAATTTTGTCAGATTCCCAAGATCTTCCACTATTCTTTTGTCTGCTTCCACAAAACAGAGCACTTCTAGGTTCTTGAAACCTCCGACTCTGCATAATGTCTTGAAGCCAATTAGGTTGTAACTCTCCATCAAGGGGTCTCTCTTGTGATGATAAATCAGGATGTGACGAATTTTTTCGAGTTTTCCAACCTCCTCAGGCAATTCAGTAACCAAGCTATGTTTAGCATCCAAAAATTCTAGATCTGTAAGCCTTCCAGTCGAACTTGGGATTACTTCGATTGACGAATTCCTTAAGCTCAAGTACCGCACATTGGTTAGCTCGAACAGCACATCTGGAATGATCTGGAAACGTGCACCTGTCAGATCCAACACCTTGGGATGCTTTAAATCAAACAATGAAGTCTCCAATGGCAAAGCTTTGGAAGTTGTTGGCTTATCCTCATCGGAGGAGACATCGACGAATATCGAAGAAAGGGGGCAGGTTTTTTCTTCATTCAAGGCGCTGATAATTGTTCCCTGGACAGATCGGAAGAAGTCCATGCCCGATCGGCAATGAAGAACTTTAGTTTGCGGAAAGAAAGGGGTTAGTTTATTCGTATTTGTATTCGGACATGAGGGAGGGGGCTGAGGACCTCGAATATCTTCCTCTTCTTCCTCTTCCTCGGGCGTGAAACCTTCCTTGATACCGAACGTCTTTCGGATCTCCTGGGGTGTCTTCCCCTTAATATTGTCAACCAGAGTCTGGCAGGTGAGATCCAGCAAGCCCTTGATGTCCAGATAATTGGCCACCTATGACATATCAAGCGAAACACCACAGAGCACACGGATAAGTATTGCAGTCCTTAACGAGACAAGACTTTGAATCAACTTTGCAAGTTCATGAATTAAACTATGATGGTGCTGCAGAAATAGGCAAACGTCCGCATTCACAAAGCAAAAACCCAAGTCAAAAAGTCATTATCGCTTAAGAATTGGTACAAATCTTCAAAAGCCACATGAAACAGAGAAAAACAGAGTAAAGAACACTTGGAGTGCCATAACTTGGTACGGGGGGACACTTAAGTGCCATAACTTTTTTTCGGTACACTTAAGTGCCACTTTTTTTTTTTTCAAATGGAACACTTAAGTGCCAATATCGGAGTAAAATGGAACACTTAAGTGCTACTCCGGCGAAAATCCGACCAAACGGCTGATGTGGCAATTTTCCGGCGATGGAGGTCCAAAACGGCGTCGTTTTTGCATGCCGACGTGGCAAAAAAAATGCAAAACGACGCCGTTTCGCGTCTAACTTGTAAAAATAATAAAAAATTAATTAAATTAAATTAAAACTTAATTTTACTTAAAAATACTCTAAAAAAAAAAAAAAAAAAAAAAAAAAAAAAAAAAAAGGTGGGGACGAAGGGGCGGGCGGGCGAGGGCCGAGCCCTCGCCGCCGCCGCCTCCCCACCATCGTCGAGAAGGGCCGGCGACGGAGGGGGAGGGTCGGCCGGGGTCGCCGACCCTCGGCCGGCCGGCGGCGAGGCCGCGAGCCCTCGCCGCGATCCAACGGGCCGCGAGCCCTCGCCGCGATCCAACGAGGGCTGCGGGCCCTCGCCGCCTCCCCGCCGTCGCCGAGAAGGGTCGGCGACGGAGGGGGGGGGTCGGCCGGGGTCGCAGCCCCGGCCTCGCCGATCTGGGCGAGGGCTCGCGGGCCCTCGCAGCGATCCGGCGAGGGCTCGCGGCCCTCGCCATCGGTCGGCCGGGGCCGGCGACCCCGGCCGACCCTCCCCCTCCGTCGCCAGCCCTTCCCGGCGACGGCGGGAGGCGGCGGCGGCGAGGGCTTAGCCCTCAGCCGCCCGCCCTTCGTCCCCCTCCCTTTTTTTTAAATTTTAGAGTATTTTTAACTAAAATTAAGTTTTAATTTAATTTAATTAATTTTTTATTATGTAAACGGCGTCGTTTCGCCGAGTCGCCGCCGACTCAGCTCTCCGGCGAGCCACGCAAGCATTAAAAAATAATAAACACGTGCCACGTAGGATTTCCGGCAAGGTCGCCGGAGGTGGCACTTAAGTGTCCCATTTGAAAAAAAAGTGGCACTTAAGTGTACCGAAAAAAAGTTATGGCACTTAAGTGTCCCCCCGTGCCAAGTTATGGCACTCCAGGTATCCCAAACTCGAGAAAAACAGTATTACTGCACTAAATCTCCCACCAAACCCATACTCTAGCCGAGATTCCTCGACCGAAGAGTGGGTAAGGGAAGGACACTGGAGAGGATCCCGGTCCTTGAGGTCGTCGCCGGCGACGGAGGAGTCGCGATCGGTGTCAACGACGTGCATCTTGCAGTAGTCAATGACCTTGGAGAGGATCTTGCCGGTGACGTTGGGGAGGGGGATGCCGTCGGCGGGGTCGTCCATCTCGATCATATGAGCAATGATACGGGACTGCCGAGCCACCGCCATCTCCACCTCGAAGGATTCTCCGTCCGAGCTCTGGAGGATGATGATATTGTCAGTCGACGACATGGTTTCTCCTCACAGATTTTCTCGAGAGGAGGAAGAAAGACGGTCAGGGACCGGTCCTTTTATGGTTTTGGGGATTCAAAATAGTGGAAGATATGATTTACAAGATCAGCAAAATCAATATAGATTGGAAATTGATATAGATTGTGTCTATTTTAGGATTAGAAAGATTACAGATTATTTAGGATAAACTTTCTCTTTATTCCTTCTTCTTTTGTATTATTTACACCACTCTGTACATATTATAATCAATGAATTGAGGCACACATTTTCCTCACATATCTCTTCCCTACGCTATTTCTCTTTTCTTCTTAGTCTTGTGACACGAAATCCAGTTCATATTTATGATTTGGTCATGGTACTTGCTCACAACGTTAAATTTTAATTTATAATGCGAAGAAAGAAAAATGAGAGCTTTTCTTTGTGGGAAAATTCCAAATAAATGCATGAAGTGCATCCATTTTTTGAAATAAAGACAAGAAGTTGATCTTGTATTAAATAAAAACTTAAAGTGAATCTTATGTCAAATTTAACAAGGGATTGCCCCTTGCCTTGCCCCTCACCTCCCCATATCTAACAAGGGCGAGAGCCCTGCTCAAAGAGAGAGTTGCCTTGCCCAAGTGAGGCTGTCCCTCGCTTGTGGCCAGCATGGGTGGCCCTCTCCTACATCATCAGTGGTCGATCAAAGAAAAAATGGAAAGCCAGGAAAAAAGAGAGAAAATTCAAAAAATGATAAAAGATGAAAATGCTCTTGAAAATAAAAAAGTATGGCATTTTTTAAAATTGACATAACTATTTCAAACTCTTATTTGAAATAAAATATATCATAAATCTTTATTTAAAAAAATTATAGAACTTTGAATTTTTATATGAAAATTTTCCTTTCTTTTTCCTAATCAGGAACGGGTTCCTTATTAGTCTTTTTGGGGATTTAAAATCTAGTGCATAGGTTTAACCGGTCGTTGAAGGCGAGGTGCGGGATTAATTGAATGAGTTCCACGTTCGAAGACCCGATAGACAATAAGAAAGGCGGTCGCATATGAGCGATGGAGTGTCTTCGGCCCACCCGGAAGCTCCCTTAGTCCTAATTTTGGAGAGTCAATAGGCGGTCTCTCTTTTGGGAAGTGGCGTCTCGGCCAATTGAGGTGTTCTTCTTCTTCTGTTCTTTTCTTTCCCACCTCTTGAAGGATAATCTTGAATTTAGTCCTCGCGATTATTTATTTATCTGCTACTATTGTTTGATTATCAAACCTTTTTACTGGAACAACTAGGTCCTCTAGCTGATTAGCATTTACCATCGAGGTGGTTGGCTGATGCTGTAAAATTCAGTCACCCGCGTGTACATGTCAGAGCACTAGAAAGTCTCAAAGCCACGCCGGTTCAACTTACCTCCCGATAATTGCATTCTAGTTCCGAGGCTTTCTGTCATTCGAATTGATCGCGCCCTACTGGATTCACAGTCTCCCTCAGGTCCGCCAACGCAGAACGAACATAATCAGCAATGTTCTCTTCTCTAGCGATGAGTTCTTCGTGGCTGAACCGCAGTTGTTGAGCTTATCAAGTAGAAAGCCCAAAAAATAACTGATATATATATATATATATATATATATATATATATATATATATTGGTTATTATTGACAAGTGAGAGACATAATCGATGTAAAGAAAGTTGGTCATTGCAGGAGTTATCAACAAATAGGACAGTCGATAAGTCAAAGGAAATTGACAACTTATTAATGAAATTATCAACAATAGACATCACAAGTTATCAATGAGAGCCATCACCATTTGACGAGGTCATTGACACGAGCATGTAATGGTCAAGGTGGTAGAGTCGATGCAACAATTATCACGTAGAGTGTGGCTAATGGCTTAGTAACCCTCTTAGTAATTGTCAATAGGTGGTTATAGATTCCTTAATTGTACACTTTGTAAGAACCCTCCGAATCAATTATAGATCTTAATGTTCTTCTAAAAATATATTTTTATCTGTGTACTTTCATGTAGTCATCTTTCCTTAATGATCACGACTGTAAAAATATTTATATCTTCAAATTTCTTATCATTTATATTCCTGTCCAAAAATAACAAAAGACCGTTTACAATTTTTTGTCAATTTTAAAAAATATATTTCTTTAATTTTTCGGTGAAACATCTTTTTGGCATTGGGGACTTAATTTGTTAATTTGAGAAGACTACATACTGCCTCTGTTTCAGCACCCTCTTGATCTTCGGCCTCAGGGCAAGGTCGTCCATGTCGTCCATGTTCCCAGGCAACTCCAGCTTCAACCGCTTGCACAGCCTGTTGACAATAATCTTCAGGAGCTCCTTGACGTTGAACGACTCTGAAACGGTGGCCCACACGCGGCAAGTGAAGCGCTGCTTCACTCTCCCATCACAGTACATGCCGTTGGCCAGAGTAGTCTCGCCAATCCCAGCCATCCCATGAATGGCGGCCACGATGAATATATCATCCTTGAGTAGCCAGTGCACCAGATGCTCCCGAGGCCCTTCCATGCCGACCAGCTGGGCGTCAGTCAGCAGGAGGGTGTCATTCCAGAAGTCGCCTCGAGTGTCATATGGGTCTTGGAGCTACTCCACTGCCTAAAGTCTAATGTGTACTTCTGAAGATTGTCAATAGCATCTGCAGCTTTCGACTTGAGATCTTCAGTGTTAGCATAAATCCTATGCTTTTTCCGCAGGTTCTTGAAAGAAACCAGCATTTTCTTCAGGGAAGGACGGCGACGCAGCAAACCTTCTCGTAGCATGAATTTCTCAATTGAATCTTCAGCGTCGAGAAGAATCTCTCACCTGTTTCAAGCATTCTCTATACACTTCATCGGTGACGTCCATCGAGTCAGCTTTTCTGAGGAAGATTCTCATGTGTTTTGCCCTCGTTGATGAGGGATTCCAGCTGCTTTCGAGCACTCGCCAAGATTTTCTTTTCTTCTTGAAGCAGGTCATAAGATTATTCAGGAAAAATGTGATCAAACTGTCCGCCATCGTCACCACTCTTTCCAGCACCAGCTTAGGAAATTTTTAACATAGCGCGGGCAACCAAATATGCTGTGGCTGTTGTAATAAGAAATTCAATTATTGAAGAGAAGAATCCCTGTGTTTGAAACGTCCATCAGTCGAATAGAAAAAGGGAAAAAGAAAAAATTTTCGCAAGTTGGTCGATTTTCTGTTTTCAGGCAAATAGATTATTAAGTCGACTACCTTCTTTTTCGTATTTATGCGTGCTTTTGCGCCAGCTATCTAAAAGTTATTTCGCCCTCTAAAAGTAACAACTAACAACTACCTAATGACATAATTATTATTATCCAACACTTCTACAAAATATTGTTGGAAAATTTCTCTAGGGTATTTGAAAAATGCTTGATTTTGATTTACTGTAGGTTTTACATTGTGATCTGATCTTGTATATCCTCTGCAACAGGTTATTAAATAAGATATCAGCATCTGCAACTCCATAAGCACCCATGTACGCTTCTAAAGACGAACCAGCATCATTAAATGGTACGGTGGCAGTGACAATGTTTTCAGCTACTACATATGATTATGCCACCATCGGTACATTATTGATCGACCATTTCCGTTGCTTTCTGAAATAGACTAGTGAATCAACCTAGAGGAGGGTGAATAGGTTATTGCAAAATTCTTTTGGAATCTTTTGCAGTAGAATACGTTAATATCAAAGATATATAAATAACAATTAAAGCACGTATTCATAAAGTAAATAGAGTAGGGTAAAAGAGAATCGACACAAGAATTATAGTGGTTCGGCTTATTCCAAGCCTACGTTCACTCTCAGCGCGGCAGCCAACTGGCTGTAATCACTATGTAGCAATTGAGAGCTGTTACAGTTCACGAGCTAGACTTCTTCAATAGACAGTCTCTCCTACAGCTTGCTGCTGTTTTCGCACTATACGAAACTCTCTTTGATACACAATATGAACGTGAAAAATTTCAGAGATCAAGAGATTTTAGAGATTCTAACGTCGAGATTTTTCTACCAAGTCTCTCCTTGTTTCCGAACAACACCGATCCACCTTAAATAGCCTCCGTGCCTCCATACCCGTTGGCACTTACCAAAAATTCATCCAATCAACCCATTGGACTGAATCAATTTAAGTGATCTCCTTGTCACCGAAAACGTAAGTAAACAGCAACTCGTCAATCCTGTTCGCCCATATAATCAGGATTTTGAGTTCCCAAAATTAGATTCTTCCAAAAATAAGTTTGATCTTCAACGGATAAAATCCGAAAAATAAATCTTCCAAGCTCATGATCACAGCCAGAGATATTCCATGATTAAGATTAGGAAATATAGAATCAAATATCTTACTTTCCTTAACCATAAAAATAACCTGTGGCCATTACTTCTGTTGAACTTGCTGCATCTGCGGAGCCAGATCCTGGAAGCGCAGCATTCCAAGGAATGGGATTGGTAGCTAAAACTCACTGCCCGGTCCAATTACCAAAAGCAAAAATTGTCGATCTACTAGATTTCCTTCGCCAGGAATGCTTGAAAGATTTTCTTGAACAATGCTAGTTATAATGAAACTAATAAGAGATATGACTGGATTCTTCTTGAGCCAGTCAACTTGCTTAGATGTCCTCTTGTAGTCTATACGCGGTATTCTAATTTCGTACACCCGGTATTAGATCGCCTCGCATCACTTTCTCCTCCGGCAATTCTTTTAAGTACCATGCCATCATGAGCAAAGTACAAATTTTGTCACACCCCAAAACCATCAAGAATGGGGGATGACACGGCCGTCCTTCCACTCAAAGGACGCAGCCTCAGAGCTCTCAAAATCTAACTCTTAAAAGTCCCCATATCCATCTCGCTCTCGTACGTACTCATCGTTAGTTGATAAACCTGAAAAGATTGGAAAATAGAGGGGTGAGCAACCACGGCTCGTGAGTAGTGCATCTCTTCTAAGCGGATCGAGCACCCACTATGCATATTTACAAAACCAAATCGCAACTCTTTTAACCCAAATCTAGGATATAACAAACATACAGTAAAAATAATAAGTTTCATACGCTTCAACATAGCTATACTTATAGCAAAAAATAATCATTTCATAATAGCATTGAAATAAACATCAAAGGTCTAATCCACTGATCAATCTCATTAATTCACACGCCAATGGTCCTTTCCATTGGTTAATCTTATACCACACCAAACCCATAAGTTTAACAAACCTTCAATGCCAAATTATAACTTTTCTTACTTTAACACAATATGTTCAAAGCAAAAATATTCAAGATAATAATAGGTAAATGCCAATGGTGTAACCCATTTGTCAATCTCATAAAACATGCATCAATGGTCTATTCCATTGATTAATCTCATCAAACCACACATTGATAATCAAATGAAATTACATGTCGATGGTTCATTTCATCGACCCAACTCATATCATATGTCAATGGTCCACTCCATTGACCAATCCATTGCTCAATATCAAACCATGGTCACGATACAACGCCTAGTGATGAGGCGACCAAGATTCCCCCCTTGGCAAAGTCTCTACCTATTATTAGCCGGTGGCTCGGCCCACAAGGATATCCTAGAATAGTATGCGCATACCCACAAGCCCCTCGCTGGGCTCGCAGCGATATTGAGCATTCACATCAATCCAAAACAACACAATCCATAATTCTCAAACCAAATCCATAAATCATTTCATATATCCCCAAAAGGTTTTGCAACTCAACTCATCCGCCAAAAATACATTTATAAAACATTCTCAAATAATTTTCAAGACTCATCTCATAAATCAACTTCAAATCAAATACATTTCAAAAAGCTCGTCACAGATCAAATACATTTAAAAAAGGCTCGTCACAAATCGATATTCATATATCCTTCCATAATCCATCTTAAAGCCGAGATCTTCGTAAAGAGGTTTCACAAACTCAAAATATGTATTATTTTTCAACTTCATTCATCAAATATAACATATATTTCCACCAAAAATTCTCACACTATTCTTAAATACCAAAACGCAGTAAATGCCCGATCCAAATTTTATGCAACAAATATGTTTATTCATAACTCATAAAATATCAATCATTTATCATTTTAAAAACATGAGCTTATAAATTCTTAGAAGAGATAGCACCACTCACCTAGGAAAGTCGAAAATCAACATATGTGGTTATTTGAACCAACACACTTAGATCCCTAACAATTAACGGAAAAATAATATCAAAAGGCCAAGTAAAAAGATATATTCTTATAACGACTTGCCTATACTAGGCCTATTTGTCGATAAAACGACACCTATGCACAACGAAAGCTCGCATTTAGCATAAACCCCTTGTTTTCCGCTACGCGCAGCCCATGCGCCAACTTTGACACGCCATAACTTCCTCCACAAAAATCCGTTTCAAGCCATTTTGTAGTCTTTAGAAAGCTCTCTTAATATACAACAACAACCCCAACTCAGCCGCCCCAAAACAGTACCGAAAAAAAAAAAAAAAATCACCTGAAGCTGCTGTTCGCTACAGTACCAGAACGCGCCCCCAACTTCAAAATTTCGTTCCAGACAAACCACAAGCTCAAATCACGATCCGTAAGATGCCATAACTTCACAACATCCCAAAGTACCATTTCTATAAAAATATGCAGCTCAACAACTCAAAAATCAGGCTTCGCCACACAAATATCCAAGAAATCCGAATTTCGAGCCCTAATGCGGCGATTGTTTCGAGTAGATGATTAAAGGCTTCAATTTCTTACCAACGCTGCAAAACACACTTGAGTCGGCTTGATGAGGCATCCGGATCACGTGCGCGCCAACTTTTCTTCCCTTTTTTCCCTTTTTCCTTTCTCTTCTTTCTCTTTTCTCCCCTGTTTCTCTCGGTCCCCTGTTTCTGCTCGTGCTCCTCTTTATTTCTCTCCCTCTTTCTCTCTTTTTATAGCCCAGCTGAAGCTTCTCCACTCTCCTTCAGCCTCCCTTTTTGACTTTTCAGCTAAAGCCCATATATTACCAATTTAGATCATCTACTAATCCCCGCGTTTACATAAATCCCACTCACTGAAATGAAAAAATAAAAGCTCCTGAACGAAAACTCTTGGGATCTTAGCACACAAGAACATTTAAAGCTGAGAAGATTTCGTGCGATCCTTTTATGAAATTGCAACTAGTCTCAAATGCAAAGCTGAAGAAAGAGAATTGCAGCGCAATTTCGGCACAAAAAATGAACGAGCCTTCTTCCACCAGCACCAGAAAGTAGCATTCTCCACACATTTTTTGTTTCCCTCCTCCAGCTTACCTTGTTCTGCCACTCGAGAAGTCATTAAGAGCTCCAGCCTGTTTACTTTTGTAGGCCCACTTAACCCATCATTTCTGTTTCCATTAATTTCTACACTTTCGAATTCCCTTTAATCGGTCCATGCACAAATGACTAAGCAATGTAGGCCAGAGACCATGATGCTTAAATCAAGCAAAGGAGTCCCACTACTTCCAACTTAAAGGAGGGGTCAGATGATCTTAAGCCATAAATGAATTTCTCAAATCATCCAAGATTTCAAATTAGTGAATGGAGGAAAGAAATTAGGAGATGAATTAATCCATGAACAATGAAGTGTCTCAATCGCCACCGCCTTTTTATGTCTTGCCTTTTTAGTAGGGCCATGGGCTCCTTTTGTTAGTATTTCATTTCCAAATATATTTTTGAGTCCTCTTGATTAAACCAATTTCATTACAATGTGATTGAGGGTAGCAATTCTTGTCGTGCCATGTTATTGCATTCGTCTCATTAATAATGTGTGCCAGTTCCTGATACTACGAGGCTTGATTAAAAAATATGGTCCAATAGGATGGAATATTGCTTCTTGCCCAAATGTGTCAATATTTGTCCAGTCTTGTTTATATTAGTTTCATCGTACCTATGTCGTGTTAGCTGCAAAGCTTCTGTTGAGTCTCAAATTGATGTTCTCTTATCTTTTCAGCAATTGCCTTCCCTAATTGTATGGAAAACAACTTATTCCTCATTGACTCTGTGGCTTGTTGGTTTCAAGCGTTGATAGTAATGGCGCTTAATACATAATTGACAATAAGAAAAGAAAATATTATTGTTGACAAGCACTATTAGGGTAGTATCTAAAATTACTGAAACTAATATTAATGTATATCAACATATATCGTTAATTGGAAAAGAACATATTCCAAAAAAGTGATATGCTTTGAATAGAAATATTCATATTCTCAGCGCACAATAATGACGCGCCTTAGAGAATTTCTTTAACATTTGTCAAAGGAAAAAACTCCCAAATATACTTAAGTAGAACAACATCAAAGACATTAGCAATTTTACGAAGAACAATTGGTTTCATTAGTTTGCCAATGGACTTTGCTAAATAAAATTGGATTTTGGAACTGGAGACCAAGCCCCATCAACGTTGTCCTTTTTCGTTGAAGTGTGACTGAATCCGATCTTCCATTTTCTGGCAATTGCATTGGGTCAATGGAAGCATCCATGCAAACAGGTCGTCCCTCATTTTCTCTAGAAATGACTACGGAAAAGAGTGAGTTTTAAAAAGTCTCCGTGAAATATTTCATGAGACAGTCACATTTTTGCCTCCAAAAGCCGGTCGAATCCCCTCTCACTAGTACTAAGCTTCGCCTTCTGAGTAGTGAGTGACCAAGTTAAATTTATTATTATCAACACCTACTTCCGCCTGAAGATCCCCTCTGCTCATCTGATCAAACGCTCTGACATCGACATATGTGGATAGTTCAAATCCCGTCACCGCAACATTTTTGTGATAAGAAAATGAGTTTTGCTCTATTAATTATTACTAATGATTTAATTAATTACTAATTTTATTATTACCCCACTCTTTTGGGAGGATAGAACCATATTGTATTATCACAATCGAATCTATCAAATCCCTTATATCATTATCCACAGTACTTTAATCTGGATAGATAGCAAGAATAAAACCTCCTTTTTCTTAAATTTGCCTTTCTAAATTGGGTGAAAGTGTATTGTTTGTCATTTTTGGAATCTCTGTACTTGTACTTAATTCCTTCATTTGACAATGTAAATTGGATTACTACTTTATAAAATCCAGCTAAATCTTTACCAAAAAAAAAAACTCCAGCTAAATCAGTTTCAGTGATAGGTCGGTAAAGCTCATCCCTTTTCTATTGCATTGACCAATGGACTGACCAACATGCCAGTTGTTGGCCCACCCAATTTTTGGCCCATAATTGCCCAGCTTTAGCCCGTGCGTGGCCAATTGGCTTTCCTGGACCAATTCTTGGTCGTGCTCGGCTTTGCTTGGCCTACCAGTCCTTAGACTTGCTTTTGGGTATAGCTTTCGGCCTAGCGTGAATTTGCTCGGCCACTTATGGCCATGTTCGGCTAGTTTTGGCCCATGGTTAGCCTTGCTTACCCAGCTTTCGGCCTTAGTTCTGGGTCCATTTGCAAAGTCAGTTCTTAGCCTTGTTCGGCCAGTTTGTGGCCCATGCTTGGTCGATGCTTCGCCAGTCCCACCAAAGACCGCCAGTTCCGACAAGCACACTTGTCCATACATTGAATTCCAACAAACTTAATGATTGCGCTTACCTCAAATCCGACTAAAATGCAGTGCTCTGCAAGTGCAAAATTTCTGCATTGAACTGTGCAATGGACCAATTAGCATGGCCAAGCTTCGCTAGTTTTTTACCCATGCTTAGCCAATGTCAGCTGATATCACGAAAAACAGTCAAATAAGTTACATTGACGGAGAAGAGCTTACGATCAATTCAAGCTCATGATGTACTTACAAATTCGACCGCTTGCACAATTAGTTCAGTGACATACTCTGGTCACAACCACAAAAGGCTAAAACGATGTACCGACACAAACAACGGCTTCGAGGGTGGCAGGCAACAAACCATTCACGCCCAATCAGACACCACCACTAGACAATGTGATCACAGATAAAAACATCCTAAGCTCCAAACCGCTACTTACAGATTCCTTGCCGACCTAGGTTAACCCATGCTCGTCAATTGAGGTAACACCAACACTGGGAAAACGGAGGCAGTGTACCATAAAGCCATTAAAATAATCAGGCCCCCGAGTAAAAGCAAAAGCCCATGTTCGATGTGCCGGGAGTGATCATACATAATGGGATCACCAACCCATCTAGAGAAGCCACAGTCACAGCACTAAAGCACAAAAATGCACATTGTTTACTTGCAGCCGGAGATCGAAAATAGGTTCAGGCCCTAAATCTCCAAAAATGGGCATGTGGTCGTCAGGAGGCGCTTTTAACCGCCGGGATGAAGCGATCATTCGGAGCAACATATAGGGTGCGTTTGGGAGTAGCTTTGCAAGGCTACTTTGGAGCCCCAAAGGTCTTTGGGCCAAATATGGGGTGTTTGGCAAAAAATTTTGAACCCCCATTCTCCAAATGCTAGCCTTGTGAAGGCGGAAAGCCCAAGGCAGGTGAGAACCTGCCTTGGGCTTTCGGCTTTTTCGGCATGCCCACGCGGGCACTGTTCATGTACTTTTTTTTTTTTTTTCCGAAATTGTCCTTACGAACATTTTGTTTTGCCGTCTTTTGCCCTTGGGAGGATACTGTTCATCTTCTCCATCAGTTCTTCCTGACTGCGAGGGGCCAGTGACGGCTAGAGGGACACCGGCGTGATCTCGGCAACCTAGGCAATCGTCGTCGGAGAGTGGGCGACCTCCGTGAGTCGCGGTGACTCAACGACCATGGCGAGGGGCCGCCTCAACGAGTCATGGCGGCCTAGATCTGGGTCCTCACGGCTCAGATTTGAGTCGGCGACAGCCGATCGGGTCGCGTAACCCGCGCCGAGGTCGCGCGACCTAGGTGCGGCCCTCGCCGAGGTCCCCCGACCTCAGGTGAGGGTTGTGTAGCCTCGGCGACGGTCGATCGGGGTAGCGTGACCGCCGAAGGTCGAGGCGAGCTCGCTCGCGGGGTCGCCGAAGGTCGAGGCGGCATCGCGTGATGCGCGCGACTTCGCTGCTCCAGATCTGGGGTCGCCGGAGGTCAAGGTGACGTCGCACGACCTCGCTGCCTAGATCCGGGGTCGCCGGAGGTCGTGGCGGCGTTGCACGACCTTGCTGCCCCAGATCCAGGGTCGCCAGAGGTCGCCGGCGGTCGTTGGCGGTCGTCTACCCTTGCCAGTCAAATTTTTTTATTTTTCTTTTGGTAATTTTTTTTATCATAAAGGTACTTCACAAGGAGCTTTCAAATTACAATTTACCAAACACGGTTTGCATTTTAAAAAACACTTTTAACTCAAAGGTCTTTGCATTTTCCCATAAACTTTCCCCAAAAGTCTTCCCAAATGCACCCTAGTCCAATCGGGATCGTTTCAGGCAAGTACCACTCTAATGCTCTTTTGGGAAAATAATTCGGGGAATTTTTTTTTTTTAAGATTTCTTAAAGCAAAAATCATAGGATATTCTTTATTCTTAAAAAAGGAAAAGACAAGACAATGCTCGGTGAAATGACCAAGACAAATGGTACTGACCATGAAGAGATAATCAGAGAAGGGGGCCAATTTCAGCAAGTTATTAGCCAACCCTTGCGTCCATAACTGGATGCCACTTATCAGACCACCAAGCCATTGATCTCCCATCACCAGCAATATACTCAACGAATTTACTAATTCAATCGAACACTTCAAGACAACATCACATTCAAATTTTGCTCTTTGCACAATGACGCACAAAAGATTGCACGCATATGAAGCATCGAGCTTATTTTACATTCAAGATAAAGACGAGACGATGCATAACCACACTTGAAGAATACCATCAAGGGTACTCACTACCACAAATCTCACACGTCCTCCTGCACCTGCTCCTGGACATATTTATTCGGAACAACAAGACCAATAAAGGAAATAAAAAACATTGCAAACTTGCTAAAGAGCACGTCCAGCAATGCACACAGACAACGAATTTCTTCCGTAGAGTTGCTCATTCCATCCGATTTGAATGATTATATGCTCCATTAGATCACCTCTCTGGACACATATTGAGCTGGACTTGTGGATGTGCAATATTCATGCCCATCTAGGGTTGCCGTTACTTGTGCCATGGAACGCTGCAACAAAAATCACAATCCTCAACTTCCAAATCCATTATGAGAGTTTATGATAAGACACCTTCTAGGTTTGACGTCAAAGCTCATGGATTCAATTTATCAAAACCACCAACACCAAAGCATAAATGGTGGCATCTTACAGAAACCTTCTCTGTTGCAAGCAACCTTTCTTATACTAAGTACATGTACAGAAAGAAGGGAAAAGTAACTGAAAAGGTCATTTTGTGATGCAGTTATGGGGTAGTTTGAGGGAGATACACTCATCTAAACATTAACCCGACTAGCTCTATGTTAAATAATGTCTCAATTTTGAGCGTTTACAATTACGCAATTCGCTCGGACAAAAGTAAAATAAAAGGAAGAAACAATTTCCTTTTATGGACTCTCTATTTCGGACGTGCAAAACAAAGAATTCTGGGCACACTTTATATATATATATATATTAAAGGAAGTTGCTGCCGAAGAGTGAAGCCCTGCATGCGGATTGTCTTTGCGCGTGAAGCCAAAATAGGAAAAAGAAGGTGCCCCCGGTCAAAGTTTTTGACCTGATGCGCACTCATATATATACGAAATTTGCAGGTCTTCTTCTTTGGTGTTTTGGAAGCCGCCGAAACATATAGAGCCGCACATCCTGTACGAGAGTGGGTTGCTGCACGTATAATCCTACGAGCAAAGGACGGTGCCGCTGAAGCCTACGTAATCAGAAAAAAAACCTACGGAGCCGCGCGTCCATGATCCTTGAAGCCGCAAGTCGTGCGAAGCCTGAAGAGATACGCGAAGCCATACGTAGTGCATATTGTACCGGAGCTTGAACGTGCGTTAATTTTGTGCCGTGAGTTTATTCCCAAGTGAGTTGTTTATTTATATACACTTTGGGTTTGGGGTTAAATCTAGGTGCGAGAAACACTTGAGCGATTAAGCGATTGTAAACTCTGATACTCTGATTATAGTGGATTATTTGCTGCTGGCTCTCTCCGTGGACGTAGGTACCGATACTTGGACCGAATCACGTAAATTCCTGGTGTCCTTATTTTTCTTGTTTACTTTCTCTGGCGATTTCTTGTTGACGTAAATTGCAAGATCCTGTCGTTTTCGCATATTATATCCCAACAATTGGTATCAGAGCTTAGGGTTGGATTTCTTGATTGATTTGGAGCTTTAGCTTGTCTGATTATTATCTGGAAATTCTGTTATTGCAATTATGTCTGAGAGAAAATCTGAGATTGAGAAGTTTAACGGGAACAACAACTTTGTGTTATGGAGCATCAAGATGCGAGCTTTATTGACAACACAAGGTTTGGTCAAGGCACTGGATGGTGAGGATGAATTGCCAATTATCATTAAAGCTTTTGAGAGGGTAGAGCTAATGGAAAAAGTAAAGAGTATGATCCTGTTAAATTTATCGGATGAGGTCTTGATAGAGGTTGCTGAGGAGCAGGATGCCGCAGCATTATGGGCAAAACTTCATGCACTCTATGTGAAGAAAGGTTTGAACAATCGCTTGTACATGTTGAAAAAGATGTTTCAATTTAGATATACTGAAGGTACGTCTATCAGAACCCACCTAGATGAATTTAATAAACTCATGATTGATCTGAAGAACGTCGGTAAGATACTTGATGATGAAGAACAGGGCATGATGTTGTTAGCCTCTTTACCAGAGTCATGGGAGCACTTTATCGATTCACTGTTGCAGGGGCATACTACGATTACCTCAGAGGAGGTAAAGTCTGCCTTATTCTCTAAGGAGTGGCAGAGAAAGTTGCGAAATGACAGTCTAGCGCAAGGCGTAGCGCAAGCACTGACAATTTAGATGGTGGTAGGGTTCTTTTGGGCAATAATGCAGTCTGTAAGGCTGTGGGGATAGGGACAATTCGGATTCGGATGCACGATAGGGTGGTGCACACATTGACAGATGTGAGGCATGTACCAGAGCTCAAGAAGAACCTTATTTCTTTGGGGACACTCGATGACATCGGGTGCAGGTACACCGCTGAAGGTGGAGTACTGAAGATCTCTCGAGGTGCTATGACAGTGATGAAAGGGAAGAAAGTGAATATTCTCTATCATCTACTGGGAGAGACCGTGACTGGAACCGCTGCAGTTTCATCAAGTGAGTCAGACTCTAACTTGACTCAGTTATGGCATATGCGTTTGGGGCACATGAGTGAGGCAAGTATGACGATGCTGAGTGAAAAGGGGTTGTTCAATGGTTAGAAGACAGGGAAGCTGGACTTATGTGAGCACTGCATCTATGGGAAGCAGCACCGAGTTAAGTTTACAACAGCTATCCATTCGACCAAACGACCAGTTGAATATATTCATTCAGACGTCTGGGGCTCGTCTTCGGTTCCTTAGAAAGGAGGTGCCCGATATATGCTGACATTTATCGACGACTATTCGAGGAAAGTATGGGTTTACTTTCTGAAGCACAAATATGAAGTGTTTGATCGGTTCAAGAAATTTAAGGCCTTGATTAAGAAGCAGTTAGATAAACAGATCAAGTGCCTGAGAACCGATAATGGCATGGAGTTCTGTGGTAAAGATTTTACCGAGTTCTACGAGAAAGAAGGTATTGTGAGACACCGCACGATACCTGGGACACCACAGCAGAATGGCGTGGCAGAACAGAAGAACAAAATTTTGCTTGAGCGAGCTCGATGCATGCTTTCACATGCAGGACTTGGCAAGGAATTTTGGGCCGAAGCAGTTAACATGTCGTGTTACCTGGTTAATCGATCTCCATCATCTACTATCAAGTGGAAGACTCCTGAGGAAGTATGGTCGGGGAAACTTGTTGATTATTCCGGATTACGTACATTCGGATGTCCTGCATATGCTCATGCGAGTGATGGTAAGCTTGAGCCAAGGGCAAAGAAGTGCATATTTCTGGGTTATGCACAAGGGGTGAAAGGCTACTGGCTGTGGTGCACCGATCCCAGATCACTCGGTTTTCTAATCAGCAGAGATGTGATCTTCGATGAGACTGTAATGCTTCAAAGGATGAGTTCTGAGACACAACCAGCAGAGAAGACAGATCAGGGTGTCACAAGTGAGGTGGAGCTTCAGGTGGCGACTCCGGAGACCTCGAAGGTAACAGAAGTTGAGATTGCAGATGAGGCCGCAGTTCCTGAAGTTAGTGATAGTGAACAACCAGCAAAGCCGCAGCAGACTATAGCCGCAGATAGACAGAGAAGGCAAATTAAATCACCGGTACGTTATGGTTATACAGATATTGCTTATGCATTAACTGTAGGTGATGAGGTGGAGACAAATGAGCCTTCATCTTACTCTGAGGTGATGGCTAGTTCGGAGTCATCGCAGTGGCTAGGGGCTATGAGTGAAGAGATGGAATCACTCCATCGAAATCAGACATGGGAGCTGGTCAAAGTACCCAAGAGCCAAAAGATTGTCGGAAGTAAATGGGTCTTCAAACGGAAATAGGGCATTCCTGGTGTCGAGGCAGCGAGGTATAAGGCGAGACTGGTGGCGAAGGGGTATACACAGCGTCAGGGCATTGACTACAATGAGGTTTTCTCTCCTATGGTAAGACATACTTCTATTCGTGTTTTACTTGCCTTAGTTGCTTCGCAAGACCTAGAGTTAGAGCAACTAGATGTGAAAACTGCATTTCTTCACGGTGAGTTGGAGGAGCAGATTTACATGAGGCAACCAGAGGGATTTGCAATTCCGGGTAAGGAAGATCATGTTTGCTTGTTAAAGAAATCTTTGTATGGGCTGAAACAATCTCCTAGACAGTGGTATAAACGTTTTGATGCATTCATGGCTAGTCAAGACTATACAAAAGTCGATGGATAGCTGTGTTTACTATAGGAGATTGGATGATGGTTCTTTGATTTATCTACTCTTATATGTTGATGATATGCTGATAGCAGCTAAGAATATGTCTGATATTGATGTGCTGAAGAGGCAATTAATTGCTGAATTTGAGATGAAAGATTTTGGTGCTGCAAAGAAAATATTGGGTATGGAGATTTTGCGTGACAGGGCTGCAGGAGTTTTACGTCTATCTCAAAAGAAATATATTGAGAAGATCGTAGCACGTTTTAATATGCAGTCGGCAAAATCTGTAAGTACACCTTTAGCGAAACATTTTCAACTTTCAAAAAAAATTATCATCACAGACTGAGGAGGAGGAGGAGCATATGTCCCGTGTTCCTTATTCTAGTGCCGTAGGTAGTATTATGTATGCTATGGTGTGCACTAGGCTTGATATTTCACAAGCTGTGAGCGTTGTTAGTCGTTATATGAAGCAACCTGGTAAAGCTCATTGGGAAGCTGTGAAGTGGATCCTCAGATATTTGAAGGGGACAACAGACGTGGGTATAGTATACCGGAGGGACAGCAATGGCAGTGAGACCACTGGTTTTGTGGATTCGGATCACGCCGGTGACTTGGATGATCGTAGGTCTTTAGCGGGGTATGTGTTTACGCTAGTGGGTGGTGTAGTTAGTTCGAAAGCGTCCTTACAAGATCACATTGCCTTGTCTTCGACTGAGGCAGAGTACATGGCACTAACCTTTGTAGCGAAGGAGGCGATATGGCTAAAAGGTTTGCTCTTGGACATTGGGTTAGAACATAAAAGTGTGGATGTACATTGTGATAACTAAGGTGCGATATATTTGGTGTATAATCCAGTTTATCATGAGCGAATGAAGCATATCAGTATCAGGTACCACTTCATCCGAGATGTCTTAGCTAAGGGTATTGTTACTGTTAAAAAGATTGCTACAGCAGAAAACCTGGCAGACAAGATGACTAAGTCTGTTCCTTTGGCGAAGCTCAAGCTTTGCTTGAGCTCTATTGGCGTCTGTGGAGAGTGAGCGCCCGTGGGGGCGTTGGGAGAGCAGCATGGATGATGAGCACGATAATTTGGTTTCAAACATCGAGCCAAGGTGGAGAATTGTTAAATAATGTCTCGATTTTGAGCGTTTACAATTACGCAATTCGCTCGGACAAAAGTAAAATAAAAGGAAGAAACAATTTCCTTTTATGGATTCTCTATTTTGGACGTGCAAAACAAAGAATCCTGGGCACACTTTTTTTATATATATATATATATATATATATATATTAAAGGAAGTGGCTGCCAAAGAGTGAAGCCCTGCATGCGGATTGTCTTTGCGCGTGAAGCCAAAATAGGAAAAAGAAGGTGCCCCCGATCAAAGTTTTTGATCTGATGCGCACTCATATATATACAAAATTTGCAGGTCTTCTTCTTTGGTGTTTTGGAAGCCGTCGAAACATATAGAGCCGCACATCCTGTACGAGAGTGGGTTGCTGCACGTATAATCCTACGAGCAAAGGACGGTGCCGCTGAAGCCTACGTAATCAGAAAAAAAAAAACCTACGGAGCCGCGCGTCCATGATCCTTGAAGCCGCAAGTCGTGCGAAGCCTGAAGAGATACGCGAAGTCATACGTAGCGCGTATTGTACCGGAGCTTGAACATGCGTTAATTTTGTGCCGTGAGTTTATTCCCAAGTGAGTTGTTTATTTATAGACACTTTGGGTTTGGGGTTAAATCTAGGTGCGGGAAACATTGATACTCCAATTATAGTGGATTATTTGCTGCTGGCTCTCCCCGTGGACGTAGGTACCGATACTCGGACCGAACCACATAAATTCCTGGTGTCCTTATTTTTCTTGTTTATTTTCTCTGGCGATTTCTTGTTGACGTAAATTGCAAGATCCTGTCATTTCCGCATATTATATCCCAACACTCTATGTGAAAATTTAGAGCGTGCTTTTAAATTTGCTTCCACTAGCATTGGGCAAGAAGTGAAAAGTAACTCAGTGGTCATCTTTGTTGGTTAAATATAGGCTTGTATCGAGATTAGTTTTGTAAATATTCAGGCAAACTGACCAACACATTTTTCTTTTAGCTCAGATTGTATAGGCGCTTTCTTAATTGCGTTGAATACCATCTGCAAATAACCCAAGAAAAATTACAGGTATAGGAAGCTATAGGTAGCACTAAGGAAACAAGAACAATAACAACTAAAAGCAGCAAAAGTCACCCCAAAGAAAACTTCCTTTCTTTTGAAGAGAAAGAACTCAAAAGCAAAGCCACAGTTGAAATCACAAAATCCGCCCAAACAAAAGTGAACAACGTTGATGTGGGTTTCATCTGTTTACTTCTAGGTGATTCCAACCTCAGAGCGGGCTGGGATTCTCAATTTAAAGAACAACTGCTGAATAATAGGTCATTCGACAAAAGGAATAGGGATACCTTTCTATGCAGTAAGCCTACCTGACCAACACCTAAAGATTTTGACTTATTTTCAGTTGGAATATGGCTTACCTCGATCCTTCGATGAACTAGAGGCGCCGCGCTGAAGGGTGCCGCACACGGTCTGTTAGGGGCTTTAGGACTGTAAGATATGGCATTTTTGGGACCTAGCAAAAACAAAATAAAAAGGAAAAAGAAATGTTGAAAAGTCAAGAAAGAAAAGAGGAGAAAAGAAGAAGGACGAGGAGGCACCGAGAACATTCGGGAAAAGAAGTAAAGAGAGTGAAAGAAAAAAAGGGGGGAGGAGATAAAAGGAAAAGGAGAAGTACGTTCGGACAGAAGAAAGGGAGAGAAGAGAAAGGAAGGGAGAGAAGAGAAAGGAAAGGAAAGGAGGAGGAGGAGGAGGAGGAGGAAGAAAAGAGACGGGATTCTCGTTATGAATGCCTCCCCAAGCCGATTCAATTCTGATTTGCAACGCCTGGTAAACACTCATGCTTATCGTTCTTCTAATTGGATTATTTTTCAAGGTTAGGACTAAAATTCTGAATTTTTGGAGATTCATGTGGCGAAATCCGATTTTGAAGTCATTGAATTGCGTATTTTTATAAAAATAATAGTTAAAGGTGTTGTGAAATCATAGAATTTTACGGATCTCAATTTGGGCTTACGGTTTGCCCGGAATAAAATTTCGAAGTTCGTCGCGCGCGCTGGTGGGGTTCCGAACAGTAACTTTCAGGCCTGAATTTCAGCTATTTTCAGTGAGTTTTTGAGGTGGCTGAGTCGGGGTTTTTGTAATACATCGAAATGGCTTTCTATGGACTGTATGTTCGTTTGAAAAGAACTTATGGGGAGGAAATAATGGCCCGAACAAGTTTAGAGCGTGATGGGACAACAATAGATTTGTGCTATGGGCAAGCGTTGGTTGGCACATAGATGTCATTTATCGATGAATATGCATACTATAATCGAGTCATTTATAACAATATCGTTATTTATAAAAATATTGTTTTACTAAGTCTTTTAATAATGTTCTTCAGTTATTTGTTAGGAATTCGAGTACGTGGGCTTGAGTAACTGTAGTAGGCTAGTTTGGGCTTTCCCAGGTGAGTGACACTATTTCTTCTAAGAATTTTTTAACTCATGTCTTCAAAATTATAAAGATTTGACATTTTATGAGTTATTAATAAGCATGTTTATTGCATAAAATTGGATCGGGCATTTATTACATTTTGATATTTAAAAATAGTGTGAGAACTTTTTGGTGGGAAGATGTATTTTGTTTGGGTAACGAAGTTGAGAAATATTATATATTTTGGGTTTGCGAAACCTTTTACGGAAACCTTTTTGAGCATGGGTTTTGGAATATTATGTATATCGATTTGTGAAATGTCTTATGATATGCATTTGATTTGATTTGGTAAGAGTCTTGAAATTATTTGAGGATGTTTTATGAAAGGTATTTTTGGCGAATAAGTTGAGTTGCAAAATCTTTTGATGATATATTGTCACGACCTCTTTTTTTCGGTGCCCGTAATCTGGTACGAGCGCCTAAAGAGACTAATGGCTCGGCTGAATTTGTTATGCTCGGACTCTCCCAAGTCTACCAATTCACGACTTTAATAGTCTAAATTTTTAACTTGTAAGTCAATTTTTAAAATGGAGTCGCCACTAATCAATTTGGAGTGGATTGATTAGAAACCCAAGCGAAGTATCGAGAAAAATACTCGCTCCTGCGCAATCAGAGAAATTAGGATGAGGAACTTGATTACACTAGTTAATCACTAATGCCCTTTCGGTACCTAATTTTGTTTAAACCCTGAGGTTTTTGGATGTTTAAGGGATTTTCCATGCATTTTGGGGAGGAAAAACATTTTTTTTTTTTTTGAGTCTTTTTCTCATTTTTGGACATAAAAGGGATTTTTTGATTTTTGGTAATTTTTGGGAAAATATAAGTCTTTTTGGCATTTTATGAAAATTTTTGGCTTTTTATGAATTTTTGGCTTTTTTTTTGGATTTTTGGCTTTTTTTTTGGAAAATATGAAATATTTTTGATTTTTTTTCGAAAATAAAATATTTTTAATATTTTTTAAACATTTTTTGTAAAATAAATTATTTTTTATTTTTCTTGATTTTTTGGAAAATAAAACATTTTTTACATCTTTTAAATATTTTTTGAAAATAAATCATTTTTGATTTTTTTAAAATTATTTATTTATTTATTATTTAAAATATTATTCAAAATAAAATAAAATTTAAATAAAAGCTGACTCGGGTCGATCCGCGGGTTGGGTTCGACCCGAGCCGGTGACCCGAAACGCGGACGGGCCCGCGTTGGGGCCCAACTCAGATTTTTTCTCTTATTTATTTATTTATTTTTATTTTTTATTTTTATTGAAACGAAGTCGTGGCCGGGTGTTTGAGGACACCCGCCCGGCCCGACGACCCGGCCCCACAACCCGCTTCCCCAACGAAACCCTACTCGACCCGGCTCCGGCAGCCGACCCGTCCTCCAGCCGCCCCCAAATCACGAACCCTACTCTATTTTCTGAGTTCGAATCCGCTTCGTGACTTGAAAAATTGCAAACCCTAGGGTTTGCAAATCCGTGGCATTGGGGACAGAAATTGCGGCTACGGCGGCAAAAGCGGCTACGGCGGCGACAGCAACGACGAAGGCGACTATGGTGTCTGCGACGGCGAAGGAAGGTGGTTACGATGAACGGCGGGGACGACGGCTACGGGCTTTTTATACCTTTTCTTGAACGGAGGCAATGACGGCAACGACAAGGGGCGATTTGCAATAGCGGAGGCCACGGCGAGCAACGATAGCGCTAGAGGATTCGATATGCGACGATGAAGACCGCGGCGAACGACGAGGGCGACGGTGAGGCCTAGGCTCGATCAGATCTGGCCGGAACTCCCTCTCTCTCCCTCGGGCTCGCCCTTTGAGCTCCCCGAAGTCTCTCGGGGACCCCTCCAAGCTCACCCCGCCTCGGTCGGCCTTGCACTCGAGCTCCCCGAAGTCTCTCAGGGGATCTCAAGCTCCGATGGCCTCTCTCTCTCTCCCTCTACTTTTTGCGATTTCCTCTCTGTGGCCCGCGCCGCCCCGAAGTCAATGGTGGCCCCCCTTTATTTATAGGCGAGGGGGCGGCCGGTCGGCAAGGCTTCACCCGCCGGTTGGACCACCGTTCCATCTGCCGTCAGCTCCTCCTCTGGTCACGTCCCGTCAACGCCAACTGCTCCCTTGCTCCTTGTACGTCGGCATCCGTCCGTCTCCCTCCAGCATCGCGGCCTCCCCCCCCCCACGTGTGCACTGCAATCACGCGAGGAAGAAGAAGACCCAGCTGGGCCGGGCTGAGGCGGAAATGGGCCTCAAGGGCCCAGAGGAGGGGGGATTCTATTTTTTTTTTTGTTTCTTTTCCGTTTTTTCATTTTTTTTTGTTTTTTTTTTCTAAAAAAGACGAAAATAAAATAAAAGCCTATTTAAAAAAAATTAAAACACATGATTTAGGCATCAACAGCTGCCCTTCTTTGAAGGTGAATTCGCAGAGGTTGCATTCAAAGACAAACTGATGCCTAAATTTTACCGTGCATGCGTAGCAGATTATATTTTATTTGGAATCTATTATTCTATGCAGAAAAAGAGCAATATAACATCACATATACTAAAGCAGATAAGAAGATACCTGTAGTTACTTACCGGGAGTGAGTGAGATAAGGTGTGAACCCCGAGTTTGGCAAGTATCAAGGTGTCATCTTACCTAGTGATATGAAGAGGTTACTTTTCCAAGACTCGAACCATTCTTCGATCGCCTGTTAAAACAATCAATAGTTTGTCTAGGACCTGAACCTCTCTTCGATCGCCTTGACGGGAAATTGCTCTTCCAGGACTCGAACCATTCTTCGGTCACCTGTTAGAGCAATCAGTGGTTTGTCTCGGACCCGAACCTTTCTTCGGTCGCCGTGATGAGAAATTGCTTTTCCAGGACTCAAACCATTCTTTGGTTGCCTGTTAAAATAATCAGTAATTTGTCTAGAACCCGAACCTTTCTTCAGTCGCCTTGACGAGAAATTACTTTTCTAGGACCCAAACCATTCTTCGGTCGCCGTGACGGGAAATTGCTTTTCCAGGACCCGAACCATTCTTCGGTCGCCTGTTAAAACAATAAATAATTTGTCTAGGACCCAAACCTTTCTTCGGTCTCCTTGACGGGAAATTGCTCTCCCAGGACCCGAACCATTCTTCAATCGCCGTGACAGGAAATTGCTTTTCCAGGACCCGAACCATTCTCCGGTCGCCTATTAAAACAATTAATAATTTGTCTAGGACCCAAACTTTTCTTTGGTCGCCTTGATGGGAAATTGCTCTCCCAGGACCTGAACCATTTTTCGGTCGCCTGTTAGAGCAATCAGTGGTTTGTCTCAGACTCGAACCATTCTTCGGTCGCCGTGACGGGAAATTTCTTTTCCAGGACTTGAACCATTATTCGCCTACTGTTAAAACAATCAATAATTTGTCTAGGACCCGAACCTTTCTTCGGTTGCCTTAACGGGAAATTGCTCTCCTAGGACCCGAACCATTCTTCAGTTGCCTGTTAGAGTAATTAGTGGTTTGTCTCGGACCTGAACCATTCTCGGTTGCCATGACGGGAAATTGCTTTTCTAGGACTCGAACCATTCTTCGGTCGCCTGTTAAAACAATCAATAATTTGTCTAGGACCCGAACCTTTCTTCGGTCGCCTTGACGGGAAATTGCTCTCCCAGGACCCGAACCATTCTTCGGTCGCCTGTTAGAACAATTAGTGGTTTGTCTTGTACCCAAACCTTTCTTCGGTCGTCGTGATGGAAAATTGCTTCTCCAAGACCCGGACCATTCTTCGGTCGCCTGTTAAAACAATCAATGATTTGTCTAGGACCCGAACCTTTCTTCTGTCGCCTTGACGGGAGATACGCAGACCTTTCTCAAGGCATCTCATTTGTGGGTGCCTGATTTGTATCGAGAACACTAGTTGGTACCCGACCTTTCTCGGGAGATGCGTCGACCTTTCTCAGGGCATCTATTTTGGGGGTGTCTGACCTCTGTTAAGGACACCAGTTGGTACCCGACCTTTCTCGGGAGATGCGCCGACCTTTCTTAGGGCATTTATTTTGGAAGATACTTGGACATTCACAAACACATTAGAGAGTGCCTAGATATTTACAAGTATTAACCCGAATGATATTTGGGCCTTTGCAGGCGTCAATAGGGGTATTTGGCTGATCAAAGGCATTTATGGGGTACTTGGATGATCACAAGTATGAGTTCTTGGGGGTATACTTGGATGTTCACAAGCATCGAAGGGGTACCTGATAGTTGGAAATATCGAGAACATACCTTGTGAAGGTCTCTCAACTTCTGGGAATTGGGAATATCGAGGGCGTACTTGGGTAATCGCAAGTGCATAATATGGTGGATTACTTGAGTGGTTGCTAGCATTCAATGGCATAATTTTGAGGACAACTCTAATAGGTCAAGTGTCACAAAATGGGATATTCGAACGGTGGTCGATACTTAAAGACGAGAAGATACTTGGACAGTCACAAGCATCTAAACTTTAAAGACAACATGAATAGGTCGAGTGTCGACAGAGGGAGCACTTGAGTAGCGGTAGACACTTGAAAATAGGGGGATCTCTGGACAATCACAGATATCAACACTCGGGGACAACTCAAACAAGCTGAGCATTGGTAAGAGGGAGTACCTAGACAGTGGTAAGTACTCATAAAATTCTGGGAATAGGGATGAGGACATGCTTTCCTGGCGACATCTCTAGTTTCTAAGAGTATGCTTGCTATTTGCACAATATGCACACATGCACACAATGATTGTATATGCTGTAAATTCGTAAATTTAAATGTGATTTATGCATGATGATCTCGTCAGTTTTGCATCATTTGAATTCCATTGGGGAAGATTTTAAAGAACAACTTTCGTTTAGAATGTAGATGTCTTGAGCATGCCAGATAAGGGACTTTCAGTCTGAAAGGACTTTTCACTCACTCTCATGGGAAAGGCTGTTTTATCCTGACCATTGATGCAGGATTTATAAGGACCACACTATCTCACTATCATCATGTCAGCAGGGGTCCGAGTATTCTCGCAAATGATACGATTTTACCAATGTGAGAGGTCTTTGTTGAAATTGTGATGAAGGTTTGGTCAATGGCTTATCAAAGGGGACCAAGATGGTCATGGCTCTGTGAAAAAGATGTTGTATGATCATCTCCAGGTTTGCAAGTCAAGAATCCTACAAAAAGAGATAGAATAATCTTTCTCGTACTTTTTCGAGCGATGCTTATAGACATATGAAATCCTACGTTAATTGAAGTGCCCCTAGTCTAAAGAGATTTTTACAATGGGACGCCATGTAGACTTGACTCATGTGTGAAAGGGTGGGAGCTAGTGATTGCCTTGGCATTTGTCACCAGTCTTTCTTCTCAACACAACAGTGACTTCTCTTGGGAATACAAATGACTGTATTTTTCGCTTGGGGACATTGGCCTTGCTTTTACCAAGCACACTGCTTTTTTATGTCCATAGTTTTTGTTCTTGTTGCTTGAGGAACTAATCTTGACAAGTTCAAGCAAACATCTGTGTTAGACTATTGAGTCTTCATCTTTTGCCGGCGCTTCTGATTATGCTGCTCGAATGGCAGTAACTTCTGCTTTGCCTCCATGTGAGGGTGAATCTACAAACTCGATTGGGTTGTACAATGAATACAAGTGTGTAAAGAAAGAATTGCTCGTCATGACTCTAGGGCACTTAAATTAATGCGAGTGTTCATATGCAATAAAGACACTCGAAGATTGATGCAAGTGCAAGCAAGAGAATTTCTATCCCTTTTCTCACCTCGTAATGTTGACTTGCCTTTGGCTTGCCCCAGTGTGGGGTGATTTTTGACGGGGGTAAGGCAGAAATTTGGCCAGTGTATGGGGCTCAAAGTGTGCGATGGAATGCCTCTCACTGTTTTGGTCATCGTACCATTCGCGAGAGAACTCTTTACCGTGTAGTCATGGAATTTTCTACACTCATCTCACAAGTGTGTAGATGGGGGACTGTGTGCGGGATATGGCTTGCCTGTCATCATTCTAACACGCCTCATTCAGCATGCCTAATTAATCTCGTATTCTTTACTTAACTGTCTATTATAATAATCCTTAATAGAATCAAAGATTTAGACAGACAAAATCATCGTGCAAAATTCACCTGGAAAAAGGCATGCGGTATATGATGTGAAAGAGTTTGTACTTTTCAAAATAAATGAATGGCTTTTACTCAAGAAAAACTTATTAACAGCTTTAAGGGTGTTTACTTGGTGAAATGGTATTCACAAATGTGCTGAAATTTTGAACATCAAAAGAGTTATTTACAAAGGGTTATTTACAGATGGGTGTCGATAGATTGCTCATATTGGTTAGGGACATGACACATGAATAATCAGCTAAGGGTCGAGAATTTGATCGGGCGTCTCTATTCTTGTCCTGGGTTTGGATCACTTGGTTTTGCCCCATTTAACCATTAGCCTGGCCCTTGAATCCCAATGCTTCCTGTCAATATAAGTTCAGAGAGTGAGTGTTAGAAATGACACAAAGTTGTATTTCCACAGAGTTCATATGTGCTGGCTTCTAGAGATACTTGAATGTTGATGACAGTCTCTTTATAGTTCCATGCTTCGTTTGACTGGCCTTTCTTACTTGTGGCCACGTAGGCATGATTGCTGGTTGTTGATTCACTTCAACACCTTCCTTTTGTGGAGTTTTCCCTTCTGTCTTTGATTATAGTAGCATTGGGCAAAGTCATGTATCTCAAGCTTCTATGGAATTTGAGATGGACAATCAAAACTTCTAGCTTTCCAATAACAATTACTTCTTGCAAGAGCATGTGTCTGGAATAAGAAGTGAGGCTTCCAGATTCTAAGTTCGTTAACTAGGACAAAAGGTTCCTCATAACCAAACTAGTTCCTGAATGATGCGTCCTTTATACCGAGTTGGGTGAAATCGATCTACGCATCTACCTACGTAATATCGACTTGCTCAATCTATGTCATCGAGTTTGCCGCTTGATTTTCGACACTTCCTTAAATGCTGGTAATTACCATTCATTCTTCTTCATTGAGTCAACCAAACACACATTTTTTATGATGGTGTAAATACATCACTCATATATAGAAGATGTATAGGCATTTTCAATCTGATAGAGAAGTGTTTGGCAATGCTAGACAATGAACATCTTTCAAGGGTAGTACTTTTTTACAGCATCGGAATTAACTGGTTTAGAGAATTCTCGCCCATCCATCTCGGTTAGGATCAAGGCTCCTCTGGGGAGTATCTTCTTTATTACATAAGGACCTTTGTAATTTGTGGCAAACTTGCCTCTAGGCTCTGGAAAGATTGGCAGCGTCTTTCTTAAGACTAGCTCGTTTACCTCGAAGTGCTTGGATCGCACCTTTTAATTAAATGATCGAGCTACCTTTTGCTGATAGCACTGACTATGACAGAGGGCTTTCAATCGCTTTTCATCGATCATGTTCAGCTGCTCGAGCCTTTGTTGTGTCCATTCCTCCTTAGATAATCCAGCCTGGGATAAAATTTGTAGGGAAGGGATTTCTACTTCCATGGGCAAAACTGCCTCTATGACATTCCATGCAGTTACGCTTGCATACGATGTAGCCTCAATCCATTTTGAAAAGTAATCAATTGCAACCAAGATGAACCGATGCTCGTTTGACGCCTTTTGGGTTAATTAGGGCCAATTACATCGATGCCCCACATTGAAAACGGCCATGGCTCAGATAACTGATGCAGTTCAGTTGGAGGGACATTTATCTTATCCTCGTGAATCTGACAATGATGACAACTCCGCACATGTTGAGCACAATCTTTCTCTAAGGGGAGCTAGTAATAACCCAGTCTCATTATCTTCTTGGCCAACATATGCCCATTCATGTGAGGGCCACATACTCCCTCATGTATTTCTTGCATTATTCGTGTGGCTTCAGCTGCATCCACACATCTTAGCAGGACCGAGTCATACGATCTTTTGTACAGATTTTCACCGCTGATGAAAAACCTTGAAGCCATTTTCATTAGGTATTTTCGATCAGAGGGAGTTCTTTGTTCAGGGAATTCCTGCTTCTGGATGTATTTCATGATATCGTAATACCAGGGCTTTCCATCAGGTTCTTCAGTTATGGCCATGCAGTAGGCCTGTCTTGCTATGACTTCAATCTTTAAAGGCTCTACTTCTAATCCTTTCATTGCTTGCAACATAGATGATAGCGTTGCTAGTGCATCAGCGAACTGATTATGAATTCTAGGTAGGTATTCAAAGGAGATGTCTTGGAATTTTCCCGTCAACTTTTCTAAGTAACCATGGTAAGGCACAAGTTTGACGTCTTTCGTCTTCCATTCGCCCAATGTCTGGAGGGTAATCAAGGTAGAATCACCGAACACCTTATGCTTTGTCACTCCCATTTCAATAGCCACTTGCAAGCCGAGGATGCATGCCTCATACTCGACTATATTGTTGGTGCATGGAAATATCAATTTTGCAGCCACCGGATAATGTTGTCCATTTGGGATATTAAGACTGCCCCAGTGCCGGAACCTGACAAATTTACAGCTCCGTCAAAGAACCCAATGCTAGACGACTGAGCAAATACTTGATCGGATCACTTTCGATTACAAGGAAAGTTTGGTAATGCAAGGTATATTGTCCGAGTCTGTGCAACACCCATACTAATGCGGCGCATGTTTTTTTTTTTTTTTTTTTTTTTTTTTCTAAATTGGAGTAGTTTTGTTCTGACATGGTGAACTTTTTACTCAAATAGTAGATAGCCCGCTCCTTCTGGTCATGGGGCTCTTTTTGTGCCAGCAATGCATTTAAGGATTCACTGTTAATGGTAAGGTAGAGAATTAAAGGGTGCCTTGGGATTGGAGGTACCAGAATCGGGGGTTTCGTCAGGTACTGTTTCAGGTCTTCAAATGCCAGTCGGCAATCATCATCCCATTAAATTTGTGCATCCTTCCTAAGAAGTTTAAAGAAAGGCTTTGCAGTTTTGGAAAGCTGAGAAATGAATCGTGCAATGTAATTTAATCTTCCAAGGAGGCTCCGGACTTTTTTTACAGTCGAGGGAGGAGGCATCTCAAATATCGCCTTGGTTTTGATGGATCTACTTCTATTCCTTCACAGCTCACAATGAATCCAAGTAATTTGCCAGAGGTTGTCCTAAACACACATTTTACTGGATTCAAGCGCAACTTAAACTGGTGAAGTCGCTCAAATAGTTTCTCCAGGGTCTTCACATGGTCCTCTCCATGCCTGGTTTTAGCAATCATGTCATCGACATATACTTCAATTTCTTTGTGCATCATGTCGTGGAAAAGGGTGACCATGGCATGCTGGTAAGTCGCTCTAGCATTTTTCAGGCCAAAAGGCATGACCTTATAATGAAAAGTTCCCCATGGAGTAATGAACACCATTTTTTCCTTGTCTTCCTCCTTCATCCTTATTTAGTTGTATCCCAAGAATCCATCCATAAAAGAGAAAAGTTTGAATCATGTAGTGCTGTCTACAAGGACGTCTATGTGGGGTAATGGGAAATCATCTTTTGGGCTTGCTTTGTTCAAGTTACGATAATTGACACAAACACGTATTCAACCATCCTTTTTCTTCACTGGTACAATGTTTGCTACCCAGCTGGGGTATCGCGAGACTTTGAGGAAACCCACTTCGAGGAGCTTCACTACCTCTTCTTCAGTCTTTTTTGACAATTCTGGCTTGGTTCTTCTTAGCCGTTGTTTCTTAGGAGCTACATCAGGGTTGGTTGGCAAGCTATGCTCCACGATCATTGGATCAAGGCCTGGCATATCTGCGTATGACCATGCGAATACGTCTTGATACCTCTTTAGAAGAGCAATCAAGTCTGCAGTTTCTTCTTCAGGGAGGTTGGCGCAAATCTTTATCTCTCTTGGACCTTCCGTGCTGCTTAAATTGACAGTGACGGTGTCTTCAGTGGAAGGGGGCCTTATTTCTTCATGACGCTCCCAATCCCGTTGAATTTCATTGGAATTATCAAAGTCATCATCTGAGCTATCAGAAATGCTTTCATGGCTATCCATGATGTTGGTTTGGATCGTTCCCATACCCTCGCCTACCGCTAGATCATTCCTGTGTCATAGAGTAGATAGGCTAAGGGAATAAATAAGGTTAGTAGCATGCATGCTTCTTTCTTTCGAAAATGTGATAAATCGCTCTTGAAGATTTAGGACAAGGAGACATGAGGAGACCCGGGCCTCAGATTTCTTCTTTCATTTGATGGCTAGCTATCATCAACGGGCCGGTTTGGTGTGTCTCCCCATGCCCTCAAAATGTTTTCAACTTTATTTATTAGTAGACGGATTTACAAAGTGATTTCAAAAAATGGTTCCTTGGGTGGAACTGATGTTGAAAACAAAACAAGCTAGACTTTTTAAAAAAATATGTATAGGCTCCCACGTAGGGGAGTATGTAGAGGAAGTAAAAAGGATTCTACTCGAGCGGGTCTGCACCCATTTCCCCTAACGGTCCTTTGTTGATAGCGCCCACGAAGAAGTCTTCATACTAGTCGCCAGTCACGCCTCCCTGTGCTCATGGCTTCGTGGATTTCAAATCATCCATGCCTTCCCATCCATCACGGACGATGTGGTGATGATGGTCATAGAAACTTTGGAGGATTGAAGAATTGACATAGTAGTCAAATTTACCACTTGGTTGGCCCAAAGTGTCCATGATCGCCTCTCTTCTACGTGCTTCCCTAGCATGCTCAGGGAACATGGTACGAGTGCTGGGTACCTCGAGGAGGTGATCCTTGCCAAAACACAGCCATGGAGAGCGGAACGTGAATACCCCAGCATCCAAAAGATCCTGAACGTTGTCTCTTAGGATGGTGCAGTAATCTAGCAAGTGTTTTAATTCCCCTGAATGATAATCACATCGCTTGGATGGGTCATAATCAAGGAAGTACTCGGGAGTAGGATGACTCAATTCCCTAATGATTAACCCTTGCTCTAGGAGGATGGGAAAAATGATGGCCATCGATTTAGGAAGAGGCGAATACGACCACGTGCTTCTTGAGGACTGAGATAGCCGAACCCCTTGCCAGATCGCATCAGTAGGGTCTTCTTCACTTACTACTAAATCCTCACTATAACGAGAGCGGAATGCATGGGTAGCTTGAGCGAAATTTTTCGTCAAATGGTGCACTGTCTTGCGTAGTTCATCAACCTGGCGTTGAAGCTGGATGAACGAGAAGTTATCGTTTGTTCCTTCCAACTGCTCCTCTTCAATGGCACCTATGAAAATGTCTCCAAACATGGTGGTCATATCATCTGGCCCCTCTTTCTTCGTAAGTGAGGGCCAAGTTGTGCCTTTCGGGATCACGGGCAAGTTCGAGCTTCCGGGGTTGAACCACTTTGAAGTATTGATCACTTCCTCTTCCTCATGCATCATCCTGGTTGGGCCTGGGAAAGTTTCCTTGAGACGGGGATGCACAAGGCCGACTTTTTTCTTTGCTTTTCTATCCGAGGAATGTCCTAAACGATAGTATAGGGTCTCCTCAGGGCTTCAATGGGCTGACGGATGCCTTGGCCTTCCCTACCAAGCGCATGTCCCGGAATAAAACCGTGTCCAACCATGATTTTTCCCACCATGACTATGGCGCTTGATACCTCAAGGACGAGGGGCAATGTCCCACGAGTTTCGTGTAAAGTAGACACGAGCTCGAACGATTGATAGCTGGCTTCGTTTTTGTCACTAGGTTCAACATAAGGAATGGCCGTCTCATGGTAAATGTTGTGATCCTCTTCTCCTCGGACCGTGATCAATTTTCCTCCAACCACGAACTTCACACTTTGGTGGAGGCTTGAAGGTACTACTCCTGCGACGTGGATCCATGGGCGCCCTAAGAGGAAATTGTACGCAATGGAGATATCCATTACTTGGAACAAAATTTTGAATACGGTTGGGCCAATTTGAACGTCGAGCTCAATCTCCCTCACTGCTCCTTCTTTGTTCCATCGAATGCTCGAACAGAAGTCTTGGGTACCTAGATCCATGATCTCTCTATTTTAAGGTGACAGAGTGTCACTAGTGGACATATGTTAAGAGCAGATCCATTGTCAATCAGCACTCAAGCAACGTGAGATGCGTTGCACTTGACTGATATGTAGAGACCCTTGATGTGTCCTCTACCCTCCTTAGGGATTTCTTCATCAGAAAACGCCATTTGATCCTTTAGAAGGATGGTACTAACAAATTCCTCGAGTTTGTCGTGCTCAATCGTTTCAGGGACATGTACCTCACTTAGTACCTTCATGAGGGATTTTTGGTGCTTGACAGATGTTTGAAGCAATTCCAGCAGAGAGATCTGTGCTGGTGATTTTCGTAACTGTTCTACCACATTGTATTCGCTAGCCTTAACTACGGCCAAAAATTCCTTGGCTTCTTCGTCAGTGACAGGCTTAGCAGACTACGTGCTTGCTTGAGCGTAGGTTTGCCCAAATCTCGTGACTAAACCCACATCAAGGTCATAAGACCACAGTACCACATTGTTGCGTTCATATTTGTAAGGCTGCTGGGTTTCAATGACTATAGCTGCTTCCACTATCGACGCTTCGATTATGGCTCTTTTTGAAATAGGCTAGTGAATCAACCTAGAGGGGGGTGAATAGGTTATTGCAGAATTCTTTTGGAATCTTTCGCAGTAGAATACGTTAATATCAAAGATATATCAACAACAAATGAAGCACGTATTCATAAAGTAAACAAAGTAGGGTAAAAGAGAATTGACACAAGGATTATAGTGGTTCGGCTTAATCCAAGCCTACGTCCACTCTCCACGCTGGCAGCCAACTGGCTGTAATCACTATGTGGTAAATTGAGAGCTATTACAGTTCACAAACTAGACTTCTTCAATAGACAGTCTCTCCTACAGCTTTCTGCTGTTTTCGCACTATACGAAACTCTCTTTGATACATAATATGAATGTGAAAGATTTCAGAGATCAAGAGATTTTAGAGATTCTAACATCGAGATTTTTCTACCAAGTCTCTCCTTGTTTCCAAGCAACACCAATCCACCTTAAATAGCCTCCGTGCCTCCATACCCATTGGCACTCACCAAAAATTCATCCAATCAACCCGTTGGACTGAATCAATTTAAGTGATCTCCTTGTCACCGAAAACGTAAGTAGACAGTAGCTCATCAATCCTGTTTGCCCATACAATCAGGATCTTGAGTTCCCAAAATTAGAGTCTTCCAAAAATAATTTTGATCTTCAACGGATAAAATCCGAAGAATAAATCTTCCAAGTTCACGATCACAGCCAAAGATATTCCATGGTTAAGATTAGGAAATATAGAATCCAATATCTTACTTTCCTTAACCATAAAAATAACCTGTGACCAGCTCGTAAAAATCGTGAACCTGTCTTCGTACTTAGATTTGGGTCTTGAAGGTCTTCGACTGAAACTGAGTCTTGATTGTCTTCAGACGGAAAGACTTTAGACCGAACTTTTGGGTCTGACTGTCTTCAGACGGAAAACCTTTAGACTTTGAAATCTTCAGACTTAACTGACTGAGTCTTGGAAGCTTCAGACCGTACTGTAGAGGCTGTTTTGTCAACTTCAAATCTCCAAGGGATTTTTCTTCAACACTTTTTCCTTCGAATACATCCTCAAGTGGGGTGGAATCCTTCTTCTCCCTTTCTGCATTTAGCGTGGGACATTCCTCATCCCAGTTGATGAGGACTTGCGATATAGTGGAACTATGCTGGTGTGACCAACGTGCACGATTACTTTGGCCACTATCATTCTTGATACCCTTTCTTCAATTGTCACAAAAGGCGGTATTTTGTCACTTGAATAATACTCGGTTTCTACTAGCCCTCGATAGATGTCAACAATATGTGTATTGACATTTCTGATTTAACTGGCTTCATAACCAAATATCGCATTTACCTTGTCAGTGTGATCAGGGAGCGGATTGCTTTGGACATTTGGTTTCGTAGTTTGGAATGAGACGGCTTTAGTATCTAGCAAGTTCTGGATTCGATGTTTAAGGATGAAACAATCATCGATTGAATGGCCTACTTCTCCCATGTGATAGTCACATTTTTTGGACAGGTCATAGCTGGAGAAGCTTTAAGCATTGGGTCGTCTTGGCTCAATCGGGAGGAGATTCTTGTTCCAGAGGATCACTAAAACTTGGGAAGGAGATCTAGGAAGTGGAGTGAATTGCCTTCGGTTGCTGTAGCGTTGAGGCTGATGGCTATTGGTCTGTTGTTGGCTTGTGCTTGTCTGAACGGTCGGGAGGTGACCCGTATTTGCAGTGTAAGTGGCATTGACATCAATCAGGGGCTCTTTATCCTTTTTCATGTTGAACCTTTTGCCGACAGGTACAGGCTCAGTGAACCAGCCATCCCTTAATCCTATCTCTATCTACTCTCCCACTGGAATGAGTTGATTGAATGATTCGGCGATCGTAGTCACCATCCGGTTGCGGTATTCATAGGGAGGGTTTTGATGGACATTTTTCTTAATTCAAAGTCAGTTGGTTTGGGGCTGATCTGGGCGGCGAGATTCCTCCACCTAATAGCATACTCTTTGAAAGATCCCTGCTTTTTCTTTTCCGTGCGATCGAGATCCTCACGAGAAGGGGTAATATCCATTATGAACTTGTACTGCTTGAGGAATGCTTCACTTGCTTCACTCCATGTTTTGATGAGGTTTATATTTTTCTTGATGTACCATCTCAAGGCAGGACCTACCAAGCTTGACTTGAACAACTGGATCATCAAAGGCACATTAGTAATGTACTGGGTCATTCGAACCAAGTACATTTGCAAGTGAGCTCTTGGACAGGTTGTGCCATCGTACTTCTCAAATTCAGGCATTTTAAACTTTTCGGGCATTTTGACTTTGGAGTAGATAGAGAGGTCTGTTGGAGTAGGATCCTGTAGGCCCTACAGTTGCTTTAGCCTCTCTTCAAGCTTCTCAAGACATTTATCATGCTCAGTTTTAGATGAAATGCTAGGCTTTACTTTCTCAACTATGATTTGGTGCGCGTCGTCCTCCAATTCGGCCATGTTATCATCGGTATCCCTTCCTTGCTCTCCTCAGGTGGATGATTGCGGTAATACTACTTCGATTAAGGCCGGGGTAGGAGTCAATTTGCCTTGGATGGAATCTACTTGCTTTGAGAGTTGTTGAAGCACATTGACGACTTGTTTCATTTCACTTTCCATAATCTCAACATGGCTTGGTACATTTTCTTCAGCCATTCTAACTTTTGGATTCGGTGAATATGGCTATGTTGTGATTACCTGTCAACACAGGAAATGGAGAAAACATAAATGAGGGAAACACATGGAACACTGGCTCAAGGCAAGGGTCGAGTCATTCTTATTTATTAACAAGAGATTTATACAATGCCAAAAGGACTTTTTATACAAGTTAGAACGATCCTAAATATTCACATCGAAAAGCCACGACGCCCATTTTTATATGCGATGGGAAGTCTCGATCTTGCGACGCCGCTTGCTCTTTTGATAGCTTTGATAGTTGTCTCTTGTTGGTCTCCAAACTTTCTTCAAGAGACTTGATCCTTTCTTACTTGGTAAGTTTATTACTTACATCAGGGATTACCAGTTGCAACTCCTCATGAATCCCTGGTTGAGGATGTAAAAGGTGGATGCATGATGGGCTTTTTCCCATCCCTTCAGCCTTCTGGGTACGATAATCCTCTTTGGGTGGCATCTATCCCATGCGTTCTGAATTATGCTAATTTCCTTTGAGTAGTCATAACCTGTGGGGATGAAAGAAACCCGAAATAGTCCTGACTTGAGTGGTAGCGGGACTTCTTAAAGGACCCTATACTGGTGAGCCACCCTATATAGGTAGTATGAGGTAGCTCTGGAGAGGCCCAGCAATGGGATGGGGTCGTAATAATCAAGCGCAAAACGTGCCTCGCCCGCAATGAACCACTTAGTTCGCCATATGAATGTCTCTGGGATCGGGTTTTTTAATAAGTCAATCCATCGAGAATATTCTTCATCGGGAGAATATTTCTCCAAGTTTTGGAACTTTTGCAGTGGGTGCTTGAACTCATTAATTTCAAATATTTTCATGTGCCCAAATCCTTTGACATGGGAAAAGAACCACATTTGTAAAATTTCTGGGGCGGCTCTCATGATCTTTTCTTTTTTGTCCTTGAAACGATTAAGGAATAAAAATGTTTCAGCTAAAACCATGTTTACATATCCTTCTCCGAAAGTGACTTGATTTATTATCCCCACGATTGAAGGATTTATGGCATTCTTTCTATAGGGGAAGATAATAAATCCAAAGAACGCCAAAAGGAAGATCTTGGTTTTTTGGGACATCGATTGTTTTTCAAAGCATTCGGTTAAGGATGATAGTGGAAAAGCATTGTTGTTGGTTCTAACAATTTCTCTTACCGAATGATTTTTTAAAAACCGTGATAGACTGACTATGGGGTCGATGCCGATTAGTGGCTTAGTGAGCTCCGCTCCCAGGGAATTCCTATGGTGAGACTGTATTCCTCCAAAGTGGGAGTCAATTCAAATTTGCCAAACACGAAAGTGGATGTTTCCGGACGCCAGAAATGTGGTAGGGCTTCCATGACCCCAGAGTGGACATTGATTTGGAGCAATGGGAGGAGATGACCAATCCTTACTTTGACACGTTCTTGGCCAAGTTGATCTAATTGATTCCACCATCCCAGGAGTTCTTTCTTTGGAGCAGGAATGAACTTGATATCAATTCTTCCCATCGCATTTAAAAAAGAGGGCTACACAACCTGACCCTATTTTGCCATGAACCGGAAAAGACTGAGTAAAAGTAAATAAATTACTTTGCTTTTAAATAAAGTGGCAAGCACAGAGACATATAGATGAGATGTGTAGCTCGATTTCTAACTGAGAAGGCTTGTTGAAATTAAAAGGGTATTCGCCCGTCGCAGTCTCGCGCTAGCAACATACCCCCTTAACCTTGATATAGGCTAGTGAATCCACCTAGAGAGAGGGTGAATAGGTGATTACGAAATTCTTTTGGAATCTTTTACCAAAGAATACTTTAATATGAAGAATATATCAACAACAAATAGATCATGCATTCATAAAGTAAATAGAGTAGGATAAAAGAGAATTGACACAAGGATTATAGTGGTTCGGCTTATTCCAAGCCTATGTCCACTCTCCACACTGGCAGCCAACTGGCTGTAATCACTATGTAGCAAATGAGAGTTGTTACAATTCACGAACTAGACTTCTTCAGCTGAAAGTCTCTCCTACAGTTTCTTGCTATTTCGCACTATAAGTGACTTTTGTTGATACACAATTTGAACATGAGAGATTTTAGAGAACAAGAGATTTTAGAGGTTCTAATATCGAGATTTTTCTATTAGTTCTCTCATTATCTTTGAGCAACTTCGATCCACCTTAAATAGCCTCAATGCCTCCATACCCGTTGGCACTTACCAAGAACTCATCCAATCAACCCGTTGGACTGAATCAATTTAAGTGATCTTCACATCATCGAAAATATAAGTAGAAAATAGCTAGTCAATCATGCTCGCCCATATAATCAGGATCTTGAGTTCCCAAAATTAGATCCTTCCAAAAATTCACTTGATCTTCAACGGATAAAATCTGAAGAATAAATCTTCCATGCTCACAATCACAGCCAAGGATATTCCATGGATAATATAGGAAATATAATATCCAAACCTTACTTTCCTTAACCATAAAAGTAACTTGTTGTCAGCTTGTCAAAATCGCAAACTGTCTTTAGACTTAGATTTTGGGTTTGGAGGTCTTCAGACTGAAACTGGGTCTTGACTGTCTTCAGACGGAAAAACTTCAGACGGAAATCTTCAGACTTAACCGACTGGGTCTTGGAATCTTCAGACTTAGCTGATGAGGCTGTTTTGTTAACTTCAAAACTCCAAGGGATTTTTCTTCAACAATCTCCCCCTTTTTGATGGTGACAAAACATCTCGGCAGATTTGTGAATTTAAAACCTGCAAGAAAAACTCATATATTCTTTGAGGATTATTTCTGCAAAACAGAAAATGTTAGTTCAATAACAATTATCCTCACAGGTATAATGATCCTGCAAATTCACAAGTCTAATAATCAAATCGGCATAAAGTCATGGAGATTCAAATAATAGCCCAATCCAAATCCAAATGAAAATAGTCTAAGCAAACAAAATAAGAGTTCAGAAAAAAATAAAAAAATAAAAACAAGTTTCAAATCTGCAAAACTCTCCCCCCTTGTTTCTCCCATCAAAGGAGGTAGAGTGAATAAGAGATGGTTTTAACAATGATTCAGGGCTCTCTAGGGATGCGAACAAGCTGAAATTTGCTGAGCGTCTGTACTGTCTTCTCGAGATTGGCAAGAGCTTCCTTCACTGAAATCAACTCGCACTTTCCGATTTGATTCCACTTGAGCTCTAAGTGCGTTGATTTGATCTTGCATATTCACAGAAGTACTCAGCATCGCCTTCTTTAAATCCCTCAGCTCAAAGTCCATTTCAAACACCTGCTTCTTTAGGTCCAGCATAACATCTAACAGTTGTGTAAAATCTGTTGAGTTAGAATTACCTCCACTAGGACCAGCGGATTCAGTTCTTGGAGTTTGGAAACTTGGAGCATCCTTCTCAGCCCTTTCCTTCTCTAATGGAGAGGATTCTTCATGTTTTGGGAAATGAGATGCATAGATATCCTCAGCGTCAGCACCTGACCTACTCACATCACTAAAGTGTAATGGCGAAATCGTTCCCTGATCCACAGCAACTCCCCCTGTGTTGATGCCAGTGGGTGGAGTTGAATATTCCTCGCCAACATCCATATCAGCACTGTGATGTTTCTCGGTCTCTTCTCCAGATTGAGCAAATGATGGCTCAAATCCTGCAGCCATATCCTCCTGCATTCTGCTTTCCTTTTCATCCTTCTTCCTTCTCTCTTCTTCTTCTCTTGTTCTTTCTTCTTTTTCTTCTTTCCTCTGTCTTTCCTCTTATTCTCTCTATTCTTCTTCTTTTCTTCTCTATTCCTCTTCTTTCCTTTTTCTTTCTTCCTCTCTCCTCTTCCTTTCCTCTTCTCTCTTCCTCTGTTTCTCTTCATCTTTCCTCTGTTTCTCAGCTTCCTTCTCCTCTGCTTCTTTCCTCGTTCTCTCTCCATCATCACTTGTCATGCTAACTGAGCTCCTCAATTTTGAGAGAGTAGACAAAGTCATGGCATCATCAAAATCTTCCTCATCCTCTTCGTCCTGCAGGATGATTTTTCTACGCTTTTTCTCAGCCATGGGCTCTTTGCCATTTCTCTTTGAAGAAGCAGTGGGGATCTCCTTTGAAGGTGTCTTTTCCCTCAACCTTTCCAGTGCAGCATTTAGCTTTGGAATCTTCATCTTCATCACCATCTTGTAACCAACAAGCATCAGACTTAAATTGGTCAGGCATAGAGGTGCAGGGATCTGAATTTCGAAATGCCTGAACAACTTTGTGATGATCGATGAATAAGGCAGTTGACCCTTATCCTTAACCACAGTTCAGTACATGTGGAAAAAAATATTGTGTGGGAGAGAAAAGGGACTGCCTTGGTTGATGGCAAACATCAGCTTGGCTTCAGTCTTGGAGACATCGGTCTTCGAGGTTGTCTTGGGCCTGATACAGTTGATGATGATCTTGTGCAACAATACATTTGTGGCATTCATCCTTATATAGGATATTTTGACTTCAACTGTTCTATCACGTACAATCTCCAGAGTTGCAAAGGCTGTGGACACTTTTATTGGTTGGAAACTCCTTCTCTCCACCCCAATAACATCAGCCAAAGTGTCAACATCAACTATATACTCTTTTCATTAGAAGAACCAAAAATTATATCATCAACATAAATTTGAACAAGTATGAAACCCTTGCCTTCTCTTTTAATAAATAAAGTGAAATTACTTAACCTTTCATACCAAGCTTGAGGAGCTTGTTTTAAGCCATATAAGGCTTTCTTCAACTTGAAAACAAGGTTTGGTTTTCTAGGATCTTCAAATCCTGGTGGTTGTTCCACATAGACTTCTTCTTGGATAATTCCATTTAGGAATGCACTTTTCATGTCCATTTGGAATAACCTGAAATTTTTAAAACAAGCAAAAGCAAGAAGTAATCTTATAGCTTCTAACCTTGCCATTGGACTATAGGTTTCATCATAGTCAATGCCTTCTTCTTGAGTGTAACCTTTTGCCACAAGTCTTACTTTGTTCCTTACCACTTTTCCTTGTTGATCAAGCTTGTTCGTGAAAACTCATTTGGTACCGATGATTGATTTACCTTTTGGTTTATGAACTAGCTCCCAAACATTGTTGATTTTGAATTAATTCAATTCCTCTTGCATTGCTTCAATCCAGCTTTCATCTTTCAATGCATCTTCTATGTTTTTAGGTTCAATCTCAGAAATGAGTGCGAGAACACTAGATTCTTCACGCCTTTTAGATCTTGTACAAACTCCTTCATCAATCTTGCCAATGATGAGATCTGCAGGGTGACTGGATTTGTGTTTCCAATTTGTAATTGGTTTGTCACTTTGATGAGGCTCTTCTTAACTTGGAGCTACTGAATTGGTTTGAGGCTGAGTGTCTGAGATTTAATTTTCTTCAAGAGAATTTGTAGACACTTGGCCAGCCTCATAATCTTCAGGTTGAGTCTGATTTTGAACTGAGTCTTCAAACTTCACATTCATGGATTCTTCCACATTCTGAGTCCGTTTGTTGAAAACTCTGAAGGCTTTGCTTGTCATAGAGTAGCCAAGGAAAATTCCTTCATCTGATTTTTCTTCAAACTTACCAATTCGATCACTAGAATTCTTTAGGATAAAACATTTACAACCAAACACATGAAAATAAGAAACAATAGGTTTCTTACCTTTGAACAATTCGCAAGGTGTTTTCTCTAAAATAGGTCTTAGAAAAACTCTGTTTATAATATAGCAAGCAGTTGAAGTAGCTTCAGCCCAAAAATGAGGAGAAATATTACTTTCAATTAAAAGAGTTCTTGCCATTTCTTGCGAAGAACGATTTTTCCTCTCTACAACTCCATTTTGTTGTGGAGTGTATGGGGATGAAAAATTATGTTGAATACCATAGTCATCACAATATTTAGCAGAATCATGATTCTCAAATTCTCCACCATGGTCGGTTCGAATACTTGAAATTGCATATCCTTTCTCAATTTGGATTTTCTTTGCAAACTTAGTAAAATAAGTTAATGCTTCAGATTTATTTGCAAGAAAGAACACCAAGTAAAACGAGAATGATCATCAACTATTACCAAACAATATCTTTTACCTCCAATGCTTTGAGTTCTTGTTGGACCGAACAAATCCATGTGTAATAGCTGCAAAACACGATTAGTGGATACCTGATTTATAGATTTATAAGAATTTCTAACCTGTTTTCCAAGTACACAAGGAGTGCATAAATCATGTTTTTGATATTTGAGGTCAGGAAGTCCTCGAACAAGCTTTTTGGATGAGACTTTTGCAATTTGCTTCAGGTTGACATGTCCAAGCTTCCTATGCCAAAGAATGGCTTCATCTTGAATTGATATCAAGCATTGAGGACTGTCAGACTTTACATCTAGCAAATAAATGTTTCCATGTCTTCGTCCAGTCTAGGATTGTGAGAAATCTTTGCTTGTTCCAGAACATGTATCTTCTTGAAAGTTGATCCTGTATCCAGTGTCGCATAGTTGACTAATACTCAATAGATTATAGTTCAATCCTTCAACCAGAGAAACATTGTTGATTGTGAGGTTTCCTATCTTCACAGTTCCTCGACCAACCATTTTTCCTTTGTTGTTACCACCAAAAGAAACGTTTGCCCCTTTTACATGAGAGAGTTTTTTGAAACAATTTGAGTTTCCCGTCATGTGTCTTGAATAGCTACTATCCAAATACCACTTGATTTTCTTCTTGATAGTGACCTACATTTAAATGAAAAACTCAAGTCTTCTTTGGTACCCAAACTTTCTTGGGTCCATCATTGTTAGTAGCATAAATAGTTTGTCCCAACTCTTCTTAACAGGTCTCCAAACTTTAGGACATTCCTTCTCAAAATGTTCTACGCTTTTGCATTTTGAACATGTAAGGGCATTTCTACCAATAGGCTTCACAAAAGCCTTTCGAAAATGATCCTTATAAAAAGATTTTGTTGGCCTATTCTTGATTCTTTCTTTTACCTTTGGAAAATCAATTAAAGGAATGGTTTCATGTGACATTCCTAGACCGGATTTATTAAAATAAGGTCTTTGAATAGAAATAATTTTATCCAACTTTTCAGAACCCATTGAAAATTTCTTTGTAACTTTCAACAAATCTTCTTTCAAGCAGCATTTTCTTTTGAAAGTACAATCTCATTTTCTTTTGAAACAAACAAGGCACTTGTCTAGACTTTCAGCTTTTTCAACTAAAATCTTTTCTTGTTGTTTCAATTTGGAATTCTCCCTTTTTAGTTCAAAAATCATTTTAAGAGAGCCTTTAAGACTGAGACAAAGTTCATCAATGTATTTCGATACTTTGGTAGGAATTTTTAAATTTCTAACATTGATATCGTTGTTTGAGTCTGAGTCTGAGTTTGAATCAGCCATAAGACAGATATTGGCATACTCTTCTTCACTCTCTTCACATTCAGTGTCACTCCATGTTTCAGCTTTGAGTGCTTTCTTGAACCTTTCAGGTTTTCCTTTCTTTTTCTTTAATAAAGGACAGTTGGGTCTGATGTGCCCCTTTTTTCTTGCATTCAAAGCAAATAACCTCCTTATTGGTATCTTCTTCTTCATTTGATTTCTTTTGAAATCTCTGATTGTTTTGTCTCTTTCCATTGAACCTTCTGCCTTTTCTATTTAGTCTTCTGAACTTTCTAATCAGAAGTGCCAACTCCTCATCATCCAAGTCTTCTTCTGAATCTGTAGCATCATAATCATCATTAGATTTTAAAGCAACTAACTTCTTACCTTTGGTGTCAAATTCCTCATTGAATTGCTCGACTTCATATGATTGAAGTGTGCCGACCAATTCATCTACCGAAAGAGGCATGATCGTTTGTGTTTCTCTTATGGATGTCTTCACGTGATTCCAATCTTTGGAGAGTCCTCTCAACAGTTTATTGACCTTCATAGGTCCTGAGATTGGTTGTCCTTGGTATGCCAAGCCATTTACAATTTCTGTAAATCGACTGAACATATCCGTAATGGATACTCCTGGCTTCATTTTGAAGGCTTCATATTGTCCAAGAAGGATATTGATCTTGGTTTCTTTGACTCGATTTGTTCCTTCATAGGTGACGTGCAATCTATCCCAAACTTCTTTGGCTGTTTCACAAGATAAAATTCTATTATACTCAGTAGGAGATAATGCACAATATATAGAATAGATAGCCTTTGCATCAAGGGCTCGTCTCTTTGAAATATCGGTGTGCGACACTTCCACTCCATCAGGTAATTCTTTCCCTGTGATTGATGCAGCTTCGGGAGCAATTCCATTCTCCACTACATCCCACTCCTGAGGATCTTTGGATCTTAGGAATGCCTTCATCTTGTTTTTCCATACGTTGTACTCCTTTCCATCGAAGTAGGGAGGTCTGGTATTGCTTTGCCCTTCAATTAAACCTGGAGCCAAAATACTAGCCATAGATCTTTTGCTTTAGAAATAACAAACACTTCCAATAAATAAGCAACCTGCTATGATACCAATTGATATAGGCTAGTGAATCCACCTAGAGGGGGGTGAATAAGCGATTACGAAATTCTTTTGGAATCTTTTACCAAAGAATACTTTAATATGAAGAATATATCAACAACAAATAGATCATGCATTCATAAAGTAAATAGAGTAGGGTAAAAGAGAATTGACACAAGGATTATAGTGGTTCGGCTTATTCCAAGCCTATGTCCACTCTCCACGCTGGCAGCCAATTAGCTGTAATCACTATGTAGCAAATGAGAGCTGTTATAATTCACAAACTAGACTTCTTCAGCTGAAAGTCTCTCCTACAGCTTCTTGCTGTTTCGCACTATAAGTGACTCTCTTTGATACACAATTTGAACATGAGAGATTTTAGAGAACAATAGATTTCAGAGGTTCTAATATCGAGGTCTTTCTATCAGTTCTCTCATTATCTTCGAGCAACTTTGATCCACCTTAAATAGCCTCGTGCCTCCATACCCGTTGGCACTTACCAAGAATTCATCCAATCAACCCGTTAGATTGAATCAATTTAAGTGATCTTCACGTCGTCGAAAATATAAGTAGAAAATAGCTCGTCAATCCTGCTCGCCCATACAATCAGGATCTTGAGTTCCCAAAATTAGATCCTTCCAAAAATTCGCTTGATCTTCAACGGATAAAATCCGCAAAATAAATCTTCCGTGCTCACAATCACAGCCAAGGATATTCCATGGATAAGATAGGAAATATAATATCCAAACCTTACTTTCCTTAACCATAAAAGTAACCTGCTGTCAGCTTGTCAAAATCGCAAACTGTCTTCAGACTTAGATTTTGGGTCTGGAGGTCTTCAGACTGAAACTGGGTCTTGACTGTTTTCTGACGGAAAAACTTCAGACGGAAATCTTCAAACTTAACCGATTGGGTCTTGGAATCTTCAAACTTAGCTGACGAAGCTGTTTTGTTAACTTCAAAACTCCAAGGGATTTTTCTTCAACAAACCTCGGCTAAGAAATTCGGGGAAAAGAAAGGCAACCTCTACATCGCAGTCTCGCGTTCGAGGTCGTATCTTTCGTAACATCATCCTAAATATCTTATGGCGGCCAAGGTCCGGCGGCCGGGTTGTGTGTGCCATGTGTAGTGTTTAAAATAGTAAAGCATGCACAACAGTTTATAATCACAAGACAATTTATTTTAAGTAAGATTAAAATAAATTTCTAAGCTATTGACCTGCATAAAGTAAAAAAAAACCTAAGTCAGTAAAGAATTTAAACAAGACAAAAATGGCCTAAGTCTTCAAAGTCCCCAGCGGAGTCGCCAAGCTGTCGTGACCTCTTTTTTTCGATGCTCGCAATCTAGTATGAGTGCCTAAAGAGGCTAATGGCTCGGCTGAATTCGTTATGCTCGGACTCTCCCAAGTCTACCAATTCATGACTTTAATAGTCCAAGTTTTTAACCTGTAAGTCAATTTTTAAAATGGAATCGCCACTAATCAATTTGCGATGGGTTGATTAGAAACCCAAGCGAAGTATCGGGAGAAATACTCACTCCTACGCAACCAGAGAAATTAGGATCGGGGACTTGATTACACTAGTTAATCAGTAATGCCCTTTCGGTACCTAATCTTGTTTAAACCCTGAGGTTTTTTTGGATGTTTGAGGAATTTTCCATGCATTTTGGGAAGGAAAAACATTTTTTTTTTAGTCTTTTTCTCATTTTTTGGATGTTTAAACCCTAGGGTTTGCGAATCCGTGGCGCCAGGGACGGAAATCGAGGCATATGGCAGTGACAGCGGCTACAGCAACGACGAAGGCAACTATGGCGACGGCGACGGCGATGGAAGGTGGTTACGATGAACGGCGGGGACGACGGCTACGGGCTTTTTTGACCTTTTCTTGAACGGAGGCAACGACGGTGATGGCAGGGGGTAATTTGTAACGACGGAGGCCACGGCAAGCAACGACGGCCCCAGAGGATTCGATCTGCGACGATGAAGACCACAGCGAACGACAACGGCGACGGCAAGGCCTGGGCTCGGTCAGATCTGGCCGGAACTCTCTCTCTCTCCCTCGGGCTCGCCCTTCGAGCTCCCCGAAGTCTCTCGGGGACCCCTCCGAGCTCACCCCGCCTCGTCCGGCCTTGCACTCGAGCTCCCGGAAGTCTCTCAGGGGATCTCGAGCTCCGATGGCCTCTCTCTCTCCCTCTGCTTTTTGTGATTTCCTCTCCGTGGCTCGCGCCGCCCCAAAGTCGACGGTGGCCCCCTCTATTTATAGGCGAGGGGGCGGCCGGTCGGCGAGGCTTCACCCGCCGGTTGGACCACCGTCCCATCTGCCGTCAGCTCCTTCTCTGGTCACGTCCCATCGACGCCAACTGCTCCCTTACTCCTCGTATGTCGGCGTCCGTCCGTCTCCCTCTGGCGTCGTGCTCCCCCCACGCGTGTGCTGCAATCGCGCGAGGAAGAAGAAGAGCCGGCTAGGCCGGGATGAGGCGGAAATGGGCTTCACGGGCCCAGAGGAGGGGGGTTTCCGTTTTAGTCTTTTTTTTTTGTTTTTTCTAAAAAAGACAAAAATAAAATAAAAGCCTATTTAAAAAAAATTAAAAACGCATGATTTAGGCGTCAACATATATGAAATGACTTATGGACTTGGTTTTGTGGATTATGGATGGTATTGTTTTGGATTGGTATTGATGCTCAATATCGCGGTGAGCCTAGTGAGGGGCTTGTGGGTATGCACATATTATTCTAGGATATCCTTGTGGGCCGAGCCACCGGCTAATAATAGGTGGAGACCTTGCCAAGGGGGGAATCTTGGTCGCCTCGTCACCGGGCATTGTATCATGACCATGGAGCAATGTATTGGTTAATGGAGTGGACCATTGACATGTGATATGAGTTTGGTCAATAGAGTGAACCATTAACATATGATTTGAGTTTAGTCTCGATGGAATGGACCATCGATGTGTGGTTTGATGAGATTAATTAGTGGAATAGACCATTAATACATGTTTTATAAGATTGACCAATGGGTTAGACCATTGGCGTTTGCTTACTATTATCTTGAATATTTTTGCTTTGAACATATTGAGTTAAAGTAAGAAAGGTTGCATTTTGGCTTTGAAGGTTTGTTAAATTTCTGGGTTTGGTGAAAGTGAGTTATATTGTGTTTTAAATGTGTGTAGTGATTGCTCGATCTGTTTAGAAGAAATGTATTACTCACTAGGCCGTGGTAGCTCATTCCTTTCTTCTTATCATGTTTTTCAGGTTCCTCAATTAGTGGCCATTAGAGCGAAAGCGTCATTTCGGGGGCTTTTGAGAGATGGATTTTGGGTGGTCTGTGGCTGCATCCTTCAAGAGGAAGGACGGCTGTGTCACCCCCATCCTGTAGGATTTGGGTTGTGACAAGGACATCCTCTATGGCTCCTCCTTTCCAGTCTTTATGCTCAACCTTCATGCACCTGCAAACTTCTTCATTCCCATGAACCTCTGTCACGAATTCCTTGGGCATGTCATAATGTTCAAGGCATGTCAACTCTGGGGGAAGTGTGATGACTTGTGGCACTGTTTTCAATGACTTGCATCGACCTAGAAATAACCTTCCAAGATTCGGCAGTGCTCCTCCTTGAACATTTATGGATGTAAGATTGTCAAATATATCCACACCTAAAAAGCGAAGTTTTTTAAACTTACCTTCCTCAAATGTGATCATAGATACCTCATTAAACGCTTTTTGCAGTTCTAGATGCTCCAAATTCCGTAGCTTTCCCAAATATTGGAATTGATCTTCATTCAACTGACTCATCTTGAGGACCAATTTGACCAAATTAGGAGGAGAGAGTATCCAATTTGGCAAAGTTACCAAAGATCCTGTCAGGTGAACCCGCTGAAGGCGGTCATGTTCTTTCCTCTCAAATCCCTCTAAAAGATCCAATTTCTCTCCATTGGCAACAATTAAATGTAGTGCTTCAAGATTCTCCAACTTCACAATGAAACAACAAAGATCCTTACATCTTTACTTTTCAGCTTTGAGATACCTAGCCTTTGTAAATATACCATTGTCCTGAGTTCTTCTTGTGACGACCCAGATCCGAGATAGTACGGAGGGACAGACTAAGATCGCCTCGGCAGTACGTGGGTGAGGAGAGTGTGACGGCCTGAGCGGTGGTGCGGGGGGAGGAGGGATGGCGGTGCGTTTGCACCTCAGTCCTTGGACGTGCGCAAGGAATGAGTCCCTCTCTTATCCCACATCGCTTAGGGAGCGATTTGTGGGCTGCCTTAATAAGGCAATGGGCCCTCTAACTATACATACACGTTTTCTTGGGATAGTATGGGCTGCCCCGAGAAGAACAAAATCATGAGGACTTAGTGTCTAAAGCGGACAATATGTGTACAGTGGAGACCCAAGGTGTTACAAGTGGTATCAAAGCTGACTTCCGACCGCGTGTGGGGCCACAATGAGGACGCTGTGCTTCTAAGGGGTGGAGAGTGTGACGACCTAGACTCAGGGCCGTACGGAGGAATAAACTAAGATCGCCTCAGCAGTACATGGGCCAGGAGAATATGACGGCCTGAGCATGGTGCGCGGTGGTGCGCAGGGAGGAGGGATGGTGGTGTGTCCGCACCTCGGTCCCTGGACATGCGCAAGGAAGGAGCCTCTCTCTTGTCCCACATCGCCTAAGGAGGGAGTTCTAGGCTACCTTATAAGGCAATGGGCCCTCTAACTGTACATATGCATTTTCTTGGGATAGTATGGGCTGCCCTGAGAAGAACAAAACCGTGAGGACTTAGTGTCCAAAGCGGACAATATGTGTACAGTGGAGATCCAGGGTGTTACACTTCTAGCAACTGTTCTCTTTTCCATCGCTTTCTCCCCAATTTACTCTGCTCGACTGGGTTTAGCTTTGTCATGCATAGTTTTCGCAATGATCTCAAGAGTCCTAGTGCTAATGGGACCTTCACACCAAGCTTTGGGTTACTACCTGCATCCAGACTTCTGTCAGACCTATATACTAACATATGGCGAAGTTTTGTTAGCTTCAAAATATTATTTGGTAGTTCATGCACGAGGGTATCTTTGAGATCCAAGGTCTCCAGATGTGCAAGATCTTTTATGCCCGACGGAACCTTCCTTATGTTGGTACCCCTTAAACTTAGGTACCGAAGATTTCTCGACTAGAGAATCTTTTCAGGAAAAGAATTCAAAGAAACACGATTTTCTTCCTCCTCGGTCAAATGTCTTTGAATATGTAGCACCTTAAGCCTCTCAACCTTCTTCAACAGTTCTTTCAAGGATTTTGGGTACACCTCTTCGAAGAAATGTAGGGAGCGAAGTCCTTTGACCGATGTGTTCTTATCTATTTCACGTATAGGTTTGTGAAAGGATAGGTACCGTACATTCTCAGGCAATCCTTCTTCAGGACGGGTAACAATCATCGCGATCTCTGCATCTTTTGAATGGGAAATAATGAGTTGATGCTGAAGGTTGTGAACGCGGTAGGTTTTGACCCTCCAATAACTTTTTTCCTTTCCCCAAATCACATGATGTTTTAATAGCTTTTGTAGAGTTGTCCCTAGATTTTCCCAAACTGGATCATGCTTTGTAAACTCTTCTGCCATCCATAGTCGCATCATTGTGGAGCACCTTATGGGACGATCTAACGGGAAGATGCTCAAGTAAAAAATATAAGTACGGACATTGAGAAGGTGGTCCACACGTAGAGTAATCATTTTTCCATTTGGGCCAACTTTGTGCCCTCTGGATAGTAGTTCTTCCTCACGCCTATCGGTCAATTTTTTCCATCGAACAGCATCAGAGTCACTTGCAACATCATCATCTTTATTATCTTCCAAATGCCTACACATCGCCAGAATTGTGAGTGGCAATCCTTGACATCTTCTTAACATACGCTCAAAATCAGGTTCACGAATATCCTGGCGGGAAATATTTCGGTGAAATAGAGAACGAGAATCATTATCAGAAAGGAAAACATGCTCAAAGTCATGAATAAGATGGTTTGGACTCTGTAGCCCAGACATGGAGCGAGATAGGCTCTTGTCACGAGTTATGACAAACACGCTCGGACAAGTTTCATCTAATTTATTCTGGAGGAAAATGAACACATCCTCTTTGCCTGCATTATCCATGACTTCGAGCATGTTTTCCTTTCTAAGAATGATTCTCGTTCTCTATTTCAGTGAAATATTTCCCGCCAGGATATCCGTGAACCTGATTTTGAGCGTATGTTAAGAAGATGTCAATGATTGCCACTCACAATTCTAGCAACGTGTAGGCATTTGGAAGATAATAAAGATGATGATGTTGCAGGTGACATTGATGCTGTTCGATGGAAAAAATTGATTGACGGGCTTGAGGAAGAACTACTATCCAGAGGGCACAAAGTTGGCCCAAATGGAAAAATGATTACTCTGCACATGGACCACCTTCTCGATGTTTGTGCTAATATTTTTTACTTGAGCATTTTCCTGTTAGATTGTCCCATAAGGTGCTCTACAATGATGCGATTATGGATGGCAGAAGAGTTTACTAAGCATGATCCGGTTTGGGAAAATCCAGGGACAACTCTGCAAAAGCTATTATTCGTTGGAAAGCGTCTTTGAGTTTAACCGAATCTTCTTGTTTGTTCACCCCCTCCATGGCCAAATTCCAAATCATTGCATTTGCTTTCATGAGCGCTTCACCTATGTTGTCGGCAAACTCATAGGATCTTAAATCATCAATCCATACATGGTATTCAAAGCGACGACTTACCCTTTGGTCACGAAGCACGGCGCCCACTAGACTAGTCTTGCCTACTCCTTGCGCCCCGTGGACGAAAATCACTTTCGACAAAAGGCTCTCTGTTAGCCATTTGACTAGCTGGTCCATTGGCTCTTGGATACCCACTAACACATCTGTCTTCTCACTTAAGGCATTGACCGATAACCCAAGGCCGGCCAAGCGGGAATGTAAGACCCCTCAAACCTTGATCATTTTACTTCAATTTTGGATATGTTGTAGTTCCAGACATTCTCTACAACTTTCGTTCAGAACTCGAAGCCAAATTCTCACCCTAAGTTCATCCACAAACTCAAACAAGATTCGGGTACATGCAAGTTCATTCGACCAGATTCACAACCACAGCAAGAATGGCCTCAAGACTTCAATTTTCATCCATCAAACCCAAAATTTCGACCAGCAATCAGCACAACAACAAGACCACAGCATGCATGAGCAATCAAGAGATCAATCTTGCCTTAGAATTAAGCTAAAATGCGAAGAAATCAGCAGCAGGTTCCTCGGCTAGCTGTTGGACGATAGCTGCTTCTCCTTCTTCTTTGCGGTTTTCTCTCTTTCTCTCTCACTTAGTTGGTCGAAATCCATCTCAAATAAGCCGGTCACTCCTTTTATATGTCCCTTTAATTATTAACTAGAAGTAATGATTGATTTACATGCAAATTGGACACTTGGCAAGACAAAAGGACACATGGACCCTCTCATCCTCTCTCTCGGCCACCATGGCTTCCTCAAGAAGCTTGGCCGACCCTCCTTGGGCTTGGCCGGTCTATCATGGGCTTGGCTTGGCCCAAGTCTTCAAGCCCAAAGTTCCTAAATTAAATCCTCTAATTAATTAAGTCTTAGTTAAGTAAAATCATAAGTTTTGAATAATCTATATGTAATGACCTAGGCCCCACTGTATAATATTGTCCGCTTTGGATGGGATTGCACGAAGCCATTTCCCTCCCTCACGGCTTTAAAACGCGTCATATAGGTTAAGAGGGGCCCAAGCCATTATATACTGGCCAAGACTTCATCCTTAGGCGATGTGGGACAGGGACTCCTTCCTTGCGCACGTCCGGGGACTGAGGCGCGGACGCACCGCCATCACTCCTCCCCGCGCACCGCCGCTCGGGCCGTCACACTCTCCCCTCCTTGGGAGCACAGTGCCCTCGCTGTGGCCCCACACGTGGTCGGGAGTTGGCTCTGATACCATTTGTAACGACCCGGGCCCCCACTATGTAATATTGTCCGCTTTGGATGGGATTGCACGAAGCCATTTCCCTTCCTCACGGCTTTAAAACGCGTCATACATACTTAGGAACCCAAGCCTTATAAAGGCTCCCAAGGCTCCCTCCCTAAGCGATGTGGGACAGGAGAAATGCCCTTAGCCTCGCCCGCGTTCGCCTCCCTTAGCCTCGCCCGCGTACTGCCGAGGAGATCTTAGTCCGTCCCTCCATACTGTCCCGGGTCTGGGTCGTCACACTTTGTAAGGACCCGGGCCCCCACTGTGTGATATTGTCCGCTTTGGGTCACCCGCCCTGGCGCGGACGAACCGCCATCCCAGCCACGGTCTTTTCCCCCACGGTTTTAAAATGCATTATGCAGGGGCAGAGGGCCATCCCTCGGGCCTTCCCTCTCCCAAGCCATAATATTGTCCTCTTTGGACGGGATTGCACGAAGCCATTTCCCTCCCTCAAGGCTTTGTTTTCAGCGCAGCGGAAGCGTACTTGAAACGCGTTATGCAAGGGCAGAGGGCCATCCCTCGGGCCTTCCCTCTCCCAAGCCATAATATTGTCCTCTTTGGACGGGATTGCACGAAGCCATTTCCCTCCCTCAAGGCTTTGTTTTCAGAGCAGCGGAAGCATACGTGAAACGCGTTATGCAGGTTAAGAGGGGCCCAAGCCATTATAAACTAGCCCAGAACTCCCTCCCTAGACGATGTGGGACAGAGACCCCTTCCTTGCGCACGTCCAGAGACTGAGGCGCGGACGCACTACCATCCCTCCTCCCCGCGCACCGTCGCTCGGGCTGTCACACTCTCCCCTCCTTGGGAGCATAGCGCCCTCACTGTGGCCCCACACGCGATCGGGAGTCGACTCTGATACCATTTGTAACGACCCGGGCCCCCACTGTGTAATATTGTCCGCTTTGGATGGGATTGCACGAAGCCATTTCTTTCCCCAAACCGATATTGGAAATGGCTTCGTGCAATCCCATCCAAAGAGGAGAATATTATGGCTTGGGAGAGGGAAGGCCCGAGGGATGGCCCTCTGCCCCTGCATAACGCGTTTTAAAGCCGTGAGGGAGGGAAATTGCTTCGTGCAATCCCATCCAAAGCGGACAATATTATACAGTGGGGTCCGGGTCGTTACAAATGGTATCGGAGTCGACTCCCGACCGCGTGTGGGGCCACAGCGAGGGTGCTGTGCTCCCAAGGAAGGGAGAGTGTGACAGCCCGAGCGACGGTGCGCGGGGAGGAAGGATGGCGATGCATCCGCGCCTCAGTCTCTGGACGTGCGCAAGGAAGGGGTCTCTATCCCACATCGCCTAGGGAGGGAGTTCTGGGCTAGTTTATAATGGCTTGGGTCCCTTTAATCTGTATAACGCGTTTCACGTACACTTCCGCTGCATTGAAAACAAAGCCTTGAGGGAGGGAAATGGCTTCGTGCAATCCCGTCCAAAGCGGACAATATTATACAGTGGGGCCTGGGTCGTTACAAATGCCCACTGTATAATATTGTCCGCTTTGGATGGGATTGCACGAAGCCATTTCCCTCCCTCACGGCTTTAAAACGGGTTATGCAGGGGCAGAGGGCCATCCCTTGGGCCTTCCCTCTCCCAAGCCATAATATTGTCCTCTTTGGACGGGATTGCACGAAGCCATTTCCCTCCCTCAAGGCTTTATTTTTAGCGCAGTGGAAGCGTACGTGAAACGCGTTATGCAGGGGTAGAGGGCCATCCCTCGGGCCTTCCCTCTCCCAAGCCATAATATTGTCCTCTTTGGACGGGATTGCACGAAGCCATTTCCCTCCCTCAAGGCTTTGTTTTCAGCGCAGCGGAAGCGTACGTGAAACGCGTTATGCAGGTTAAGAGGGGCCCAAGCCATTATAAACTAGCCCAGAACTCCCTCCCTAGGCGATGTGGGACAGAGACCCCTTCCTTGCGCACGTCCAGAGACTGAGGCGCGGACGCACCGCCATCCCTCCTCCCCACGCACCGTCGCTCGGGCTGTCACACTATAAGCTTAAATCTAGCTTGTACTTTAAATTTCAACTTCGTACCTCATATAAACATAACATTTTTCCTTCAAGTAAATGCCTTACAATTCTTTGGCCATATCACAAGACTACAATGTCAGTCAAGGTTAGTTCGATTGTAGCTCACTAGTCCTCATGGTCTCACGGTTCATCAATTTATTCTCTAATACACATCATGGTTATAAATGAACATACAAAACTATAATCCATCAAATGTCCAGCCCTTGGCTCAATTGTGACTTATGAAATCACTGACTAAAATCCATCAGCGTCTCTATCGATCGGCCACAGTCATCACCTCCTTGAAGATTGTCAAAATTCTTGGATGCCACAACTCTCCCCTCCTTAAAGAATTTCGTCCTCGAAATTAAACAAAACCTATGTCTCCTCAAATAAGTGAGGGTACCTTTTCCTGATCTCACTTTCACTTTCCCAAGTGGCTTCCTCCACATCATGATGTCACCACAAGATCTTAACCAATGGAATTCTCTTGGTCCTGAGAATTTGCTCCTTTCGATCCAATACTTGCACAGGCTCCTCAATATACCTTACTTTCTCTTCCACTGTGATGGCTTCATGATCGAGTATGTGACTAGGATCTGGTTGATACTTTTTCAACATAGACACATGGAATAAATCATGTAGATTTCCCAATTTTGGTGGCAATGCCAAACGATAAGCCACATTCCCTACTCTTTCAAGTATCTCGAAAGGTCCAACAAATCTAGGGCTCAGCTTACCTTTCACTCCAAATCGAGATATTCCTTTCACTGGGGACACTTTGAGGAATACATGATCTCCTACATTAAATTCCAAAGGTCTCCTACGCTTATCTGCGTAGTCTTTTTGCCTACTCTGAGCTGTCTTAAGCCTTCTCCTAATAATTTCAACAGCTTCAGTAGTAACTTGTACCAATTCAGGTCCTGTCAATTTCCTTTCCCCTACTTCGTTCCAGCAGACAGGAGTCCTACACCTCCTTCCATACAATGCTTCATAGGGAGCCATACCTATACTTTTCTGGTAACTATTATTATAAGCAAATTCAACCAAATGCAACATCTCATCCCAATTTCCCTTAAAATCAATTACACAAGCTCTTAACATGTCCTCTAATACTTGAATCACTCTTTCTGTTTGTCCATCTATTTGGGGATGAAAAGCAGTACTAAATTGAAGCTTAGTTCCCAAGGCATCCTGAAGACTCTTCCAAAAATTCGAAGTAAATCTTGGATCTCGGTCTGAGGTAATAGTCACTGGAATACCATGCAAGCGTATCACTTGATTCACATATATCTCTGCATATTTATTCATTGAGTAATCTGTATGAACTGCTAAGAAATGAGCAGACTTAGTCAAACGATCTACTATTACCCAAATAGAGTCATGACCACTGGATGTCCTTGGCAATCCTTGCACAAAATCCATGGTTATATGTTCCCACTTCCACTCTGATATATCTAATGGTCTCAAAAGTCCTGCAGGTTTACAATGTTCCACCTTTACCTGCTAACATGTTAGACATTGAGATACGTACTTAGCTACATCTGTTTTCATACCATTCCACCAGAATTGTTGATGCAAATTCTTATACATCTTTGTACTACAAGGGTGAATATTATAATTACTTTTATGTGCCTCCGACAAAATTTCTTTCCTTAACTCTTCATTGTCGGGAACACAAAGGCGTCCTTGACATCTTACTACTCCATCTTCATAAATTTGAAATTCTGGTCTTTTTCCTGAAGATACAGTGTCCTTTATTTTTAAAATCTTCGGATCAGACTTTTGTAAAATCTTAACTTTCTGAACAATCTCAGGTTCAATCCTTAATGCATTAAGCACACCAGTAACGTAATCCACTTCTAATTTAAACTCTGAGTCTGTTACAGACTGTAACAAGCTCCACTCAGCCATTCTTAGACTAGCTATTTCCATAGCTGACTTACGACTACGAGCATATGCTACCTTGTTTGCCTTTCCTAGATGATATCTTATCTCACAATCATAATCCTTCAATAATTCCATCCATCTCCTTTGTCTCATGTTCAGTTCCTTTTGTGAGAATAGATATTTCAAGCTCTTATGGTCTGTATAAATCTCAAACTTTTCTTCATACAAATAGTGTCTCCATATCTTTAAGGCAAACACTATGGCTACTAACTCTAAATCATGCGTTGGGTAGTTCAATTCATGGGGTTTCAATTGTCTAGATGCATAGGCTATGACCTTGCCATGCTGCATCAAAACACATCCCAGTCCTTTATGAGATGCATCACTATACACTGTAAATCCATCAGATCCAGACGGTAAAGTCAGAATTGGGGCTGTAGTCAATTTCCTCTTAAGTTCTTGAAAACTCTTTTCACACTCCCCATCCTATTCAAATTTCACATTCTTTCGAGTCAATTTCGTTAAAGGACTTGCCAACTGTGAGAATCCTTCAATAAATCTCCTATAATAACCAGCCAATCCTAAGAAACTTCATATTTCAGTAGGTGTGGTCGGTCTTGGCCAATTTATCACCATCTCAACTTTCGCCGGATCCACTGCAATTCCTTCTCCTGATATCACATGTCCTAAAAATATTATCTGATCCAGCCAAAATTCACACTTACTAAATTTGGCATACAACTTATGATCTCTCAAAGTTTGTAAAACTATCCTTAAGTGTTGTTCATGCTCTCTAGGTCCTTTAGAATATATCAAAATATCATCAATAAAAACAATCACAAATTGATCCAAGTAAGGCTTAAATACCATATTCATCAAATCCATAAATGCTGCCGGCGCGTTAGTCAATCCAAATGGCATAACAAGAAACTCGTAGTGTCCATAACGAGTCCTAAATGCAGTCTTAGGAATATCCTCTTCCTTAATTTTTAATTGATGGTATCCTGACCTTAAGTCAATCTTAGAGAAAACTGAACTTCCCTAGAGTTGATCAGAAAGATCATCGATCCTAGGCAAAGGGTACTTATTCTTAATAGTCACCTGATTCAGTTGCCTATAATCAATGCACAAGCGCATCGATCCATCTTTCTTTTTCACAAACAACACTGGTGCACCCCATGGCGAAGCACTAGGTCTAATAAATCCTTTATCAAGCAATTCCTGCAATTGCACTTTCAGTTCCTTCAATTCTACTAGTGCCATCCTATAAGAGGCTTTAGATATCGGTCTTCATTCCGCATCAATTCAATTTCAAACTCAATTTCACGATCTGGTGGCAATCCAGGTAATTCCTCAGGAAATACATCTTGAAATTCATTAATTACCCTAATTTCCTCAATCTTAGGTTCCTCTCGAGTATAATCCTTAACCACAGCCAAATATCCTTGACATCCATCGTCAAGTAACTTACAAGCTTCCATTGCCGAAATAAGGGGTATAGATAGGTGAGTTTGACTTCCCAAAAATTCACAACTAGACTGATCATGTAAGGCAAAGCGAATCACTTTTCTATAACAATCTACTTTGGCTTGATACTTATGAAGCCAATCCATCCCTATAATAACGTCAAAATCATACATATCCATCAAAATTAAGTCTATCTCTATATCTCTTCCTCCCACCGTTATCTTACAATTTCTGCACCCCAGTGTAGACAATATCATATCCTTTAAAGGCGTAGAAACACAAAAGGGCATCTCAAGAGGCATAGCTTCTAACTTATTCAGCAGTCTATATCTTTCAGACATAAATGAATGTGTAGCACCCGTATCAAACAATGCATATGCCTTTCTGTCATTTATAAGAATAGTACCTGAAATAACATTTTTGGAAGCTTCCGTCTCCTCTTGGGTAACCGCATACGCCCTTCCTTGTGCCGGTGGTCTCTGGGAATTCCTTGACACACTTGGTCTAACAGTACTCTGTTGTGTTTGCCGCACAGAACCAACGCTCATTTGTGACATTTCCTGTGGGCAACTTCTCCTAAGATGACCTGCTTGTCCACAACCATAACACTTTAGCTGTCCAGTGCAAGGTCCTGGCCCATGTCTTCCATCACATCTCGGGCATTCTCCATTCCTATTAGGTATTCTTCCTATACTCAGGCTATCCTTGCCTTTACTAAACTTCCCAAAGTTGCTCTTCTTCTTGGGTGGCCAGGTCTATCCTTGACTTGTATAGGGTCTCTTACCTTTTCTCACATCACTAAAAGACCATTGTTTCTTACCCTTTGACTGTTCCCTTTCCAAATTCCTGCTCTACTAACTGTGCCCTCTCATAGACCTCATTATAATCCCTTATGTTCAAAGGCACCAGTTGTTTCCTAATATTGGTTCTCAATCCCTTCAGAAATCTCTTAGCTTTCTCTTCTGGATCCTCAACCAATCTAGGGGCATACCTAGATAACTCATAAAATTTAGCTTCATACTGGTCTATAGTCAGTCCCTTTTGTTATAATTGAACAAATTCAGTAATTTTCCTATCCTTAGCACAATCAGAAAAATGCTTCCTATTGAAAGTCCTAACAAACTCATCCCAATTCACAGGAGTACCTGGTGGAAAGATTGTATCCTTTGAAGCTCTCCACCAAAACTTTGCATTTCCCTCCACTGGTACTCGCCAAAGTTATTTTCTCAGCATCATTACAGCCCAACAACCCGAAAATTTGTTCCATTCCATCAATCCAATGTTCCGCCTCCTCAGGACTTCCCATTCCACTGAACTTAGGTGGCTTTAACTTCAAAAATTGCTCCACTAGTCCCTGAGTACGGCGTTCTGCTCCAGGTTGTTGCTGTGCTTGTCTTTCCATCAAATTCCCTATATTGGCCAATGCCTGCAGGATATCTTCCATTCGGGGTTCAACCCTTGCAGTAGAGGCTTCAGCCCTCGATGGATGAGCACTTCCAGGTCGCACCATACTTTTCCTGCAGTTGTCAAGCTTTCGCCTCAGGAATACTATGAGACTTGCTGTCTCCATTTAAATCTACTACAGTTATATAAGTAACACTTACATGTTACTGACAACCTAAAAATAACTCTAACAGGGATCTACGAGTGAATACCCATCACCCGTTGTTCAAGGTTAGACAACTATCTCAATTAGCATCCTATGGTGTGCATTGTCACCTTCCTCCTCAATTTCCAAATGAGGCTCCTTATCACTCCATTTATACCAAATGCTCTGATACCAACAAAATGACGGGACGAACTGCAACACCCCTCAAACCTTGATCATTTTACTTCAATTTTGGATATGTTGTAGCTCCAGACATTCTCTACAACTTTCGTTCAGAACTCGAAGCCAAATTCTCACCCTAAGTTCATCCACAAACTCAAACAAGATTCGGGTACATGCAAGTTCATTCGACCAGATTCACAACCACAGCAAGAATGGCCTCAAGACTTCAATTTTCATCCATCAAACCCAAAATTTCGACCAGCAATCAGCACAACAACAAGACCACAGCATGCATGAGCAATCAAGAGATCAATCTTGCCTTAGAATTAAGCTAAAATGCGAAGAAATCAGCAGCAGGTTCCTCAGCTAGCTGTCGAACGGTAGCTGCTTCTCCTTCTTCTTTGCGGTTTTCTCTCTTTCTCTCTCACTTAGTTGGTCGAAATCCCTCTCAAATAAGCCGGTCACTCCTTTTATATGTCCCTTTAATTATTAATTAGAAGTAATGATTGATTTACATGCAAATTGGACACTTGGCAAGACAAAAGGACACATGAACCCTCTCATCCTCTCTCTCGGCCACCATGGCTTCCTCAAGAAGCTTGGCCGACCCTCCTTGGGCTTGGCCGGTCTATCATGGGCTTGGCTTGGCCCAAGTCTTCAAGCCCAAAGTTCCTAAATTAAATCCTCTAATTAATTAAGTCTTAGTTAAGTAAAATCATAAGTTTTGAATAATCTATAAGCTTAAATCTAGCTTGTACTTTAAATTTCAACTTCGTACCTCACATAAACATAACCTTTTTCCTTCAAGTAAATGCCTTACAATTCTTTGGCCATATCACAAGACTACAATGTCAGTCAAGGTTAGTTCGATTGTAGCTCACTAGTCCTCATGGTCTCACGGTTCATCAATTTATTCTCTAATACACATCATGGTTATAAATGAACATACAAAACTATAATCCATCAAATGTCCAGCCCTTGGCTCAATTGTGACTTATGAAATCACTGACTAAAATCCATCAACGTCTCTATCGATCGGCCACAGTCATCACCTCCTTGAAGATTGTCGAAATTCTTGGATGCCATAGGGAATGGGCTTGGTTACCGAGTAATCTAAAATGAGCCTCTATGGGACCGGTTCTCCCAAGATTATCTTCGAATGTCTGCAACGTTTTTTTTTATATATCTTGATTTCTCTGCAAAAGTTCCGTCTCCGTGTCTGCGGCGAAAGTAGAAATTAAGACCTCTCCACCTCCCCTCAGAATTACGTCACTTCATGTCCTCGATAGCGTCTTGAGAGTCATAGAGAAATTTCCACATCCTCCTGATGCCCCTTTTGAGCTTTTCATTGATGATCTCCTTTGAGTAGGCTTTCGCGAGAAGATCCTCGATCTGTTTGATCAAGTCATTAAGGTCGTCAAGTTCATTTTTAGCAGATTCAGTGAGTTTCAATCCTTTTTGCCATTCTTCCCATACAGCAGGATTCAGTGGCCCCAGACCACCCAACACTGAGGTGGGATCCATTTTCCCCTCCTCTAGTTGGATTAGAGAGAGAAAGAGGGAGAGGATGAAGTCACCGATGGAAATGGCCTAGCTGGGCCGTTTCTCCAAGCAAGTATTGATGCAGACGAATCTTTCACGGTGGTGGTTTTGGGGAGAGACGAAATCCCTAGATGGGGATTCTAGATGGGGATTTTTGGGGAGAGACTTTTTATTAATTGAAGGTGGCTTGATAGTGAAGGAGGAACCCTTCTTTCTTGGGCTCTTTTGGCCCCCCTGCCTTCGTCTTTATTTATGCTCTCTCTCTCTCGTCTCGCTATTGCTCGCAATAGGAAGGGTACCGGCAATGCACAGCTAGCGAAGAGAGAGAGAGAGAGAGAGAGAGAGAGAGAGAGAGAGAGAGAGAGAGAAGGGCTTTCAAAGGGCAAAAGCAGAAGTTTGGGTCAATTATGCTTGTGTGATTTTTTTTTTTTTTTAACAGCTCGGTGGATATGGCCATGTAATTTAATGTAAGATAAAGTGCTATGTGGAAACCATCCAAGATTAGAAGAGAAATTATTTATTTTTTAAATCCTATTCTAGACTTTGATTTTCTTGATTGTTCTTATTATCCGTCTCTTTTAAATACCATGTCGGAAGTCCCTTCCCGAGCAACAGTCATTATAGAGAAGCCATTTATTATATGTAGATCAATTGATATTTTTTTTTTTTGTTATGTCGAATTAATTCCATTAAAAAGAATCATTTGTGACATGCTCAAAATAGGATAGGTCACATCATTCAAATTGTTTGTTTTAGCTTTTGATATTATTATTTTCATTTGTCGCAAGGTGCCAAATAACACGCTTACTTTCATACTGGTATTGAAAATTTTTTTGTAAGATCATGGATGATATTTGTTGATAATAGTTCAACTAAATAAGATACTTTAAGCTTAACCTGATATTTCGGCCCCTTCGCCCCCCCCAAAAAAAAAAGGCTTAACCTGATAAGAATGATCTAGATAGGGGAAATAAATGATTTTTATCACCTTCGAACATGGGTGAGAAATTTGCTGCGTTCGTTGGTATATATAAATTATAATTGTGTTCAAGCAGATTTATGGGCATTGTGGCCCGACCTCAGATAGGCACAAAGGCTAGGTTTTATTGGAGATTATTATTGATTTACTTGGACTCTAAAGCCATTTTGGATCTTCTTTTCAATAAAAATTTGGATGAATGTGATTCTTTGCTACTTCTTGGGATATATCTTGATACATTCATGGAGATTGGAAGATCAAATTACATTATCAAATATATAGAACTAAAAACTTTTAGACTTAGTTGTATTTATAAATAAAGGTTTTGGACTAAAAATATTCGATTAATTGCATCAGTTGAAAGATTTAAGATTTCATTGCGTTCCTTATACAAGACTTAATAGACGTGTGCGATTTTTCTCCAAAACTTCTTAATCATGAAAACTAGCTAAGAGCCCCCTATTTTGCTTTGGCTTGTCATTAAAAATAGAGTTGTTCATTTGTAAAACACGGTATTCTCATCAAAACATATGATTAATCAATCGTTAATGTAGTAATATTTTTAACAATAAGAAGTTAAAATAATACTAAAAAGATGATGATGAACTTTTATCAAGTTGTATCAGTCTTTTTAAGTAATAGTGAGCGGTTAGCTATTAAAAGATAGTATTGTCCTGCAAAATTAATTGTGTAATCTGGTTTTGAAATGTGAACCATCATGTCCAAAAATCTTTTGAATAGCGTCAACTAACATATGCATGCAAAATAAGTAAGTTTTAACATCAAATTTTGCATAGGTAAAACAATCTAAAATCTATAGAAGTTTAAAAAAAAAAAAAAAACTTGGTTTAAAAATAAATTGCTTCCATGCTTTAATTTTTAATAAAAAATAACAATGTGCTTTTGTTTGTTGGTGGCAGGAGTCTCTACCAAACCAACCACCCGCAAAATTTCCATGTGTCAAAGAGGGTTTGAGATGATGCTAAAAAATTCGTTTATATCTTCTTTAAATTGAAAAGTAAGGAGAATGACAAATTTAAATAAAAAAAAAAAAAAACGGAAATTAATTTCTACACTCTCCCGTGGCGCACCATCCTTTACTACACAACGTATCTTCTTCGTAAACATCATTCACGCGTTGCCACCGCCGTGCCACCGCTAATGCTAGCAACCATATGTCGTTGAACCACCGCCGCCACCTCGTCATCACCATCTCCTTCGTCATCCACAGTCACCTTCAATCAAAAATGAAATAAAAAAATTTCAGCCACCATAGAATTTTCCTTTTTTTCGCAGCCCCTCTCATTGCCATCATCATCTTCTACCGTCAACCATCCAAGAACCCGCCACCATCAACCATCGCTTGGAACTGCTATCAAGAATCCTTAGCCACCACCAACTACAATGCCACAGGTAATGAACCTTCACCTCGACCTGGAACTAATCCTTTGACTGCCTCAAACATCGCTAGAAACAACCAACGAAGCAGTTCCATGGCCATCATCTTTGGGTTGTGATCAGATTTGAGGCGTTGGGCATCGCTGTGCACATCATATAAGAACGAAGGAGAAAAAGGGAAGGACAAAATAGAGAAAATGGGAATTTGTAAGTTGGACGCCAAAAGTTGAGAAAATTTCCGGGCCCAGATATCAGCGTAAGTGCGAGGCTCAATTCACGCCGCCTTTGTATCAAACATTCTGCTTTTGATACAATTACTGATACCAACAAATTCATTACAATATTAAACTTCTTATCTAGCGTTTTAAGAAAAATCAAATTCCTGCATTTAGTTCAACGCAGTCAAGGAAAATAAGAATATCGATTAGATTCCAAATGACATATAAATTTTCTCATAAAGTGTGCAATTAGATCGCTTAATAATAAGGAAAAGCACACTAGAGGTTCCAAATCTATTGTGCATCACTCAGATTAGTACCACAATTTTTCAATTGCTTATTTAAGCTCCTTACTTTCAAATTTTGTTCATTGGAGTGACTCTGACTACTTGGATCGTTTGAATTGGGGACATGGCATTATTTTAATGATAAAATCGTTGTTGCGTTTTTAAATAATGCCACTTCAGCTATTCTGTAAAGCAAATTCTAAATACATAACTGAACTAAATGAATTTCGAAAGTTAAGGAGCTCAAATGAGTGATCGAAAAATTGTGGCACTAAACTCAACTATATATGAAAGATTTTGAACCTTTAGTGTACTTTTCCCTTAACAATAGCTAGTTTTACTATTTCAATTCTACATTCCACCACCACACATATATCAAAAGCCCAGAAAAATCACTAGCATCGCCCAGCACCGTTGGTACGAGGTTGCCCCCACCGGTGGTGGATTTGGTTCAACATTTCCAAGAAGCTTTTAGCCTCCAAAGCCCTTTGGGAGAATGCTGAATTGTTTGGCAACCATTTTGAAGTAACTTTCAAGTAAAAGTCAGAATTGGGAAGGCTGAAAGCTCAATGCTAGTAGGGACTAATTTTGAGCTTTCATCATTTGACCAAATGCTGAAATTTATTTTTTTCTTCCAAAACTATCCTCACTCATTCTTCAACTTTCTGATTTTGCTCTTGTTATTATTTTTCAAATGCCAAAATAATGCTAAAAAATGAAATATATAAATGCTAAAAAAATTAAATATATTTTAGTCTTCTAAAAAAATTATATATTTGATTTATTTATCATTATTTTCAAAATTTATATTTAATAAGTTGCATACATTATTTTCTTTTTCAATTTTAAACAAATAAAAATTAAAAAATTTAAGGGTTTGGTCTTTTAAAAAAATTATATATATATGTATTTGATTTCTTAGCATTAGTTTCAAATTTATATTTAAAAAGTCGCATATATTATTTTCTTCAAATTTAAAACAATTAACAATTAAAAAATTTCAATGAAGGATTTGGTCTTTTTTTTAAATATATATGTATTTTAATTTTTTTAGTATTATTGTCAAAATTTATATTTAAAAATTTGCATACATTATTTTCTTTTCAATTTTAAACAATTAAAATTTTAAAAATTCTGATGAAGGGTTTGGTCTTTTAAATATATATATATATATATATATATTTTGATTTTTTAGCATTATTTTGAAATTTATATTTTAAAAAGTTGCATACATTATTTTTTCAATTTTACACAAATAAAAATTAAAAAATTTCCACGAAGGATTTGGTCTTTTTTAAAATATATATGTATTTGATTTTTTTAGCATTATTCTGAAAATTTATATTTAAAAAGTTGCATACATCCTTTTTTTTTTCAATTTTAAGCAAATAAAAAATAAAAATTCCAATGAAGGGTTTGGCCCTTTTTAAAAAAATTATATTATGCATTTGATTTTTTTAGTATTATTGTCAAAATTTATATTTAAAAAGTTGCATACATTATTTTCTTCAACTTTAAACAAATAAAATTAAAAAAACTAATATTAATCACCCGTTCAAATGTGTTTTCTACTAAACGACATTTTTCTCAAAATTGTTTCTCAAAGTATAATTTACCAAACGGTCTTTGCATTTGCCTAAAGTCCTTTAGGCTAAACTGTTTTACATTTTCCCAATTAGCTTTCCAAATGCTTTGACCGTTTGACAACCATTTTGAAATAGCTTTCAAGTGAAAGTCAGCATTGAGAAGGCTGAAAGCTCAATGTTAGTAGGGATTAGTTTTGAGCTTTCAGTATTTAGCCAAATGCTGAAACTTATTTATTTTTTTCCAAAACTATCATCACCCATTCTTCAAATTTCTTATTTTGCCCTTGTTATTATTTTTGTAAATGTCAAAATAATACTTAAAAAAATCAAAATTATATAAATGCTATAAAATTAAATATATTTTTGGCCTTTTTAAAAAAAATTATTTATACATTTGATTTTTTTCGCATTATTGTCAAAATTTATATTTAAAAAGTTGCATACATTTCTTTTCAATTTTAAGAAAATCAAAATTAAAAAATTCCGACAAAGGGTTTGGTTTTTTTTCAAAAAAATTATAAAAATTATATATATATATATGTATGTATGTATTTTTGATTTTTAGCATTATTTTCAAATTTATATTTAAAAAGTTACATACATTTTTTTTCAATTTTTAAAAAATAAAAAATAAAAAATTTTGACGAAGGATTTGGTCTTTTTTTTTTTAAAAGAAAATTATATATATGTATTTGATTTTTTTAGCATTATTGTCAAAATTTATATTTAAAAAGTTGCATACATTATTTTTTTCAATTTTAAACAAATAAAAATTAAAAAATTCCAATGAAGGGTTTGCTCTTTTAAAAAAATTATATATATGTATTTGATTTTTTAGCATTATTTATTTATAGTAAAAATTTGCATACATTATTGTTTTAATTTTAAACAAATAAAAATTAAAAAATTTCGACAAAGGATTTGGTCCTTCAAAAAAAAAAAAAAAAAGATATGATTGATCCATTCTATGACATTTCAATCTCACATGGGTGATCTATCCATGTCCATAATGAAGTTTGGGTTGTAATTCACTAGTTATTCCCAATGCTCGCCAATATATATGTTTTTGATTCTTTTTAGCATTATTGTCAAAATTTATATTTAAAAAGTTGCATACATTATTTTTTTCAATTTTAAGTAAATAAAAATTAAAAAATTCCGACAAAGGGTTTTGTCTTTTTAAAAAAAATTATATATGTATTTGATTTTTAGTATTATTGTCAAAATTTAATCTTAAAAAGTTGCATACATTATTTTTTTCAATTTTAAACAAATGAAATTAAAAAAAAAAATAATATTAATCACTCAAAGGACTTTTCAAATGTGTTTTCTACCAAATGCAATTTCTCTCAAAGTTGCTTCTCAAAGTATAATTTACCAAATGACTTTTGCATTTGTCTAAAGTCCTTTAGGCTAAACTATTTTATTTGTATTTTCTCAATGGGCTTTCAAAATACTGAATCAAACGCACCCTTTTTGTGGGGATAGAATCATTTATTGTACTATCAAAGTCAATTCTATCAAATCCGTTTTATCATTAACCACATTACTTTAATATGGGCAGACAATAGAATTAAACTTGCGTCTCCTCATTAAATTTGCCTTTCTAAATTGGGTGAAAGTGTATCTTTTGTCATTTTTGGGATCATTGTACTTTTACTTAATTCTTTCATTTGACGATGTAAATTGGATTATTACTTTATGAACTTCAATTAAATCAGTTTTAATGATAGGTCAGTAAGGCTCATCCCTCGCCTCCTACAAGTGTAGACTCATATCATGATGTTCCTCTGATCTTCATGTCGAATTGAATCTCAAGAACCTTTGAGAGAAATCACTGTTGTTGGAAGTAATCACTTGCCTGCCTCTATTATTTTTACGAATCGAAGCGAAGAGTCTTTGAATCAAAACCCATGATCACCTGAACCCAAAATACAACGCTCACCTTAGTAAATGATTCTCTTCTTTATACACGTCTCTCCCTCCATCACTCCTTGGTGTTAATAGAGAAAGACAAAGGGATGACGTCGGCCGTAAGGAAATGGGCTTATCATATCACTTTCTCTAGCCCCTACCCCAACACCAGCAGTCGTACTGCAACAACATTCCGCCGTTGGCTGGATTTGTTATTTTACTACATATTAGCTGTTTTTCTCTTTCTATTCTATCATTGTAAGTTGTAGAATTTGGCCAAACATAATATAATTAGAGATTTGAAGTCGTTTGTCTCTTCTATATTTTAGCGAGAAAATTAATTTTTCAGCTTTCTAGCTAATAAATTAAAGTATCATTCAAATTTTAAATATCATAAAAAACAATGTGTGAATCTAAGTATCAATATTTGTGCTTTTGCAAGATTTCAGGTGCTGTAGAATAAATGAAAGTTAAAATGTGTATGCTGGAAATATGAAGAATTTAAAAGAAAAAAAAAAAAAGGAAAAAAGCGAAAGTAGTTTCAAACGGACAAATAGACTACGTACACACTAGCAATTAAAGCCTAAGGAAACCTGGCAGGCTGAATTAACATGATATAACTATACCAAATTGCCAAACCTAGTGATGCTTCTATTGTCAATTTGATTTCTGTCCGAGGAGTAATTATCTAGTATTAAATAACCAAGTAATGTGGGAGGAGCAGCCCACTAGCATGTGTCATCAATACAGGTAAAGCAGCAAAGAGCTACTTAGACAACTGCAACCAAAAATTAAAACTCGATCAATCCAGATCGGATCTTCCAAGGTCAGTAAAAGCTTTTAACTTGCTCAGAAAGTGTACTCTTGAAATCCCGCAATAGAGATTCGAACGCATTTCCAACAGAGAACGGGACATTGGCAACAAGCATGTTTGGCAGACCAGCCACCAGCAGGTCTGATGAAGCCAAAAGAACTGCAGAAAATGCTCCCAGATTTGCTTTCAAAGGAGCGATGGAAGAACAAATGGACTTCTTGTTCATCTTCCAGCTTGCCTAAGACACAAATTCCATCGACGCAGCTCTGTTTACCTATCAAAGGTTTGCAACCTACTTAGAAGGACTGGCCAGTCAATGAAAGCAATCTTAGGCGCATTTGGTTTCAACCAAACAGGACGATGCCGACTGCATTAAAGTCCTCTGCAGAAAGACCAAATTCCATGCTGCAGCTGAGGCGAATTCCCCATCTGTCTTCTGGGTTTAAATCAGGATATATGCAACCTTGCCAGCCACAAAGTGCAACCAGGCACAACCCGCATATCACACAAATTCTTGAAGTCAATATTGCAAGTTCACAACAACCTGTTGTCTTTGGAGCGTCGCTATTAGATTCTCCAGCCGTTATGTCCATCTTGATTTCTTTAAATGCAAACTCAATTTAGACTGGTCCATTTGTTAATGGAGGCCTATGTAAATTGGCTCAACAAAAGCTCGCAATCCATGAATCCACCCGCATTGAGTAATAACATTTGGATATGTGCATGGACTGGCACTCGCACTAAGTAAGATCCAGGACAGTCGTGGGGATTTGAATCCTTCCCTAAATGAATGACATGATGAACATGAAGTTTCTACGCCTAGCTCAAGGCAGGATCGCATGAAATTTCTATGCTCGAAGTGTGAGGCTGGGCACGAAGAAATGCCCTAACCAGCCATGCGCAAGCCCACTCATTACCTACAAGATTCATCACTTTTACTATTCAACCAAAGCAATATCACAACACTATCATAGTCAAATTTGCTATCTGCACAATGATACACAAAAGGTGCTCACATCCCAAGCATCGACCTTACATTCAATATAATTCCTGTTGTAATTGAATGGGTGCGTCCATGATGGGGTGCGAGGTATAATTGAAAGGGTATTAAGTGAGAGGTATAAAAACCTCTTAGAAGACAACTGTTGGAAGTTGTTGGCAGAATATTCATACCCAAATTTTCTCTCATTTTTCCATCAAGAGAAGAAGGCATTCCATTTCATTTTTGCAAAAACAATCGGCATTTACGCCGTGGAAATCGGGTGTTTTCCTAGTGATTGCATCCAGACCAATGTGAGGAAGTATTGTTCGTGTTTTATCGGCAATTCAACGTTCGTTCCGGGGCTATTTGCTGTTTGCGCATCGGAATCAGGTAAGTCGTCTTCCGCCGACTCGAATTCCTACAATTCCAAAACCATGTTTATATAAAAGACACAGCGAAGTATTCTGAACTTGCTGAAGATTGTGCCTACCAAATCAAGCAGACAATGAATTTCTTTCGTAGAGCTGCTGATTCATTCGTTTTGACTTTGAATGAGTATATGCTTCCATGAGATTAACTACCTGAACACATATTGAGCTGGACTTGTGGATGTCCAAACTTCATGCCTTGTAGAAATGCTCATCTAGTGGTGTCGTTGCTAGTGCCACTGTACACTAAAACAAAAATCATAATCCTTAGCTTCCAAATCGATTATAAGAGATCATGAAGATGTGCCATCCAAGTATGAAGTTGAAGCTCATGGATTCAATCTATCAAGACTGGCAACACTAAACCACATATCAAGTACATATATAGAAGGAAGAAAATGAAATGTAACTGAAGTGTGATACAATTATGAGTAGTTTAAGAGAGATACATGTATCAACATTAACCTGACTAGTTCTATATGAGTTATGCCTTTGAATTTGCTTACACGAGTACTAGGCAAAAAGTGAGATGTAACTAAAACATGTTGTTTGTAAAAAATAGGTTGATATGAATTTGGGAATTATTTAGGCAAACAAACCTACACATTTAGCTTTAAACATTCAGGCACATTTCTTGTTCTGAACACAATCTGTTACTGACTCAAGGAAAATGACAGGTCTAGGAAGCTAGAGATATGAAGGAAGCAAGAACAACAACTACTAAAAGCTCAAGAAGTAGCAAAAGTCACCCCAAAGAAAACCTCTTTTTTCTTTTTCAGAACATGAAAGGGGTGGAAAACAAAGCTACAGTCAAAATCACAAAAGAGGCCCAAAAATAGTTAAAAACGATAGAAAGGTAGAACACAAACTCGAAAAGATCGAGAACATTGGACCATACAGTGAATAAGAGATTATTGAACCGTCAATAAAGTATCCAGTAACCACAACAATCAACAGAATAATGGCAAGTCCTATGAAAATGAGGTCCACATTGAAAGAAGCTACAACAACACACCATTCTACCACAGAAAGATAAACAGGCATTGTCATCTTCGCAGACAATTACCTCATTGATTGTCCCTTTGAAGTCAATCACCACTAACAAGCCAACCCATGCGGCAAGAAGAAGTCTTGGATTTCAGATCAAACTACTCCGCGAGGTGGGACTATTCTCCTCAAAGATGGCCTCCAAGACGTCATCCAATTTAAATCGTCACCTACATTATTGCAGCTCCATAGATTTATCTCCCTCAATGTATTGCAATTCTTCACCACCTTTTTTACCCCTTCATTCAATAGATGCACACAGTCCTTTAAGTTGAGATTCTTGAGATGGCAACATCTACTTATAAATGCCGTGTTGACACCTAAATTTTGGCGACCCAGTTATTGATTTTTTACATAAAAATTAGGGATTAATTTTAACCCCTAAAAAAGAAGAAGAAGCATTAGAACAAATAAAATGGAAAAATGGAAAAATGGGGGAAATTGATTTGATTGATTATGTATGAAAATTTGAAATTCTGATGGATATTCAGATTTTGATAAATGCAGAAGCAATTAAAGATCAAGTGAACAAAGGGCAAAGATTTTGATAAAATGGAAGGAATCGGTGCAAGATCGAGCTGATTGCAAAATCATGCTCCAATTTACAACCGTGATTTAATGCGATAGAAGATGGAAACTCGAAAGTTGCCATGGAGAGTGGCCATCTAGAAATCACTATAAAATAAGTAGATCCGTACGGATGCGAGGGGGGGGGGAATTTGAAAAATTGAGAGAAAAAAATTCAGAAGCTTCCGTCCATCTTGGTCAAAAGAAAAAAAACCATTTCTCTTTTCTTTCTTTGACATGAAAAGAAAAAAGAAAGAAATAGTGAGAGAGAAGAGATGTGAGTGCAGCGAGAGAAAGAGAGAGAAGTGACGTGAGAGACAGGTGAGGAGAGAAAAAAAAAAATAGAATCACTATGCATCTTCTTCCTCCCGCACCTGTCGCCTGCGTCTCCCCCGCAAAGCTCGCCGCGCCGATCTTGCTCGCCGACGCCACCCCTGCCACTCGTCCACGAGCACATTGCGACACCTTTGTAACTGCCCGTCCTCTTCCGTTGCCGCATCACAGCAGCCCGTGACCCAGCATTTGACGCCGTTGCGCCTTCGCAGCAAGCTGATGTCGTCGTCACTCGCCACCACCTAGACAGCCTCCGCTTGCGCACCCGGCGACTTCCGTGTCTCCGTGCCCGCACCAGTAGTGCCGGACGCCAGAAGCCCCGACGCCGACGCCCCTGCTTCACCTCCACCGGCCTCGCCTCTCACCTACGACTGCACCTCCACCTCGCCTCCACCTGTGGCACTCGACGACCAGCAATCTATTGTCCAGCACTCGCCCGACGATCGCGCCGTGCCTGCCAGCCTCAGCCCGACGTCCCTGCTTGCCATGCCGACGTTGCCTGAAGCCGAAGACGAATGACCCGGCGTTGCAACCCAAGCTGCTCCTACCTCGCCGCGTGCTACTTTCCCCTCGCCGAACCTTCATCGGAGCTCTAACCGCGATGCCCTTACCGGACCTCCGATCAGCCATCCTTGGCTGGACCTCACGATCGCCACCCCAATTTTGAAAAAAAAAAAAAAAGAAAACACATTAGGTAGTTTTTTTTTTTTAAGTTTATTTTATTTATTTTATTATTTTTATTTTACTTTATCTTGTTTTTTTAGTATAATTAGTCCTTAGTATATGATTGGAAATTCCAACATATTACCCGATTCGCAATTGCGCCCGGGTTTTTTATTTTATCTATAAGGCTTGAGATGAAATAATTAATCAAGTGGGAATAAAATTGATACTTTGATCTTTAAGGCTTAAAATCCATTTATCGATTTTACTAGCGAAATACCATCCCTTGATTTAAACAATGTGTGATATTTTTTGGTAATTTTAATGGTCTTGATTGTTTCATTTTTCTTGAAATGTTGTTGAGTTATAATATTGCATGTTTTAGGATTTACATATTTAGAATAGGAATTTTATTTGAAAAATAAAAAAAATAAAAAAAAAATCAACTCAATTAATTTAGGTTGCTAGTTTTTTTTTTTTTTTTTTTTTTTAAACTTGGAATGCATGTTTAATTATTTGGCAATTATTAATTTTGAAAATTAAAAAAAAGGGAAAAAAGGAAAAACATCATGCATATGTCATGTAGAATTAGGGCATATTTTGTATATCATTGCATATTAGGGTAAAATTGCACTTAGTTTAGTTTTAGATAATATTTTTCTTAACTTATTATAAGTTTAGGTATTTTCTTGAATAGATTGCATTTTAGGATAATTTGGGTTAATATAATATTTTAGTTTAAATTAGGATTTAGCTCAACCTAATTCCTAATGCAAATTGAATAGGATCTTCATCTAATTAGATAATTTTCACAATTTTCTAATTTCGAATTTCATAAAAAATACAAAAGATGTCTTAGAATAAATTAGTTTCCATCTCTAGGATAGATTGCATTCTTTAAAAAAAAAAAAAGAAAGAAAAGAAAATAAAAAATGTCATGTGCATGTCATTAGAATTAGAATCATGAAATGCATGCCATTTAGTGATTGTTGCTAGGTCCATTTAATTAGAAATTGCATGTCATTAGAATTAGGTCATTTAGTTAATATTACATTGCATATTGTATAATTTTTATTAATCAAGTGAAAATACAAAAAAAAAAAAAAGGAATTGTATGTTAATTAGAAATCATATCTTAGGTTGTTGATGTGGATTTTGAATTAACATTGCAGATGGTTTCGTTACTTTGAGGTAAGTTTTGCATTTTATTCATTGTTTATCTGAGTGTTAAATTGATGGTTTGCGCACCCGCATGATAACCTTACATGTTAGGGAGATAAATTAAAATCAATTCAAGCTGCTTGCCAAACATTTTTCAAAATAAAAAGAAAGGTACCGAAAGGGCATTAAAGAAGTCTAGTGTAACCAAGTCCCCGTACCCAAAGTCTCTGATTTGTAGGAGTAAAATAATCCTCTCATTATTTTATTTGGGTTTCTAATCGATCCACCAAAAATATATTAGTGGCGACTCCTAAATAAAACCCATTTGCATGTTTAATATTTGAACTTTAAGTCGCAAATTGGTATGGGCTTGGGAGAGCCCGAGCTAAGTTTAAAGACTTAGTAGTCCATTAACCTAGTTTTAGGTGGTGCACCGAAAAATTGATCGCGACAGCTTGGCGACTCCACTGTGGACTTGTGTTAAAACACTTAGTGGACTTAGGCCAATTTTCTTCTTCTGAAAAATGTTTTTGTTTGGCAGCGAGGATTCCAAGTACGTCCCTAACATTTAGGTGTTAAATGTTCTTACAGATTTGGAGGTATAAGTGGAGCAATCTTTGCTAACCCTTGTCTTCCAGGTTAGAGTTGGGGATGAATGTTTTAAATTCAAGTTATTGAAGTGTTGCTTGATTTAAACTGTTGTGCATGTCTTGCATTTACACTACACTTTTGCACACACAACCTGCCGCCGAACCTGGGCAGCACTAGGACACTTAGGATGGTATTGAGTTGGATACGACTTCGACTGCGAGGTCGCGTAGTAGAGGTTGGCCAACTCAATCCCGAAAGTTTTTCTTGGTGTCAAGAATGTTTACCTCTGCCCACGAGGCTGCGTCGCATTGGGGTATCATTCTTGACTGAGCCGGAGTTAGGAGGACTTGACTTAGCATGCGAGGCTGCAACTAAGTCATCCCACCCTTTTAACTCCATTTTGCTAAGTTGTCTAGATAGAAATCGAGCCTCACACTTCATGCGCTTGTCTATGTGATTGTTGTCGTTTTTCCTTGGTGAAGTAAGTTTTCTATCCCTATACCATACAATTTATTTTGGTCTGTCCACGTCAATCTAGGGTAGTCATTTGATCTAATTCCTTTGTCGATCAGAAATGAAATGAGGGAATTGTTGTGACATCCCAATTTTCCAATTCTATTTTCAGCTGATTGAGTCAGGCATTTCATCTGTGCATATAGTTCGACTCTCTAAGTTGGCCACTCATGAGGGAACTAGCCTATTGGGCGAAGCAATTAAGGGATTTTAATGTGTCAGACTTGGGGACTGATCACCCTCAGGTTGGATGCAAGAAAATTTCCCTGAAAGCTACCCGGTGGGTTAAGACGTGCTGGAATCGCACCAGATTGAAATTAACCGTGAAAATTGAAATCGAATTCAGAAATTGGAAGTCATGGTGTGTCACAAATCACTTTAGGATCATTAACTCATCTTCGGAAGATTTTTCATGCAAGTCGAGCTTTTCAGCAAAATAATCAGAGAATGGCTAATTTGGCTCGAGAATTTAGTAGGCCCGCCTTCAATCGCGCTTTTGAGACTCAAAAAGGTTCTATGGACAAGTGAGGGTGTGGATTAAAGTGTGGTGACTTTGGATTAATTTATGGACTTTAATTGGACCCAATTGAAAGAGAATTGAATGGAATTGAAGCATTTAGTGTACAAGATTTCAAGCCACGGCGGAGAAGGAAATTGCAACCATTGGAATAAGGTTGTGGGAGATGGTGAAGTGTGACATCAACGAATGATGTCATGGTGGGCCATATTTGGGGATTAAAGAAAAGGGAAAATGAGGGAAGTGGGCCCCACCACTTCATCTTCAACCTTGAACAAGAAGAGAGAAAGGGAAAAAGAAAAGAAAGAAGAAACCAGCAGCAGCCCCCATTCGGCTGAGCCTCACAGCCCCACGTGCGTAGCCCGTTCGCCAGCCGCCGTCTCCGCGCCGCACCACCTCCGTCGCCGGCATCGTACCCCTCGCCAGCCCGTGCGCACGCTAGCCCCCCTCAGCCAGTGCCGTCTCGCCGTCCACCCCCCAGTTGTCGACGTCGCCCATGCCCAGCAGCCCATCGCCGTCCCCATCTCGTCACCTGAGCCGTCGCCAGAGCCGCCGAGCCGAGCCGCCTCTCCCCCTCTGTTCCTCGCGTCAGAGCCGCCGCCGGCCCCAAACAGCATCAAGCGAAAAATGGGTATGGCAGCCCCTTCATGGGCCGTTTTGGCTAGCTTCCCGACCCCGGATGCTTGGCTCGCTTTGGAGAAAGTCGATCCCCTCGTCGTCCTAGTCGTTTTGGTGAGTTTAACTCACTAAACCTTGATTAGAGTGTTAATGATGCCCTAAGTGTGTTTAGTTTGAATTAAGCATGTTTAGGTGGATAGATTAGTATATTTTATTATAAGTTGGATTAAGGGATTTGTTTAAGTTAAATTGTGATTAATTAAGGTTAAAAAGGAATTAATTAATGTTAAGCTTTGATGGGACATAATTGGATTTTAATTTTGAATTATTTAATTACTTCGAAATTCTGAGGATTAAAATATTATATTATAATCCGAAATTAATTAAATAAAAAAAGGAAAATTTTATTTTTAACCCCGGTTGCTCAGAATTTCGTGCCGATCGCTGCTGTCCATTTAGAATTTAAATTTGATGATTGCTTGTGGCAAATTGAGTGTGATTGCGATAAATAGGGATTCTTTATAAATTCCCAAGTGTTGAAATTAATAGGAAATTGGCCATGATTGACCACCTATTAGAGGTCGTGCCCAATGGGGCCGTGATAAACCACCTATTAGAGATTGTGCCCGATGGGGCCGTGATGAACCACCTATGAGAGGTCATGCCCAATGGGGCCCTGATTTACCACCTATTAAAGGTCGTGTCTAATTGGGCCGTGATTTACCACCTGTTTGAGGTCGTGCCCATCGGGCTGGGATTTACCACCTTTTGAAAGTTGCGCCAAGTGGGGCCGTGATGCCACTAGTTCTAACTTGCCAAGTGGGGCCATGATTACCACTAAAGTTTAGACTTGCCTATAGGGTCGTGGTTGGAAGTAGTGATTGATTTGCTAGAATGACATGTAATCGGCCGAGTCGATTGATCGCTGAGACAATCCAAGTGGTTGATTTGTTCTGATGAAATGTGCTACAATTGTTTGGTTTTTATACTGCACGTGATTGATTATATAAATTGTACTAACCTCGCTGGTAAGGACTACGACGAGGTAAGTCCTCTTGACGTTGTGGCTAGGTCACCTTTGGGCGTATTTTCTTTCTAATAGGGGTTTAGGGGGTTGAACATTGTATTCTAATAGGGGTTTAGGGGGTTGAACTTGCTAAGACAATGTCTCACCCCGTTGTGGGCCAACATTTTCAGGTCCCGTGTGGACGGAGCGGCCAATTCGCCTGGTTGGCCTGGTGGAGTTGTAGAGGTGAAGTTTGAAGGATTAGAATTTGTGTTCGACTTGTAGGTCGTAGGATGGTTCCTGTTTAAGGGCCGGTCTTTTGTAGACTTTTGACCGTAGACCTTTGTTGTAAATTTCATTGTTTTATGAAAATGTAATGATGTGAATTTACTTCCTACTGCGCTATCCCGTATTTTATTGTCAGGGATTTTACAGTACGCTTCCGCATGCACATTTATAAAAAGGATTGGGTCGGCGACTTAACCTGGGAACGTCGCTTATGAATTACCATGGTGGGATGTTGGCGTGCTCGAGGTTCAGGGCGTGACATCCCCGTTTAAGTGGTATCAGAGCATGGTCTGTGTATGGAGTGATAAGGTGCGATGAGTCACGGGATAGTTAGTAGGAGAGGTTTTTAATATTCTGATGCATGTGATTGATAGTTGCTTGGTAGCTTGCTTGTGTGGTCACTCAGATTCTAATGTGGTGTTGGAATTAAAAGCGGGTGTCTATATTGAGCTTGTAGTTTGAGTGACCGAGTATCGAGGGCCGCTAAGTAGAGGGTAGTAGGCCCTGTGTTTCAGGGTGGGCCGTCGTTGAAAGTCGGTGCCCGTGGTGCCCCAGGTAGAGCGTAAGTTGGGGCCAGTGCGAGTGATGAAACATTGCCTCTAGTCAATGCTGTGGTAGTAGCCCCTAAAGATCCAAGGTTTGCTGGGTTATTGCGGATGCTTGAGATATTGGGAGACAGAATGGGTTGGTAGGTCGCCGCTTCAGTCGCTGTTACCGCCGTCGCCGTCAATGCCGCAAATGCCACCAATGCTGTTTCCTCCAAGGCCGTAATCGCCGTTGTTGCTACACCTATTGAGGCCCAATCTAGAGTTGTGATCAAGGATCAAGCCATCGTATCTGAGTCAAGGTTTAGTTTAGACAGAAATGGGAATCGATTGGGGAGAAAAGCCGATGTCAGAAGAAAGGTGCCATGTTTCACCCAGCTGGAAGAGTAGAATTGGAAAGTCAGTGCTCAACTCGATCGTTGTGTGTCATGTTTGTAAGAAAAGACATGGATCTGTTCCATGCTGTAAGAGGGAAAGGACTTGTTGCAGATGTTGCCAGTAAGGCCGTTTGATCAAAGATTGTCCGTATAGGCAAATGGAACTACAACTATTTCTATCACCACCGTTGATAAGATAGAGCAGAAGAAACATGCTTCGGGACATTTAGTGGGGTACTTGGAATACATCTCAGTGCAAAGAAGGGTGCATGGTATTCCTTGATGAGAGGTAGATGACTCACTGATTGTGTGCCGAGTTTGTGAAAAGGAGGCATGAGTTAGCCCAGGGTTAGAGTGAAAAGGGAACACGGTTTGAAGATGGCCAGCATGGCCATCAGGTTAGGAATTGTCCGAGTAAGTTAAGGAGAGCGTAAGCACCGTTACTGCAAATAGGACGCCACTAGGATGGCTAGAGGAGCATGAAGGGATTGACCATGCATCAATCAAGGGAAGAATGTTTTTGACGTTCTTATCAGAGTAATGCAGCGGAATTTTTAGTGAAGGTTGTAGGATTTTCGTTGTGGTAATAAAGTAATAGGAAGAGGGATCTCTGACTCTAGTTGCAATTGAAGGATTTGCTTAAGTATGACTTGGAAGTCAATTATAAAAAGGTTTGGCTCAAGGAGCTTTATGTTGTTTTGAATCGTGGCAGTAATATAATTCAGTTTGTTCCGTTAGCGTACGGAAGTTTTGAATCACTGAAAGTCAAAGAGGGACCTCAATCCTGGTTCAGTTTGTTGGTTATCAAATCTACATGGCAACTGTAATGGATGCGTCAGTTGAGGGGTCGAATATGGAGAACACAATCGTGGTACAGAAATTTTCTAAAGTATGTTATGGAGAATTGTCAGGTTTGTTGTCAGGTTTGTTGTCAAGACGAGAAATATAGTCGTGATTGAATTAGTACCCGGAATAGAGCCGGTCCCTAAGGCTCCTTACCGGATGGTGTTACCTCAGTTAAAAAGACTGAAGGTACAGATGCAGGAATTATTGGATAGGGGATTCATACATTCCAGTGCATCACCTTGGGAAGCACCTATTCTATTCATGAAGAAGAAAGTTGGTTCGTTGTGTTAGTACATCGATATTCTTCAAGATCAATTGGAGGTCAAGGTATCATCAGTTGAGGATCAGGAAGAAAGACATACCAAAGTTAGTGTCTCGCACTCGACACGGCAGTTATGAGTTCATTGTAATACCGTGTGGTTTGACGAACACCCCAGCTATTTGTTTGGGTCTTATAAGCAGAATGTATAAGGGTACTTAAATCAGTTGTGATCGTGCTCATTGAAGTTATCGTGGTGTGTTCAAAGAGTGCCAAGGGGCACGAGAGACATTTGAGGATGGTACTTCAAGCCTTGAATATTTTTGGATTTTTCAATAAGCTTAGCATATGTGAGTTTTGGATAACTTGTATTGCGTTCCTAGGTCACGTGATTTCAAGCGAAGAAATCTTCGTAGACCCTGTCCAAGATTAAAGCAGTGAATAGTTGGTTGAGGCTGACTACAGTGACAGAGATCAGAAGTTTCTGGGTTTAGTAAGGTATTACAGACAGTTTGTATATGGGTTTTCTTTCAGTGTTAGCATCGCCGTTGGCAAGACTACTGAGGAGGGAAGAAAAGTTCGTGTGGATAGATGAGTGCGAGCTGTGTTGACTATTCCGTCTGGTCCTGGAAGTTATGAGATCTACAGTCATGCATCGTTTAGAGGACCGGGTTACGTGCTGATGCAACATGGTAAGGCCGTTACATACGCGTCCTGTCAGTTGAGACCTTATGAACTGAATTACCTAACAAATGACTTGGAACTCACGGCAACAATGTTCGCTCTGAAGATTTAGAGATATTGTTGGTGTGAAGAAAGACTCTAGATCTTTACTGACCGTTAAAGTCTCAAAGTATCTAATCTCTCAGGAGGAATTGAATGAGATAGTACTGTGAACCAGATCTTTTGAAGGACTCGAATGGTGGTATCTGGTATCACCCGGAAGGATGAAAGAAGTCACTGATGCTTTGAGTCGAGAGTCTTCATTCGTGCATAGACTGGTTAAAGAGTGGACTTTACATGAGAAGGTGGAGATTTGGTTATCAAACTTTGGTAAGCCACCTTTTAAATCTTGTGGCCACCCTCAGTGTTGAGCCGGAAGTGCAGATCAGAATCAGAACACTTTAACCGTCAGATCCAGAGATTCAGAAGATCGTGCAAGCAGATGCAGATGAGAGAGAGGTTGATTTTCAGATTTCTGAAGACAGAACACTAAGGTTTTGAGGACGATTGTGTATAATTGACGATACAGAGATTAAAGAAGAGCTCTTATGGGAAGCTCATCATAGCAACTTCAATGTTGTCCAAATAATACGAAGATGAGTCAGAATCTACATCATCGAGATTGGTATGTCGATATGAAGATAGATATCGCCGAACAAGTTGTAAATGTTGGGTGTATTAGTAAGTGAGAATTTGGTAATGTAAGCTAGGAAAGCTTTTTCAAGCACTTGAGAGAGTCTTGTGTGGGAATGGAAGTATAGCATGATGGAATGTTATGACGGGCTCATTAAGGAGTCGGGAAGAGTATTGATTCCTTGTGGGGTCATGGTCGACAGATGAATAGAGTCAATTTACCTTAGTACAGCACAAAAAGTTCTCAATTAGAATAGGTATACCGAAGTGTGTGTATATCATATAAATCATCGGCATGGGGGTGCCGGGGATGAATTGTGTTTCAAGTCTAGATCACATATTCCAAGTTGGTAGAGCTTTCAAATGATTCTTTCTTAAGCAATGCATAGCAGAGAGTGTAGAATTTCAATTGCTCAGAGGAAGTCAGGGAAAGAAAGATTATAGGCCAGGGTCAGTACAGTAGTCAGTGATTGCAGTTATCGAGATCAGTGTCAGAGTTATATCAGATCTTGACCAAAGGTTCCCAGTTTCAGTAGAACAGTCAGATGGTTCCATTTGTTAAAGCAGAGCAGAGCAGAGTGTACAGAACTTCAATTGGGTGAGCTGAGATCAGAGACCAGAAAATCGCAGATACAGAGTTGGTTCAGAAATCAGTGATTCAGTCGCAGTTATTAGGAACAGTTTAAAGACCGCTCAGAGTCGACAGAAAAGTTCCACAGAATTGTGTCGAAGACCATTGGAATTTTAAGTGGGGAAGTACAATTTCTTGGGTGTCGCCCTTGGTAAGAACGTCTCGACATGTTAAGGAAGGGAAGATGAATCCGCATTTAAATCAAAATCCATCGAATTTGGGTTCAAAGGAGGATTTTGGCTTTAAGGGAGTAAAGGAAGTAAGTCGATACACCGCCAGCACCTTTAGCCGAATGGTACCCCGGAAGGAAGTGAGTAGTCCGAAGTTAGGGTTTCGAATCCCTGGCGTAGCAGTTAGCCGCTTTGTGGAAAAATAGAAACAAAAAGAAAAAGAACCAAAAATTTTTGCAACTTTTGTTTTGTGAAGATGGACAAGTGCGTAGTCTTTCGGAACAGAATGTCTGGGGCAAGATTTGGAAGTCATCTGGTAGTACCGCAGTACAGAGATACAACCAAAGAAAGAGAAGATTAGACGAGACGACTGTACCCCCACCTTTTGGTTTAAGGATTGGTAAATGTTTAAATTTCAAGGACGAAATTTTTATAAAGGGGGAAGAATTCTGACATTCCGATTTTCCAATTCTATTTTTAGCTGATTGAGTCGAGCATTTCATATGTGCATATAGTTCGACTTTCTGAGTTGGCCACTCATGAGGGAACTAGCCTATTGGGCAAAACAATTAAGGGATTTTAACGCGTCAGACTTGGGGACTGATCACTCTCAGGTTGGATGCAAGAAAATTTCCCTGAAAGCTACCTGGTGGGTTAGGACATGCTAGAATCGCACTAGATCGAAATTAACCGTGAAAATTGGGATCGAATTCAGAAATTGGAAGTCATGGTGTGTCACAAATTATTTTAGGATCATTAATTCATCTTCGAAGATTTTTCATACAAGTCGAGTTTTTCAGCAAAATAATCAGAGAATGGCTAATTTGGCTTGAGAATTTAGTAGGCCCGCCTTCAATTGCACTTTTGAGACTCAAGAAGGTTCTATGGACAAGTGAGGGTTTGGATTAAAGTGTGGTGACATTGGATTAATTTATGGACTTTAATTGGACCCAATTGAAAAAGAATTGAATGGAATTAGCACATTTAGTGTACAAGATTTCAGGCCACGGCGGAGAAGGAAATTACAACCATTGGAATAAGGTTGTGGGAGATGGTGGAGTGTGACATCAGCGAATGATGTCATGGTGGGCTATCTTTGGGGATTAAAGAAAAGGGAAAATGAGGGAAGTGGGCCCCACCACTTCATCTTCAACCTTGAACAAGGAGAGAGAAAGGGAAAAAGAAAAGAAAGAAGAAACCAGCAACAGTCCCCCTTCGATCGACCCTCCCAGCGTCGCGTGCGCAGCCCATTCGCCAGCCACCGTCGCCGCGCTGCACCGCCTCTGTCGCCAGCCTCGTCCCGCCCGCCAGCCCGCACGCACGCCAGACCGCCTCAGCCCGTGCCGTCTCGCCGTCCGCCCCCCAGCCGTCGACGTCACCCGTTGCCCAGCAGCCCGTCGCCGTCGCCGTCCCTTCGCCTGAGCCGTCACCGGAGCCGTCAAGCCGAGCCACCTCTCCCCCTCCATTCCTCGCGTTCGAGCCGCTGCCGTAGCCCTCCGTCGTGCCTCTTTCGGCCCCAAACAGCAACAAGCGAAAATGGGTATGGCAGCCCCTTCGTGGGCCGTTTTGGCCGACTTCCTGATCCCGGATGCTTGGCTCGCTTTGGAGAAAGTCGATCCCCTCATCGTCGTCGTCGTTTTGGTCCGTTTAGTTCGTTAATTGGGTGAGTTTAACTCACTAAACCTTGATTAGAGTGTTAATGATGCCCTAAGTGTGTTTAGTTTGAATTAAGCATGTTTAGGCGGATAGATTAGTATATTTTATTATAAGTTGGATTAAGGGATTTGTTTAAGTTAAATTGTGATTAATTAAGGTTAAAAAGGAATTAATTAATTTAAGCTTTGATGGGACATAATTGGATTTTAATTTTGAATTATTTAGTTACTTCGAAATTTTGAGGATTAAAATATTATATTATATTCCGAAATTAATTAAATAAAAAATGGAAAAATTTATTTTTGACCTTGGTTGCTCAGAATTTCGTGCCGATCGCTGCTGTGCATTTAGAATTTAAATTTGATGATTGGTTGTGGCAAATTGAGTGTGATTGCGATAAATAGGGATTCTTTATAAAATCCAAAGTGTCGAAATTGATGGGAAATTGGCCGTGATTGACTACCTATTAGAGATCGTGCCCAATGGGGCCGTGATAAACCACCTATTCGAGGTCGTGCCCAATGGGGCCGTGATGAACCACCTATGAGAGGTCATGCCCAATGGGGCCGTGATTTACCACCTATTAAAGGTCGTGCCCGATTGGGCCGTGATTTACCACCTGTTTGAGGTCGTGCCCATCGGGCCGAGATTTACCACCTTTTGAAGGTTGTGCCAAGTGGGGCCATGATGCCACTAGTTCTAATTTGCCAAGTGGGGCCGTGATTACCACTAAAGTTTAGACTTGCCTATAGGGTCGTGGTTGGAAGTAGTGATTGATTTGCTAGAATGACATGTAATCGGTCGAGTCGATTGATCGCTGAGACGATCCAAGTGGTTGATTTGTTCTGATGAAATGATTGTGCTACAATTGTTTGGTTTTTATACTGCACATGATTGATTATATAAATTGTACTAACCTGTAGGTAAGGACTAAGACGAGGTAAGTCCTCTTGACGTTGTGGCTAGGTCACATTTGGGCGTATTTTCTTTCTAATAGGGGTTTAGGGGGTTGAACTTGCTAAGACAATGTCTCATCCCGTTGTGGGCCAACATTTTCAGGTCCCGTGTGGACGGAGCGGCCAGTTTGCCTGGTTGGCCTGGTGGAGTTGCAGAGGTGAAGTTTGAAGGATTGGAATTTGTGTTCGACTTGTAGGTTGTAGGATGGTTCCTGTTTAAGGGACGGTCTTTTGTAGAGTTTTGGTCGTAGACCTTTGTTGTAAATTTCATTGTTTTATGAAAATGTAATGATGTGAATTTACTTCCTGCTGTGCTATCACGTATTTTATTGTCAGGGGTTTTATAGTACACTTTCGCATGCGCATTTATAAAAAGGATTGGGTCGGCGACTTAACCTGGGAATGTCGCTTATGAATAACCATGGTGGGATGTTAGCGTGCTCGAGGTTCGGGGCGTGACAATTGCCATGCAATGAATCATTTGGAAAATAAAAAAAAAAAACTTTGGAGAATTTGTTTTCAATACATGTCTAGAAAATTTGATCTCGCAAAGGTGTCTATTTTTCTTGCTCTCTTTAGAAAATTCTCTTATTGTAAGAACTTTTCATTAAAAAAAATGAAAAAAAAAAGTTGATAGATCATTCTCATGGATTGATTCGCTATTTGCACCTCATACTTATGCATTTTCATCCATTCAATTTAGGTGGTAATGGATCATCCACGTTTGCCTATTATCACGTGATTAAGAGCTAGAATGGCTGAACAAACCGAAATGCGTGATCGCATCTCCGCTATGGAAGACCAACTCCAATAGTTAGCCGCCTCTATGGAGCTTATAACAACTCAAATCCAATCCAACTGAGTGAATCGGACTCTTGCATGTGCTCTCCCTGAGATAGTTGTCCCGAAGTAGGCAAACAAGGCCCAAATGGATGAGGAGGAGATGCCTAAGCTAGAAGATGACCCATTCCCAATCAATATTGAAAAAGCTAAGCTTGTCAACGTCCCTAAGACGGAGCAGGATGAATGCTTCTCAAAACTGGAAGAGAAAGTGAAACAACTGCAGGAGTCACAAAACTCACTCCTGTTCGACCTTTCAGTCTATGAGAAGGTCAAGATGTCGATGAAGATTAAAAAGCTAGACTTTGAGAAATACAATGGTACTTCTTGCCCAAAAGCTCATTTGCAGATGTACCACGTACACATGGCCCAATATGTCAAGAACAAGCCCCTCATGATTCAATCATTCCATGCGAGCTTGACCGGGCCCACGCTGAGTTGGTATGTCATGAAGAATGTGAACCTTCTCGACACCTGGAATGAAGTGGCCGATGCGTTTCTCAAGCAATACAAGTTCAACATGAACATCGCCTTCCCGAGAAGACCTAGAACTGATGGAAAAGAAAAGGAGCTAGTCATTTAAAGAGTATGCTGTGAGATGGAGAAACCTGGAAGCCCAAATTACTCCTGAGCCTACCAACAAGGAGTTGATGATGTTGTTCGTGAAGACCCTTCCATCTGAGTTACGTAACCGAATGGCCAGTACGTATGTCGAGAACTTCAATAAGCTTATTCCTATACAAGAGCAGATCGAGATAGGGATAAGGGAAGGATGGTATTCTGAGCTATCTAGTAGAAGATTCTTTGCCAAGAAGGATAAAGAAGCTGCTGAAGACGTGAATATGGCTTATAGCCAAGAAAGTACCAATCGTGCCCCGACTATCCAGATGAATCAAAGGCAACAACAAGCTGCCCAAGCAAGAAGACAGTTCACCACTGTCACTGAATCTCCATCCCAAGTATTGGCAATCCTAAGAAAGAAATGTTTGCTTACTAGTGAACCAAAGCATCCGAGGCTACGACCCAATGAAGAAGTGTGACTACCATCGCGGTGAACTGGGGCATTCAACTGATGAATGTTTCACTCTCAAGCATAAGATCCAAAACCTCTTGGACACAAAGGCCTTCTCATTTCAAACTGCTCAGCCAAACGTCCAGAAGAATCCTCTATCGAAGCATGAGGGTACGGTCAATGCTATCCTGGAACTAGACGTTGAAGTCGAATCGAGTTACCACTCAATTGAGTTGGTGTCCACCATACATGCATCTCGAGACCCGCTCTTGAAGTTTCAAATGTTGCCCTTATGATGGGAAGGGTGACGATTGAGAATGGTTTTGTTATTGGTAGTGGCCTTGAAGGAAATGATCAAGGTATTTGAAATCCCAATGAAGCCCCTTAGAGGTCCCGTGTTGCTGGATTAGGGTACCATGGAAGAGGTGAGGAAAGTTCTGGAGGACGAAGACAAGAAAGGCGGAACCCGCCACCTGACTATGACATCCTGAAATTCGAGTTCTCTAAGGAATGAATGGATGTGAATTTCATCAATATATTGTTGGTTGATCTCACTCGGAATTGATCACTCCTGAGATACTGACCTTAAGGGGAAAGACTAATGAGGACAGAACTCGTACGACTAAGGACTCGACTTGGGAAAACGACTTGACCATGAGACTTGCATGAGGATGATTTTGTAGATACGCAGGCCGATTCTAAGGACGGCTAGAAGTCGATTTACGAACATAACATAATGGAACGACGGGTGATTCCGTTTACCATTATCGAACCCGTGAACGACCCTATGTCGATCCTAAGTGATCGTGTACTTTGAAATAAGAATCTATCCTCCGTAATTTCATGCAGTCAAGGACGTCCATGTGTCGAGATGTCTTGAACGTGGTTTGGCACGAGTCGGTTACGTGTGAATCCTCGGAACCGCCCGTCAGTCTGAGTTGTAATCAAAATGGCATTTGGCAAAATTGACATGGCAAGATAACTTAGGATTAGTCTTTGAATTGTCGGGAATGTCCGAGACGGATTTGGATGAACCTACATCAAACAGTCGAAAGAGTCAATTAAGCCGAGCAATTTGGAAAAGGGTTTTTTGGACCGAGGAAGCAAGCCCGTGAGGACGTGAGCTGGGCCAAACCAGTGTGAGCCTTAGGCCCAAGTTGGGACAGCCACCAAATGGGCCTAAGTCAAGCAAATGAGCCTATTGGGCCAAACCAGCTATTCATCTTCTAAGCCCATGGGCCAATTCTTGGCCATTTCAAGCCCAACCAATTCCCAAGCCCATTCCTATTCATGGCCAAGCCCAATCCTTAGGCCCATCCACCAATTTCAGCCCAAGGTCAGATGTGTAATTTGTGCAAGGTGGAAATGACCTAAATGCCCTAAAAGCATGTGGATAAGGCAAAGGAAAAGAGAGAAGATGATGTCACTTTGTATGGGGAATTGAAGTGGCCATTTAATGGCCTTAATGAGGTGTGACACCAGCCCTCACATCTCTCTCTCTCTCCCCCATTCGGCCTCCGAGCGGACGAGCTCCTCTCTCCCTCGTTCTCCCTCTCTTCCAGTTTCTGCTCCAGCTGATCCTTCGATGAAGAATCGAGTCAAAAGTGGTCTTCCTGGATGAATCAACTCACGAAATACCCATCGTTCTCTTCAGAAATTCCAAACCGTTCAAATGGGCCTAATTTCACGCCAAACGGAGCCGTCGTCCGACCTAGGCGCCGCCGTGAAGGAACCGGTCGCCGGTCCGTCAGTCTGCCTGCAGCCTACACTATTTCGCGTTTTCGGCCATTTTTCTCCCATTCCAATCCTTCCTCCGCCCATCCCAACCACCCACAAGTTCCCCAAGACCCCTGGGAGCCGCCGGTTGCCGGCCAACCCCCTCGTCGGAGCTCCGGCCAAGCCGTTCAACTTGTTTTCTTCTCTGACAAGGCTGTTTTTCAGAAGTTTCAGAGGGAATCTGAGCTGTGGTTGCTGTGTTGAGCCTGGGACCGCCTTGGATCATTGTGGTTGAGGTCCCGGTGCGTAGCCACCGTCATCACTGCTGCGTTGGTGCCTCCGACCCGCTTAACGGGTGAGTTTAGCTCCTAATCCTTCGATTAGTGCCTAAACTTGCTTAGGGTTGGTTTAGTTAGATTTAATTCTAGTTTAGGTGATTTAATTATGTTGTATTAGCCCTAAGATAGGTGGTTAGATGGATGAATTATATTAGTTTAGCTTAATCTCGCTTTATTTGCTTAATGATGCTTATGTGCTTAATTAAGCTTGTTTTGCTTAATTAATTATTTGTTTGTTTTAATTAATGTTTTGTTTAATTTCTGAGTTTAACTTATTATTTATTTAACTTCTGAAAATTTATTGTTCACGCGAGACTATTCATAAATTACTGTTCACGCGGTACTGTTCACAGAGTACTGTTCATGCGCACCGTTCACGTGCACTGTTCATCCAGAATGCGAAAAGTGGCCTAATTTCGTGTGTTGATTTTACGAAGTGAATGGATGTGTAAATGCATGGGCATCTGCATGAATTGAGTGATGATTTGTGTAATTGTGTGATAATTGTGAAATATAGGTATTTTAATTAGAAAATACTGGGCGTCGGTTTACAACACCAAAAATGTGTATAGTGGATCCATGATAGGTTATACATCACCTCGGAGAATGCACGTGGGCTCAGTGAGTTAGTCTATCACCTGGAAGAATGCACGTGGGCTCGGTGATTAAGTATGGCATCTTGAAAGAGACACGTCGGCTTGATAATTTGATGCATTACCTTAGAGAATGCACGTGGTCTCAATGAGTACATTTGACATCTTAAAGAGACACGTGGGCTCGGTGACTTTATGCATCACCTTGGAGAATGCACGTGGGCTCACTGATTCAGTATGGCATCTTAAAGAGACATGTGGGCTCGGTGACCTGATGCATCACCGTGGAGAATGCACGTGGGCTCAATGAATAAGTATGTCGTCTTGAAGAATGCATGTAGGCTCGACGACTAGATATTCCATCACGAGAGAAATGTACAATATCAATTAAGCGATCGAGGCAAGGTCGAGTTGACATTTAATCGACTGTGTCGATTGATCGATAGCTCGATCTGAATTGATGCATTAATTATATGCATGAGTGAAACACATCGTTTATGGCACACACGCATGAATCGATAACGTGCAGAGTGTGGCAATGGCCAGATGAGATTGCTTGTGATGCGACTCTTATGTGATTGATGAAATGTATCATCTAATGGTCATGTGCATTGCGTGTATCGTGCTAAATTATAACATGCAGGGTATGGTATACCAGGTAAGGTTGTATGCGAATCGACTGTTGGTTGTTGCTTGTGGTGGGGTAGTTCTGGATAGATACCCTGAGTTGAGTTGGTGTCCTAACCAGGGCTTAGGGATGGAACTCGCTGAGATTTATATCTCACTGGTTATTGATAACCATTTTCAGGTCCCTAGTGTGAAGAGCCAGGAGCTTGAAGTAGAAGGGTCAAGAGCATAGGTGGCTCAGTAGTTCTTTATGACATAGACCTTCTATATAAGCTTGAAGTGTTTATAAAAGTGTATTTGATTTGAAATTGGTTGTCTTGCTTTTCTATCCCATGTATGTAATTGTCAGGGGATTAGTTAATTCGCTTCCGCATGTGCAATAAAATAAAAAGGGTCGGCGACGAGTCCTGGGAACGTCGCAAAATTCTATCGACCACCGAGGGTTATGCCCACGCTCGAGGTTCGGGGCGTGACACTGACCAAGGGCGAGGAAGGCAAAACCCACTACCCCCGAGTTCGTGAGACATTCCTTGGCCACCCAATAATGATGCAGGATGAAGCAAAAATAATAGACACCCTAGGGCAGCCAAGTGGAAAATTCGACTATTTAGTGAAGTATACGGCTCCTCCTAGTTTTTACATGTGGCATCCCAAAAATTTAGGGCAACTTCTAGAGATATTAAAGCCTATGATTAGGTAATGGAAATTGCCTTTGGTTTATACTTTAGCTATCAATTTTCTTTTAAGGTCAAGAATTATGTGGATGGAAATATATCTTATGTTCACGGGTCATTAAAGTTAGTATTATAGAATAATTTGATAAGGAGAATTTGTTTTTGGTTATGAACCTCTTAGATTTAATTTTATGGCCATATGAAATTGTAAATTTGGTAATTGAAAAAAAGGGAATTAAGATAAATTATTAAGATTAAATATAAGCTTGTTTAAGGGAATTCTTGAATTAATTAGGTTTGGACTTTAAGCCCAAGAAGTGTTGCACTTAAAGTGGGCCGAATGGCCAGCCCAAGAAGCCCATTGGGCTGTTGACCACAAGAGGGGAGAGGCCCATAGGCCCATCTTCAAGCCCATCTTTGCATGGGATTTGCCAAGTGGCAAAAAGAGGAGTTACTCCATTGGCCATTATGGGCGGCCACTAATGATGACTAATAATTGCATTTAAGGGGAAATAAAAAGGGAGAAGTGGCCGGTTTAGGGAGAGCTCGACCGTGAGAGAGAGAGAGAGAGAGAGAGAGAGAGAGGAAAGAAATAGAGAAAGGAGAGAAAAGGAGAGAAGAAGGAAGGAGAAGAGGAAGAAGCCGACCGTCCTCGCCGTGCGCCGATTTTTCCATTTGTTTTGCTCAAATAGAGGCAAGTTAGATCCTTGAACTACTCTTGCATGTTGTGTTTGAATGTATTGTTGTGTGGTGATTTTCGTGTGCCTTGGGTGTGAAAAACCAAAGCTTTGAAGTGTGTTGCTTGATGAAGTGGACTGTCCTCGAGTAAAAAGCATGTACCAGAATGTTGTGAGGGCTTGCATGTGACTTTAGAGTTGGATTTTGGCTTCGATTCCTTCATTAAAGTTGTAGATAACATCTTAAAGTATAACATACTAAAATTTGAAGTAAAATGGATGAGTTTTGAGGGGTGAAACCCATCTTCTACGAAAACGGCTAGATCTGGAACTGCATGTTGACCTTTTGGTGATTTTAGGTGCTGCATGTAACTTTTTATTGAGAATCTCACTTTGACTTCTTCATAAAAGTTGTAGGGGACATCTTGAAGATCAACATAATCAAATTTGAGGCAAAAATAACAAGTATAGACTAGTTAAATGAATTTTCTCTTAAAGACGTTGGATCTGGACAAGCTCTGTTGAACACCAGTGACTTCGGAGACAATAAGACGACTTTCCTTTGGAAATTTTACCTTGACTCCCTAATAAAAGTTGAAGTAGACACCTTGAGCTAAAACATATCAAAAATTCAGAAGAAAAGAAGGAAGATAAGTAGGTAAAATGGTGATTTTTCGGTGATGATTTAGTCTGGAGGTTTCGGTACTAAGAACAGAGGCTTTCATCGACTATAGTTAATTATCTAGGATGAATTTGGCCTTGATGTCTTCATGAAAAATCTACCTTAGAGTCTTTACCATCACGTGGTAAAGTTTCATAATTTTTTAGGGTCGTTTGGGTATTTAATTTGAAATGATCCTGAAATCGTGCAATCTGGTGTATCCGAAAATTGTGAGCTGTATTGCCTATGTTGTATCTTTTCGTGTGAGGGTCTTTTGGGTATGTGTTCTTCACAAAATTTGTGTCTTTATGTCTTGACTGTTATGTGGTAAAATTTCACAATTTTTAAAGGCCATTTGGATATTTAATTTGAAATGATTCTAAAACTATGCAATCTGGCATGTCCGAGATTTGTATGCTGTGGTGCGTGAGCTGTATCTTTTTATGTGATGATTTTTAGAATATGCATTCTTCACGAAAAGTGTGCTTTTATGTCTCAACTATAACGTGTGCAAATCTCATAATTTTTTAAAGTCATTTGGGCATTCAATTTATATATTTTCAAAAATCATACATGCTGGATTTTGTAAATTTCAAAGGAAATGATGTGTGGACTATTTTAAATTGCATGAACAAAATGGATGATGTTGTCTTAAGTGATTGAATCATGCTGCATGTGTGATGACATTTGGCATTTCATATAGTACCATCATGTCATATGTCATAATGAAATTGGGCCATAAATGTGAATGTAAATTATGATAAATGAGAATGCTGTCGGAGGTGTGAGCTGACGATGCCCCGGGAGTCGGGATGCCCAAAGGTTCGAATGAGTCGATGCCCTTTGGATGCCCAGTTGTATTATGATACATGCCTAGATGTCCTCGGGAGTTTCGAGAATGCCCAGTGGTATACGGTACGTAATTCCAGGGGGAGATGCTTGGTGGTATGTCGGTACATAATTCCGGAAGCCCGATTGTATTTTGAATACATGCCCGGGGAAATGCCTCGTGATGCCAGTTGAGGTGCGAGATGCCCGGAGGTGTGTGCCGGAAGCCCAGTTGTATTTTGAATACATGCCCGAGGGATGCCTCGTGATGCCAGTTGGGGTGCGAGATGCCCGGAGGTGTGTGCCGAAAGCCCGGAGGTGTGTGCCGGGGGTGTGTTTATTTCTCGCAACGCCAGGATTGGATGCGAGCAATAAATGCTAATTAAAAGAATAAAAAAATTGAGAATTGAAATTGAGTCATGCATCGTATGGTGAAATGTATGCATGGTATATGCATGGATGTTTGATGATAAGTGCATGGATGTATATGCACCTATGGCATGATGATGGTATATGCATGGATGTTTGATGATAAGTGCATGGATGTATATGCACCTATGGCATGATGATGGTATATGCATGGACGCCTATGGCATGATGATGTATGTGCATGGATGCTTGATGATGAGTGCATGGATGTATGTGCACTTATGGTATGATGACATATGTATGGCTGCAAGGTAAGTAGTGCTTGTATACATGAATGATATGTGCTACACCATGATACCTTGATTGTCTTGTGTGATGCTTGAGTAGCTAAAGGGATCTTTTACCTGCTGAGTGGTTGTACTCACCCCTTTTGGGCATTAACATTTCAGATTAGTAGATGGATTGAGTGGTTGGATATAACCGCGAGGAGGAGGATAGCAAAGAAGGGAACTTGTGGACGCTAACACTGGTTAGTGGACTTTAAGTATACGACTGTGGGAAAAGATGTCGGTCATCTTTTGAAGTATAGCCAAGTGTAGAAGACCTTGGCATTTTGATGTACCGATTAAAGATGTCCATCTTCTACTATGTAGAGTGCTCAGGTCTTGACTTTCTACTCTGATGAAATAGTCGGTGTGCATTGTGTTATGATTGTCGGGGGAAAGGAATGAAGATGTTAATTTTACTTCCGCTGTGAGATTTTGCGCTGGGACCATTATTAAAAAAAAAATGCCTAAGAATTTACGACTTAACTTAAACTTCGAAATAGAAATAGGTAACTGTGGCAGCCTCAGTTGGTTCGGGGGTGCTACATTACATTGATCCCCGTAGCATTGTCCTAGATGAATGGGGCGGCATGGATGATCCGACGCCCCCGAAAAACAGAGAACCCCGATGATGCATTGGAAGGAATCATTGGTCTCTTCGATGACGTCTTCATAGGGACCATTGACAAAGGACCTCCGGAGGAGATGGGCCTTGGCCCACAAGAGTAACTCATTTACTAATTTCCCACATTCCTTTGCACGGGAATTTTTATCGCTTTCTAGGTCTTGTTTTCGATTTCTTCATTTTCACTCTCTTTTTAGGGCTTGAAAATCGCATTTCCATTCAATAAATGTAATTGATTGATGAATATCAATAAGATTACAAGTTTTATTTTGAGGGCATGATGAAGTACACCAAACTAGCCCGATGATGATATCCAGCCGATAAAAAAAAATATCCAAGGAGATTTCTGAGGCCTGGGCTTCATCATGCTTTCTCATGTCAAAATACTTACAAAAAAAAAATACTTTTCCAATTGCTTTGAAAAATTTCTTCAAAAAAAAAATTTCAAAATATATGATTTACCCCGTTTGTCTTTTTGATCCATCTACATTTTGTTTCAGAGACGGTCTTAGGTGTGAAGATGATCCAATCCAATTTTAGATTCTGTGGGCAAGTTTGCTCCAAACTGCAACGGCCCATATGTGGTGAAGAAGGTACTCCCTAGAGGTGCCTTGATTCAAGCGGAAATAGATGGTCGTGAGTTTCCCACTCCTATTAATTCATATACTGTCAAGAAGTATTCCCCAGGTTCCGCAGGGTAAATGCATTAAAAAAGGACAAATTTTAGCGGATGGTGCCGCTACAGTTGGTGGCGAACTCGCTTTGGGTAAAAATGTATTAGTAGCTTATCTGCCATGGGAAGGTTACAATTTTGAAGATGCAGTACTCATTAGCGAGCGTCTGGTATATGAAGATATTTATACTTCTTTTCACATACGGAAATATGAAATTCAGACTCATGTGACAAGCCAAGGACGTGAAAGGATCACTAACGAAATACCACATTTAGAAGCCCATTTACTCCGCAATTTAGACAAAAATGGAATTGTGATGCTAGGATCTTGGGTAGAGGCGGGCGATGTTTTAGTAGGTAAATTAACTCCTCAGACGGTGAAAGAATCATCGTATGCCCCAGAAGATAGATTATTACGAGCCATACTTGGCATTTAGGTATCTACTTCAAAGGAAACTTGTCTAAAACTACCTATAGGTGGTAGGGCTAGAGTTATTGATATGAGATGGATCCAGAAAAAAGGGGGTTCGAATTATAATCCATAAACTATTTGTGTCTATATTACCCATGATAGAATTTGCCATGTTGTGTTTTGAACTGCAAGCATTTCTATGATGAATAAATTGCTTCAATGAGTTGAATTGTTCAAATTTGTTGCAAATTTTGCATATTTTCCCTGATGAATTATGTGAGATGAATTGAATGTGTCAAATGGGGTACTTTAGAATGACGAAAGGCAAGCCTTGTTCCATACACTAACCCCTAGTGAGTTGTGTGAAAAATTCCATGCCCGCAAGGAAGAAGGCTATCTCGCAAAGGGTACGTCAACCAATGTGATGGGAGGCATTCTTTTCTCCATCCCAAACACTACAGGTAATCCATTGCTCAACCCCTTTGAGCCCCATACACTTATGGAGATTCTTTTAAAATTACCCTTGTCAAGGATCATCCCATACTAGGGCAAATTTAAAATGAATGGTAGGAGTCTTTTTGCTCACACTTGCATCAATCTTCGAGCATCACTTTTGCAGTGCAACTTACGTGGTAATTCAAGTGCCTTAGGATGACGAAGAGCAGTTCTTTCTTTATCCTATACACTTTCATCCATTGCATAGCCCACTTGAGCCTATGAATTCGTTCCATGTTAAATCAAGTTGGTGATCATCCCCTACACTGGGGCAAGGCAAAAAAAAAAAAAAAAAAAAAAAACCATTCAAGTAACATGGCTTAGAATGTTGACTTTGCCCAAAGAAAATAAGTGCCAAAAATGGGGCATGAAAAAGCAATGTGCCTGGTAAAAGCAACACCAATGCCCAGAAAAGAGAAAAATCAAACTCTTGATATAGTGAGTCGTATCCCCAACAAGGCGGTACTAAAAATCAAATGTTGTTGCAATCAATGGAGTTGCGATATAAGAAAAAATATTTGACAATGGAGAAGGAAAGTGATGGAAATGTCAAGATGATCACCAATTTTGACCCCCTAAACACTTTTTGAGCCTAATGATCTTCTCATTTCTCAACCCATGAACCAAGCCTATGTTATGTCCCTTGCAAAGTCTCTTTTGATTAGGGCACTTGAATTAACCTAGGGGTTCACATGCTTTAAGCATCGCTCGAAAAAGTGTGAGCAAGATTATTTCTTTCTTATTTTGCAGGGTTCTTGACTTGTAAATCCAGAGATGATTACAAAATATCACTCATTCTTTCAAAAGCCTCGACTCAAAGAGTCTCTTTTGTTAAGCCGTTGATCAGGCTCACATTACGGTCCCTGTTAAAGACCTCTTAGATTGGTAAGGTCGTACCACTTGTGAGATTACACAAACCCTTGTTTGGCATGATGACAGTGAGATAGAGTGATTGCCAAAATCCTGCGTCAAAGGTCGGGATGAAACGACCCTTTTAATGAGGATGAGAAAAAAGTCCTTTCAGACCAAAAGATCCCTCATTTGACACATTCATGAAACTCATGTGTTCAGATTGGAATATTTTTTTGAGATATTTCCCGATGGAAATTAGGCGATGCAAGGTTGATAAAAATCACCATGCATGAACCTCATTTGAATTAATGCATGTCTGTGAATGCATATTGCCTTTCCTACAACTGTGTTTTGTAGGAAACATATCCCCAAGGAACAGAGATTGTTGACGCCTAATTTTTAGGTTTTAATTTTATTTTTAGGTTTTTAATTAATCATTATTACTATTTTCTTTAGGTTTTATTTTATTTCGTTTTATTTTGATAAAAACCAGAAAAAACCGGAAAAAAAAAAAAAAAAAAAAGAAAAAAAAAAAAAAAAAAAAAAAAAAAAAAAAAAAAAAAAGGAAAACGGCCCGAAGGGCCTCGCGGCCAAAACCCGCTGGTCGGCCCGACCCAGCGCCCGACCTGCGGGCGTCTTCTTCCCCGCCCGGCTCCGTACGCAGGACGCGCAGGCGGGCGCGTCACCGGAGAACGCAGGCCGGGGAGCAGCGTGCGCAGCAAAGCACGTGGGGGAGCAGCGGGGATAGCCGGCTGACGGGACGCGTCGGATGGGACGCCAGTCTGGCCGGCTAGAGCTGCGGCAGTCCCTCCGATCGAGCCCCCGTCGGCCGGCCACCCTTGGCCTATAAATAGGCCCTTCCCCCTCCGTTAATCGACACACCAGAGCCACGGCAAAGGGGGAGAGAGAAGCCCACAGCCTTGGAACCTTGCTAAGAGACTTCAGAGGAGGAGCCAAGGGTTTGTGAGCTTCGATCTGAACCTCGCCGGAGCGGGCCGAGAGAGAGAGGGAAAGAGAGAGAGAGAAAGAGAGAGAGAAAGGCAGAGGGGCGGAGCCCTGCCGTCGCCGTCACAGCACCACCGCAGGCATCAATCACCGCCGTCGTTGTCGCCGCCGATTGCCATCATCCCTCTCAAATCGCCGTCGCCGTTGCCGTCGTTTGCCGTCGCCGTCGCCATGCCCTCTCGACGCCCCCAATCCAGGAACCCTAGGGTTCCCGATTTGCCGGGTCACGATCCCGGGTCGCCGGGTCGGACCCGGATCGGGAACAGGGTAGGGTTCCTATTTCTCTAGAAGAGGCTGGAGTTGGGTCGGGGTTCGGAGCCGGGTCGGGTAGGGTTACGAAGGTCACGACGTCGTTTGGCCAAGAATCCAGGTCGTGAGGCGGGTCGTGGAATCGGGTCGCGGATCAGGCCGGGTTCTCCTAAAGAGTTGGCCACGGCGTCGTTTTGCAAGGTTGGAGCCGGGTCGCGGATCGAGCGAAATGGCGTCGTTTTGCGACACTCGGACACGATGACGTTTTTGCGAATAGCGAAATGGCGTCGTTTCGCGAGACTCGGACACGACGTCGTTTTGTGAAGAAAGGGGGCACCGGATCGTCAAAGCCGATCGTCGGGCCGGGTCGGGCATCCCCACCCGCCACGACGTCGTTTTGTCGATGCGCACAAAATGCGGGCCCCGGCCGCGTTTCGGGCTGGCCCGGGGCGGATCCAACCCATGGATCCGACCCGGCCGGTTTTTAAATATTTTATTATTTTCAAAAAAATCGAAAATAATATATTTTCAAAAAAACCTTTTTAATTTTCCGAAAAATATTTAAAAATGCTTAAAAATGTTTTATTTTCAAAAAAATCAAAATTGAAAACAAAAATAATTTATTTCAAAAAAATCCTTAAAAATATTTTTTATTTTCCAAAAATAAAAAAATCAAAATATTTTATATTTCCAAAAATTCAAAAAAATGCTAAAAATTCCAAAAAATGCCAAAATTCATCAAAAAGCCAAATTTTCATAAAATGCCAAAAAGACTTGTATTTTTCCAAAAATACCCCAAAAATCCAAAATCCCTTTTATGTCCAAAAATGAGAAAAATACCCAAAAATGTGATTTTTCCTAAAATGCATGGAAAATCCCCAAACATCCAAAAAGCCTTAGAGTTTAAACAAGATTTGGTACCGAAAGGGCATTAGTGATTAACTAGTGTAATCAAGTCCCCGATCCTGATTTCTCTGGTTACACGAAGCGAGTATTTCTCTCGGTACTTCGCTCGGGTTTCTAATCAACCTGCCCCAAATTGATTAGTGACGACTCCATTTTAAAAATTAATTTACAAACTAAAAATTTTAAAGCCGTGAATTGGTGGACTTGGGAGAATCCAGGCTTTAATTAAATCCAACCGAGCCATTAGCCTCCTTAGGCATTCGTACACGATCCGGCCAGGCGCCTCGAAAAAAAGGGGTCGCGATAGCTTGGCGACTCCACTAGGGATTCTGAGGACTTAGGCCATATTTATCTTGTTTAAATTCTTTACTAACTTAGGTTTTTTTTTTCTTTTTACAGGTCAATTATTTAGAAGTTTATTTTAATGTTTGTTTAAATTAAATTGTCTTGTGATTATAAATTGTTGTGCATGCTTTTTTACTGCTTTAAACACTACACATGGCACACACAACCCGGCCACCGGACCTGGGCCGCCATAGGATTTTTAGGATGGTGTTAAGAAAGATACGGTCTCGAACGCGAGACTGCGATGTAGAGGTTGCCTTTCTTTTCCCCGAATTTCTTAGCCGAGGTTAAAGGGGTACGCTGCTAACACGAGACTGCGACCGACAGATGCCCTTTTAATTTCACCAAGCCTTCTGAGTTAGAAATCGAGCCGCACATCTCATGTATATGTCTTTGTGCTTGTCATTTTTACTTAAAAGCAAAGCAATTTATCTACTTTTTACTCAGTCTTTTTATTGGCCCATGGCAATTTAGGATAAGCCTTTTCAAAATCCTGGTTTATATGCGATGGGGGAAGATGACATCCAGTTCATTCCCACTCCCAAGGCGGAACTCTTCAGATGGTGGGGATAGTTGGACCAGTTTGCCCAAGAGCGCGTAAAGGCTAAGATTGGTCATCTCCTATCATTGATCCGAATTACTGTTCGCCCTGAAGTCATACAAGCCATTGCACATTTCTGGTGCTCGAGGACGCTTACTTTTATGTTTGGCAAGTTTGAGCTAACTCCGACCTTGGAGGAATACAGCATCATCATTGGAATGCCCCTTGGGAAAGAGTTGGTCAGACCATCGACAGGCCCCCTCCCATGGCGCAGGCTGGCACGTTTTTTAGAAATTGAATTCTATGTTATGAGGCAAATTCTCGAGGATAACAATAGCACCTGCCCTTTGGAATTCTTGAATGAATGTTTTCAAAATCAGTCTATGACCAAAAGAAGTGAGATTTTCCTCCGGGCATTTTTCGGGCTCGTCATTTTTCCCCACCAAAGAAACGTCATAAGTCCTAAAATGGTTTGGATTGTTAATCAAATCTTGGGAGGGGACAATCATGTCAACATGATTTTAGCTGAAACTTTCCTATCCTTTAACCGTTTTAAAGACAACACAGAAAAAATCGTGCGAGCTTCTCCCGAAATCTTACAAGCCTGGTTCTTTTCTCACTTGAGCGAATACCGAGGCATCATGCGAACATCTGAAACAAATACTTCTGAAAATCCATTACAAAAATTCATGGTTTTAGGACCGTACATTCCTAATCAAACCAGTTTGCATTGGGTCGATTTCCTGAGAAATCCGGCTCCTGAGGCATTCCAATGGTGTGCTGGTTGGTTCCATGAAAAGAGGGCTCACTTTGCCTACAAGCGTACCCACCCAATTCCGTTGCTTGGCTGTACTGGCGCCGTTCCCTATTACTTGCATCGGGTGGCACGACAATTTGGAGCCATTCAGGAGATTCCACCGCCTTCCAGGAGAAGAATTCCTCCGTTCCTCTTTAACGCAAACAATGATTACGCATTCGGAATCTCCACTTGTGAAGAAATTTGGGATAGGTGCCATCGCAAAAGGATTGTGGTACCTGAAGGACTCGAAGGAGAAGAGAAAGCTCACCATGCCTCTGCAGCCTACATCCACCATTATCACATCTCGAAAAGGCACAGGCCATCGATCCCTCAGTCTATCAGAGAGAGCAGCCCACACGAGCAAGTAGACCTCATGCAAATGATGCAGGAATAGGCCAGGTACTCAGCTCAGAGCCAGTCCAAGGAAGCAAGCAGCCTTCACAAGACCCCCTGTCGCATATGTTCCAGTAGTCTTGTCCCTTTTTGTGAAAACTTTGTCCCATTGTCTAGGGACTTTTCTTTAATGTCTAGTACCTTGTTCTATCATTTCAATTTCTTGACGTTAGGAGCTTGTAAAATCCTCTTTTGATAAATGAAAGTAGATAGATCATTGCCATGGGTCAATCTTTGCTTGCTCTGTACTTATTCACTGCTTTCGCAATTAGGTAATCATGAATCATCAGCCATCGGCCACCCGCGATTGGCCCCTCATAATAGGATCAGATCAGGATGAAGTACAGAGTCGCCTTGCCCACATTGAAGACGGCATAGGGCAAATGTCCATTGCCCTTCGCTAGCTCTCGAGACAGATAAAATCCGCTCATGATGAGCCCAGCTCTGTAATTGCCCTAAGCACCATCGTGGCCCCTGCAAATGTACTAAAAACTAGCCAATACTATGAACAATTCGAAAAGATCATGAAAAAGTTAGGCTAGCTACAGGGGCAGAATCCCATCGACTTATCTGACTACTCCAATTTCGAGATCCCTGAAAAATTCAAAGCGCCTGAGTGCGAAAGGTATGCTGATACCTCCCACCCAGAAACCTACCTATAGGCCTACCTGGTCCAAAAGATGATTCAATCATACCAGTCGAGCCTAACCGGTCCTGTTTTGCAATGGTACATCATTAGAAAGATTAGTCCTCTCAAAACTTGGAAGGATCTAATTCATGTATTCTACCAAGAATATGACATCGGCTCTGACATAGCCCTGCCCTACGAAGAACCGATGACCATGGAGCATGAGAAACCATTAGTTGAGAAACGTGTCGAATGGGCAGCTGAGCAACATACCGTTACCGAAAGGTTCCCCACTAGGAAATGTAAGGAGCCTTTGTACGAGATCACAGATTCGGAACCTGTTCAAGACCGGGGCACGATGAAACAGCTCCCCAGGCTTACCCCAAGAGCCAGGGTCCAAAGAATACCAGCCCCTATCAACCTGGAAAGTGACTCAAACAGTGAAGCCTTAATATCCCTCACTTCCCGTGACAAAATTGAGCTAGCCAAACATAGGGCCTTACTAAAAAGGTCTGGACCAGGAACCAAGAAAAGAAAGCCTAGCCAGATTGATACGTCCTCCGACGATGAGCCACGATACCAAAGCTCCGAGCATTCCCAGGAATACGACTTTGAAGGCAGCCATCCCCTGGAGTATAATCCTGAAGACTTCCTGCCCCTAGAATACCATCCCAAGGACTTCCAGCGCTATCTCAACGGCGAGACTGACAATTCATCCTATAACTATTTCTTGCTCTCGTCCGAAGATGAAGGCCCGTCCGAAGGTGAGGAATACATCTTTATCCGCTACGATCCTGATGAGCCGCTAGGCTCGTCACCCGACCGTGACAGTAGCTTAAATATCTCATCCAGTAATTTCGGCTCCGAAGAAAGCAATGGAGTAATCTCAGAGGAATCCAACTTCCCTGAAGAAGAAGGATTGGACGCTACAATGGGTATGCAATGGGAAAACCAGTGGCCTAACCAAGACCTATCAGGCCCGTCTCACTTCCGTAGAATCCTAACCCCCATAGAGATGTGGATACCTGACCTCCACAAGAATAATGGCACGACTTGCCCCGTGGCTCACTTGCAATATCTCTGCGAAGAAATGAGTCGGTATTATGGCCCAGCAAAACTCACAACTCAGGTGTTTCAAGAAACCCTTACAGGGTCTGCGTTACAATGGTTCTTCGCAGCAAGCATTCACCTCATGGAGGATTGGAGCGAGCTGACTTCTACATTCCTGCATCAGTACCAAAATCAGATTGGAACTGACCTGCCTTGCGAGGATTTAGCCCATTTCGAAAGAAGACCGATGGAAGATTTCCGAACATATGCAGGGAGGTGGAAGGCTTTCATAATGCAAATTCACCCTGAACTGGCCGAAGAAGAATTGATGAAGCAGTTTGTAGAAGCCTTGCCTTGCGACTATCACCGTTGGCTACATGGGCTGCACTTCCGTAACTTCAACGAAGTGGTCATCACATGCGAGTACTTCGAGTCTACTGAAGACGAGAAATCCAAAGATGCTTAGCTTCGAATCCGGCACTGTCAAAACGCTCCTTTACACAGGAGTTGTCGCGGGCTTTACTTGTTTTTATAATTTCATGTTTCCAATTATGTCTAGTGTGCTAGTGTTGTATTTTCCATTCCAAGAACTTTAATGTATAATCCCAGTACTTTGTTTTGAAAAAACATGAGGAAGTACTCCAAACTTGCCCAGCGATGTTATCCAACCATGAAAAGAAAATATCATCAAAGGAGAATACTAAGGGCTGGGCTTCTTCATGCTTTTCCTCCCCAAAAATGCATTTTGAAAATGAAAAGTATTTCATCGCCAAAAACCTTTGTCAAAATAAGATGATAAATTTAAGCATGTTTGTCTTTCTAATTCTCTCACTTTATGTATCAGAATACTATCCCCTTTGATTCAAAGTGACAGAAGGCATTTGAAACTAGTACATCATGTGGACAGACCAAACACAAAGACATTGTTCCAAGAAAATAGGGGCAAATAGAAAGGATCATCCTATTTCAAAAAAGGGTAAGCCTTATTCCCTTAACATAATATCGAGAATGACAACCACTCTCTTCTATTTTACATAATGAAACGCAATAGGTACAGGCATAGAGTTGAAATTGAAGCATCCATCACATGCCTCACTACTGCCCAGCTCCCTCCTAAGCCAAAGGATTATCTTGTCGCATGACACGCCTAACTAGCCAGGTGTCACAGCTCCGACAAGCCTAGAAGTATGAGGAAGGAATTCCTTCTCTTGAAATGATTATTGTCAACAGGGAGAAAAACCAAATAGTCAAGGCGATCTATGGCCCCACACCTCGGACAATGACTTTCGAATTTAGAAGCTTCACTCCAGGCGCATATTCTTCCAAGGAATAATTGCCACCAGACAAATGGAGGTTTTTGATTTTCCATCTCAAATTCCATAGAAGCTTGAGGTACATGACTTTCGCTTAATGATGCCATAGCCAAGCACAGAAGGGAAAATTCCACAGAAGGAATGCGTTGAAGATAAATCAACGACCAGCAATCATGCATACAAGGTCACAAATAAGGAAGGCTAGCTGAAGGAAACATTAGACTATGCCAAGATAAGGAGGCCATTATCAACATTCAAATATCCATAGAAATCAGCACAATCAACACGGGGAAAGGTGATTTGGTATCGTTTCCGATGCCCCCACTATCTGAGCCCACTCTTGACATATTTTCCCTATGGTCAGGTTTGACAAAACGATACTAGCCAAGCTAGCGTACAGAGATAACTAGCATCAAATACACTCAACTTCGTAAAGGGATGTGTCATCCACAAGCCAATTAAAGAGAGTAATCGACCTAACAAGATGGGAAGCACGAGACTTCATGTCCCCATCGTCCGCCTAGTCATCTGTAAGCCAGTGAAGAGTAATGTTGTATCACTTCCAATTGACTGGCTTCTAAAAAATTTCGTGACTAACACACCCCCTCTTGTCTTTTACAGGATCACCTGACTATCCAAGATACAGAAAATAAATCAACGAAAATCTTATCAGATTCTGATAAATTTTCCAAGTAAAATGACCTCTCAAATATCACTAAAGAAAATGACAGAGAGCGCTCAAGCCCCAAGTCACTCACAACCTTGGCCTTACTAGTTGAGCTATTCCCACGAGCTTCTCTTATGCAAAAAGCGAGAGCAGAAATTCCTGATCAGATCCCCAATCCCCGGCTGATCATGCATGTGTCCTGTCCCTAACCAATAGGAGCAATCTATCGACACCCATTTCCGAATATCCATTTGTAAATAACTCTTTCAATGTTCAAATTTCAATGCATTTGTGAATATCTTTTCACTATTTAAGCACTCCTGAAACTGTTAATAGGTTTTTCTTGAGTAAAAAGCCATTCATTTATTTTTGAAAAAAAACACAAACTCTTTCACATCATACTGCATGTCTTTTTCATGTAAATTGTGCATGATGATTTTGTCTGTCTAAATCTTTGATTCCATTGAGGAATATTAGAATAGACGGCCAAGTAAAGAATACAAGATTAATTGAGCATGCTGGATGAGGCGCGTCAGAATGATGACAGGCAAGCCATATCCCATACACAGTCCCCCATCTTTATACTTGTGAGATGAGTGCAGAAAATTCCATGACTACAGGGTAAAGAGTTCTCTCGCAGATGGTATGATGACCAAAATAGTGGGAGGCATTCCATCACCCACCTTGAGCCCCATACACTAGCCAAATTTCTATCTTACCCCCTGTCAAAGAACCACCCCACACTGGGGCAAGCCAAAAGCAAGTCAGCATCACGAGATGAGAAAAGGGGTAGAAATTCTCTTGCTTGCACTTGCATCAATCTTTGAGTGTCTTTATTGCATTTGAACACTCGCGTTAACTTAAGTGCCCTAGAGTCATGAAGAGCCCTTTCTCTCCTTATGCACTTGTATCCATTGTACAACTCAATCGAGTCTGTAAAATCACCCTCGCAAAGAGGCAAAGCAGAAACTACCACTCAAGCAGCACAATCAGAAGAGTCAGCAAAAGAAGAAGACTCAACAAGTCTAGTGAAGGTGTGCGCTTGAACTTGTCAAGACCAGTTCCTCAAGCAACAAGAACAAAAAACCTGGGGCATAAAAAAGCAGTGTACCTGGTAAAAGCAAGGTCAATGCCCGTGAATAAAAAAGAGAAATAGGGGCATAAAAAAGTAGTGTGCCTGGTAAAAGCAAGGCTGATGCCCCAAACAAAAATACAACCATTTGTATTCCCAAGAGAAGTTGCTGTTGAGGTCCATGGAACCTTCATCAGACCGTGAGAAGACAGACCGGTGGCAAGAGTCAAGGCTATCACCAGCTCTCACCCTTTCACACATGAGTCAAGCCTATATGGCACCCTATTGTAAAAAGTCTCTTCAAACTAGGGGCACTTCGATTAATGTAGTATTTCATATGTTTATAAGCATCGCTCGAAGAAGTGCGAGCAACATTATTCTATCTCTTTTAGCAGGATTCTCGACTTACGCACCCGGAGATGACCATGCAACATCCTTCCTACAAAGCCAAGACCTTATTGGTCCCCTTTTGATGAGCCATTTACCCAGCCCTCATCACAACTCCAAAAAAGACCTCTCACATTGGTAAAGTCGTATCATTTGCGAGAATACTCGGACCCCTGCCGACATGATGACAGTGAGATAGTGTGATCCTTATAAATCCTACATCAATGGTCAGGATAAAGCAGCCTTTCCCATGAGAGTGAGTGGAAAGTCCTTTCAGATTGAAAGTCCCTCATCTGGCATGCTTAAGACATTTACATTCTAAACAAAAGTTGTTTTTCAAAATCTTCCCCGGTGGAATTCAAATGATGCAGAGCTGACAAGGTCATCATGCATAAATCGCATCTCTATTTACAAATTTACAGCACATACAATCATTGCATACACTTGCATATTGTGTAAATAGCAAGCATATTCATAGAGCTGAAAGATGTCACCAGAAGCATACCCCCATTCCTCCTCCCAAAAGCTTTATATTTGATAAATCTTTGAGTACCTACCACTGTCTAGGTACCTCCCCTCTTATTGACACTTAATGTGTTTAAGTTGTATCTAGAATATTGATGCTTGTGACTAACCAAGTATCCCTTTCACCTTCGAGTACTTACCACTGTCTAGGTACTCCATCTTACCGATGCTCAGCTTGATTGATTTGTCCCTCAAGTATTGATACCTGCGATTGCCCCAGCATCCCCCTGTTTTCGAGTGCCTGCCAAGTGCTCCCTTTGTTGACACTTGACCTACTCATAATGTTTTTAAAGTTTAAATGCTTGTGACTATCCAAGTATCCTCTCAGCTTAAAGTATCGACCATTGTTCGATTACCCCATTTCCGTGAAACTCGACCTGCCAGAGTCGTCCTCAAAATCATGCCATTATGCTAGCAACCACTCAAGCATTCCTCCGCATCATGCTCCTGCAATTACCCAGGTATGCATTCTTACACTCGGACCAGTTGAGTGGTCCTTGATCATATTGTTAAATATTTGTGTTCATCCAAATATTCCTCCACTGTGTACACCTGCGTACCCATGGCTATCCAGGTAAACCTCGCGTTGCATCTAAAATTGCCAGAAGGTAGCGACCTTCATGAACATCACAGGTACGTCCTCGATGTTCCCCAAAATCCCAGGAGGCGGGAGGCCTTCATGAACATCTCAGGTGCGTCCCCGATGTTCCCAAAATTCCAAGAGGTGGGAGGCATTCATGAACATCTCAGGTACATCCTCGATGTTCCCAAATTCCAGGAGGCGGGAGGCCTTCATGAATAGCCGAGGTACGTCCTCGGTATTCCCAAATCCCGTGAGGCGGGAGGCCTTCACGAATGGCCGAGGTACGTCCTCAATATTCCCAAAATCCAGGAGGCGGGAAGCCTTCACGAATGTGCGAGGTGCGTCCTCGGTATTCCCAAAATCCAGGAGGCGCGAGGCCTTCACGAATATGCGAGGTACGTCCTCGGTATTCCCCAAATTCCAAAAGGCGAGAGGCCTTCACAAATATCCGAGGTGCGTCCTCGGCATTCCCAAGATCCAGAAGGCGGGAGGCCTTCACAAATATCCGAGGTGCATCCTCGGCATTCCCAAGATCCAGAAGGCGGGAGGCCTTCACGAGTATCCGAGGTACGTCCTCGGTATCCCCAAAATTCCAAGAAGGCGGGAGGCCTTCACGAATCTGAGATACATCCTCGGTATTCCCGAAATCCAGAACACAGGAGGCCTTCACAAATATCTGAGGTACGTCCTCGGCATTCCTAAAACCCAAAAGGTGAGAAACCTTCATGAATATCCAAGGTACGTCCTCGATATTCCCATTACCCGAAGGTGAGAGACCTTCATGAATATCCAGAGTACGTCCTAGATATTCCCATTACCAGGAGGTGAGAGACCTTCATGAATATGTGAGGCACGTCCTTAATATTCCCATTACCAAGAGGTGAGAGACCTTCATGAACATGCGAGGCACGCCCTCGATATTCCCAATTCCCAAGAGGTAAGAAATTTCCACGAATATCACAGGTGCGCCCTCCATATTCTCAATTTCCAGAAGGTGAGAGACCTCCACGAATATCTCAGGTACGTCCTCGATATTCCCTATTTCCAGAAAGAAAGAGACCTTCACAAATACCGAAGGCATGTTCTCGATACTTCCAATCATCAAGACCCCTTTCGATACTTGTGAATGTCCGAGTATCCCTAAAAACTCGTACTTGTGATCATCCAAATACCCCTTCAACGCTTATGACGCCTGCCAGGGCCCAAATATCCGTCAAGTTAGTACTTGTGAATATCCATGTACTCTTTAATATCTCTGTGAATGTCCAGATATCTTCCAGAACAGATCCCCCGAGAAAGGTCGGGTTCCAGCTGGTGTTCCTGACAGAAGTCAAACACCCCCCAAATCAGATGCCCTGAGAAAGGTCGGCGCATCCCCCGAGAAAGGTCGGGTAGCAACTGGTGTCCTTGACAGAAGTCAAACACCCCTCAATCAGATGCCCTGAGAAAGGTCAGCGCATCCCCTGAGAAAGGTCGGGTAGCAACTGGTGTCCCTGACAGAAGTCAAACACCCCTCAATCAGATGCCCTGAGAAAGGTCGGCGCGTCCCCCGAGAAAGGTCGGGTAGCAACTGGTGTCCCTGACAGAAGTTAAACACCCCTCAATCAGATGCCCTGAGAAAGGCCGGCGCATCCCCCGAGAAAGGTCGGGTTTCAACTAGTGTCCCCGATGTAAGTCAAACACCCCCGGAGCGGATGCCCCGAGAAAGGTCGGCGCATCCCCGAGAAAGGTCGGGTTTCAACGGGTGTCCCCGATGGAAGTCAAACACCCCCCAAATCAGATGCCCTGAGAAAGGTCGGCGCATCTCCTGAGAATGGTCAGGTACCAACTGGTGTTCTCAATACAAATCAAACACCCCCAAATGAGATGCCCTGAGAAAGGTCGGCGCATCGCCCGTCACGGCAACCGAAGAATGGTTCGGGTCCGAGACAACCCCCCCGATTGCTCCAATAGGCTACCGAAGAATGGTTCGGGTCCTGGAGAAGTAATTTCCCGTCACGGCAACCGAAGAATGTTTCGGGTCCGAGACAAACCACTGATTGCCCCAACAGGCGACCGAAGAATGGTTCGAGTCCTGGAGGAGCAATCGCCCGTCAAGACGACCAAAGAAAGGTTCGGGTCCTAGACAAATTATCCATTGTTTTAATAGGCGACCGAAGAATGATTCGAGTCCTAGAAAAGCAACCTCCTCATATCACCAGGTAAGACAATGCCTTGATACTTGCCAAAAATCGGGGTTCACACCCCATCTCACTCTCTCCCGGTAAGTAACTCCAGGTATCTTCTTATCTGTCTTAGTACATGTAAAGTTATATTGCTCTCTTTTGGCATGGGATAGTATGTCCTAAATAAGATATAATCTGCTACCCATACTGGGTAAAAATTAGGCATCAGTTTGTCTTTGAATGCAACCTCTGCGAGCTCACATTCAAAGAGGGGCAGCTGTTGACGCCTAATTTTTAGGATTTAATTTAATTTTTAGGTTTTTAATTAATCATTATTACTATTTTCTTTAGGTTTTATTTTATTTCCTTTTATTTTGATAAAAACCAGAAAAAATCGAAAAAAAAAAAAAAAAAAGAAAACAGAAAACAGAAAAAAAGGAAAAACGGCCCGAAGGGCTTTCGCGGCCCAAAACCCGCGGGTCAACCCGACCCAGCGCCCGACCCCCGGGCGTCTTCTTCCCCGCCCGGCTCCGTGCGCAGGAGGCGCAGGCGGGCACGTCATCGGAGAACGCAGGCCGAGTAGCAGCGCGTGCAGCAGAGCACATGGGGGAGCAGGGGGTAGCTGGCCGACGAGACGCCGGTCCGGCCGGCTGGAGTTGCGGCAGTGCCTCCGGTCGAGCCCCCGTCGATCGGCCACCCTTGGCCTATAAATAGGCCCTTCCCCCTCCGTTAATCGACACACGAGAGCCACGGCAAAGGGGGAGAGAGAAGCCCACAGCCCTGGAACCTCACTGAGAGACTTCAGAGGAGGAGCCAAGGGTCTGCGAGCTTCGATTCGAACCTCGCCGGAGCAGAGCTAGAGAGAGAGAGAGAGAGAGAGAGAGAGAGAGGCGAAGGGCGAGCCAGCCCCGCCGTCGCAGCACCACCGCAAGTATCAATCACCGCCATCGCTATCGCCGCCGATTGCCATGATCCCTCTCCAGTCGTCGTCGCCGTTGCCATCGTTTGCCACCGCCGTCGCCGTGCCCTCTCGACGCCCCCAATCCAGAAACCCTAGGGTTCCCGATTTGCTGGGTCACGATCCCGGGTCGTCGGGTTGGACCCGAATCAGGAACTGGGTAGGGTTCCTGTTTCTCCATAAGAGGCTGGAGTCGGTTCGGGGTTCGGAGCCGGGTCGGGTAGGGTTATGATGGTCACGACGTCGTTTGGCCAAGAATCCAGGTCGTGAGGCGAGTCGTGGAATCGGGTCGCGGATCGGGCTGGGTTCTCCTGAAGAGTTGGCCACAGCGTCGTTTTGCAAGGTTGGAGCCGGGTTGCGGATCGAGCGAAACGACGTCGTTTTGCGACACTCGGACACGACGACGTTTTTGCGAATAGCGAAACAGCGTCATTTCGCGAGACTCGGACACGACGTCGTTTCGTGAAGAAAGGGGGCACCGGATCGTCAAAGCCAATCGTCGGGCCGGGTCGGGCATCCCCACCCGGCCGTGACGTCGTTTTGTTGATGCGCCCAAAATGCGAGCCCAAGCTGCATTTTGGGCTGGCCCAGGGTGGATCCAACCCATGGATCCGACCCGGGTCGGTTTTTAAATATTTTATTATTTTCAAAAAAATCGAAAATAATTTATTTAAAAAAATACATTTTTAATTTCCGAAAAATATTTAAAAATATTTAAAAATGCTTAACAATTTTTATTTAAAAAAATCAAAATCAATACAAAAATAATTTATTTCAAAAAAATCCTTAAAAAATATTTTTTTTTCCAAAAATAAAAAAAAATCAAAATATTTTATATTTTCCAAAAATTCAAAAAAATGCTAAAAAATTCCAAAAAAAATGTCAAAATTCATAAAAAAAAAAAAAAGCCCAAATTTTATGTCCAAAAATGTCATTTTTCCTAAAATGCATGGAAAATCCCCATACATCCAAAAAACCTTAGAGTTTAAACAAGATTAGGTACCGAAAGGGCATTAGTAATTAACTAGTGTAATCAAGTCCCCGATCCTAATTTCTCTGGTTACGCAGAAGCGAATATTTCTCCCGGTACTTCGCTCGGGTTTCTAATCAACCTGCCCCAAATTGATTAGTGGCGACTCCATTTTAAAAATTAATTTACAAACTAAAAATTTTAAAGTTGTGAATTGGCGGACTTGGGAGAATCCAGGCTTTAATTAAATCCAGCCGAGCCATTAGCCTCCTTAGGCGTTCGTACCCAATCCGGCCAGGCGCCTCGAAAAAAAGGGGTCGCGACAGAGATGTTACCAGGTAAGAATATCTCTATCCATACCTTAAATACTTGTCATTGTACAGGTATTCCTTTTCAAGCACTGGCACTCGATGGAATTGCCCCCCAAAGATTTTTCCCAGATTCATTAGGCGATTGTAAAATGGTACAAGTCCTGGAAAATGAATCCCAATTTAGGCGACTATAGAATGATACGAGTCCTAGACAACCTCAGTTCAGGCAACCATAGAGTGGTACGAGTCCTGGAAAATCATTTTTTTGTCAAGGTGACCGTAGAATGGTACGGGTCCTAGACAACCTCAGGCGATCGTAGAATGGTACGGGTCCTGGAAAATCATCTTTCCATTTAGGCGACCGTAAAATGGTACGGGTCCTAGACAACCTCAGTTCAGGCGACCGTAGAATGGTACAGGTCCTAGAAAATCATTTTTCCATTTAGGCAACCGTAGAATGGTACGGGTCCTAGACAACCTCAGGCGACCGTAGAATGATATGGGTCCTAGACAACCTCAGTTCAGGCGACCATAGAGTGGTATGGGTCCTAGAAACCATTTTTTTCTTCAAGGCAACCGTAGAATGGTACAAGTCTTCAGGCGATCGTAGAATGGTACGGGTCCTGGAAAATCATCTTTCCGTTTAGGCGATCGTAGAATAGTACGAGTCCTGGAAAATCATTTTTCTGTTTAGGCGACTGTAGAATGGTACAGGTCCTAGACAACCTCAGGTGACCGTAGAATGGTACGAGTCGTGGAAAATCATCTTTCCGTTTAGGCGACCGTAAAATGATACGGGTCCTAGACAACGTCAGTTCAAGCGACCGTAGAATGGTACGGGTCCTGGAAAGTCATTTTTTTTCATCAAGGCGACCGTAGAGTGGTACGAGTCCTAGACAGCATTCAAGCAACCGTAGAATGGTACGAGTCTTAGAAAATAAATTCCCATTTAGGCGATCGTAGAATGGTACAGGTCCTAGACACAACCAAGCAATGCCATACTGGGCGACCGTAGAATGGTATGGGTCCTGGGATAGCAGTCTCTTTGCAAAGTCATGTTACTATTCTGAGTGACCGTAGAATGTTACAGGTCCTAGACATGTAACACCAATCTATCTTACTCTATCATCCTCGAAGGTAAGTAATTCCAGGTAAGTTCATTTATCATTTGTATTAGTATTTTCATGCATCACATATATTGCATTTCAAAATGGGATTCATTTTCCAAAAAAAAAAAAAAAAAGTCACTCAGTACATGTGTGTGATCAAAATTGAGGTCTCAATTTGTCTTCGAAGACAATCTCTACGAGCTCACCTTCAAAGAGGGGCAGCTATTGACACCTAAATTTTGGCGAATCAATTATTGATTTTTTACATAAAAATTAGGGATTAATTTAACCCCTAAAAAAAAAAAGAAGCATTAGAACAAATAAAATGGAAAAATGGAAAAATGGGGGAAATTGATTTGATTGATTATGCATGGAAATTTGAAATTCTGATGGATATTCAGATTTTGATAAATGCATAAGCAATTAAGATTAGGTGAACAAAGGGCAAGGATTTTGATAAAATGGAAGGAATCGATGCAAGATCGAGCTGATTGTGAAATCATGCTTCAATTTGCAGCCGTGATTTAATGCGACAGAAGATGGAAAGTCGAAAGTTGCCATGGAGAGTGGCCGTCTAGAAATCACTATAAAATAAGTCGATCTGTACGGATGCGAGGGGGGGGGGAATTCGAAAAATTGAGAGAAAAAAATTCAGAAGCTTTTGTCCATCTTGGTCAAAAGAAAAAAACCATTTCTCTTTTCTTTCTCTGACAAGAAAAGAAAAAAGAAAGAAACAACGAGAGAGAAGAGATGTGAGTGCAGCAAGAGACAGAGAGAGAGAGAAGTGACGTGAGAGACAGGTGAAGAGAGAAAAAAAATAGAATCACTGTGCATCTTCTTCCTCCCGCGCCCGTTGGTTGCGTCTCCCCCGCAAAGCTCGCCACATCGATCTCGCTCGCCGATGCCACCCCTACCGCTCGTCCGCGAGCACCATGCGACACCTCTGCAACCGCCCGTCATTTTCTGTCACCGCACCAAAGCAACCCGTGACCCAGCATCTGACGCCGTGGCACCTCCGCAGCGAGCTGACGCCGTCGTCATTTGCCACCGCCCAGACAACCTCCGCTTGCGCACCCAGCGACTTCCGTGTCTCCGTGCCCGCACCAGCAGCACTAGACGCCAGAAGCCCCGACGCCGACGCCCCTGCTCCGCCTCCACTGGCCGCGCCCTTCACCCACAACTGCACCTTCGCCTCGCCTCCACCTGTGGCACTCGACGACCAGTAATCTGCTATCCAGCATCGCTCGCCCGACGACCACGCCATGTCGATGTTGCTTGGAGCGGAAGACCAGCAACTCGGCGCTGCAACCCAAGCTGCTCCTACCTCGCCGCATGTTGCTTCCCGCTCGCCGAACCTTCGCTGGAGCTCTGACCGCTATGCCATTGCCGGACCTCCGATCAACCATCCTTGGCTGGACCTCACGGTTGCCACCCCAATTTTGAAAAAAAAAGAAAAAAAATACATTAGGTAGTTTTTTTAAAGTTTATTTTATTTATTTTTATTTATTTTTATTTTATTTTATCTTTTTTTATTATAATTAGTCCTTAGTATATGATTGGAAATTCTAACATATTACCTGATTCGCAACTGCGCCTGGGTTTTTTATTTCATCTATAAGGCTTTAGATGAAATAATTAATCAAGCGGGAATAAAATTGATACTTTGATCTTTAAGGCTTAAATCAATTTATCGATTTTACTAGCGAAATACCATCCCTTGATTTAAATGATGCGTGATATTTTTGGTAATTTTGAATGGTCTCAATTGCTTCATTTATCCTGAAATGTTTTTGGCATGTTTTAGGATTTACATATTTAGAATAGAAATTTTATTTCAAAAATCAAAAAAATCAAAAAAAAAAATCAACTCAATTAATTTAGGTTGCTAGTTTTTTTTTTTTTTAACTTGGAAGGCATGTTTAATTATTTGGCAATTATTAATTTCGAAAATTAAAAAAGGGGAAAAAAGGAAAAACATCATGCATCTGTCATGTAGAATTAGGGCATATTTTGTATATCATTGCATATTAGGGTAAAATTGCACTTTGTTTAGTTTCAGATAATATTTTTTTTAATTTATTATAAGTTTAGGTATTTTCTTCAATAGATTGCATTTTAGGATAATTTGGGTTAAGATAATATTTTAGTTTAAATTAGGATTTAGCTCAACCTAATTCCTAATACAAATTGAATAGGATCTTCATCTAATTAGATAATTTTCACATTATTCTAAGTTCGAATTTCATAAAAAATATAAAAAAAAAATGTCTTAGAATAAATTACTTTCAATCTCTAGGATAGATTGCATTCTTTAAAAGAAAGAAAGAAAGAAAGAAAGTAAATTAAAAAATGTCATGTGCATGTCATTAGGATTAGATTCATGAAATGTATGCCATTTAGTGATTGTTACTAGGTCCATTTAATTAGAAATTGCATGTAATTAGAATTAGGTCATTTAGTTAATATTGCATTGCATATTGTATAATTTTTATTAATCAAGTGAAAATACAAAAAAAAAAAGAAAAAGAAAAGAAAAGGAATTGGGTGTTAATTAGAAATCATATCTTAGGTTGTTGATGTTGATTTTGAATAAACATTGCAAATTCTTTTATTGCTTCAAGGTAAGTTTTGCATTTTATTCATTGTTTATCTGAGTGTTAAATTGATGGTTTGCGCACCCGCATGATAACCTTACATGTTAGGGGGATAAATTAAAATCAATTCAATCTGCTTGCCAAACATTTTTCAAAATAAAAAGAAAGGTACTGAAAGGGCATTAGAGAAGTCTAGTGTAACCAAAGTCTTTGGTTCGTAGGAGTAAAATAATCCTCCCATTATTTTACTTGGGTTTCTAATCGACCCACCAAGAATAGATTAGTGGCGACTCCTAAATAAAACCCATTTGCATGTTAAATATTTGAACTTTAAGTCGCGAATTGGTATAGGCTTGGGAGAGCCCGAGCTAAGTTTAAAGACTTAGTAGTCCATTAACCTAGTTTTAGGTGGTGCACCGAAAAATTGGTTGCGACATGCCGCTAGTTTCTCTTCGTTGAGTTTCAAGCCTTCTGCTTGCAAGACCTCTAAGTGTGGGAGTTCAAAGTCAATGCATAGATTCCTTATTTTTTTCAAACCACGGATCTTCAAATGCCTGATTTCCAGGCAGCTCTTCAACACACCCGAAATGCCATCCCCTGTTCCGTTCAAACACTTGCTTACATCAAGATACTGCAAGCTGAGGCACATACGCCCGATCTTCTTGAGGCGTTTGTTGGTCAATTTACGATTAGAAGGAATGCTAAGAGACCTCACCTGAGATTTCACCACGATATCAGTTCCATTAGCATCATCCTCCCTTAGGTTTGCCTTCCCCATTTTGATTGCCTTCAGGAAGGGACATTGTTTCATGAGGCTATACAATTTTGTCATCGTGAGTTTGGAGCAGTGACTGATGTTAATGTGGGTCAAACTGCGAAGATGTTTACATATCACGCTCATGTCGTGATTTGTGAGGAAATGTACTGCCTCCAAATCTAAGACCTCGATGTCCTGGCGACGTAGGCTGATCATTCGAATCCCATCGAAGGAAAACCCCAGAGTGCACGAAAGTATGAGTCTCTTGAGCAGAATGTTTGCCTCCGCAACAGATATCAGCAACCCATCCCAGATAAACGAGCCCGTGAAATCCAAACTAACAAAACCCTTGGCGTGAGCAAAGGAGTCCACCAACTTCAGACATAAAATTGCCTCCTCTCTCATATAATTCAAGGCCAAGCAGACCAAGTGAGGCCTGTTCTCTATCAATGAAGCAATAACTTTCCCGGTAATTGAGTCACATTCCCTAAGCTTAATTTCCTTCAGAGACGGGCAATTCACCGACAGAACCACAAGAGATTGATCAGAGACAAACAGATTACCTGAAAGGTTGATTCGTGACAGCCTTTGCAACCTCCGCAACAGGGCTGAGATACCGTCATTCGTAACCCGAGCCAAATCACTCTGCCCCAGATAGCTAATGTCGAGCTCTTCGAGCTTGGGAAAGCACTCCACGATCGTAACCAAGTTGGCATCCCCCTGTTAGCTGGGTTCACTCCTATGTGAAGGAGATCCGATGAGTTGCAAGCCCAAAAAGGGCTTGAGCTCATATGATAAGTTATATGAGGAAATAGGGTTTCTCACTATCTATATAAAGGACAGCCGCAAAAGGAAATAGTAACAAGAGAAAAAGAGAAAGCAGAAAATGTAACGACCCGGGCCCCACTGTATAATATTGTCCGCTTTGGATGGGATTGCACGAAGCCATTTCCCTCCCTCACGGCTTTAAAACGCGTCATACAGGTTAAGAGGGGCCCAAGCCATTATATACTGGCCCAAGACTTCCTCCCTAGGTGATGTGGGACAGGGACTCCTTCCTTGCGCACGTTCGGGGACTGAGGCGCGTACGCTTCCGCTGCGTTGAAAGCAAAGCCTTGAGGGAGGGAAATGGCTTCGTGCAATCCCATCCAAAGAGGACAATATCGGTTTGGCGAAAGGAATGGCCGAGTGCAACCTTATCCCCGATGACGCGTTTTAAAGCCGTGAGGGAGGGAAATGGCTTCGTGCAATCCCATCCAAAGCGGACAATATTATACAGTGGGGCCCGGGTCGTTACAAATGGTATCAGAGCCGACTCCCTACCGCGTGTGGGGCCACAGCGAGGGCGCTGTGCTCCCAAGGAGGGGAGAGTGTGATGGCCCGAGCGGCGGTGCGCGGGGAAGAGGGATGGCGGTGCGTCCGCGCCTCAGTCCCCGAACGTGCGCAAGGAAGGAGTCCCTGTCCCACATCGCCTAGGGAGGAAGTCTTGGGCCAGTATATAATGGCTTGGGCCCCTCTTAACCTGTATGACGCGTTTTAAAGCCGTGAGGGAGGGAAATGGCTTCGTGCAATCCCATCCAAAGCGGACAATATTATACAGTGGGGCCCGGGTCGTTACAGAAAATCTACGGGTTGAGACAATATCTTATTTACATCAAGCTGGCGTCGGAGGTCGATTCGTGGTCCAATTGAGCTGAAACTTTCTCAGCATGTTCGTGGTGCAATCTTCTCGAATCTAAACGGTTTGATTTTTGTTTGAAGCTGCCTACATCAGGTTTTTCGTGAATTGATCAAAACCTACATTTTTGGTCAGATTTATGCTTGATCTCTTGTGAAGTTTATGTGTATTGCCAAGAAATATGTTCTTAAGATCTTTGCTGCTATGTACCTCTAGTATTTGCTAGAGAAGAACGATTTTGTTGATAGTGAAGAATTTTGGGTGGACTCCGGTCCCATGGTTTTTGATCTCCTCACATCGAGGAGGTTTTCCACGTAAAAAATCGTCTTGTGTTCACGTGCTTGGTATTTATTTTATTCTACCATACCAATTCCTGTTAGATTTGCACAAGAGGGGAGATTATTTTATTCCGCTGCGTTGATTCGATATTATTCAAATTGTTATCGTTCTTCCATCAGAGTGGTATCAGAGCATCTGGTTATTGCTTGGTTTTTATGCCTTGTGTTAAACAATGGAAACGAATACGAGTAGAATGGTTACACTGAATGGTTCGAATTATCATATTTGGAAAGGGAAGATGGAAGACCTTTTATATGTGAAAGATTTTTATTTGCCCGTATTTGCCGAGGAGAAACCAGAGAATACAACTGATGCTGAATGGTCTATATTTCATCGTCAAGTGTGTGGTTATATTAGGCAGTGGGTGGATGATAATGTTTTGAACCATATTATTGAGGAAACACATGCACGCAGTTTATGGGATAAGCTCGAACAGTTATATGCTGGAAAGACTGGGAATAATAAGTTATTTTTGATAAAACAAATGATGGCTTTGAGATAACAAGATGGTACTTGTTTGACTGATCATTTAAATTATTTTCAAGGAATTATAAATCAGTTGGCTACGATGGGAATCAAGTTTGATGATGAGATATAAGCACTATGGCTGCTTGGTACCTTGCCGGACTCATGAGAGACATTCCGAACATCTTTGTCTAACTCTGCCCCGGATGGTACAATTACCATGGATTTGACCAAGAGTAGTATTTTGAATGAAGAGATGTGAAGGATGACACAAGGATCGTCCTCTTCACATTCCGATGCCTTGGTTGTTGAGAAAAGGGAAAGAAGTGAGTCTCGAGGTTCGAGAAATAGAGATAAAAGTCGAGATAAAAGCAGAGGTAAGTATAATAAATTTGCTAATGTTGAGTGCCATTATTGCCATCAGAAGGGACATGTTCAAAGATTTTGTCGCCAGTTAAAAAGGGAGAAACAAAAGGAGAAAGGTAAATAGAAGAAAAGTGATAATGATAGTGATGACAATCGTGTTGTTGCACTCAAAGAAGACTTTCTCATTATTTTTTATGCTGATGTGGTGAATTTTGTATCTCATGAGACCAGTTGGGTAATTGATAGTGGTGCATCCGTTCATACTACGTCTCGTAGGGATTTCTTTACATCATACAAGTCAGGTGACTTTGGATCTGTGAAGATGGGAAACAATGGGCTAGCTCAAGCTATAGGCATCGGTGATGTGTGCCTAGAAACCAGCAATGGCACAAGGTTAGTATTGAATAATGTTAAACATATACCTGACATCTACTTGAATTTGATTTCTATAGGCAAGTTAGATGATGAGGGGTATTGCAGCACCTTCAGCAATGGTCAATGGAAACTCACCAAAGGTTCTCTTGTTATGGCTGGAGGTGAAAAATATTCTTCGTTGTACATTATACATGCAAAGTTGTCCATAGACAAAATTAATACAGTAGACAACGAAGATGCAGCTGGGTTGTGGCATAAGAGGCTCAGTCACATCAGTGAGAAGGGTTTGTCAATATTGGCCAAGAAGAAACTCCTTTCAGGATTGAAAAGTTCGGTGCTAAAGAAGTGTGCTCATTGTTTAGCAGAAAAACAGAACAAAGTTGCATTTAAAAGCTCCTCTCCTTCAAGAAAGTCAGGTTTACTGAATTTAGTGCATTCTAATGTTTGCGGTCCTATGAAAACAAAATCACTTGGAGAATCTCTTTATTTTGTTACCTTCATAGACGATTTTTCAAGGAAAATTTGGATTGATACCTTGAAAACTAAAGATCAAGTGTTAGATACTTTTAGGCAATTTCAGGCTTCAGTTAAGAGACAGACTGGAAAGAAATTGAAATGCATCAGAACTGATAACAGGGGAGAGTATATTGGACCTTTTGATGAATATTGCAGACAACAAGGTATTCGACATCAAAAGACACCTCCCAAGACGCCTCAGTTAAATGGCTTAGCTGAGAGAATGAACAGAATACTGGTTGAAAGGGTAAGATGCTTACTTTCACAGTCAAAGCTACCTGAATCCTTTTGGGGTGAGGCTTTAAGTATAGTTGTACATGTATTAAATCTTATTCCATGCGTTCCTTTAGAGTTTGATGTTCCTAATAGAGTTTGGACAGGCAAAGATGTTTCTTATGATTATTTGCGTGTCTTTGGGTGCAAAGCATTTGTGCGTATTCCCAAAGATGAGAGGTCTAAACTTGATGTGAAAATACGACAGTGCATATTTATTGGTTATGGACAAGATATGCTTAGCTACAAATTTTATGATCCGGTTGAAAAGAAAATTGTAAAAAGTAGAGACGTTGTGTTTATGGAAGATCAAACAATAGAGAATATTGAGAAAATAGAGGTGACTTCAACACCACAGGTTAGTGATAATTTGGTTGATTTGGATCCAGTTCCTCTTACAAATATTCCTACACGGGTTGATGAAGAGCAGCAGGAAGTTAATGTTCCAAATAACGCACATGTTCCTCAACATGTTGAAACGGATAACAATATTCCTGAATCAGAGGCTCAATTAGATGTTCCACTGGATATTCCAGTCCGGAGATCCGTTAGAGATTGACGACCCTCCACCAGGTATTCTGAAGATGAGTATATATTATTGACTAATGCAGGTGAACCAGAGTGCTATGTAGAAGCAATAGAAGATGAGTACAAAAGTAACTGGTTTGATGCTATGCGAGATGAGATGCAGTCACTTTATGATAATCATACTTTTGAGTTGGTGAAGTTACCTAAAGGTAAAAGAGCTTTGGAGAACAAGTGGGTATATAGGTTGAAGCAAGATGAACATACTTCACAGCCACGGTACAAAGCTAGATTGGTTGTTAAGGGATTCGGTCAGAGAAAGGGTATTGATTTTGATGATATATTTTCTCCGATAGTGAAAATGTCTTCTATCCGTGTGGTACTAGGCTTGGCAGCTTCCCTAGATTTGGAGATTGAGCAAATGGATGTCAAAACAGCCTTCCTACATGGTGACTTGGAGGAAGAGATATACATGGAACAACTTGAGGGTTTTAAAGTGAAAGGGAAAGAGGATTATATATGCAAATTGAAGAAAAGTCTCTATGGCCTAAAACAAGCACCGAGGCAGTGATATAAAAAATTTGCGTCAATTCTGACAGAACAAGGCTATAAGAAGACTTCCTCGGATAACTGTGTGTTTGTCCAAAAATTTTCTGATGATGACTTTATTATTCTCTTGCTTTATGTTGATGATATGTTGATTATTGGCAGGAATGCTTCAAGAATTAAGTTATTGAAGAAACAGTTGAGCAAGTCTTTTGCCATGAAAGACTTGGGCTCGGCGAAGCAGATTCTTGGCATTAGAATTACCCGAGACAGAGATGCTAAGAAGCTACTTTTGTCGCAAGAGAAATATATCGAGAAGATCCTTCAGAAATTTTACATGGACAAAGCTAAAGTGGTTAGTACTCCTCTTGCTGCCCACTTTAAGTTAAATATGAAGCAAAGTTGTACGACTGATAAAGAGAAGAAAGATATGGAAAGTGTTCCATATGCCTTAGCTGTAGGAAGCTTAATGTATGCGATGGTATGTACACACCTAGACTTGGCGCATGTAGTTGGCGTTGTTAGTCGCTATTTGTCAAATCTAAGCAAAGAGCACTGGAATTATGAGGTATCTTCGGGGAACTTCAAATTTGAAACTCAGTTTTGGGATCTGGAAACTTGAGTTAGTTGGATACACAGATTCTGACTTGGCAAGAGATATTGATACTCGTAAATCTATTTCTGGTTATTTGATTTCTTTTGCGGGTGGAGCTGTGTCATGGAAGTCAAGATTGCATAAGTGTGTTGCACTTTCTACAACCGAAGCTGAATTTATTGCAGCAATTGAAGCTAGTAAAGAGATGCTATGGATGAAGAAGTTCTTCGAAGAACTTGGGTTCAAGCAAAAGAGGTATGTGCTATTTTGTGATAATCAAAACGCAATTCATCTTGGTAAGAATTCATCTTTTCATTCTAAATCGAAACATATTGATGTTAGATATTATTGGATAAGGGATGTTCTAGATGAAAAGTTGTTAGAACTTGAGAAAATCCATACAGATCATAATGGTTATGATATAATGACGAAGACTCTACCAAGAGAGAAGCTTGAACATTGCCGATTGATAGCAGGATGGTGAATCCCTCCACATTGTCGTGAGGGGGAGATTTGTCAGCTGGGTTCACTCCTATGTAGAGGAGACCCAATGAGTTGCAAGCCCAAAAAGGGCTTGAGCCCATATGATAAGTTATATGAGGAAATAGGGTTTCTCACTATCTATATAAAGTGATAACCGCAAAAGGAAATAGTAAAAAGAAAAAAAGAGAAAGCAGAAAATCTAGGGGTTGAGACAATATTTGATTTACATCAAGCTGGTGTCGGAGGTCGATTCATGGTCCCATTGAGCTGAAATTTTGTTAGCATGTTCATGGCGCAATCTTCTCGAATCTGAACGGTTTGATTTTCGTTTGAAGCTGCCTACATCAAGCTTTTCGTGGATTGATCAAAACCTATGTTTTTAGTCAGATTCATCCTTCATCTCTTGTGAAGTTTATGTGTATTGCCAAGAATTATGTTCTTGAGATCTTTGCTCCTCTAGTATTTGCTAGAGAAGAACAATTTTGTTGATAATGAAGAATTTTGGGTGGACTCCAGTCCCGTGGTTTTTGATCTGCTCACATCGAGGAGGTTTTCCACGTAAAAAATCGTCTTGTGTTCACGTGCTCGGTATTTATTTTATTCTACTATATCAATTCCTTTTAGATTTGCACAAGAGGGGAGATTATTTTATTCTGCTGTGTTGATTCAATATTGTTTGAATTGTCATCGTTCTCCCATCACCCCCAGCAACCTAATATTGGATAGCACCAAGACCTTCAAATCCCCAAACTTGGACCCCATCTTGCGCAACCCACCGAAGCGGAGGGACTCCTGGTTGGAGAGGTCGAGGCGTTCGAGGGGCAACGAGCACTTGGCGATCTGGAGGAGGACGGAGGACAATCGCCGTGGAACGAGCTGAGGTCGATGGACTTGAGGAACGAGAAGCGTTGGGGGAGGGAGTCGAGGCGCGGGGTCAGTCTGTTGGTGATGGAGAGGCTGGTGCGAACGGTGTTGGAGATGTGTAGGAATTCCTTGCAGACGGAGGAGACGGACTCGACATCGGCGGAGGCCAAGCGGCGGAAGATCTTATTCCCAGCACTAATCGAGCAGCTCTTCCCATGGCGGTTGCTCCGGCATCGTCGGAAAGCTTAAGATTGGATAATTTTCAATTCTTCCGTGCTTAAGCAGTAGCGTATTGTTCCGTGGAGCTAAGGTCCAAAATAGGGGAAGAAAGGGGTGTTTCGACGCCTCTGTCACTTGGTTAATCCTGTTCCACGTAGTCCCTATTTCATGGCCACATATTTTTCCGGCTAAGTAATGGAGGCGAAACAAGGTGGACCTTCATCTTTAGAGTACAAATTTCAAGCTCATGAAATAACCCCTTAATCTAATTGTATACATCAAAAAAGACATACATTGAAGTTCGGATTTAATGCGAGATTCGTTAAACAATCGATGGTGTCTGTTAAACAATTAACAAGCCACCCAACTCATAATCACCTCTGCTCAATGTATGTTAGTTATTTAGTAACAATTTCTAATAATTCAAATTCAATCGAGTTCCTAGAAGTATTCTGATGATTTTTTAATTTTAGCTTGTCAATACCAAATTAATGGGCAAAACAATAATCAGCCTTTTTAGTTGAACAGGAATCGGATGGCTCAAATACCCAAATGCTTATAGCTGCAAACATTCTTTGGAGATTTACTAAGAAACATACCTTGTAGATCCAAAACATGGAGCATCTTGAAATTTGTCGGTAGAAGTTAATTGACGGAGGACTCTTGGGATTGCTGATGTGACTGCTCGAAAACGAATGGGAAGCGAAGTGGCTTGAATCTGCCTATATCTCGTACCATGTTCTCAATGGATAGGCGTCGAACAATATGAGGCATGATTCGTCCTCTTCAAGAGTGACGAACACAGACCCCACATCCTTGGATTTAAAAACAGTGATCTCGTGAAGAATGGTGTGGACGCGGCAGGCTTTGATTCTTCCATCGGTGCTTGTATCAGCCACTTCGATCAAGTTTTTCAGCAGAAGCCTTTTCAAGAACCCATTGGCTTGCTCAAGTGCTCTATTCCCCGACTACTTGACGAATCCTGCCACCATCCATAACCGAATCAATTGCGAGCACTGTATTGGATGATCGGGCGGGTAGATGCTCAAGTAGAGAAAACATGATTTGAGATCATAGGGGAGCATATTAGTGCTGACTGAGAAAATTTGGGATAAGTACACTAAAGGTGTCAAAATTTGTGTACAGCGGTTACTTTGGTACAAAAAATTTCTTTTGAATCAGTTAAGTGCCACTTTAAAAAGAAAAAAAGAAAAAAAAGAAACGATCATTCAAGTTTCAACTCCGATCATAGTTATTAGAAATCAGACGTGACTATTTTTTATTGATTTTTTGATCTTATATGACTCACCGGTGTGTCCAGTCAACATATAACACCTAAACAACACAGTGTAGACAAATTGATAAATGATCATTTGAGTGCCAAAAATTGTACATATAGATAATTTGAGTGCCAATTATTATTAAAAGTAATTACTTAAGAGCTGGTCGTTTGTAAAAAATGATTACTTCAATGCTAATCATTGTTAAAAAGTGATCAATTTAGTGCCAATCTCATTTAAAATGTAATCATTGTGCGATGTCGTTTTGGATGTCCACGTGGACTAGATTTTTTTTTTTTGAAAGTGTCAAATCATATTAAAATTTTAATTGTAAATGACATATAATCAATTTGGCCAAAATATCTCGCCATAAGTACTTAAGAAATATTTTTTCTGATTTGGTACTTCAGTGAATTAGCAAAAACTTTTGATACTAAAGTGAACACTGCACATAACTTTTGGTATTTCTAACATACTTAATCCGAGAAAAATCTCTTTGTTGTTTCAATTTTGCATTGGTTATCTGCCAGCGCTTTGCCAAGTCTGTTGCATTCCTCTCTCCACTCGGTTAGATCAAGGGGCTTCGTGATGAATAGGCCACTAACTGCATTGATTGTGAGCGGCAATCTCCCGCACTTTTTCAAGATTTTCTTAGAAACTTAGGCGAAACCAGGGGGACATGAATCTTGCTTGAAAGTTTTTCAGCAAAACAACTTCAATGAGTCCTCCTGAGAAAGGAGATCCATCTTGTAGACGTGACCTTCCAAGTTCTTAGCAAAGGCGTTTGCTTTGGCTTCATCTCGTGTTGTGATGATCAATCGCCCGCTTGTTCCTACCAATAAGTTTTTGATCGAGTTGAGCAAATCCTCGCTCCACACGTCGTCTAAGACAAGCACATGCTGCCTCTTTTGCAGCAGCCTCTTGATCTCCGACATCAGGGTAAGGTCGTCTATTCCTAGCAGGTTTATGTGATCTACTGGTTTACAGAAAAACTTCCAAGTCTCTCAATTTTCAAGAGTTGATTGATGAACTGCCACGTTTGTTTTGCAATAAATGATTTTAGAAATATTTTTTAAAGATGATCACTTGTATTACTTACAAAAATGAAGTAACGAAAAAATATGTTCATTATAAATAAAAATATTTAAGTATAAATTATTGTTCATAATGAAAATATTTTTCATTGACTAATTTTTCTAAGCAACATAAATAATATTTTTTGTCAAATACTTTTCAAATCATTGATTATCGTGAAGCAAACGAATTGTAAGGAAAACCACCTTAATGTAGGTACTGTTGGAACCAAAAGGAATTTTGGAGGGAGAGAGTGCAAATGAAGAGAGAAAATATATTACTCAAAATACCTTTGTAGAGTACACACAAATTTTGCTAAGCTTAAACTCTCTAGCTCTCTATATGCTTTACAAAAGCTATCTCTCTCTCTCTCACTAAAACAAAGTAACATAACCCTATATATATAAACGTCGATGCCCGGACTCCACCGCCTGAATTTTTGCCGCCTTCAGTGTGAACAAACGTTGTCAGCCGCAACACCTTCCTTCGTGTGTGAGTATTCCAGCAATATAACAATATTCTAATATGTGCCCCTTCAATCCTTCATGCAGACGCTGTCCACGTAGAGAGTTCTTCCTCAGCCGCTTTTGTTGACTTTCTTCTCGTTACCGTCTTCAGTGTGAAAATTGCCAGCCGCAATTTTCACCTTCCCGTCCAAGTTCCAGCAAAGTTGAACTTTGCTTCCTTCTCCTTGAAGACTCAGTAACTAATATTATAATGTGTGCCCATTCCCCCTTTTTTTATTTTAATCAACTTGTGGCTCCTCTTCTTCACTGCCTCACGTCCAAACTTCATGCATAATGGACTTTCATTTTTACATTAGGTGTTGATTTCCAACACTCCCCCTCAACACCTAATCCTCTTCTTCTATAGCATTTGATATTCATCTTCCTCAGTTGCCTCCGCAACTGTGACTTCCAGCTGAGCTTTGCAAGGCTCGGATTTCATCAATGCCATTTCAATTTGCATATCGATCTCTTTCTCCTTCTCATGGAACTTCTTCTCTACAATCTTCCATTTGCTTTTACCATTGGGGATCTTTTTCTCTGGGCAACATTTCTTGAGCTTTTGCAATTCCTTAAGCTTGTATCGGAGCTTCTCATGCTCCCTTTCTTTGAGCTTGAGTTCCTTATCCTTTTGCTTCAGCATTTCATCCTTCTCTTTCAACATCTCCCGCATCTCTTGCAATTCCTTCTCACTTGTTGAAGCTACTACTTGCTTCTTCAAATTTTCCCACGGCTTGCTCTTCTTTGGGGATGTCTCAATGGTTATTGCATCATCTGCCTTGATAATACCGGTGGCTACAGGCTCTTCTTGCTCCTTTGTTGCAACAATTGCTTGAAGACTCCATTCTTTTTTACTATGGTTCTTCTTCTTGGTAAAAGTTGTATCATCTCCTTTTACCTGTTTAAACCAACAGACCCTAGCAAAGTGACCTACATTGCCACAAATGTAGCACCGTTTGCTATACCTTTTGTTGTCTCTGTCATAGTCTCGGTGTGCTCCCCCTGGCTGAGCGCTTCTTGCTACTCGTTGCCTTTGCCATTCACTATGACTTTTCCACTGTTTGCCATTCCTAAAGCCAGCATCATTTCTCCATTGGCTTTTGAAACCTCTTCTATTTCTAGAGAGGGAACGTGCATCATCCACGGTAAATGCTAGCACCACATCTTCGTCATCATTGACAATATGTGCATGTTCTGTCACCTCTGCTTGACATTCGGATTTATAATGTCCGAATTTGTTGCACTTAAAACACTTGACTTTTGATTTGTCACGTGTTTGATATCTTCTAGTGGAATTCAGATTTCCACCTCTACCTCGGGCACCTCCACGACCTCGGCCACCATGATGACCTCCTCGATTTGATTGAGTGACCCGACTCTGCAGTGCTTGCTCAGTGTTTGAACTGACAGACTTCTGGTTCATTCTTTGCTCATGTGAGCATAATGAACCCATCAACCGCTCCAGTGTCATGGTTGATATATCTTGGCCTTCTTCGATTGCCGCAACAACGTAGTCAAATCTTTCAGTCAAAGACCTCAAGATTTTTTCTACGACTCGTATATCTTGGAGTTCTTCACCATTAACCCTCAGTTGGTTAACGATAGTTTGGACACGATCAAAGTAAACTGAGATAGATTCAGAGTCATTCATGCGTAAGGACTCAAAATCTCCTCGAAGTGTTTGGAGCCGCACCCGCCTAACACGATCATCGCCTTTGTAGGATTTTTGCAATATATCCCACGCTTCTTTCGCTGTCTCAGCGCTTGATATTTTCTCAAATATTGTCTCCTCCACGGCTTGAAAGATCGTAAATAATGCTTTCTGATCTTTCTTCCGAGTTTCCACCAATAAATCTTTCTCCGCCTTTCTCAAAGCATTAAATTCTTCAACATCGGCCACTTCGGTGTAGCCGTTCTCCACCAGGTTCCACAAGTCTTGGGACTTGAATAGAACCTTCATCTGGACGGACCAGTTGTTGTAATTCTTCCCGTTCAACTTCGGAAGTAGCAACTGAACAGAGTTGGTGGAAGCCATTGCTAGCTTTGAGTTCACGATCCTTGATCGACTACTCTAGGTTCTCGGTCTCCGGCCACTGGTGTTGATACTCCGATTCCTGACCTCCTAGGCTTTGACACTCTGATCCTTGGCCTGCTCTGGATTCACGATCCCTGACCGCTAGCTTTGAAACGGTCCTTGGCCGACTAGCTCTGATACGGTCCCTGGTCTTCTGGCTTTGATTCGGTCCCTGACCTTCTGACGTCGATGCCCGGACTCCACCGCCTGAATTTTTGCCGCCTTCAGTGTGAACAAACGTTGTCAGCCGCAGCACCTTCCTTCGTGTGTGAGTATTCCAGCAATATAACAATATTCTAATATGTGCCCCTTCAATCCTTCATGCAGACGCTGTCCACGTAGAGAGTTCTTCCTCAGCCGCTTTTGTTGACTTTCTTCTCGTTACCGTTTTCAGTGTGAAAATTGCCAGCCGCAATTTTCACCTTCACGTCAAGTTCCAGCAAAGTTGAACTTTGCTTCCTTCTCCTTGAAGACTCAGTAACTAATATTATAATGTGTGCCCATTCCCCCTTTTTTTATTTTAATCAACTTGTGGCTTCTCTTCTTCACCGCCTCACGTCCAAACTTCATGCATAATGGACTTTCATTTTTACATTAGGTGTTGATTTCCAACAGGTACATCTCTTCATATGCAATGAAACTGTGTTGGACCAAAAACTAAACAAATAAATAAGATGCTTTTTATGCGATTGAATGGATATATTTTTAGCTCTAACTTGAGAAGTATTTAAGAGTTCCAACCTTTCGCAAACTGAAGCACTGCCTGGCAGGGAGGGTCTGCGGTACTTGCTGGGAGTAGATGATCTGGAGCGAAACGGAAGTGATCCGTGCCCGTGTATCGAAACTGACAGCTTATCGGTGGTGGAAATGGTCACGGGCCAAACTCCAAGCCCATGGGCCAGTGCCAGGATTTGCTGGCCCAGCTGAAGACAATCAAGCAAGTCCCTTGCCCTCGCGATGTTAATCATTGTGCAAATTGGGTCGGTACTGCCCCAGCACAGGAATATCTTACCATCTTCTTGCTGGCTAACTTTCCCACCTCAGCCTATTTTTGAATATTTTATGTTCAGAAACTCATAAGTCATGTTCTAGCAGTGCTCGTTTATGACTGAAAAAGCTTTACTTAGACCCCAACCTCCCCCCCCAAAAAAAAAAAAAAAAGGTCCCTTTATCGGTCCATGCACTAATGACTAAGAAACTTAAAATCTAGCAAAGGAGTCCAATTACTTCCATCTTAAAGAGGGGCGCTACGATCTTAAGTCACAAATGAATTTATTAATGTATCGAAGATTTCAAAAAATTCATGAAAAATCCAGTGTCTCTCAATCACCAGTGCCTTTTTTTTTTATCTCGTGTGCAAGGGGAGGACTTGGTTTCTCAACGAAATGAGGAAAGGAGCATGAGGAACACTTACGAAAGCCCATGGGATCTCTTGTTTAGTATTTTATTTCTGGATATGCTCTTGAGTCATCTTGTGTGAACCGATCTCATTGCATTGCGATCGAGGGTAGCAAATTTTATCGTGCCATGTCATTATGTTCACCTCAGCAATCGACGTGTACTAGTTTTTCTGATAACATGAGGCTTGACTAAAAACCATGCCCAATAAGATAAGATATCGGTCCTTAATGGAATGTGTCAATATGTGTTATGTCAAGCCAGATACAAAGCTTCTCTCAGGTGACGAATTGATGTTATTCTATCTTTACTTGTGGCGAAATTTGCCAAATACAAACTTTGTATGTTATCTTACTGTAGTTTGCTTTAGATCACGGGAAAGGAACCCTGGATGGCTATTTCACAAGGAAATGGGATTATCATATCACTTTGTTACTCTACTAAAAATTAGCCATATCTTTCTCTTCTATCCTTGTAAGTGGTAGAATTTCACCAGACATATTATGATTAAAGATTTAGGGTCATTTGTCTATAACTTTTTAGCAAGAAAATTACTTTTTCAGCTTCCCAGCTAAAATTTAAAATATCATTTGACTACTTGAATATTGTAAAAAAACATATGTGAATCTATTTATCTAAATTTGTGATTTCATAAGGTTTCAGGTGCTTTGGATTATATAAAAGTGAAAATATGTAAGCCGTAGTCTGAAGAAAAAAAGTGGAAAGCAAAATTAGTTTCAAACAGACAACTAAAATACAGATACACTAGGATTATAGCCGAAGCAAACTTGGCGAGCTGATTTTAATGTAATTTTACTAAATTAAATTACCAAATCGAGTGATGCTTATATTGTCAATTTGTTTTTCGAAAAATAAATATCTTTCGTTGCAAACGAATTAATGTAGGAGGACCAGCGCACAGGTATCTGTCATCATACAAGTTAAACAAAAATTTTCCAAGGTCTGCAAAAGCTTTTATTTAAGCTCAGCAAGTGTTCTCTTGCCAACTTGCAATGGAGATTCGAACGCAATTGCAGCGGAGAACAGGACAGTGGCAACAACTCTTTAAGAAGTCCAGCTTTCAAGATACAAGAAAGTCAAGCAGACCAGCCACTTGCAGGTCTGATGAAGCCTAAAAACTGCAGAAGACGCCCCCACATTTGCATTGAAAGTAGCCATGGAAGAATAGACGACTTCTGATTCATCTTCCAGTTTGCGTAAAACGAGAACTTCCATCAACACAAGCTTTATTTCTTTATCCTGTCAAAGTTTTGCAACCTGCCGAGTAGGTCTGGCCCGTCAATGAGAGCAAACTTAGGCGCATTTGGTTTCAACCAAGCGAGACCAATACTGACTGCTTTGAAGTCCTGACCCAATCCCATTCTGTGTCTGAGGTGAACTCCCCATCTGTCTTCTGAGTTTGAATCGGGAGATGCAGCCTTTCCAGCCACAAAAAATGGAGCCATGTATACGAGCCTGCATATCAGACAGATTCGTGAAGCCATAATCGCAAGTTAAGGGCTCGAGTTGTGTGAGAATGGCGAGTTCATGTCTGAAAAACCAGTTGTCTTTAGAGCGTTGTCGTTAGATTCGCTAGCCATTGCGTTCATCTTGGATATAGTGATTCAGCCATCACCTCATCATATCAGTTTTCTAGATCTTTTGGAAATCAGCATAGTCCTTTGCGTATTTTTAGAAATTGGGATTTAGCTCCCATGTGCGTGCAAATGATGTGTTGGACAGTCTATAGAAATGTTAAAGTAGAGAAAGCCAGTATGGTGAAATGCAAACTCAATTTAGGCATAATGGAAGGCCAATGTAAAGTTTGTGGGTTTAGATCTATTCAAAGTGAACCCTCCCACGTAGGATGTTGAGATTGTCTCACATCAATTCTAGAAGAGGCAGAAAGTTGATTTTTAAGTGCAAGAAAAAGTCTTACCATTTGAGTTAGTTTTTCAAATGAGAAATGTTCAAAACTAATCAATATCCGATCATGTGTGAACTCATTAGCGTTGCTACAAAGTTGTAGCAATACTAATATTTGGGCCTGATTTGAATCCTTCACCTACCGAGTGAAAGGATGAACATGAAATTTCCATGGTTAACTTTTGGTGTTGTGAAATTTCTATGCTCGAAGCATGGGTTAGGCTGGGCTCGGAGATATGCCCCGACTAGCCATTCCTAAGCCCACCTATAAACTACAAGAAATACAATTATATTAAAATCTTGGCCAAGCCAAAAGTTGCCCAACCATCTTATAGAAGATATAGCAAATAATAATGTTTCATCCGAGGCAGCTTCAATAATTGTTTTGGACAGGATACATATGACTATTTTGTATGATCTGTCTATAGTAGTACAAAATTGTATTATTTATTAACTGAGGGAAATCTATTGCTTTTATCATTGATGATTGATATATAAACCAAGAATTCAGAAGTCTATTATATTGGCAGTACTTCTTTCAATATAAATTGCTATTTAAAAAAAAAAAAAATACAATGGAACGAAAATAATCACATTATACTTTCAAACTAGCTAATTAAGATTTGGAACAATTCAAAGCGGTAACCTGTATTGTTAAAAACCTGGCTATTCCAAAACTAGTCGTTTTGTAATCATAGGGGTGTCAATGGATGGGTTGAGTCAGGTTTCCATGCAACCTGACCCAACCTGACCCTAAAGAGGTGTGTTTTCTCTTTGAACCGAACAGCAAATGACCCAAACGAAAACACAGGTCGGATTGGGTGTTTACAATAGAAATGCTTGCTAAAAATAACACCGCCCAATTAAGCTACAAATAAAATTTGGTGGTCCATGCTATTACATTCTCTACAACATCCTCAATCATTACAACTGCTGATTGACTCCAAAACCCCGGTATGGACAATAAGAAATCCCAATCCTCTTTATTTAAGTCATTGGCACAATAACCTGCAAAGATTATTAGCTTTGACAGCAAAATCTGCAGATGATTCAAATTGACAAGTCAACATGACTCTGCTTTCGAAAGAAATCAAGCAAGAGCATTTTCTCCCTAGGGTCGATTTTCCTCTCTGGTTTTGGCACATTTAACCCGTCTGTTGCACCTATTGGATAACAAGATACAACCAACTGGAACCACTCAAAACCAAAAGAAAGAACTCATTCAATAGTACAATCAGCAGCGCTCAAACCTCCAGGGTCCTTCAGCATACCCCAGAAAAAAATGACCATAATTGCTCAATCACAGCATAACTCTAAATTCGTATTTTTTCCTCCCAGATGACAGCCATGCTCTTATTTGCAGCGAAATAAGAGCATCGTGGAGTTGTGCCAGACTGCCTACCAAAGAGTCCATTTAGATTGGGCCGTGAAAAATCAAACAAGCATGAGCACATCACAAATGATAATAAAGAAAAATCCAAAGACCAAAGCTTCAGAATGACATAAATTAAGATAGACAAAACGAAGCTCTATATGAAAACAAAAGAGAAACAATACACCCCAACTTTCCACGCACAGCATCAAACTTACCTCAAAGACTCATCTCTTGACATTCAGTCAATAATGTGTGGTTCCCATATCTCCTTTACAATACTAGATCGCAAGACGAAGGACATCCAAAAGTGCAGAAACCAATTAAAATAGCTAATGGTCGTCCCAGAATGACATGAAATTCTTTACTACATAGATCTGCCATCACAAAAACACCAGTTTGAAAGCATTTGCAGATAAATATAAAAATATAAAAGCAAACAGAAACCAAACTAAACCACATGTATGCGAGGGCACAAGAACAGAATCCCCCAGAAAATCAAACGCAAATTCCACATTCCTTCAATCCTAATTTATTTTGCCTCAGACATCAATTTAACAGGCAAAAAGCATGCACCAAGCATGCACCGAAACGGATCTAATCATCCACCTTCAAATCGCTCAGATCTACCACAAAGAGCCGATACACAGAACCTCCTCCACAGACAATCGCATCATGGATCTTCATCAGAAACAAGATAATCACAGGACTAAAACTGCTCAACATAGGTGGACCAAAAGGATCAATGAAGAATCCTGGTGCGAGGAAGAGGAAAAGAGCAAACCTTGCTTGTGGCCAGTGCCTTTCTCGATGGTATGGCACAGAGCACACTTCATCTTGAAGATCTTCTCCCCGACCTTTGGATTGCCTGGTAGAGCTTCAGTGAAGGGTGTCACTGTCGTCCTTAGGTAGGTACTGACATAAGGGGTCTTGTTGACAAGGCCTACAGCCACCTAACCAAATGAGAATGGCATATCCTGGCGCTCTAAGATGCTAGATATCATAGTCCAACTATTAATTGGTAAAAAAGAAAACATCTATGACCGGATATCAAGAGCAACATATCATATCATTTCCAATACAATCCCTCTATAGCTACATGGATGGACTCTTCTCCAAAGACCAATTTGGCCAAGAAAAGGATCAAGTAGTTTAAGATATGAGATATCCTTAATAGGTCTTACAGATTCCTAAAGGCCCACTCAATTGAAAAATAATTTTCCCTACTCTGCCCAAGGCGAACCAATCCTAGGAACTCAGGTGGGCAAAAGACATCGTTTTACAGAAAGCATAGACATCAATTTGAAATATTTGGAAAGCAAAATTCTCTACCCCGAGCCAAAAGAAATCCAATAGTAAACAATCCCCACCATTTATTCATGCACATAATCTTGAATAACTATATGTTCTGATTTCTTTAATGAAAAAGACCGGATGAATGCAATGAGTAGTTACGAAATTTGAAGGCAAAAGCTAAAAATAGAAGACTCAACACTCGTACAGAAGACAAATAGAAGGAAAAGTCACCTAATTGGCTGGTATGAACGACCGGGGACACAGACTGAGTAACCTCCAGAACTCCCAAAAGCCCTTATACCAAAATGCCACAAAAACTTCGCACCAGTGCCATAACCAGTGCCATAAACACATCAATTAAAACAGCAATAACACCCCATAATCACGCCACAACGAAAACTCTGCTTGAAATTCTATTATATTTCCTTTTACTTGAGATGAATAGAAAACTCCACCGGAAGCACACACTATAATCAGAGGTTAAAATTCATTGGTAGCATACTCGATCAAATGGGTGATTAGATTCAAAATATTTTATCGAATCATACGATAAAAAAATATATCTTTCCTATTTTGAAATGATTCTAAAAGGATTTTTCAATAAATGAAAAACAAGATCTATCTGCTCATTCCACTAGCAACCAGACAAGAGCAATCCAACTGCAAATGACCGACAGATCAGACAAGAGCAGCCATGATAGCCGCCAAACAACGAGGAAATGTAAACCCTAGGAGCGAGAGAGACCTTAAAGCAATCCAAGGATGCTCGAATGCGACAGAGAGAACGCGCCCTGCACTCAGAACAATGGTTGTGGGACAGGGAAATGGGAGAGAATCGAATTTGAGCTCTTCGAAAGAGGGTCTCCTCCCACTTTTGTCACGCACCCTCTTCGATCCCGCATTCACGAAATGCACGCCATTTCCCACTCTGCAAAGAGGGCGTGGAGACGGTTGGCGAGGGGAGGAGGAAGCTGGCGGTGAGGCTCGCGAGGTGGATCAGGTGGAACTCTCTGGAGGTGAGGAGAAGGGTCTTCGAGGTTGCGTCGGCGAGCGATTAGCATGAGGTTCAGGCGAAGGAGAAAATGCTCCGACGGAGTTGGTCGTCGTTTTGTGGAAGAGAAGATGGAAAGCGTTGGGAAGAAAAAATTTCCATTTCTGAACATAATTTCTGGCAAGAAATAAATTTCCCAACGACTAGAAGCGAAGACGAGAAGAGAATTCTCATTTCTATTTCAAAAATTAAAAGGTAAGAAATTATTACTTCTCATTTTTATTATCAAATTATTTATGGACATAAATTTGTTTCAAAAATTAAAAAAAAAAAAAAAAAACTACATCATCAAACGAATTTTTATTCTAAATATATTTTCAAAAACTAAAAAATAGATTTAGTTAGAAATAGAATAATTATTATGTGCGCCTAAAAGGTCTACATATTAAATTATCATCTGAACATGAAGTATACCCAACTCTTAATTAAACTCCAAAAGATTGGGTCGTCGCAGGTTTGACATTATTGATAGTCGGGGTGCCAAGTTTGTAACCGGCTCAAAAAACAAACAAAAATGCCCCCAAAAAAAGTGAGAAAATATTTGACAGACTTGGATGATGTCTCCGACAGGATATTTCGAGTGTGTGGTCGAAAGATTATTGAAATATGATTAATTGGGTTCAGTAGAACTCGTCTATAAAATACTTGCTCCAAGAAACGGTCCAGCCAGGCCAGTTCGATGGCTGACTACATCCCCTCCCTCCCTCCGTCCCTCCCTCTCTCTCTCTCTCACCAGCCAGGCCTCGTTCCAGTTTCATCGCTGACTACATCCCCTCCCTCTCTCCCTCCCTCCGTCCCTCCGTCCCTCCGTCCCTCCCTCTCTCTCTCTCTCTCTCTCTCTCTCTCTCTCTCTCTCATCCAACCAGCGAAGGAGAAAATGGCGGAAGCCATAGTGGCTTCTCTGATAAAGCTGATTCCTGACGTATTGAAACTATTGAAAGAAGAATGGAAACTCGGTTCAGATGCTAGAAGGGAATTAGAGTATCTCAAGGACTTGATCGGAGCCATCGGGCGCTTCCTCAAGAAAGCCAACTCGAGGGAGGTCATCGATGAGGATCTCAAAGCGTCCATGAAGCGAATGCGGAGGTTTCTTTATGACTCTGAAGATGCTATCACTGATTTCATGGAACGTGGAAAATGTCGGTGGGAAGGTTTTGGTGTCTACATTTACAAACGCATCAATCACCGAACTTTTGCTTCCGAAGCAAAAAGTATAGAACAGATTGTGGATAGTTACCAAACTACACTGGAGATTTCAAATAAATTATCCGCAGACCATGCCGAGTCCAGCTCGGTCTGCCATCAGTCGTTGTCCATTGCCTTTTCCAACGAGAGGGACAAAGAGTTGGTGGGCATTGAAACGGCGAGGGGCCAGCTGGTTCGATGGCTAACAACAGACAGTCCGACGCGGAAAGTGATTTTCGTGCACGGCGCGCAAGGAGTAGGGAAGAGTACTCTAGTGGGCGCCGTGCTTCGTGACGAAACAGTAAGGAGTCACTTCAATTACTACGTGTGGATCAATTTAAGAACATGTGAGTTGGCCGACGACAAACCGGTGGCACTCATGAAGGCAAAGGCACGGATGTGGAATACGACCCAGACGGACAGCCTCGGATCCCAACGTGAACTCGGAGAGCTTTTCGAATCCTTGTGCAGAAATATCAGGTGGGCACTCGTCTTAGATGATGCAGGCAGCACGCATGTGTTCGACTGTCTCCGGAGTCTTCTAGCTCGTGCTCGTCCCAGCGTGCTCGTCACGACTCGGGACAGCAGCCTACAATCCAACTCCAGAACTTTCTTGAATCTTCACATGGCACAATCCGATGGTGCTCCTCTCGAACCTACCAGACTATTGTATGATATCCACCATTTCGAGCATCCTTCCCTTTCCTTGGAAGATTCTTCGACTCTACTTTGCCAGAAGACGTTCCAGTTGGATTGCTGTCCAAATGTTTTAAAAGATGCTTTTGACAGCATTGTAGAACAATGCGGAGGATTGCCACTTGCGATTCTTGCGGCCTCCAACCTTTTGAGCGATATTCAGGGTGGTGTTGATGGCACTCCTCAAGGTGTTAAATGGAAAAAGTTGAGTGGCAAGCTCGGAGAAGCACTGTTATCCAGAGGGGACAAAAGTGGCCCAATTAGAAGGATGATAACTCTGCGCATGGACCACCTTCACTATGTCCGTGCTTGTCTCTTTTTCTTGAGCATCTTTCCGTTAGATCATCATATAAGTTGCTCCACATTGATGCGGCTATGGATGGCTGAAAGATTTATTGAGCAGAAGGGTACTAACCCTGTCCAAACAATCGCAGAGGAAACCCTGAAAAAGCTAGTAGATCATAATTTATTTCAGGAGGTGGAGAAAACTAGTTATGAGAGGGCCAAAACCTGCCGCATTTACAATATTCTACATCAAATCATTATTTCCAAGTCGAAAGATGATGAGTTTGTGATGATTGTTGCCGACTTGGAAGAAGAATGGCCCGAGACTCTATGGCGCCTGTCCATTCACAGCAAAATGGACAGGATAAAAGATGGCACGAGGGTCAAACGACTTCGCTCCCTACTTATTTTCGCTGAGGTGTACCCAGATTGTATGGAAGCACTGTTGAAGCAGGTTAGCAGGCTTAAGGTGCTAGATATTCAAGATTGTCCTTTGGAAGAGTTTCCCAAAGGTATTTTTATTTTAAGATATCTTAGGTACCTCCGTTTAACGGGTGCCAAGGTAATTGAAATTCCGGAAGGCATACAAGCTCTTGAACATCTGGAGACCCTGGATCTCAAAGGTATTAACGTACCTAAACTACCTAAGAATATTTTGAAGCTAAAAGCACTTCGTCATCTGTTAGTATACAGGTCCAACCCATGTCTGGCTCCAGGTAGTCACCCAAAGTATGGTGTCAAGGCTCCATCCGGATTAAAAGTCGGACTCTTGACATCACTGCAAAAACTATGTTTGATAGATCTAAACCAAGTCGAGAAAGCGAGCAAGCAGTCAAACATTTATCATGGGAAATTATTGCTACGAGAACTTGGGAAACTGAAAAATTTATGAAGGCTAGGGATCTCGAATCTGAGACTCGGCCATGTGGAGAATCTTTGCTCTTCCATTGGGAATTTAGAAAAACTGGAAGCATTACATCTCATTGCCGCCAGAGATAATGATGGGATAGTAGATCTTTCAAAGGTGGATAGAAGTAAAGCATTTCCATTCCTTCAGCGGGTTCACTTGACAGGACATATGACAACTCTTCCTAACTGGATACTCACTTCTAATTTGGCCAAATTGTTCATCAGGAAGAGTCGACTGACTGAAGATGCTTTCCAACATTCTAAGGAATTACCGTGTCTGAAGCATCTAGAGTTGCAAGATGCGTTTTATGATGTAAGGGAGATGGAATTTGAGGAAGGGGATTTTCAACAACTTCGCTTTTTAGGCCTGGACACATTTCCCAACCTTGAATCCATGACAGTCAAAGAAAGAGCACTACCGGCTCTTAAAAAATTGTTCCTGGCCCGATGCGATAAATTTAAAAAGGTGCCCCAAGGTTTACTGTTGGAATACCTCGATTTTCATGGGATGCCCGATGAATTCGAGGAAGCAGTCAGACCGAATAGAGCAGTTCACACGCGCAAAAAACTCTGGGTAGAAGCAGCTGTAGTGGACGGCGACCCGATGGACCTCATAACCGACCGTCCAGAGAGCTCTCGGCGGCGGGTCGAAAGCAGAAAATAGTTCCCTCGAAGTCTTCAGGTAAACCATATTCCAACTGAAAATGAGTTAAAATTGCAGAGTGGAGGTCAAGTAGGCTCGCGAAATTAAGTCAATTACCCCATGAAAGGGTAACCCTCTTCCATTTGTCCAATCATGTCTTGTCTCACAAAATAGTTGTTAAGATTTAATTGACGAGAGAATCCCCAGCGGACTCCGAGGTCAAGGTGTAATGTCATGGAGCATTGGAGTTGCCTCTTGAACTGAAACCCGCGTTAACTGCATTTGTGGTTTTTCACTTTTTTTGGGCGGATTGAGTGATTTTTACTGTGGTTTTCTTTCCGAGCCGTTTCCTATACTTTTTTTTTTTTTTTTTTTAATAATAAAAACGAAGTAATCTTTGGAGGGACGTGGGCTCCCTCATGAGCTTTTCGCAGTTGTTGTTCTTGTTTCTCAGTAACAATAGCTCCCTATGCTTGTCATTTTGCTTGGATTATTTACAAATGGGGTTCAAGGCAATTAAGAAATGTGCCTAAATGTTTATAGCTAAAAATAAATTGCGGAGGTTTGTTTGCCTCAAAAATTTAGAGCTGCTCTAATACAAGCCCGTTTTTAACAAACAAAAAGGTTGTTTTAGTTACCTTTTCACTTTTGCTCTATGCTTGTCGAAGCAAATTTAAAACCATAAGCTCTAATTTCTTGCTGGTCAGGTTAATGTGCTGACGAGTATGTCTCTCTCAAACTAGTCATAACTGCATCACCCAGTGATGATTTCTATCACTTTTCACTTTCTGCTTGCAGCAGACTAGGTTTTTGTATAAAGTGATCCGAACATGATTTTTATTCAATGCCGCCATTTATGCTTTGCCATTAGTGGTTTTAACTGATTGTATCAAAGAGCCTTCGGCTTCAAACTTAGATGACGTATCATCATAAAATCTTATATTGGATTAGGAAGCTGAGACTTGTGATTTTTGTTGCAGCCGGCAATGGCACCAGCAATGGCTTACTAGACGGGCATGAAGATTGCATTTTCCTAAAGTCCAGCTTGATATGCGTCCAGATAGTTAATCTAATGGAGCATATGATTATTCAAAATGGATGGAATCGGCAGCTGTATGGGAGAAATTCATTGTCCGTGTGCTTTGCTAGATTGGGTCTTCAGCAAGTTTGGAATGCTTTGCTATTTATTTCTTGTGTTTTTTGCAATTGTTTAGAATAAACATGTCCCCGTGACATATGTGTGAGGTGTGTGGCAGGGTGTACCCTTGACGGTATTCTTGAAGTGTGGTTACACGTCATTTCATTCCTATTTTGAATGTAAAATAAACTTGATGCCTCGGATGCGTGCAACCATTTGTGCGTCACTGTGCAGAGCAAAAATTGAATGTGACGTTGTTGTGAAGTGTTGGATTGAATGAGTAAATTCGTTTGAGTACATTGCTGGTGATGAGGGATCAATAGCTTGGTAGTGACATCCAGTTATGGACGCAAGGGTTGGCTGATGACTCGGTGAAATTGCCCCCTTCTCCTATTGTCTCTGCATGGTTAGTACTATTTGTCTCGGTCATTTCACCGAGCATTGTCTTGTCTTTTCCCTTCTTCAAGCACAAAATATGTTATGATTTTCACTTTAAGAATTCTCGAAATGAATTTCCCAATGTGGACTTATTTTTTCAAAAGAGCTTTAAGACTTGAGAGTGGTACTTGCCTCTGCCTGAAACAATCCCAGATTGATTAGATTTGATCGATGGGATAATCCCAACCCCAGGTTGGTCAACTTTAAAAAATAAAAATAAAAAATTCAGATAGGTCAAGGTTGGAACTCTTCATATTTCGCCTTCGAAGAAACAGAATGTTGTGGAGCTGCCACTTGTAATGATATCCCCATCAACTCTTCATATCTTGCTCCTTGTTTCCTTAGTACCCATAGCTTCCCATACCTGTAATTTCCCTTGGGTTATTTATAAATGGTGTTCAACGCAATTGAAAAAATGTGCCAAAATGGTTGAAGCTAAAATTTTAAAAAATGTGAGCCTAATATCCTAGAAAATCACAAATTTTAGATTTAGTTCTACCAAAAATCTTTTTTATTTCACAAAAAAAGAAAAACCACAATATTAGATCCAATCATAATTATAATCTAAACTTTTCTTGTCTTGTCCCAAGAAAAACTCCTAACTTTAGGTCTTGTCTCAATTCCATTGTCCAGTCTCAATTTTACTCTAAAATTTTTTGAGTTTCTTTAAAAGTCATCAATTTTTACTTGAGTTACAAATTTGCCCGCGTTTATCCTCTGTCCAAAATTTCTTGTTGACAATCAACAAATGGAAAACTCTCAAGCACAAGTTGTTTGAGCATCCCGAGCTGAGTGTCATGAGTGCGAGCTCTCTAAGTACAAGCTCTCCGACCTTGAGGATGGAATACTCTTGAGCACAAGGATTGAAGATCAACAAGCATAATGGAAGGAAGACTATCTTAAAAATAAGAGCAATTGAAGAAAGCCAAACCCGATTGTTCTCATTTCTACTTGAACTTTAGATCCAATAAGACATTGTTTGGATTGACATGGAAATTCATCTCCAAAAGACGTCATCTTGGATTTGAAAATTTGGGAAAAACTGAAGTAATAACATGGAAATATCACATAAGATCACTAAGGGCGATTTTTGATAGAGGGTTAGTCGGGGTAGTTTACGATTTAAATAAAAATTGGTGATTTTTTTTAAGACAAAAAAACTAGGGTAAAATTGAAATTGAACCTAAAGTTTGATGATTTTCATGAGGCAAAAAAAGTTGAAGGTAGAATTGAGACTCGACCTAAAGCTGAGGGTTTTCTGTTAAACAAAAAAAAAAAGTTTAGGGTAGAATTGAGATGGAAACTAAAACTGAGGGATTTTGGGTATTAAGCTAAAAAATGTACAGGCTTGTTTGCCTAAATAATTGCCAAATTAATCTCGATACAAGCGTCTTTTTTACACACAACAATGATGTTCTAGTTACTTTTCGCTTTTGCCCAATGCTCGTGGAAGCAAATTTAAAAGCATAAACTCTAAATTGTCGCATAGAACTTGTCAGGTTAATGTTCTGACTAGTGTATCTCTCTCAAACTACTCGTAACCGCATCACGCTATGATGTTTTCAGTTACTCTTCGTTTTATTCCTTTTGTACATGTAATTGATACATGAATGGCAGCTCGCAATAGAAGAGATTTCTGTATAAATTGGCCCGAATGTGATTTTTGTTCAATGCCACCATTTATGCTTTGCTTTTCATGGCTTTCATAGATTGATCGAGGAGTCAACTTCAAACTCGCGTGCCACATCATCATAAGCTCTTACGAGGATTTTGGAAGTTGCAGATTGTGATTTTTGTTCCGGTGGACAACGACGCCGGCAACGACAACTCTGGATGCGCATCTCTGCAAGGCATGAACTTTGGATATCCATGCGTCCCGCTCGATGGGTGTTCAAATATTTGATTTCATGGAGCATATAATCAGTCAAAGGGATGGAATCGGAGGCTCTACGGAAGAAATTCATTGCCTGCAAGATTTTCTCTTTCCCAACCGAGAACTGTTTGTGAGATTGGCATTTTATCTTGTGTTTTGCTAGATGCGATCTTCAACACCTTTGGAATGCTTTGCTATTTCTAGTGCGAGTGTTCTGTAATTGTTTAGAATAAATATGTCCAGGTGCAGGACATAAGTGTGAGATGTGTGGGAGTGAGTACCTTCTGACAGTATTCTTTGAGTGTAGTTAAACATCGTTTTGTGTTTGTTTTCTTTTGATATTTATGTATGATGAATGTTAAAATATTGTCTAATATTATTTGACAATATGTATTATATACTCTTTTATGCATGTGATCTCCCTCTATTTATTGACTTGATATTTTGAGTTGAATATTCTAACATAATATCAAATTCTGTACTATCACATATGCGTGTGTATTTGTCCCATCAGTCAAATCAATAATGAGCTTGATACTTCGTATGCGTGACCATTTGTGCCTCATTGTTCTTTAAGCGGGTTTGAATGTGATATGGATTTGATGTCTTTGACTGAATGAGCAAATTCGTTGTTGGTGATGGAGATCAGTCCCCTGGTGATATAAGTGGCATCCAGTGGCGGACGCAAGGGGTGGCTGATAATCTGCAATTTTTCTTTTTTTTTTTAATCTGATTTTGTGTTTTTTTTTCCTTTTTTTTTTTTTTTTTTTTTTTGTATTTTCCTCCAGCAGTTGCTGGGCCTTGGGAATGGACATCAAGGAAGTTAGTTCTTCGAGTGGAAGAGTTTATGACATCTCAAATCTTTTTTTTACGACATCTCAAATTTTACATCTTATAGAAGCAGTCCTATTTAGTTTGTTCATCTCAAACATCTCATCTCATACGAGTTGGGAGGGTCACAAGGTCTCCACTTAACCAGCTGACGTCATCGTAGGTGTTGGTCTGTATAGCTCGGGGATACTTTCCTTATTTGATGTGCTACCCCATCCATTCGTGCACCATCCATCATTTTAGAATCCAAGCCACAGTTTCTATCATCACTTAAAAGTGTGGTTGACAAAAACGACCTGCTTGCAATGGTGACCTGTCTATTTTGAAGTGGCAAACGATGTAGCAACCCGAAATTTTCGTAAATCTGAATAGTTATTCTCTGGCACGGTACAATCCTCTCAATATTTCCAAAAACAAGTGGTCTATGAAATGTCAATAGTTTCTTTCTTAAAAATATAGTCACCATTACTCGATTATATATTTTATACCTACCCATTACATAGGACAAATTATCCAAAAAGTCTTAAACCTATTGTATTTTTATCAATTCGGATATAAATTTTTTAATTTTATCAATTTAATCATAAACATTTTCACTTATTATTAATTGAGTCATTTTGGCTAATTTTGGCAATGAATCATTGACGTGGATGCTAGTGGTGCCACATAGAACGGCTAATGTTGATGTAGACAGTTTTTATTAATATTTTAATATTTAATGAAATTTTTGTACTTTTTTTTATTTCTTTTTTCTTTCTTTTCTTTTCCCACGTTCTCTTTCTTTTGCCAGTGGCCAGCCTCCAACCATAGGTGATGCTTGCCCCTAGCAATTGTTGGGTCGGCTAACCTTGCCTACCTCAAGCAACGTGTGGCCAAGTGAGGGGGATCCCTGGTGAGGCTTGCCCTCGCTTAGTTGAGACTCGGCGAAGGTATTAGTTTTGATAAGGCCAGCCCTCACCCAAGCCGAGGTGGCCTTGTTGAGTGTCGATGGGGTGAAGGCAATGACAGGTGAATTTGCCTTCGCTCAGGTGAGGGTCGGCCTTACTGAATTTGGTGAGAGAAGCCCTTGCCGGGTGCAACGACTTTAATACTATCTCTAGGGTTTTCAGTGGCAGGGGTTATTTTTCGATGTCTCAAGCTCATCGCCATCCCGATTCTTTTTATCTTATTATTATACACATGTAGAAATGTGAACAAATAATTTCCCAGACAAACAACAACTGGAAGACTGGGACATACATTACACATAACATACTCGTTTATATTATAGAAGTATCTTTACAAGCCCTTATTTCTACGGACTCTCTTTTCTTATTACATCATCCTATAAGTTTCCACATGGGCTAGGAGAATTCCTATATCCCTTAGCGTGACTGTAGGTCTTAAAATTGATGTGAGACTTTTATGCCTACAAGACTGAAATAGGAGGGAGTGAGTCTTAGGAACTTAGTAAGTAAAATTCTTAGTTCTTTATTAGGGAAACATCTCATCATCAAAGTTTAGTAAGTACAATACTCGCAAACAATGTTGATGACAGATCAATATCAATTACTTGTCATGCCTTGACTAAAAACATGATGTCGATATAAAATACCTTCGACTTAACAATGAACACATCAGCATATGATGTTTATGCATAATTGGCACTCATGCAAATTCATTTACCATTGTTTTGGTTTGACCAACTAGGTCCTCCTGGCTCAATCGAGACTTCTAGCTTTTTGCTAGGCTTCCTAGCTTGACTGGGGCATCTTTGCTCGACCAAGATTTCTCGAGACTAGCTTCCTAAGGCTTTCAGGTCCAAGACCCAAGCATCCTAGTTCAACCAAGACATCTCATTCCATGAGCGAGGCATTACCGCCATGCAATGTGACGACAGGTGTTTTTTCCTCTTTAAGTGCATATATATAAGTATATCATACAAGCTGGTTCTTATTTTCTTCTTAGCTAACACATGTATGGCCCAAATACGCGCTCATACATACGTGCGCGCCATGAGTTCTTGTACTGTCAAGAACAACTCTTGGTCCGTGACTTGGACCGATTAGCATACAAGCTGGTTCTTATTTTCTTCTTGGCTAACACATGCATTGATCAAACGCATGCTCATACATATGTGTGTACCATGAATGCTTGTACTACACTATAAACATGTCGGGAATGACTTTTGGTCCGTGATTTGGACTGATCACTTAGTGTTGATTTTTACATCAAACAAGGCTCCAAAATGGCATACCTCAATGCTAATATGAAAACTTAAGGCTTAGGTACACTTCACTTTCATGAAAATCCTAAGCTCAACAGACCTTGACTTCGACTTGGTGTAAACATAATTCGAGCCATGGATGACTCTTGGTTCGTGGCTTGATTCAAATGCCATACGCAAAGTCCTCGCACCAATCAAGATATAAAATCGGCACGCTTTAGTGCCTTATTAAGACATCGTGGACTTAGGTGATCCCCATACTAATCAAGACTTAGAATTGACACACTTTTATGCTTATCTAAGACCTCGTAGCCTTAGGCAATCCCTGTACCAAACGAGACTTGGAATTGACATGCTTTAATGCTGATCAAAAGCCTTATGACCTTAGGCAACCTTGCCTCGCATTGAACTCAACCTGAGTCAACCATAGCCTCATTCCAGATGTAAACAACTCAAGCATACATTCAAATACAAACATGAGCAAGCAATATAAGGGATCTAACATTCTACCCACAGCTTGACTATGTGAGCACCTAACTAGACTCAATGATAGAGTCTACTGTCCTAAAGGAGAATTAAGATTCTTACTTACCTGGGTAAACTGAGAGAACTCATTGAATGACTTGATGAGGGCGATGTTACGAGGCTGAGAGAAATGAAAGAAAGGGGAGAACAATGTGTGAATGGCAAAAAAGTTCCAATGATATAAATGAATGGGGGCTCCTCTTATTTATAGGCACCAATCTCATTGTTACTCATCCAAATGACCCAATCATATTTCTTGGAGTGGCATGGCTATGACATTGAGGTGGCACGCCTAAGTTACAAGATATCATACCTATTTTAAAAGGTGGCACACCTAATGACCTAATTTATTCTCCAGAGAGAATCTTATGCTAATGATAACCATATCTTTCATGGACACATGAGTTTATGAGTCACTAACTTCTTTTCCAAGAAAAATCTTAAGCCATCATTACCAAATCTCCGAGTATACACCTAGGCTTATGAGGTGGAGATTTAATAGCCTAGTGTAATCATTTGAAGGGTTGTTTGTCTTCTTTTATTAGATCACATAAGTACTTGATTCATTATTAAATAACAAGTCATCATAAATAGGTGGCACCCTAAGAAGATATAGTGGCATCTAGGCCATAGTATAGCCATAGATTGCCCCAAGATATCTCATTTTTATTGTGACATTTGGCATGAATCCCTTACTTAATTCCCAAGGCAAATATTTAATAATTATTATCAAATCTAGAAGGATCTAACCAAAATGATAAGTCATTATCCTTCATGAAGAAGTTAAAGGTATTCTAGAAACTTCTCTTTTGTCCATATCTAGATAGGCCATTGGAATTGCAACAAAAGCCGAGTAAGGACTTTTTGTGTACATCTCCTAACGACCATTTCAACACACCCAATGTTCGTGGCAAAGCCACCCTTGGTGTGGTTGTCATAGGCAAAGTTTGCCTTCTTGGCTAGATCGTTGGCCCACGGCATGGGCTTAATGATCGGCCCTTGGATTAGCTCTGGCTGAGTGAACCAACTCTTGGATCAGCCCTAAGCCTGGTCCAAGCTGACTCTCAATTATCAGGTGGCAGTTCGAGATTGATCAATTTGTAACTAACATATGATCATATCGAGTTGAATCATGGTCGTCCCTGATTAGTACATGATCGAGCAGAATCACTTGCAATTTGAACACAACCGTTTGGGATCAATCCATGATCATCCATTGATCCGTGATGGAATGTGACCATTCCTCGATCAATCCTTATGATCGGGTAGTCATCTATCGATTGAACGACTCGGGTTTACTTGTTTGGTCATTAGATTGGTTCATGGCAGATCTTTTGATCAATCCATCACCGATCTTTACCACTAGCACACTAGGCTCATAGTCATCTCTCATAGGTCGAAAATCGGGATGTTACAACTCCACCCCTAAAAGAAATTTTGGCTTCGAAATTTCTAATACACACTTGATATTTGGAATAGGAACGGGTACTTACATTTCATAGTCTCCTTATTTTCCCATGTTGCTTCCTCTGTTCCATGGTGTTGTCATAGGATCTTTACTAAGGGAATGACTTAATTCATATCACTTGCTCTTTTTGATCCACGATTTGCATCGACTCCTCAATGTACACTTTGAACTTGTCGAAGTTCAGCATGTGTGCCAGATTAGGCTCATACTTTTTCAATATACATATGTGAAACATATCATGTATTTGAGCAAGTTTCAGTGGCAACATCAACTGATAGGCCAAATTCCTAATCTCTTTTATGGTTTTAAATGTTCCTATGTATTTAGGGCTTAGCTTTCCCTTTTCTCGAAAGCGGGATAGACCTTTTAGGGGTGATACTTGAGGAAAACATGATGACCTACCTAAAATTCTTGGGGTTTTCATTGTCTATCTATATAACTTTTCCGTCTACTTTGGGCAGTCATAATGCCAATTTCCACTTAATCGCAAGGCATTCGTTGTAAGTAGGGCTAGCTCTAGACCAGTAAGCTTCCTTTCCTCAACTCCATTCCAATAGACTGGAGTTTTGCAAGCTCGACCATACAATGCCTCAAATGGAGCCATGCGAATGCTCTACTAGTAACTGCTGTGATAGGTGAATTCGATAAGGTATAGGTGCTCATCCCGACTTCCTCTGGAAGTCAATCGCACAAGCTCTTAACATGTATTCCAACATCTGGATGGTCTTTACTATTTGACCATTCGTCTACTGTAGCACCTAAATTTTCTATAACAATCCCAGCTTGATCACAGTTTTGTTATGCACTCAGAATATTATTCTTCTTATCATCATGTCAAAGTCATAAATAGCCAGCACGACTAAATTTATTGCTTTCTCTTATTACATCTAACAACCCTATACTCTCTGCATCCTACAGTGGACAATATTTCATTCCATGGTCTTGAATTTCTCGCTTCCTCTTCAGTGAGTGCGTATACTCTTTCTTGAGTTGGATGACAAATATCTTACAATGGGACTCCATTTTATAGTGTCGTCTATGGCTACTGCATCGTCATCATTTGTTGTCGTTGTGGATAGCCTTTTATCTTATGGCCTTGCTGACCACAGCCATAACAAGCTCTTGTTTGAGCCAAACAAGAAGCATTGCTATGCTGCTTCCTGCAACTACAACATATCTCTTCCGGAGTGGAAACTAGTCTTAGTTTCTTATTCTTCTTGTAAGGACATTCTCCTTCTTGCATTGACCTTTTGTCAAGACACTGGTTGACTTGAGAGGCTAGAGGGAAAAACCTTCCTTGATAAGTTGTCGTAGCAGCCGGCTTCAACAAATCTTTATCTACTAGTTAGGCTCATTCATACAACTTGTTGTAGTCTTTGAGGTTAAGTGGTACTAGTTGACTCCGAATGGCTTGATTTAGGCCATCTCGGAATCTTTTTGCTCGATCCATTGAATCTTTGATCATTCGAGGAGTGTACCTTGAGAACTCGGAAAATTTTGCCTTATATTGATCAATCGTCATGTTTTGTTGGGGTTGTAGAAACTTTGCCATTTTCTTGTTTCCGATGTACTTAGAAAAATATTTTCTATCAAAAGCCTGGATAAAGATATCCCAAGTTATGGGAGTATTTTTAGGAATTACTCTCCCTTTTGTCGCATCCCACCAATGACTGGCATTATCTTGTGACTGGTGTATTGCCAATGTTAGTTTTTATTCATCTGAGCATCTCAAGAGTGCAAATATCGTTTCCATTTCTTTAATTCATGATTCGACCTCTCATCCCAGTAAATCTTGAGGGAACTTCAACAATTGCCCAATCGGTCCTTGCATAGGACAATTGCCATTACTATTTTCATCACTAGACATAGAGGCATTGGCGGACATATAGGCTAGTTGCTATTGAGCCTGTTGCTCCATCAGGCTTTTAATGGTTGTTAATGCTTGTTGAATTCCATCTAGTCAGGGATCCTCTTTCGATTTTCTCTTCAAAGTCACCAAATCACGATCACTCATGTTGTCTACTAATAGGACAATTATAGGAATCTTAAGGCTGTTTTCTCTACAGGCATAAGAAAAAAGTAGCTATCCTAATTCATCGTTAGGAAAATCTATCAAACAAGACAATCACGTGGATGGAATGTTTTTTCTAACTAACCATCCCACGACTCCCACCACACTTTATCACTCTAGGTAATAACCTAGCTCTAATACCAAAAACTATCACCCCAACTTCATCTCTAGGGTCTTGAGCAGCAGGGGTTATTTTGCAATGTCGTAGGCTCATTGCCATCCCGATTCTTTTTATCTTATTATCATGCACATGTGGAAATATGAACAAACAATTCTCCAAAAAAATAACAACAAGAAGATTGGAACATACATCATACATATCATACTCGTTTATATTATAACAATAATTTTACAAGCCCTTTTCTTTACGGACTCTCTTTTCTTGTTACATCATGCTACAAGTTTCCACATAGACCAAGGGACTTCCTACCTCCTCTAACATGATTGCAGCTCCCAAAATGACGTGAGACTCCATGCCTACAAGAGTGAAAGATGAGGGAGTGAGTTTTAGGAACTCAGTAAATGAAATTCCTAGTTCTTTACTATGAAAGCATCTCATCATAAAAGCCTAGTAAGTATAACACTTATAAACAGTGTTGACAATAGATCAATATCAATTACTTGCTATGCCTTTACTGAATACATGATGTTGATGTAAAACACCTTTGACTTAACAATGAACACATCAACATATCATGCTTAAGCACAACCGCTACTTATGCAAATTCATTTACCGTCGTCCTAGCTCAACTGGGGAATCTCGGCTTGACCGAGACTTCTCCGGGCTAGCTTCCTAAGACTTTTAGGTCTAAGACCTAGGTATCTTAGCTCAATTAGGATATCTCATTCAATGAATGAGGCATCGCCGCCACGCTATGTGACAACGGATGTTTTTTCCTCTTTAAGTGCATACATATTGTAATATCCTCGACTCTGACCTCGTAAGAATCATCCATAAGGTCCTGAATGGATTGACCATGGGCGATTGGCCATAGGATCGATCGGTTTGATTGGTAAGGGATCAAGGATTGATCATGGACCGACTGACCAACCGACCAGCCACAAATTGGTCAAGGTATCAATTGTGAATTATCTACTGATCATACCGGTAGGATTGGATCACTAGCTCATAAGATGACTTTTTGATCATGAGCATTAGTCACTGAGTGCTTTTGGATCAGCGAATGGTCATGATTAGTCATAGTGCTTGGCCACAGGTGATTCCGCTTAGCTGTGCACCAATACACGGACGATTTGGCTTGATGAAATGCAATCGTCTTATGACAAAAAATGAATCATTCCCTATTTAATTCTTAGTAATTGGAAAGGAATCTTGAATTGGTGATGTCCGACGTGGATTAGTAAAGCGCCGACTATGAACCATGCGGATAGATCGAGTGTCGACCGGAATGAGCTCAGGGATAGACCTGGCCATTTCATCACTAATTCTAAGGTCTATGAGTGCCTTGACTTAATACTAGGCCATGTGTAGCCTTAGGATTGGCCTTGAACTGACCGAAGGACAACTGACCCTTTAGGCTGACCGACTATCCAAAAGAATGTTTGGACGAGCATGGGTGTGATGGCCAAATCTCAGGTGTACATGATTTTGTTTTTTGATGTGTACTAAATGATCCCTTTCTTAGCCCTAGAACCAACTTAAATGACGGAATTTTCTAGACTACATTCTTGATGAAAAAAATAACAAAATAGAAGAAAATTCTAGAACACCTCATTAATGAAGGGGGTGATGTGTCCTTTGACTTTTTAAAAGTAATGATGAAGTTATAGATATTCTTAATGGGCAAGAAAAGGGTGGTGTACACATGGACCAATTGGAGAGCGAAACCTAAACCCCTTAATTAATGCCCTATGAATCTAGTTGCCGAGTTGGCAACCTAGATGCCATCATCATCCCTAAATTTCAGTAAATGCTCATTAAATGCGGGGTGTAGGTGGACCAATAAGAATAGAACTTGGTGGAATATTCTAGAAGGCCAAAACTGCAAGTTCTTGAATTTAGGCATGTGCTAAATATCCAAACCGCATGTTTAACTAAATCTAAGCATTTAATGAGAATGGTGAGTCATTAGCTTAGGTGTTCATGAAAGATTTGATCATCATTACCATAAGATTTTCGTTAAAGAACAAGTAGGCCAAGTCATGATAGCATTGTATAAATGGTCCAATAGGAATGAAATAAGTAAGCCACCAATCATTACATTAGGCCATTAGGTGTGTCATCTTTTAAAATAGATATGACACCTTGCAACTTAGGCTTGCCACCTCAATGTCATGGCCGTGACACTCTGAGGAATATGATTGGGCCATTTGGATGAATAATGAAGAGGTTTGAGACTACAAATAAGGAAACCACCCTATTCATTTGCACCTTGAGCCATCTTCTTCTCTCTTGCCCTTTACACACCATTCTTCTATTTCCCTCAACCTTGCACCATAGCCCTTCATCAAGTCATTCAAGCTAGTGCTTGAGATTCATCTAGGTAAGTAAGATTCCTCCATTTCTAAGAAAGTAGATCCCATCATTAAGGCCTATAGACGCTCACTCATCAAGCCGTAGGTAGTTTGTAACGCCTTTTGTTTGATCTTATTTGTTATGGAACATGGCTATGTGCTTGAGTTGTATATGTTCAGAATGGAATTGAGGTTCATTCAGATTGATTTCATCGCAAGACAAAGTTGCCCAAGCCATAAAGCCTTGGTTTTGGCATAAATAGGATGCCGGGTCCAAGCCTCGTCTAGTGTGGGGATCACGAAAGGCTGCAAGGTCCTAAATCGACATTGAGGCATGTCAATCTTATGCCTTGATTGGTATATGGTTCACCTAAATCCACAAGATCTTGGTAAGGCACCAAGCATGCCGATTTCTATAGCTTAATAGATGTGGGGACTTTGTGCTTGGCGTTGAATGAAATCGCGAGCTGAGAGTCATTCTCGATACTTGTGTATTCACATTGGGTTAGAGCCGCGGTCCATCAAACTTGGGAGCCTTACTAAAGCAAGATGTACCCAAGTCTCGAGATCTTGGCTCGGCATTGAGGCGTGCTATTTCGAGCTTTGTCTGGTGCGGGGATTGACATTAAGTGATTGATTCAATTTACGGACTAAAGATCGTTCCCGACATATTTGCTAGTGAAGTAAAAGAAACTCATGACACACATGGATGAATGAGAATGCCTTTGAGCCGTACATGTGTCAACTAAGAGAAAAGATGAGAGTCAGCTTGCGTGACGCATTTATGCATGCACTTAAAGAGGAAAAAGCACTCGTCGCCATATAGTGTTGGCGACAATGCCTCGTTCATTGAGCGGGATGCTTTGGTTGAGCCAAGATGCCTTAGTTGAGCTAGGATGCCCGGGTTTTGAACTCGGAAGTCTTGGGAAGTTAGCTCTGAGAAGTCTAGGTTAAGCCGAGATGTCTTGGTTGAGCTAGGAAGCCTAGCAGGAAGTTAGAAGCCCTGGTTGAGCCGAGAGGGCTTGGGCTAAATGAATTTGCATGAGTGCTAGTTATGTATAAGCATGATATGTTGATATATTTATTGATAAGCCAAAGATAAGTATGTATTGAAGCATGTTGCGATGGACATTTGCATGTAGTCAATCATAGTAACAAGTCTGCTATTGATCTACCATTGACGCTGTTTGCAAGTGTTGTACTTGCTAGGCTTCAATGATGAGATGCTTTCATAATAGAGAACTAGGAATTTTACTTTTTGACCAAAACTCACTCCCTCATCTTTTAGTCTTGTAGGCATGGAAGTCTCACGTTAGTTTTGGGAGCTACAATCACGCTAGAGGAGATAGGATTTCCCTTGGCCAATGTGGAAAACCTGTAGTGTGATGCATCAAGAAAAGAGTTGTAAAGAAATAGGCTTGTAAAAGTAATGTTATAATATAAATCGGCAAAAGTACAGTCCAAGTGCCAAAACTTGGTACAGAGGGACACTTAAATGCCAAAATCAGAGCAAAATGGATCACTTAAGTAGGTCCGAGTGGTTTTTCTGCTAAAAGGCTGTCCCTGAAGGGCTTGAACAAGAGGTTCACCCACTGTGGGAAGGCATACATGCATGGAAAATTGACTCCATCCTCCCTGGTTCTAAGTCTAGTTCCATTCATTGGTATTAGAGCCATGGTTTCATTTGTAACAATATTCGTTTCATGCGCTTAGTAGGTGAATCCAGTGTTGAGAAGATCTCTTCACAACATGTCAGATCCGGAAATACTTGAAGCATCTGTTACTGTTGCTACATCTCTATCTTCTTCCACCTCTTTAGATTTTCGTGTTTCAAATGCTTCTAAGATAGACTATCTCTATCTCTATGGAGTCTCTCTTAGTGATGAAACTAGGATCTCTAAAACTCAACTCCCTCTGATGAACCCCTATTCTGCTTTTGCCAAACCCACTTCATTAGTTTCTTTCATCCGTTCCATTCGTCAACTCATTCACCAAACTCCAAAGGAAGTAAAGGAGTATGTTCAGTCTTCTAAGTTTGACCAACATCCCATCCCCGCCACTAAAAAAGAGTATTTTGTTACTCTTCAAATTCCTCCAGAATTTCCTAAGCAGTGGTCTCAACGAGGATATTCCCATGTCCATTACGGAGCCATTCGTCTTGCTCTTATTTTTCATGGCCATAAAGATTTACTAGTTGTAGCACGAATAGCATTATTAGATACTCGATTTCTCGAGTACTAAGATGCTTGTATCGGTATTGTCCAAACGACTCTAAATGCTGGAACAGTCTTTGTGACTCTGTATCCAAACTTCAACATTACTCTTTCAGATCCACAATTGCTTTATTTTCTAAAAGTCCAAGCCTAGCTCATAGGAGCACCTCAGATAGTTGGCTCTATTGTTGCTACGCTCCATTATCAGATGGTTTATTGAGTACAAAACCATGCGCTTGACTTGAATTTCAATAATGGAAATGAAGATGCTTTATTCATCTCCATGCAGAATGATCAAGCATCCTGCATTCATGTTCCTAGATAGATCCCAAAGGAAAAGTTTGCCAAGCTTCTTCCAGAAACTTGGATTACCAACTATGAAAAGTTTCATCAAACTAACAAGCTTTTCTAGTCTATGGACTTTGAATTTGTCAGAAAAAATGATGGAATTGTTTCCATCAAATTGGACAAGGAAAAGGAAGAAAGCTTGTTCTAGAGTGCATTTCCGAGCTAGACCCAAAAAAGCTTGGCAAATACTTCAAAAGTGATGGACATCCTATCCATTATTACAAAGACAAGTATGGTCACTGTTGTTGGGATCCTTTTTGTCAATGCTCTTATTGCTTAAACTCTTTCGACGAGGTAGATCTAACCACAAGACCTCAACGGAAGCATAAGAAAGCCAAAAGACCCTCTGTTCCAAAAATACCTCAACGAAGATCCCTCGGTTGATACTCTTGGTGAGTGTGACAAATTTCTATTTATGGTCTCTTATGCACCAACTCCACCATTGGAGTTCGTTGCTCCATCTCCAGAAACATCAATCTCACCACCATCACCCTCTTCATCTCCTCCTCAGAAAAAGCCAGCTCTTTCTCCGTTTTACAAGCCAATTCAAAAGTGGGCAAAGAAGCATTCCTACCCACTTGAAGCTCTACCAGAGATTCCACCAAGTTCTTCCATCACCATGTTCCATGAAACAGATTTCCCTCCTCTTGCTCGAGAAAATTCCAAACTCTCGTTTCTTGCCCCAGAGGAATTTATTGATCCACAAGGTAGATATCGGCAATGTTCCAAAAATACCTATCTCCACAGATGTGGATGAACATGGAAGACACAAAAAGATTCTAGCTGCTGAAGTTGTCCTAAATTGGCAATCGGAGACTCTCTTAGCACATAACAATGTCTTCAAAGCAATTGATTCCAAGCTTGGGAATGTGCAACAAGATCTTCGATGATATGATGAAACCACCAAAAAGATGCTTTCAAATTTCCAGAAGAGGCTACATGTCTTGGAATTTGGAAAACATTTAGGGTATCATTATCTTGAAAGTCTTAAAGTGGAAATAGAAAAGCTTAAAAGGCATATTCAAATCCTTGAAGAAGGAAGGCTCAATCCATTTTCAATTACTTCATGAATAAAGTACCCTTCTTTTCCACCACCTCAAACGTACACACCCCAGACTTCCACCTTTGTTTCGACACCCTAGACTTCCATCATTGTTCCATTGCCCCAGACATCCATTTTTGCTGCCATCGTAGACGTTCCTGTCACATAAAACAAGATAGATGTGCCTGAAATGCGAAACTGTCTTAAAGAACTGGATCGCATAAGAAAGGAAAAGGGAAAGGAGAAGAAGCTTGAGCAATCCTCCCTTGTCATAAGGGAACCATACCAAATGATGTTGTCGAATCCATTAAAATCTTTCCTAAGAGACTTGGGTAATCAGGAATCACAGTCTAATCATGTTACTCAACAGCCTGATCCTATCATTTCGATAGACCAGATTCTATTTCCAGCATCACCTGCATTTCCAAATGCTTTTGATACTGAATCATATTCGGTATCTCTCTCTCCCTCATCATCATTTTCAATCCCTTCCATTGATTCTTCTCCCATTATGCCTGTGACTTCTCCAATTTTCATGGTCGATCCCCTAGATTATGATATGGAATCAAATCCTTTTGAACCATAAGTCGTTCAGCCAAACAACTCCTCCCAGAATATCTCCACTTCATCAAAACAATTCTTTTACTATTAATGATTGTCGCGACCAATTTTTCGGGGTGTGAACCACCTAGGGTTTAGCTAATGGATTGTTAAGCCTAGACTTAACTCGGGCTCTCCCAAGCCCATACCAATTCGCGACTTAGGTTTGAATTCTTAACATGCAAATGATTTTTATTAAGGAGTCGCCACTAATCAGTTTTTGGTGGGTTGATTAGAAACCCAAGTAAAGTAATGGGAGATTACTTTACTCCTACGAACCAGAGATTATGGGTACGGGGACTTGGTTACACTAGATTTCTCTAATGCCCTTTCGGTACCATTCTTTTATTTTGAAAAATGTTTAGCAGGCAGCTTGAATCGATTTTAATTTATCTCCCTAACATGTGAGGTGATCATGCGGGTGCGCAATCCACCAATTTAACACCCAATAAAATAGTGAATAAGGTTAAGGGACTTACCTTGTAGCAACGAAAGCATCTGCATCGTTAGATTAAATTCCACATCAGCAATCCTAGATATGGTCTTTAATTAACACGCAAATTTATCTTTTTTTTTTGTTTTCACTTTATTTAATGGAATTTAATCCAAATGCAATGCATGCTAATAACCTAATATGACATGGCAAAATGATCTAAATTATATGACATGAAATGCAATAATTGCAACTTAAATGACCTAATATGCAAATTTAAACTAAATGGTCCTAGAATGCAAATTGATTAACATGCACCTAATTTTTGGTTTTTTTATCCGGAATTTTGAATTAATAAAAGCCCTAATTGAAATACCTAAAACGAATAATTTTCTAATTCATGTTTAGGATTAATTTAAATTAACCCTATTTTGACTTAGAAAATCATTTCTTCATTTTTTTTTGGTTTTTTTTTTTTTTTTAAAAAGTGCCAAGTTTTCTAAGAATGAAATTATCTAAATCTAATCCTAACCTATTTAAAAAAAAGGAGATTTCTAAAAAAAATTATCCTAAAAATGTGATTATAAAAAAAACCAATTTGCTAGCCTAAATGTCTAAATCTGTATTCCTAATTCTACATGCTCATGCAAGATTTTTGATTTTTCTTTTTGATTTTATGAATTTTTTTTTTTTTTTCTAATAATTGCAATTTATCCTAAAAATGTGGAATTAATCTATCCTAAGATATTTGAATGAAATTCCTAACTAAATTAAAATTTTATCCTATTTAAACTAGGAATTAGGTTATCCTAATTTAAATTAAGACATTGTTTTAATTTAGTAATTTCTAGCCAAAGATGCAATCTATTTAGAAATGATCTAAGCTTAAAATTAAACATGCAATCCTATTCTAAAAAATTGATGATTTTTTGTTTGCTTTTTGCCCTTTTTTTTTTTAATTAAAATTTGACATGCAATTCAACTAGCATCCTAGGTGAATTTTGTTTTTTTTTTTTTTTTTTTTTTTCATGACTTAATTAAAATCTCTAATCTAAATATGCAAGACAATTAAACCTAGTTAAAGATTTTTTGATTTTTTTTTATTTTGTTTTGAAATTAACAGTTTCTAATAATTAAACATGCAACCTAAATTAACTGATTTTTTTTGTTGTTTTTTTTTTTAAGATTTACGATAACTAAAATGCTTAGCCTAAACATGCAAATAATCCTAAACATGCAATATTCTAACTCAGGCATTTCACAAGATAAATAGAAACAATCAAGTTCATTCAAAATTACCCAAAAAAGATATCACATATCATTCAAATCAAGGGGTAATGTTTCGCTAGTAAAATCGATAAATTGATCTTAAGCCTTAAAGATCAAAATATCAATTTTATTCCCGCATAATTTATTATTTCGTCTAAAGCCTTCTAGACGAAAATAAAAAATCGACGCGGTTGCGAATTAGGGGATAAATTGGAATTTCTAATCACTTATCAAGGCCTAATATTGTTAACAAAAATAAATAACAATAAAACAATAACAATAAAACAATAAAAATAAAGTAAATAAATAAATAAAAAATCTACCTAATTGATTTTTGCTTTTTTTTTTTTTCTTTTTTTCCTTTTCTTTTTCAAAAAAAAAAAAAAAGGGGAGGGCCGCGATTAGGGTTTCGGCGGGGGATGGCGCGATGGCGGCGGCTAGCGGTGGGGTGGCGACGCGGCGGCGGGGCGTCACGGAGGCGGCTTGGGGACGGCGCGACGGCGGCGGCGGCGGCGGTCGGAAGGCGACGCGGCGGCTCGGCGCGGGATCGGGCGTCGCGGCGGCTCGGTGGCGGCTCGGTGCGGGATCGGGGCGTCGCGGCGTCTCGGGAGGCGTCGGGGTCGTCGTGGTGGCTCGGCGCGGGATCGGGGCGTCGCGGGCTCAAGAGGCGTCGGGGCGTCGTGGCGGCTCGTCGGCGCGTCGGGGTGCTAGGGCGTCGCGCGAGGGCTTCGGGCGAGGCGGAGGCAGCGCGACACCGGGATCCCTCGCCCGGATCCGGCTCGGCGGCGGATCGCGGCCGGCCGGGCAGCTGGATTCGCGCGGCGGCGGCACGGGGGAGGCTCGGGCGGCGGCATGATCGCGGTGGGCTTCGGCTTCGGCTCCGACGTCCGGGTGGCGCGAACGGGGACGAGCCTCCCGGGTCGATCGCGCGAGCGGGGGGAGCGAGGCAGCGGCGTGGGGGGGGCTCGAGGGTAGAGCAAGGGCTCGGCGGCGGGGGCGCGTGGACGGCGATGCGGTGTGGTGCGGCCTTTGGGCGTCGGGGCTCGACCGCCGGCGTGGGTGCGCCCACGAAGTAGGAGGAACAATGGGAGGAAGACGGAGTTTTCCTCCTTTCTTTTTACTTTTTCCCTCTCACTCACTTACTTTTCACTTTTTTTCACTTTCTTTTTCCTTTTTTTTTCAAAAAAGAGAAATCCCCCCTCCCAATTAACTGTACATGAGCCCTTTTATAAGCCGAAAAATCAAATCCTCGGGGTATATTTTATTTCTAATTTTACTTAAGCACGATACCCCTAAATATATCACTGAAATATTTTTTGCATATCCTATCCAAAAATTCCCCTTCTTGCGCAAAATGCATATCTCAAGTATATATTTCCTAAATCTATAAAAATTTTAATAAAACAAAATATGAAAAAAAAAAAAAAAAAAAATCAAAATCTACGTAAACTATATGCCATGCATTTATTATTTTTTTATTTTTTTTTGCAAAAAATAAACCCCCAAAATTAGGTGTCAACAGCTGCCCCTCTTTGAAGGTGAGCTCGTAGAGGTTGCCGTCAAAGACAAATTGAGATCTAATTTTGGCCATGCTTAAGCAATGAATGATTTTTTGTTGGAAATTGGATTCCATTTTTTAATGCAATTTATATTATGTATGCCAATGCTAATGCAAATGAATGATGCGAAAGGAAATAACGTACCTATAATTGCTCACCAATCAGTGTGGTAAAGCATCTTGAGGTACATGATAAATACCTATTTGCTTCATAAGTACCCAATTCTCATTCAGGTTTCTTGAAAAGCCTAACAGGTAATAAATTGAACATTCACATCCAAAGTGAAATGTTCAAATCAAGACATCCAGGTCCAAACTAAGATGTTAAGAGTTTTTGGGCTCGAAATACCTAGATCCTAACTAAGGTATAACGAGAAGGATTAAAAGCATTCACATCCAGAGTGAAATGTTTAAATCGAGACATCCAGATCCAAACTGAGATGTCAAGAGTTTTTGAGCTCGAAATACTTAGATCCAGACTAAAGTATAAGGAGAAAGATGAAAAGTTTAAATCAAGACATCCAGATCCTGACTGAGATGTCAAGAGTTTTGGACTCGAAATACCTAGATCCTGACTAAGGTATAACGAGAAAGATGAAAGACTTAAATCAAGACACCCGGATCCCGACTAAGGTATGACGAGATGTCGAGAGTTTTGGACTCGAAATACCTAGATCCTGACTAAGGTATGACGAGAAAGATGAAAAACCTAAATCATGACACCCAGATCCTGACTGAAATGTCGAGAGTTTTGGACTCGAAATACCTAGATCCTGACTAAGATATAACGAGAAAGATGAAAAACTTAAATCAAGACACCTAGATCCTGACTGAGATGTCGAGAATTTTGGACTCGAAATACCTAGATCCAGACTAAGGTATAACGAGAAAGATGAAAAACTTAAATCAAGACACCCAGATCCTGATTGAGATGTCGAGAGTTTTGGACTCGAAATACCTAGATCTAGACTAAGGTATAACAAGATTAAAAACATTCACATCCAGAGTGAAATGTTTAAATCAAAACATCCAGATCCAGACTGAGATGTCAAATGATCTTACCTTTAGTGAGGATAGTTGGTGTTACATGTCTAGGACCCGTACCATTCTACGGTCGCCTAGGCGAGGTTTCGCTTAGCTAGGACCCGAACCATTCTTCGGTCGCCCAGCCTTGCGGAGGAAATCATCTGACCAGGACCCGAACCATTCTTCGGTCGCCTTAATCGGATTGAATTTGGAGAAAAATCTTTGGGGGACCACTCAATTGAGTGTCAAATATACTTAAAAAGGGAATACTTGTGCAATGACAAATATTCAAGGTATTGATAGAGATATACTTACCTGGTACAATCTCTGACCTTCGGGATATGTCTCCTACAAAACATGGTTATAGGAGAGGCAACATGCGTTTGCAATCATAAACAAGCATCAATTTAATGGATGTTCACGATGATTTCCATCAATCTTGCATCATCTAATTTTCATTCTGAATACATGAGTGTCATGAATGTGTCAAATGAGGGATCCTTTGGTCTGAAAGGACTTTTCTCTCACCCTCATTAAAATGGCTATTTTATCCTGATCTTTAATGCAGGATTCTGTCAATCACTCTATCTTACCTTTATCATGCCAGAGAAGGGTCCAAGCAATCTCGCAAGTGGTACAATCTTACCAATCTGAGAGGTCTTTTAAGAGGGACCATAATGCGGGCTTGGTCAATGGCTTAACAAATGGGACTCTTTGAGTCAAGCTTATTTGAAAAATATTCTGCAATCATCTTGGGGTTTACAAGTCAAGAAACATAAGAAATGAGGCAGAAATTATCTTACTGACACTCCTTCGAGCGATGCTTTCGAACATATGAACCTTTACGTTAATTCAAGTGCCCTAATCTGAAGAGACTTTGTAAGGGACCTAACGTAAGTTTGGTTCATGGGTTGATAAACGAAAGGGTCATTGGGCTCAAAAAGTGTTTGAGGGGTCAAAGTTGGTGATCATCTTGACATTTCACCAGTTTACTCATCAACTGTTGAGAATTCTTTTTCCTCTCTTTTTGTATCAAAACTCCATTGAGTGTAACATCTCAGCTTCTGAGCTTTTAGTATCACCTTGTTGGGATATGATTTCAACTCATGTTTGATTTTTTTTTTTTTTTGGGCATTGGCCTTGCTTTTAATAGGCACACTGCTTTTTCATGCCCCATTCTTGCATTTTTTTTTACTCACACAGTCTCCACCTTTTACCACTCAATTTTTGCCTTGCCCCAGCGTGGGGATGATCACCAACTAGGTTTAATATGAACTGAATTCATAGGCTCAAGTGGGCTTTGCAATAGTTAAAAGTGTGTAGGATAAAGAAAGAATTGCTCTTCGTCATCCTAAGGCACTTCAATTATCGTACAAGTCATACCACGAAAGCAATACCCGAAGATTGATGCAAGTGTAAGTAAGAAAATTCCTGCCATTAATTTCAAACTTGTCCCAATGTGGGATGATCCTTGACAGGGGTAATTTGAAAGTTTTTCATGTGTATGGGCTCAAAGGGCTAAACAATGGATATACCTGTAGTGTTTTGGGCAAAGGAAGAAACTGCCCCTCATCATTTTGGATGACGTACCCTTTGCGAGACCGCCCTTTTCCTTGTAGGCATGGAATTTTTCACACAACTTTCTGGGGATTAGTGTATGAAATAGTGTATGGAATAAGGCTTGCCTTTCATCATTCCAAGATATCCCATTTGACACATTCAATTTTTCTCACGCAATTCATCATGGAGAATATGCAAAATTGGCAACAAATTTGAATAATTGAATTTGCAACTCATTGAGGCAATTTATTGATCATAAAAGTGCTTGCAATTCAAACATGACACAGCAAATTCAATCATGGTAATACTTCCTGATAGCATGCGACTTAACTAGAGCGGAAAAACTCATGACCGTCCTTTTCTGCCAAGATTGAAGCACCTCCAGAAAATTCACCACATATGGTCCACTATAATTTGGAGTAAACTTGCCCCTAGGATTTAGAATTGGATTGGACCACTTCCACATCTTTACATGCTATAAGATTATCCCTGAAATAGGAAGTATAGAAAAACAAACAGAGTAATTTGTATCTTTTGAAAGATTTTTTGAAAGACTTTTTTGAAAGACTTTTGGAAAGGATTTTTTTAAACATTTTGACACAGGGAAGCATGATGAAGCCCGGGCCTCGGAATTCTCCTTGGATTTTCTTTTGTTTCATCGGTTGGATATCATCACCGGGCTGGTTTGATGTACCTCATCATGCCCTCAAAATAAAACTTGTAATTTTATTGATATTCATCAATCAATTACATTTATTGAATGGAAAATGCAAATCCAAGTCCTAAAAAAGAAAACGAAGACAATCGCTAGATAGCGATAATTATTCCTATAAAGCAATAAAAATTCCCACGCAGGGGAATGCGAGAAATTGATAAATGAGTTACTCTTGTGGGCCAGGGCCCATTTCATCGGGAGATCCTTTGTCGATGGCTCCTATGACGACGTCATCAAACAAACTGGTAACTCCTTCCAGCACATCATCAGGGGCCTCTGTCTTTGGGGGTGTCAGATCATCCATGCCACCCCATCCATCTAGGACAATGCTCCGGGGATCAATGTAGAAGCTTGGAGGGGCCGAATACTTCACCAAATAGTCAAATTTTCCACTTGGTTGCCCCAGGGTGTCTATCACTTCCTCCTCATCTTGCATTATTATCGAAGGACTAGGGAATGTCTCATGAATGCTTGGGGGCAATGGGTTTTGCCTCCCTTGCCTTTGGTTAGGTACCAGGCTCTGTCCTTCCTATCTTCGTCCTCCAGGATTTTGTCCCCCTCTTCCAAAGGCATGGGACCTCTCGAAGGGCTTCATTGGGACTTTGAATACCCTGACCATTCCTTCCAAGGCCACTATCAGGAACAAAATCATTCCCATCCATGACCCCTTCCATCATAAAGGCAGCATTTGAAACTTCAGGAGTAGGTGGTGGTGAGTCTCGAGATGCATCGTCTAGTTCCAAGATAGCATTAACCATACCCTCATGTTCCGGTAGCGGATTCTTCTGGACATTCGGCCGAGCGGTTTGGAATGAAAAGGCCTTCGTGTCCAGGAGATTTTGGATCTTGTGCTTGAGGGTGAAACACTCATCAGTTGAATGCCCCAATTCCCCACCATGGTAATCACACTTCTTTGTTGGATCATAACTACGAAGGGTCTCGCGGTTAGGGCGCTTTGGTTCGCTAGTAAGCAAAACCTTTCTTTCTTAAGATTGCCAACACCTGGGATGGAGATCCAGGAAGAGGAGTGAACTCCCTTCTATCCTTTGCAAATGGTTCACGACCGGCGGTTTGTTGCTGCCTTGCATTGATCTGGACGATTGGGCCACGGTTGGTGCTTTCTTGGCTATAAGCCATATTCACGTCTTCAACAGTTTTTTTCTCCTTTTTGGTAGAGAATCTCTTACTTGACGGTTCAGTAAACCATCCTTCCCTTATCCCCATTTCAATTTGCTCTCCCACTGGAATCAGCTGGTTGAAACTCTCAACATAAGTGCTTGCCATCCGATTGCGAAATTCAGATGGGAGGGTCTTTATGAAGAGCTTCATCAACTCCTTGTCGGTAGGCTCAGGAGTGATTTGAGTAGCCAGATTCCGCCATCTCACGGCATACTCCTTGAACGACTCGCTCCTCTTTTTCTCCATCCTCTCAAGATCTTCTCGGGAAGGTGCAATGTCCGTGTTAAACTTGTACTGCTTGAGGAATGCATCAGCCACTTCATTCCAGGTATCAAGAAGATTGATATTTTTCATCACATACTAGTTCAATGCAGGTCCGGTCAAACTGGCATGGAATGATTGGATCATGAGGGGCTCATTTTTGACATGCTGGCCCATGCGTACATGATACATCTGCAAATGAGACTTTGGGCAAGATGTACCATCGTACTTCTCAAATTTCGGCATCCTGAAATTCTTCGGCATCTTGACCTTCTCGTAGACCGACAAGTCAAAGGGGAGTGAGTTTTATGACTCTTGCAATTGCTTCACCTTTTCTTCGAGTTTCGCGAAGCGTTCATCCGGCTCTGTCTTGGGGAGGTCAACGAACTTTCCCTTTTCCACATTGATCGGGATTGAGTCTTCTTCTGAATCAGGTATGCCATTATTACTTGACTGGGGCTTATCTGCTATCTTCGGGATAACAGCCTGAGGAAGAACGGGTGGAGGAGTCGGATTGACTTGGAATGATCTGAATTGAGTCATCATAACTTCCATGGAGGCAGCTAACTGACGGAGCTGATCTTCTATATTGGACATACGATCATGCATCTCATTTTGTTCCGCCATTTTGGCCTTTGATCGCGTGATAATGGGTGAGCGTGGAGGGTCCGTTGTCACCTAATTGATTTAACATGAATGAACATACATAAGCACTTTGATATGAAATGTGCCGGCCCATGACGAAAATCTAACCACTTTTATTAATGAAATTGATTGAAAATGACATTTGAAAAGTTCTCGACAAATAAAGTAAATGACTCAACTTCCTAGACATTAAACTAAAGTAGAAAGACTAAATTGACTCAAGCCACTTTATTTAGCCCGATCCATAAACAAATGGGAAGCCAACGCTCGGCGTAATTGCCTCTTCTCTTTGGCATCCTTCTCAGCTTGCTTCTCAAGTTGCTCAATCTTCCTCTTGTGACGATTAAGCTCCGCTTGCCAAGTGGGCCTCTCAGTCACATCCGGCACATTCGGGAGATACTCGATTGGAATTTTGTGTCGACGGATGTATCGAGTAGTGGCATGGTAAACCTTTTCCTTTCCTTCAAGCTCATCCTCGGGCAAGTTCAACTTTTGTTCGCGACATGCGAGCCGGGCTTGTTCGATGCGGTGGAGCCACCTCTTGTGATCACCATCCTTGGTAGTGAATTGAATTTGAAACAAACCAAGCTTGAGAGGGGGTGGCGGGTCCCGCACAACTCGATATTGACGGGCCACTTGGAGTGGATAGTAAGAAGTGGCACCGGTGATCCCCAACAATGGAATTGGCTCATCATCGCCATGAGTGAGGCGTGCCTCGGAGACTTGGAACCATTTAGCATGCCATAGGAAACTCTTGGTATTGGAATTTTTCAACAATTTGATCCATTTTGAGTAAGAAAGATTTGGAGTTCGATCCTGATACTTTTTGAATACCTCAATGAGATGATGAGAATCAGTAACATTAATAATATGCATGTGAATGTCGATCTTTCTCATGTGAGAAAAGAACCAGATTTGTAATAGTTCAATTGGTGCATGAAAAGTTTTATCCTCGTCTTCCTTGAATCGGGTAAGTGACAAAAATGTTTCAGCTAAAATGGTATTGACAAAACCAACCCCAGCACACACTTGTTTGACAACCCATATAATAGCAGGATTAATAGCTCCTTTGCGGAGAGGAAAAATAATAAACCCGAAAAAGGCTAAGATGAAGATTTTGCTTTTCAAAAGAGTGTCTGCATCAGCAAAACTTTGATCTAGGAAGGAAAAAGGACATGCAAGACAATTATCTTTCAGCACTCTTTTAATTCGATCCTCATCCATCCTAAGAAAATCAGACAAAATTGATGCAGGTTTTATTCCAAGAGGTGGGTTTATTAAATCCAATTCCAAAGGTTTTCCTATGGCGATGCCGTATTCCTCCAAGGTCGGGGTGAGCTCATGCTTACCGAATATAAATGTTGATGTTTGGGGACACCGAAATGAGCGAGTGCTTGCATGACGCCACTTTGAACATCGATGTCGAGAAGGGGAGTAAGGCGACCCAGTTTTCCTTTAACATAGCTTTGGCCATCATGGCCCAAACGATCCCACCATGATTTAAGTTCAACCTTTGGTGCAGGCACGAATCGAATGTCGGATTTTCCCATTGTTTATAAATCAGGATTCGACCAACCTAATGTCATGGACCGACAAAAGAAAGACGAAATACAATAAGTAAATTGCAAGAGTAAGGGGTAGAAAACTTACTTCACATGGAGATTAAAACAACCACATAGACAAGCACATGAAACGTGAGGTTCGATTTCTAACTAGGAAGGCTAAACAAGGTGGAGCTAAAATGGTGGGATGACTTAGTTGCAGCCTCGCATACAAAGTCAAGCCCTTCTAACTCCGGCTCAGTCAAGAATGATACCCCAATGCGACGCAGCCTCGCGGGCAGAGGTAAACAATCTTGACACCAAGAAAGAAACTTTCGGGATTGAGTTAGGCAACCTCTACTACGCGGCCTCGCGGTCGAAATCGTATCCAACTCAATACCATCCTAAATAGCCTAGTGCGGCCCAGGTCCGGCGGCAGGTTGTGTGTGCAAAAGTGTAGTGTTAAATGCAAGGCATGCACAACAATTTAAATCACACATCACTTCAATAATTTGAATTTAAAACATTCATCCCTAACTCCAACCTGCAAGACAAGGGTTAGCAAAGACTACTCCCCTTATACCTCCAAATCTGCAAAAACATTTAACACCTTAAATGTTAGGGACGTACCTGGGATCCTCGCTGCCAAACAAAAACATTTTTCAAAAGAAAATTGGCCTAAGTCCACTAAGAGTTTTAACTCAAGTCCCCAGCGAAGTCGCCAAGCTGTCGCGACCAATTTTTCGGGGTGTGAACCACCTAGGGTTTGGCTAATGGATTGTTAAGCCTAGACTTAACTCGGGCTCTCCCAAGCCCATACCAATTCGCGACTTAGGTTTGAATTCTTAACATGCAAATGATTTTTATTAAGGAGTCGCCACTAATCAGTTTTTGGTGGGTTGATTAGAAACCCAAGTAAAGTAATGGGAGATTACTTTACTCCTACGAACCAGAGATTATGGGTATGGGGACTTGGTTACACTACATTTCTCTAATGCCCTTTCGGTACCATTCTTTTATTTTGAAAAATGTTTAGTAGGCAGCTTGAATCGATTTTAATTTATCTCCCTAACATGTGAGGTGATCATGCGAATGCGCAATCCACCAATTTAACACCCAATAAAACAGTGAATAAGGTTAAGGGACTTACCTTGTAGCAACGAAAGCATCTGCATCGTTAGATTAAATTCCACATCAACAATCTTAGATATGGTCTCTAATTAACACGCAAATTTATCTTTTTTTTGTTTTCACTTTATTTAATGGAATTTAATCCAAATGCAATGCATGCTAATAACCTAATATGACATGGCAAAATGATCTAAATTATATGACATGAAATGCAATAATTGCAACTTAAATGACCTAATATGCAAATTTAAACTAAATGGTCCTAGAATGCAAATTGATTAACATGCACCTAATTTTTTATTTTTTTATCTGGAATTTTGAATTAATAAAAGCCCTAATTGAACTACCTAAAACGAATAATTTTCTAATTCATGTTTAGGATTAATTTAAATTAACCCTATTTTGACTTAGAAAATCATTTCTTCATTTTTTTTTTTTTTGGTTTTTTTTTTTTTTTTTTTAAAGTGCCAAGTTTTCTAAGAATGAAATTATCTAAATCTAATCCTAACCTATTTAAAAAAAAAAAAAAGAGATTTCTAAAAAAAAATGATCCTAAAAATGTGATTATAAAAAAAAAACCAATTTGCTAGCCTAAATGTCTAAATATGTATTCCTAATTCTACATGCTCATGCAAGATTTTTGATTTTTCTTTTTGATTTTATGAATTTTTTTTTTTTTTCTAAAAATTGCAATTTATCCTAAAAATGTGGAATTAATCTATCCTAAGATATTTGAATGAAATTCCTAACTAAATTAAAATTTTATCCTATTTAAACTAGGAATTAGGTTATCCTAATTTAAATTAAGACATTGTTTTAATTTAGTAATTTCTAGCCAAAGAAGCAATCTATTTAGAAATGATCTAAGCTTAAAATTAAACATGCAATCCTATTCTAAAAAATTGATGATTTTTTGTTTGTTTTTTGCCCTTTTTTTTTAATTAAAATTTGACATGCAATTCAACTAGCATCCTAGGTGAATTTTGCTTTTTTTGTTTTTTTTTTCATGACTTAATTAAAATCCCTAATCTAAATATGCAAGACAATTAAACCTAGTTAAAGATTTTTTGATTTTTTTTTTGTTTTGAAATTAACAGTTTCTAATAAGTAAACATGCAACCTAAATTAACTGATTTTTGTTGTTGTTTTTTTTAAGATTTACGATAACTAAAATGCTTAGCCTAAACATGCAATATTCTAACTCAGGCATTTCACAAGATAAATAGAAACAATCAAGTTCATTCAAAATTACCCAAAAAAGATATCACATATCATTCAAATCAAGGGGTAATGTTTCGCTAGTAAAATCGATAAATTGATCTTAAGCCTTAAAGATCAAAATATCAATTTTATTCCTGCATAATTAATTATTTCGTCTAAAGCCTTATAGACGAAAATAAAAAATCGCGCGGTTGCGAATTAGGGGATAAATTGGAATTTCCAATCACTTATCGGGGCCTAATATTGTTAACAAAAATAAATAACAATGAAACAATAACAATAAAACAATAAAAATAAAGTAAATAAATAAATAAAAAATCTACCTAATTGATTTTTGCTTTTTTTTTCTTTTCTGTTTTTTCCTTTTCTTTTTTCGAAAAAGAAAAAAGGGGAGGGCCGCGATTAGGGTTTCGGCGGGGGATGGCGCGACGGCGGCGGCTAGTGGTGGGGCGGCGACGCGGCGGCGGGGGGGTCGCGGAGGCGGCTCGGGGGCGGCGCGACGGCGGCGGTTGGCGGTCGACGGCGCGCGCGGCGGCTCGGCGCGGGATCGGGCGTCGCGGCGGCTCGGGTGGCGGCTCGGCTCGGGATCGGGCGTCGCGGCGGCTCGTGGAGGCTCGGCGCGGTATCGGGGCGTCGCGGCGGCCCGGGAGGTGTCGGGGGTCGTCGTGGCGGCTCGGCGCGGGATCGGGGTGTCGCGGCGGCTCAAGAGGCGTCGGGGGCGTCGTGGCGGCTCGTCGGCGCGTCGGGGTGCTAGGGCATCACGCGAGGGCTTCGGGTGAGGCGGAGGCGCGCGAGACCGGGGATCCTGCGCCCGGATCCGGGCTCGCGGCGGCGGATCCGGCCGGGCCGGGCGGGCCGGAGTCGCGCGGCGTCGGGCACGGCGGGAGGCTCGGGCGACGGTGCGATCGCAGTGGGCTTCAGCTTCGGCTCCGACGTCTGGGCGGCGCGAACGGGGACCGAGCCTCCTAGGTCGATCGCGCGAGCTGTGGAGGAGCGAGACAGCGGCGCGGGGGCTCGAGGGCGAGCAAGGGCTCGGCGGCGGGGCGCGACGGCGATGCGGTGTGGCGCGGCCTTCGGGCGTCGGGGCTCGACCGCCGGCGTGGGTGCACCGGTGCGGTCGAGCGAGGAGGAAGCACCGGGAGGAAGACGAACAGTCTTCCTCCTTTCTTTTTACTTTTTCCTCTCACTCACTTACTTTTCACTTTTTACTTTCTTTTTCCTGTTTTTCGAAAAGAGAAATCCCCCTCCCAATTAACTCGTACACGAGCCCTTTTATAAGCCGAAAAATCAAATCCTCGGGGTATATTTTATTTCTAATTTTACTTAAGCACGATACCCCTAAATATATCACTGAAATATTTTTTGCATATCCTATCCAAAATTCCCCTTCTTGCGCAAAATGGATATCTCAAGTATATATTTCCTAAATCTATAAAAATTTTAATAAAACAAAATATCATAAAAAAAAATCAAAATCTACCTAAAATATATGCCATGCATTTATTATTATTTTTTATTTTTTTGCAAAAAATAAACCCCCAAAATTAGGTGTCAACAATGATATTTCTTATTACAAATGGCCATAAAGATTTGAAGAATTCCATACTTGGTTGAATACCTAAGCCATCACCAACCAGGACAAGTATGATGTTCTCTTCAATTTTGTCACAAGGTTTATAGGAAGCCTTAAACTTTGGTGGGCATTTGTCTCAGAACAAGACCAGCTTCACTTTTTACTCGCACCAAACTTTACGTATTCTATTACTCTTCTATATCATTTTTTTGTTGGAAAACCTGTTGACCTTATCGAGCTCAGAAGAAGATAATTTTTTGAGAGAAGATGCTGCTCTCTAAAAAAAAAGACCTTGACAAGCATTATCGCGAAATGCTTAAACTCTTCTATCAGATTAGAGCTAATGCTAATTTGAAACATGTCTTTCTGACCTCCATCCCCAAAGAACTGTCCCAAATGGTAGAAAGAACTTTTCTCACCAAACAAAGAAAGATCCAGGATGTTCCACTGGGAGAACTTCAACAAGAAATCCATTTGTGCTTAGAGGAATCATGAGTAAAGCGTGAAATGATCCAGACATATGTTCATGACAGCAGAGAACTTGATTTAGCTTGTTATCGCCAGAAGCTAAAAATCAAATGCTCCAAGCGAGGTTGTGATGGTTCTTGTGGAAAACCTTCCAGAAAAAAGAAGCACTTCAAGACTCTTTGGAAAAAGAATTCCAGACATGGTTCTAATCATTTCTAAAGAAAAAAGAAGTGGCGATACCTACGCAAAAGGAAAGATTGCTCAAGCCACAAGAAATCAAATCGATGCTTCATCTGCAATCAGAAAGGGCATTTTACAAAAAATTGTCTCCAAGCAAAAAAATGTGAGAATCGTTTGATACATCATATAGAGAATGAAAATGGTATTTATATTGAAAATGATGATATCTAATCCTTATTTTCTGTGGATGAAGAACCATCTAAACAAATTCTTTGTGTCATTCATTGTTACCAGACTCCTAGTGATACCGATTCAGATTCAGACCCTGAAGATATTTTTCATTTATCCCCTATTTCCCCATAACAGAGCACTGACATATTTTCCAGCCAGACTCATTGTCCCCATTTCCTTGTAAAAATCTTTACTTCGATGTTTGTCAAACCAATCACTGTTATTGCCCTCATAGATACTGGAGCAGCTTTTTCAATTCTAGCTACTAAAGTCCTTCCTAAAGAATATTGGACTTCTTGTGTTCGATATTTCAACTCTACCTCAAGAGATACTTTTTCTACAAATGTTAGAACTACTCTAGTAACCATTCAGTTTTTCCCTCAGTGCTCCATAACCACAAAGATCTTTGGTTCTAGTCTCCCCAACAAGGATTTAATCATTAGTTGGGACATCATGACTCAAATTTCTCAACTTTGCATCATTCCTAAAAAAGGTCTCAAATATAAAGACCGATTCTCTGAATTTGTCAATATACAAAGACTCTTTTCCATTCATATGAATCTGTTAGACTTAATAATGCAAAAGTTGTTGGAATCGTGTTCAAAATCTCATTCTGAATTTGCCCAAAAATGTTCTCATCTTTTGTGGACAAATCCAGACTTTTTTGCTCACCTTCCTTTCAAGAAAAATGAAGACATTAATCCAACCAAGGCGAGTCACATGGGAATGAAACTAGAACATCTAGTTTTGGCTCAAAAGGAATGCTCGGAATCGTTACAGCAAGGCCTTATTGAAATTTCTAATTCTCAATGGACTTGTGAAGCTTTCTATGTTAACAAGCGGGCCGAGCAAAATAGAGGGAAGATGAGACTGGTAATTAATTACCAACCTCTTAACCTTTTTTCTCCAAGATAACAAATTCCCCTTACCCTCTAGAGATTCTCTCTTTGCTGGACTAACTAAGGCCCACATCTATTCCAAATTCGATCTTAAAGCCGGATTTTGGCAATTGGGTGTCCATCTTGAAGACAAACCCAAATTAGGGTTTTGTATCCCAAATCAACACTTCCAATGGAAAGTTCTTCTTTTTGGCCTAAAGGTGGCACCATCTCTATTCCAGAAGGCCATGTGTTGAATTTTTCAACCAATATTGTCATGTGCGGCAATATACATTGACGACATCCTGCTTTCCAGTCTTGATGAGCGGTCGCACTGCTAGCTTCTTGGACAGTTTGCAGACATTGTAAAGAAACATGGGATCATGCTTTTCCAAAGAAGGATGAACATCGCCCAAATAGAAATTGAATTTCTTGGTATGCATCTTAACAAAGGTACATACTACCTAGGGCCACATATTGCTTAGGAATTGCTGAAATTTACTAAAAAAACTTCACAGCAAAGCAAGTTCAGCAATTTCTCGGGATAATCAATTATCTTAGAGATTTTATTCCAAATATTGCAAAATTGCCGATTCCATTGTAGACGATGCTGAAAAAGAATCCCCCACCTTGGGGAAAATCTCAGACTAAAGCAGTCGCAGAACTTAAGGAGATTATGCAAATCCTTCCTCCACTTTAGATCCCATCACTAGGAAAAAGAATTCTCCAAACTGACGACAGTGATGAATACTAGGCAGCTATCTTATTCGAAGCAATTGATGGTAAGAGACATCTGTGTGCCTACAAAAGTGGAAAGTTTTCTCAAGCTGAAATGCATTATTATTCTACTTTCAAAGAAGTCTTGGCGGTCAAAAATGGCATAAAAAAGTTCGAGTTCCATCTCATTGGCCACCATTTCCAAGTAGAATTGGATATGGCATCATTTCCTCAGATGACCAAGTTCAACTAGAAGCAGGTTCCAAACTCTCAACTGCTTCGATGGGCTGAATGGTTTTCAAAATACTCTTTTGAAACCAAACACATTGCTGGAAAAAAGAATGTGCTTGCTGACTTCTTGTTAAGACCAAAAGCACCCGCGGAAATCAATATGTACATCATGAGTTATGCTTTTCATACTTCCCATCCCAATGAGAAGTATAAGATTCAGAAGATCAAAGATTGGCCAAGTGGGAAATACCCTCAGAAGAACATTGAGTATATTCAAAATGATAGCCTCACTGAAAATCTGGACAAACTTGTTGAAGAAAAATCCCCTGGAGTTTTGAAGTTGACAAAACAGCCTCGAGAGTAAGGTCTGAAGAATCCAAGACTCAGTCGGTTAAGTCTGAAGATTTCAAGTCTCAAAGGTTTTCCGTCTGAAGACAGTCAAGACCCAAAGTTCGGTCTGAAGTTTTTCCGTCTGAAGACTATCAAGACCCAGTTTCCGTCTGAAGACCTTTAAGACCCAAATCAAAGTCTGAAGACAGTTTGCGATTTTTGACAGGCTGACAACAGGTTATTCTTATGGTTAAGGAAAGTGAGATTTGGATATTATATTCCCTATCTTATCCATAGAATATCACTGGCTATGATCATGAGCTCGGAAGATTTATTCTTCGGATTTTTATCCGTTGAAGAACAAGCATATTTTTGGAAGGATCTAATTTTGGGAACTCAAGATCCTGATTGTATGGGCGAACAGGATTGACAAGCTATTGTCTACTTACTTTTTCGGCGACGTGAAGATCACTTAAATTGATTCAGTCCAACGGGTTAATTGGATGAATTCTTGGAAAGTGTCAACAGGTATGGAGACACGAAGGCTATTTAAGGTGGATCGTGTTGCTCGAAAAGAAAATAGACTTGATAGAAAAATCTCGATGTCAGAACCTCTGAAATCTCTTGTTCTCTGAAATCTCTCGTGTTCAAATTGTGTATCAAAGAGTGTCACTTATAGTGCAAAAACAGCAGGAAGCTGTAGGAGAGACTATCTATTGAAGAAGTCTAGTTCGTGAGTTGTAACTGCTCTCATTTGCTACATAGTGACTATAACCAGTTGGCTGCCAGCGTGGAGAGTGGACGTAGGCTTGGAATAAGCCGAACCACTATAAACCTCGTGTCAATTGTCTCTTACCCTATCTCATTTATTTTATAATTGCATGATCTATCTATTGTGATCCATTAGCTATATTAAATTGTTCCTTAATTAAAGATTCCACAGAAAATTCCGCAATCACCTATTCACCCCCCTCTAGGTGGATTCACTAGCCAATATTAATTGGTATCAGAGCTTGGTTGGTTATTTATTGGAAGTGTTTATTATTTCTAAAGCAAAAGATCTATGGCTATTGTTTTGGCTCCAGGTTTAATTGAAGGGCAAAGCAATACTAGACCACCCTACTTCGATGGAAAGGAGTACAATGTATGGAAAAACAAGATGAAGGCATTCCTAAGATCCAAAGATCCTATGGAATGGGATGTAGTGGAAAATGGAATTATCCCTAAAGCTACATCAAGCACAGGGAAAGGAATAGCCGATGGAGCAGGATTACCACAAGCAGAAATTTCTAAGAGACAGGCTCTTGATGCAAAAGCTATTTATTCTCTATATTGTGCATTATCTCCTACTGAATATAATAGAATTTCATCTTGTGAAACACCCAAAGAAGTGTGGGATAGATTGCACGTTACCTATGAAGGAACAAATCGAGTCAAAGAAACCAATATCAATATTCTTCTTGGTCAATATGAAGCCTTCAAAATGAAGTCAGGAGAATCCATCACGGATATGTTCAGTCGATTTACTTAAATTGTAAACGGCTTGGCATACCAAGGACAGCCAATCTCAGGACCTATGAAGGTCAATAAACTGTTTAGAGGACTCTCCAAAGATTGGAATCACGTTATGCCTCTTTCAGTAGATGAATTAGTCGGCACACTTCAATCTTATGAAGTCGAGCAATTCAATGAGAAATTTGACACAAAAGGTAAGAAGTCAATTGCTTTAAAATCTAACGATGATTCTGATGCTATAGATTCAGAAGAAGACTTGGATGATGAGGAGTTGGCACTTCTGATTAGAAAATTCAGAAGGTTAAATAGAAAAGGCAGAAGGTTCTACGGAAAGAGACAAAACAATAAGAGATTTAAAAAAAAATCAAATGAAGAAGAAGATACCAGCAAAAGGGTTGTTTGCTTTGAATGCAAGAAGAAGGGACACATTAGACCCAATTGCCCCTTATTGAAGAAAAAGAAAGGAAAATCTGAAAGATTCAAGAAAGCACTCAAAGCTGAAATTTGGAGTGATACTGAATGTGAAGAGAGTGATGAAGAATATGCAAATATTTGTCTTATGGCAAACTCGACTCGGACTCGGATTCAAGTTCGGACTCGGACTCGGACTCGATTCGACTCAAACTCGGACTCGATTCGACTCGAGACTCAAACAAATGCGGTACCAAGGTTCGAAATTTGAAAATTCCTACCAAAGTATCAAAATACATTGATGAACTTTGTCTTAGTCTTAAAGGCTCTCTTAAAAGGATTTCTGAATTAAAAAAGGAGAATTCCAAACTAAAACAACAAGAAAAGATTTTAATTGAGAAAGTTGAATGTCTAGACAAGTCTCTTACTGTTTCGAAAGAAAATGAGAATGAACTTTCAAAAGAAAATGCCTACTTGAAAGAAGATTTGCTAAAAGTTACAAAGAAATTTTCAATGGGTTCTGAAAAGTTGGATAAAATTCTTTCTATTCAAAGACCTTATTTTAATAAATCTGGTCTAGGAATGACACATGATACTATTCCTTTGATTGATTTTCCAAAAGTAAAGGAAAAAATTAAAAATAGGCCAACAAAAACGTTTTATAAGAATCATTTCCAAAAAGTTTTTGTAAAGCCTGTTGGTAGAAATGCTCTTACATGTTCAAAATGCAAAAGCGTAGAACATTTTGAAAAGGAATGTCCCAAAGTATGGAGACCTATTAAGAAGAGCTAGGCAAAGACTGTTTATGCTACTAACAATAATGGACCCAAGAAAGTTTGGGTACCAAAGAAAACTTGAGTCCTTCATTTAAATGCAGGTCACTATCAAGAAGAAAATCAAGTGGTATTTGGATAGTGGCTGTTCAAGACACATGACGGGAGACTCAAATTGTTTTACAAAACTCTATCATGTAAAAGGAGGAAATGTTTCTTCCAGTGACAACAATAAAGGAAAAATTATTGGTAGAGGAACTGTGAAGATAGGAAACCTCACAATCAACAATGTCTCTCTTGTTGAAGGATTGAACTACAATCTATTGAGTATTAGTCAACTATGCGATATTGGATATAAAATCAACTTTCAAGAAGACACATGTTCTGGAACAAGCAAAGATCTCTCACAATCCTTTACTGGAAGAAGACACGGAAACATTTATCTGCTGGATGTAAAGTCTGACAATCCACAATGCTTGATATCAATTCAAGATGAAGCCAACCATTGGCATAGGAAACTTGGACATGTCAATTTGAAGCAAATTGCAAAAGTTTCATCCAAAAAGCTTGTTCGGGGACTTCCTAACCTTAAGTATCAAAAGCATGATCTATGCACTCCTTGCGTACTTGGAAAACAGGTTAGAAATTCCTATAAGTCTATAAATCAAGTATCCACTAATCGTGTTTTGCAGCTATTACACATGGATTTGTTCAGGCCAACAAGAATTTAAAGTATTGGAGGTAAAAAATATTGCTTGGTTATAGTTGATGATTATTCTCGTTTTATTTGGGTATTCTTTCTTGTAAATAAATCTGATGCATTGACTTATTTTACTAAGTTTGCAAAGAAAATCCAAATTGAAAAAGGTTATGCAATTTCAAGTATTAGAACTGACCATGGTGGAGAATTTGACAATCATGATTTTGCTAAATATTGTGATGACTATGGTATTCAACATAATTTTTCATCCCCATACACTCCACAACAAAATGGAGTTGTAGAAAGGAAAAATCGTTCTTTGCAAGAAATGGCAAGAACTCTTTTGATTGAAAGTAATATTTCACCTCATTTTTGGGCTGAAGCTACTTCAACTGCTTGTTATATTATAAATAGAATTTTTATATGACCTATTTTAGAGAAAACACCTTACGAACTGCTTAAAGGTAAGAAACCTATTGTTTCATATTTTCATGTATTTGGTTGTAAGTGTTTTATCCTAAAGAATTCAAGTGATCGAATTGATAAGTTTGAAGAAAAATCAGATGAAGGAATCTTCCTTGGCTATTCTATGACGAGTAAAGCTTTCAGAGTATTCAACAAACAAACTCAAACTGTGGAAGAATCCATGAATGTGAAGTTCGAAGACTCAGTACAAAATCGGACTTAACCTGAAGATTTTGAGTCTGGCCAAGTGTCTACAAATTCTCTTGAAGAAAATCAAATCTCAGACACTCAGTTGCAAACCAAATCAACAGTTCCAATGGAAGAAGAGTCACATCAAAATGATAAACCAACTACAAATTGGAAGCAGAAATCAAGTCATCCTGCAGATCTCATTATTGGTAATATTAATGAAGGAGTTCGTACAAGATCTAAAAGGCATGAAGAATCTAGTGCTCTTGCACTCATTTCTGAGATCGAACTTAAAAATATAGAAGATGCATTGAAAGATGAAAGCTAGATTGAAGCAATGCAAGAGGAACTGAATCAATTCAAAATCAACAATGTTTGGGAGCTAGTTCCTAAACCAAAAGGTAAATCAATTATTGGTACCAAATGGGTTTTCAGGAACAAGCTTGATCAGCAAGGAAAAGTGATAAGGAACAAAGCAAGACTTGTAGCAAAAGGAAACACACAAGAAGAAGGCATCGACTATGATGAAACCTATGCTCCAGTGACAAGGTTAGAAGTTATAAGATTACTTCTTGCTTTTGCTTGTTTTAAGAATTTTAGGTTATTCCAAATGGACGTGAAAAGTGAATTCCTAAATGGAATTATCCAAGAAGAAGTCTATGTGGAACAACCACCAGGATTTGAAGATCCTAGAGGTCCAAACCATGTTTTCAAATTGAAGAAAGCTTTATATGGATTAAAACAGGCACCTCGAGCACGGTATGAAAGGTTAAGCAACTTCTTACTTCAAAATGGTTTCTCTAAAGGTAAAGTAGATAATACTTTATTTATAAAAAGAGAAGGCAAGGATTTTATACTTGTTCAAATTTATGTTGATGATATAATATTTGTTCTTCTAATGAAAAACTTTACAAAAATTTTTCAAAGTGTATGCAGAATGAATTTGAGATGAGCATGATGGGAGAACTGAACTTCTTTTTGGGACTTCAAGTCAACCAATCAAGTGAAGGAACTTTTATCCATCAAGAGAAGTATGCAAAGACCTTATCAAGAAGTTTGGAATGGAGAATTGTAAGAAAACAGAAACTCCTATGCCAAGCTCATCAAAGCTGGATAAAGATGAACAAGGAAAGAGTGTAGACCAAAAACTATACAGAAGTATAATTGGGTCACTTCTTTACCTTACAGCTTCTAGACCTAATATTTTATTTTGGTGTTTACATATGTGCTAGATTTGATCCTAAAGAATCTCATATGATGGCTGCTAAGCGCATTATTAAATATGTTGCAACTACATTTAAGCTAGGTCTGTGGTATTTCAAAAAAGGAGATTTTACTCTCCTTGGATATTCTGATGTTGACCTTGCTGGTTGTAGAGTGGATAGAAAAAGCACTACAGGTACTTGTCAACTACTGGGAAACAGGATGGTGTCTTGGTTCTCAAGAAAACAGGGTACCGTGGCTCTTTCAACCGCTGAAGCAGAGTACATAGCTCTCGGAAGTTGTTGCTCTTAAATCCTATGGATGCAACAACAATTGAGAAACTTTGGAATTGAAGAAACAAGTACAGAAATCAAATGTGACAACACAAGTGCAATTAACCTCACAAAGAATCCAATACTTCACTCAAGAGCAAAGCACATTGAAATCAAGCATAATTTCATTCGAGATCATGTTTAAAGTGGAGAAGTGGTAATTCAGCATGTAAACTCAAAGAATCAATTAGCAGATATATTCACAAAGCCCCTGGAAAAGACTCACTTTGAATCAATTCGCTCAAGACTGAATATCGTAAGATTTGAAGAGGTTCAGACTCAAAATTAAAGTCTTAAAAGGTCCAAACTCAACGCTAGGTCTGAAGGCAGTCCAGACTCAATGCAAGGTCTGAAGACGTTTCAGACTCAACGTAAAGTCTGATGGCACTCAGACTCAAAGGTAAAGTCTGAAAAGAGTTCAAATACTGAGGTAAAGTCTGAACAACTGTCAGACTCTTTTTAAAAAGTTCTTTTTCGTATCTCTTCGTATTCTCCAAATTATATTATTTTGATTACTTTTCTAATTTTCAAAATCTCTTCTTACTCATTTTCTGACATGCAATTATGGCAATTTATATTTTCAAAAAGACAGTTTTATTTTTCAAAATTACGCTTTATTTTAGCAGTTTTCTCTCTTTACTTTTTGGCGACGATTCATTTTCCTGTTTTATTTTCTCTTACTATTTATACACTCGAATCGTCACTTTCATCCGCTACTACTCGTTCGAAAAATCCATCTTCATCCTCTTTCGAAATCCTAAAAGTTCCATTTGCTGTTCCTGTTCCATTACTTTTCTCAGCACAAAGATTCCATCTTTTTAAACAAACAAGTTGAATCTTCGCTTGCTCTCCAAGAATGTCGTCTCGCAAGTCTTCTAGAATCGCAAGCAGGGGACCATAGAGACAGTCAGAGGGTCCTACAAGGGTGGACCTCACGGGAGAAGATTTGCCTCAAAGAGAAGCCGAAAGCTAGCACCTTAAGGAAGAGATCATAGAAGCAGAACCGGTAAGAACTCTCAAACCAAACGTTGCTTATGATCTTTACAAAAGGCTTAAGAATGGAAAGGTAAGCCTAAAGACGATTGAGGAATATCTAAAGGAGAGAGGATTTAAAAGTGAGTATTTGTCTTTGATGGAAATGGAGAAGTTGAAGGTTGTTGAGAAAGGAACATCACAAAGGGCGTTGGAGAATATTTCGAGCAATCCGCTTGAAAATACTCCATCTGAGACCCTAGATGATGACGAGAGACTTTGCTCTCACTTTCAGCCTCGGTATGTGTGGCTATTAACTCTGTTTGTCCTTCGGGAAGTTTATTTTGGTCAAGGGAACATGAGCGTGTGTATATGAAACAGTTGAAGAGGGGTATAGTGAATCCGAGAAGTGTGGATTTTGAATTCCTTAATTCACTGAAGATTAATCTTAGAGAGAAGTTTGCTAGACTGCAACTGGAAAGATTTTGCATGGATACCACTGATGCCCACTCTGAACTTGCGACTTATTTTTACTCAAACTTGTCGTTTTTGGATGTAAATCAATTGTCTTTTTCTTTCATGGATAAGGAGTATATAGTTGATGTTGACTTGCTGGTTGATATCATTAGGGTGGAAAGGAGAAGTTTCCAACCAATCAAAGTCTCCACAGCCTATGCAACTTTGGAGATTGTACGAGACATGACTGTTGAAGGCAAAATATCCTACACTGGGATGAATGCCACAAATGTGTTGTTGTATAAAATAGTCATCAACTGTATCTGACCAAAGACAACGTCAAAGACCGATGTTTCCAAAACCGAAGCCAAGCTGATGTTCGCCATCAACAAATGCAGACCCTTTTCTCTCCCACATGTTATTCTTTTCCACATGTACAGGACAGTGGTTAAGGATAAGGGTCAATTGTCTTATTCATCAATCATCACCAAATTGTTCAGGCACTTTGGTATACAAATTCCTGCACCTTTATGCCTGACCAAATTAAGTCTGATGCTCATTGGGCAGAAGATGGTGATAAAGATGAAGCTTCCAGAGCTGAATGTTACACTGGAAAGGCTGAGGGAGGAGACAGTTGCGAAGGAGATCCCTACTGCTTCTTCAAAGAGAAAGGGCAAAGAGCCCATGGCTGAGAAGAAACGAAGAAAAATCATCCTGCAAGATGACGAGGATGAGGATGATGCCATGACTCTGTCCGCTCTCTCAAGATTGAGGAGCCCTATTAGTTTGAGAACAGAGGCTGGAGAGAGAGCAAGGAAAGAAGCAGAGGAGAAGGAAGATGAGAAACAGAGGAAGAGAGAAGAGGAAAGGAAGAGAAAAGAGGAAGAAAGGAAAAGAAAAGCAGAGGAGGAGAAAAGAAAAGAAGAGGAGGAGAGAAGAAGAGAGGAATAGAGAGAAGAAGAAGAGAGACAAAGGAAAGCTGAAGAAGAAGAAAGAAGAAGGAAAGAAGAAGAGGAAGAGATGAGAAGAGAAGAAGAAGAAAGAAAGAAGAAAGATGAAGAGGAAAGCAGAATACAAGAGGAGATGGCTGTAGGATTTGAGTCATCATTTGCTCAAACTGGGGAAAAGACCGAGAAACATCCAAGTGCTGATATGGATGTTGGCGATGAATATTCTACTCCACCCACTGGCATCAACACAGGGGGAGTCACTGCAGAATAGGGGACTATCTCGCCACTACACTTTAGTGATGTGAGTAGGTTAGGTGCTGATCCTGAAGAGGTTTATGCATCTCATTTCCCAGAGCATGAAGAATCCTCACCAGTTGAGAAGGAAAGGGCTGATCAGGATGCTCCCAGTTTCCAAACCCCCCGAACTAAATCTACTGGTCCAAGTGCAGGTACTACTAATTCGACAGCTTTCACACAACTGTTGGATGTTATGTTGGACCTGAAAAAGCAGGTGTTTGGAATGGATTACGAGCTGAGGGACTTAAAGAAGGCCATGCTGAGCACTTCCGTGAATATGCAATATCAGATCAATGCACTGAGAGCTCAAGTTGATTCAAATTAGACCATTGCAAAGTTGGTTTCAGTGAAGGAAACTCTTGCAAATCTCGAGAAGTTAGTACAGGAGCTCAGCAAATTTCAGCTTGTTCGTTTCCCTGAAAAGCCTTAAATCTTTTCAAAGCCATCCATTATTCACTCTACCTCTTTGATGGGACAAAAAGGGGGAGAGTTTGCAGATTTGAAGCTTTTGAAGCTTGAAGTTTTAAGTTCTTTTCTATTTTGTTGGATTTTTATTTTACTTTATTCGTTTTAAATTTTTATTTCGTTTGCTGTTTTCATTTAGATTTGGATTGGACTGTTAAATCTTTATGACTTTATCTTGATGATTTGATATATGGATCTTTAGACTTGTGAATTGATATTGCAGGATCATTATATTTATGAGGATAATTGTTATTGGACTAACACTCTGTTTTACAGAAATAATCCTCGAAGGATATATGAGTATTCCTTGCAGGTTTTTAAATTCACAAATCTGCTGAGGGTTTTGTCACCATCAAAAAGGGGGAGATTGTTGAAGAAAAATCCCTTAGATTTTTGAAGTTGACAAAACAGCCTCGAGAGTAAGGTCTGAAGAATCCAAGACTCAGCAGGTTAAGTCTGAAGATTTCAAGTCTCAAAGGTTTTCCGTCTGAAGACAGTCAAGACCCAAAGTTCGGTCTGAAGTTTTTTCGTCTGAAGACTATCAAGACCCAGTTTCCGTCTGAAGACCTTTAAGACCCAAATCAAAGTCTGAAGATAGTTTGCGATTTTTGACAGGCTGGCAACAAGTTATTCTTATGGTTAAGGAAAGTGAGATTTGGATATTATATTCCCTATCTTATCCATAGAATATCATTGGCTGTGATCATGAGCTCGGAAGATTTATTCTTCGGATTTTTATCCGTTGAAGAACAAGCATATCTTTGGAAGGATCTAATTTTGGGAACTCAAGATCCTGATTATATGGGCGAACAGGATTGACGAGCTATTGTCTACTTACTTTTTCGGCGACGTGAAGATCACTTAAATTGATTGAGTCCAACGGGTTGATTGGATGAGTTCTTGGAAAGTGTCAACAGGTATGGAGACACGAAGGCTATTTAAGGTGGATCGTGTTGCTCGAAAAGAAAACAGACTTGATAGAAAAATCTCGATGTTAGAACCTCTGAAATCTCTTGTTCTCTGAAATCTCTCATGTTCAAATTGTGTATCAAAGAGTGTCACTTATAGTGCAAAAACAGCAGGAAGCTATAGGAGAGACTATCTATTGAAGAAGTCTAGTTTGTGAGTTGTAACTGCTCTCATTTGCTACATAGTGACTACAGCCAGTTGGTTGCCAGCGTGGAGAGTGGACTTAGGCTTGGAATAAGCCGAACCACTATAAACCTCGTGTCAATTGTCTCTTACCCTGTCTCATTTATTTTATAATTGCATGATCTATCTATTGTGATGCATTAGCTATATTAAATTGTTCCTTAATTAAAGATTCCAAAGAAAATTCCGCAATCACCTATTCATCCCCCCTCTAGGTGGATTCACTAGCCAATATCAAAACTCACGTGGCAATGCCACATAGATCTATTCAGGTTCAATGGAGGTTCGATTCTTTATCCCTTTGGATTAAATGCGGACTATCCATTCATCCATCCTTTGATATGAAAGGAAGATAATTTTCCTGATCAACTTCGATGGTTATTATGGTACTTAACCAATAAGTACTTAATAGCTATTGAAATTCCAATCAGAAGATTTATTGCCAATCTCACAAGGATATTTCAATTAGGCAGAGGAAAAATCGAAAAGGAAAGCGATAGGAATCTCATAGAATTCCTTAATTGGTTTTATTCTCCCGCTAACTGGAAATATATCCTGCAAAAAGAACTGACAACCACACAGCCAAATCCTGAAGTCCATACCATTCTGTTTTTTCGACGACTAGGGAATTTTGTCACAAATAATGGCAACATTATCAATGCTCCTCAAATTATAGGAACCACATCCTATAAACCTTGGCCACTTAGTGCAGAGGCTTGAATTCACAAATCTTATCCAGGACTTGTTGGATGTTGTGAACATCAGTATCGAGAACTTCAAAGGGTTTGATTTTAAGAAAACAAGACCATTCCTCAAGATGCATGGAATTATAATGTACATACTGCATGGGATCATTATAGCCTAGCACTAGAAGCTAAGGAAGCACTCCGGGATTTCAGACAGGCTACATCATCACAGGAGCACTAGGTAGACACAAATGACATTACACAATCCTCTCAAGATCAGTCCACTCAAGACCCTTACGCTAGATGGGAAGGTCCTCTTTCTTAAGACCCATATGATCATGGACCCCTGTCCTTATCTCAAGGCATTAACACATCCTTTTATGAACAGCCATCAAATTGGCCTCAGCCAAGCATTCCTGCTGACACTATAAATTGGGAGTGAGAAGAAGCATCAACATCCTCATCGTATCAATTGAATTAAATCCTCTCACAAGAAGACCTTAAAGCACTGGAACAAAAATATGATGAACATCTTCTAGTAACACTGCACAGTTTAAATGACTCAGATTATGACTACGATGCTCGTGACAGAAGAGACCGCGGACTGTACAAATCACTGTAGCGAGTTACTGTAGTAAATTAATGTTCACTTTTATTATAGCACTAGGTTAGGAAAGTTACTGTTTACTTTCACTGTTCATACCGTGTGAATAATTCCCTACCAGGAATATCGGTGTTTTTCCCGAAGTCTTTGTTGGTTCGAGGACCCGTGACCTTGGTCCTTGCTTGTTTGTTGATTTATAACCTCTTATTGCCTATAAAAGGTGAGGAGGATGTATTGTGTTGGGCAGAGTCCCTTGAAGTAAAGTGAGTGTTTTGTGAAACTCTTTCATGGCTTTCTAGACTCCCTCTTCTTCTCCAGCCTGGTAGGATCCTCTAAGAAATGCAGTTCGGATAGTTAGAAATGTTATAATTCCTGGTTCTATTTGGGTGTTTCTAGGTTCTGAACTAAAGGTCCGAGTGGTTTTTCTGCTAAAATGTTGTACCTGAAGGGCTTGAATAAGAGGTTCGCCCACTGTGGGAAGGCATACCTGCAGGGAAAATTGACTCCATCCTCCCTGGTTCTAAGTCTAGTTCCATTCACTAGTATCAGAGCCATGGCGATTTTTTGGTGAAATAAGTGCAAAATGATGCTGTTTTGCATGCTAACATGGCTAAACAATACAAAAATGACGTCATTTTGGTGCTGACGTGGTTAAAATATTAATATAAATATAAAAATTAATTAAATTAAATTTAAAACTAAATTTATTAAAAATATTAAAAAATAAAAAGAGAGAGAGAGAGAGAGAGAGAGAGAGAGAGGGAGAGGGGGGAGGTGGTGGCGAGGGTGGTAGCCATGAGGGCTCACCCCTCGCCCGCCTACCCCTCTCTCTCTCTCTTTAAATTTTATTTTATTTAAAAATATTTTAAATAAATTTAGTTTTAAATTTCTTAATTAATTTTTATATTAATTTTTTTACCATGTCGGCACTAAAACGACGTCGTTTTTATATTATTTAGCCACATCGGCGTGCAAAAGAATGCTATTTTGCACTTGCTTCGCCGAAAAATCGCCACGTCGGCATTTTGGTCAAATTTTGGCCAGATTGGCACTTAAGTAATCCATTTTGCTTCGATTTTGGCACTTAAGTGTCACTTTCCAAACTTTTGGTACTTAAATGTCCCTCCGTGCCAAATTTTGGCACTCCAGGTGTCTGTACCTCAATATAAATCATTGTGTTTTGTGTGATATATGTCCCAGTCTTCCAGTTAGTGTTTGTCCAGGGAGTTATTTGTTTACATTTCCGCATGCGCATAAATAAGAGATAAAAAGAATCGGAACGGCGACAAGCCCAGGATGTCCCAAAAATATCCTCATTACTTGTGACTCTAGAGATAGAGTTGGGGTTATGACACATATAAATGCATCATACAAGCCAATTCTTATTTTCTTCTTAGCCGACACATGCATGACTTGAAGGCGTGCTCATACATATGTGTGCACCATGAATTCTTGTACTATACTAATAAATATGTCGGGAACGACCCTTGGTCCATGACTTGAACTGATTACTTAGCATCGATCCCTACACCAGACAAGGCTCGAACAAGGCACGCCTTAATGCCAATCTAAGACCTTGAGGCTTGGTGCACCTTGCTTTTATGAAGACCATCAGCTCAACGGACCTTGGCCTTGACCTAGTGTAAACATCCTTCATGCCATGAATGACCCTTGGTTCGTGGCTTGATTCAAATGCCAAATGCAAAGTCCCCGCACCAATCAAGATATAGAACCAACACACTTTAGTGCCTTATCAAGATCTTGTGGGCTTGAGTGATCCCTGTACCAATCAAGACTTAGAACCAACACTCCTTTATGCTGATCTAAGACCTTGAGGGCTCAAGCAATCCCCAAACCAAATGTGACTTGGAATTGGCACGCTTTAATGTCGATCTAAGGCCTTGTGGTCTTGGGCGATCTTGCCTTACATTGAACTCAATTTGAGTGAACATTGGCCTCATTCCAGGGGTGAACAACTCAAGTACACATTTAAGCACAAACATGAGCAAACAATACAAAGTATCCAACATCCTACACATGGCTTGAACAAGTGTGCACCTAACTAGACTCAACGATGGAGTCTACCGCTTTAAAGGAGAAATAGGGATCTTACTTATGTGGGTAAACCTCAAGAACTCGCTTGAATGACTCAACAAGTGTGATGTTGCAAGGCTGAAATAAATGAAAGGAAGGGGAGAACAATGTGTGAATGGCAAAAGGGCTGCAATGATAGAAATGAAAGGGGGCCCTTCCTATTTATAGGCATCAACCTCATCATCACTCATCCGAATGGGCCAATCATATTTCTTGGAGTGACACGACTATGACATTAAGGTCACAAGCCTAAGTTGCAAGGTGTCATACCTATTTCAAAAGGTGGCACACCTAATGGCTTGTAATGACTAGAGGCTTATTTGTTTCTCTCCTATTAAACCATTTATATCATGCCATCATGACTTGGCTTACTTGTTTTCCAAGAAAAATCTTATAGTAATGATAACCATATCTTTAATGGACATCTAAAATTTTGAGTCACTAACTTTTTCTCCAAGGCAAATTTTAAGTCGTCATTACCAAATTTTTGAGTGGACACCTAGGCTTATGAGGTGGAGATCTAATGGCCTAGTATAATCATCTGAAGGCTTGTTTGTTTTCTTTTTGTTAGGCTACATAAGTACTTGATTCATCATTAAAGAATAAGTCATCATAAATAGGTGGTATCCTAAGAAGATAAGGTGGCATCTAGGCCATAAAATAGCCATAATTTGCCCCAAGGTGTCTCATTTTTATTAGGACATTGGGCATGGATCTCTTACTTAATTCCTAAGGCAAATCTTTGGTAATCATTACCAATCTAGAAAGATCTATCCAAAATAATGAGTCATCCTTCTTCATGACAAAGCTAGGGTATTCTAGAAGATTCTCTTTTGCCCATTTCCAAGCAATATGGCAACCATGGGAGATAGGCCATTGGAAGTGCACCTGAAACTAGGTAAGAGCTTTTTGTGTACATCCTCTAATGAACATTTTGGCACACTCGAGATTCTTGGCAAAGCCACCCTCGGTGTGGTTGTCGTAGGCAAAGTTTGCCTTCTTGGTTAAATTGGTGGCCTAGGGGATGGGCTCAACGACTAGCCCTTGGACCAGCTTTGGTTGAGCGGACTGGCTCTTAGATCGGCCTTAGGCTTAGTCTGGGCCGACTCTCGATTGTCATGTGGCCATTCGAGATCGGTCAATTTGTAACCGACACATGGTTATATCGAGTCAAATCATGATCGTCCTCGGTTAGTACATGACCGAGTAGAATCACCTGCGATCGGAACATGACCGTTCGAGATTGATCCATGATTGTCCATCGATCCGTGGTGGAACATGACCATTCCTGGATCAGGCTAGATTTGGTTGTTACATTGGGGCTCGCCTTTGCCTAAGCGAGTGTTGGCCTTGCCCAGGCTAGATTTGGTGAGGGTGGCCCTCGCTTGGTCTGGGCAAGGCTTGGTCTCCCTTAGCTTTGGTGAGGCTGACCCTCGCTAGATTGAGCCTCGCTTGTGGTGGGCGAGGCTAGCCCACTAGCCCGCTTGGGCATTGCCTATGGCTGGAGGCTAGCCATTGGCAAAAGGTAGAAGAAAGGGGAAAAGAAAGAAAGAAAAAATTAGAAAAAATTAAACAATGGAGAAAAAATTTCAAAAATATTAAAATATTCTAAAAATTACCATGTCAACACTGATCATGCCTTATGGCACCACTAGTGTCCACATCAGTGAATTTTAGTTATTATTAGCCGGATAGACTCAATTGGTAAGAAGTAAAAATGTTTACGACTTTATTGATAAAATTGAAAGGTTTATGATTGAATTGACAAAAGTGCAAAATGATTATAACTTTCCGGACAATTTTCCCCATTAGACACATATAATTTATTAAGTGGTTCAGATCGATGTGGTACTATTCTAAAGCAAGAATTAGAGCTCTCTTATTCGCTTATCTCAATTATGTACTAGAAAGGGGAGACAATCTCATCATTCCCATCCCTAACGTAGGAAGAGTTTGGCAGGATATCATTTGAAGGAACATGCACATTTTAATTGGGACTAAAGGAACAGACACCAAAAAAAATAAAAGGACCAAAGGGATTCATATTTTCAAGTTATATCTGGAGCATGGACCCCTTTGATACTTGGGACCAACATTTGGATTCCCATCCTAGAGTTTAGGGTCTAGACGTCGATACTTAGTCATATATATATATATATTTTTTTGGTAAAGGATACTTAGTCATATTTTGTAAAATGTTTTTTGATTTTTTAAAGAGAAAATCATTTTCTAGATTTAAGAGTAAATTTTCTATCGATTAGGAAAATATTTTTCATGAAATAAATGTAGCAATACTCTAAACTATAAAAAAAGTATTAGTCCCATGCACTCGCACCAGAAGTCAGACGGGGATTCATTGACTGCTAGACATTTGCAATGGGTAAGATCGACAGAGAAGATCGAAGACGGTTGCTCGAATGGTCGGCGGATTTTATAGATCAGTTTTCCATAAGAAGTATACAAAGGGAGAACAGAAAAGGAACAGGCACGCACAATATCGATTCACGAACAAGAAAATGCTCTTAAAGAGTACAAAGTAAGCGCAATGAGAAATCAAAATACCCACAACAGTTGAACATGCTTAAGGAAAACTAGACAAACGGAACTCATGAATAAGATTTAGAAACTGCCAGCACACTCAACACTTGACAACGACACAATATCTACGGTCACGCAGCAGTTTTATTTCTATGTTGGTCCAGCCATTCTGAAACACGAGGGAGATCTCATTCAGAGTTCACCAGCGAAGCATTCATCACGCTCGTCTATACCCAAAGGAATGGTTTTCCATTGGCCGGGCCTCCATTGTGTAAAATAGACTTTTAGTTTGTCCTTTGAATTTCGATAATCATCTGGTACCATCTTGTAGAATTCACGAGACATGTCAAAAAACTCGAGTGCTTGGAGTGTGGGAATGATGTGTTCGATGCCAGTGGGTATCCTTTCCAACCATTGACAGCGGCTGATGGTCAGATCTTCAAGACACGGCATTGTTCCCTTCTCCAAACTCATTGATCTAAGCCTCCCTAATTCATCAAGCAGTAAAATCTTGAGCTTCAGAAACTGCCCATCCTTGAAATCCAATTGTCTTCCATGGTAGGCCCGACGCAGTTCCAACTCTACTAGTTTCGGCAATCTTCCGAGTGTTGCGAGGAGATCTTCCTCCTGCGTTGCTGCTTCCAGATGACTCTCTTTCTCCTGCTGAGTATGACTCTTTCTTTCGCTGGGCTGCTGCCTCCATATGACTCTCTTCGTTCTGCTGAATTGCTCCCTCCAGACAACTCCCTCTTAATACGATCTTTGTCAAATGACAAGGGGGTGATATCCAATTCGGCAACTTATCCAAACGGCCATGCAAGTAGAGACGTCTAAGAGACTCAGGAGGTGAAGATAGATAATGGACATCAAGTATCTCGTCCTCATCAAACGCATGTAGATTCAGGGACTCTAGCTTCTTTAACTCCTTAAGGGAAGTGCACAGCCTCTTACCATGTTCCTTTCTCAACTTGGTGATTCCCAACTGCGTTAATTTTGTCAGATTCCGAAGATCTTTCAATATGCTATTGTCTGATTCCACGAAACACAGCTTTTCTAGTCTCTTGAGCCCTCCAACGCTGCATAATGCCTTGAAGCCAATTAGGTTGTAACTTTCCATGAGGGGGTCTTTCTCGTGATGATAAATCAGGATGTGACAAATTTTTTTGAGTCCTCCAACCTCCTCTGGCAATTCAGTGACCAAGCTATGTTTGAGATCCAAAAATTCTAGATGCTTAAACCTTCCAATGAAGCCTGGGATTTCTTCGATTGAGGTATCCCTTAAGCTCAAGTACCTGAGAAGGATTAGCTCAAACAATGCATCTGGAGCGGTATGCGGAGGTGGACCTGTCAGATCCAACACCTTGAGAAACTTAAAATTGAATGGAAAAAAATGGATTCTCGGAATTCCCCAATAGTGAAGCTTCGGACGTTGTTGTCTCGTCCTTATTGGAGGAGACATTAAACACAAATAGGGAATGAAGTTGAGAGAGTTTCTCTTCATTCAAATCTGTGACTGTTCCTCCTTGGACAGATAGGCGTCTTACTCTTTCAGACGAGTTTTTGCTGCCCTCATTAGTTATCTTTAATATGCCCAGCAGATCGGAAAAGGAAGCAATAATCTCTCGCACATTGTCATCCAGTTGGAATGTGGAGAGCTCTCCATCAGCTCTTTCTTTCACGCGATGGATGTACTTTCTATTAATAAGATCACTGAGAAAAACCTCAGCTTTTCTTAGATCGGTCAGAAGTCCTTCTGCAGCCCATAAACGAGAAACTCTCTTGCAACTGATCTCGCTATTCTCAGGAAAAATGCTCAAGTACAAAAGGCAGAGCAGACTGTCGTCTAGGATCTCCGGTACATCCGTCGTTCCAGAGTTGACCTTATGAAGCGACTTGATCAGCTGCTCCTTATGACGGCACAATCTGACCAGATCACCTTCTTGGGTCAGACCTGAATCCCCTGGAGGACTTTTGATGACAGAAATTCCTTCCCCTGTTTCACAGTGCCTTTCGGTGGCAGATCCTTCTTCCCATGCTTTATTGTCAATATTGGAAGCAGATGGTTCTTCTTCTTTCTTAAGATTTTCTGGGTGTTCGCGAAATGATTTGGGTGGAGTGATGAAGACCTCGTCAAGTAAATCGGAGGAGATCTTGTCAAGTGGATATCGTGGATCTTCTTCTCCTCCTCCTCCTCCTCCTCCTCCTCCTCCTTTTTTCCAGTTGCATTCGCAAGCTAGGCAAGCTAGGTACAGAAGTAATTGCTGGCGCTATGCTTCTCCCTCGAGGATACTTCGGTGGATATGCAGGGGGAGCTTGTGCTTCTCCTCCTCTGTTCTGTTGCATTCGCAAACTAGGCAAGCTAGGTACACAAGTATTTGCTCCAGAAGAAAAGTACGGATCAGTACTAGAATATGTCGGTGGCAATATGCTTGAATTGTTCAATATGCTCCATATGATGCTTGAATTGTTCGATATGTTTGAATTGTTCTGAGCCGATATGCTTCTGCTTGAATTGTTCAATATGCTTGGATTGTTCGATATGATGCTTGAATGGCTCCATATGCTTGAATTGTTCGATATGCTTGAATTGTTCTGTGCCGATATGCTTCTGCTTGAATTGTTCAATATGCTTGGATTGTTCGATATGATGCTTGAATAGTTCGATATGCTTGAATTGTTCTGTGCCGATATGCTTCTCCCAAGATGATACGTCCGTAGATATGCAGTCGGTCCAGTACTAGAATTTGTCAGTGGCCATATGCTTCTCCCTCCTGAATACTTCGGTGGATATGCAGTGACAGCTTGTGGAACGGGTCCTTCTCGATGAACGCCACGTTTGCTGGAGGAAGTGCCCAGCTGAGGCCTGCCTAGGTGAATTTGTGGAGCAGATCCTCCTCCTTTCCTATTGGATTTGCCCTCAGGTCGAAACAACCCTTCGTCTTCCCCTTCTCTGGTGCCCGCCATCTTTGCTTGCCGTCACACCAATCCAGAGATCCAGAATTCAGCTGTTGTAGGTGCGCTGAATTTAACTTTATATTCGGACAAGAAAGAGGGACGTGAAGTGTGGTGTGGGTTAGAGTGAATGAGTTCCCGTCGGAGGACCTGAAAGATAAAACAAGACAGAGTTACACATGGCGTGACAGGCTCTGAGTCTCGACCATTGATCCATATGAAAACACATTATTATTAAAACATATAACTCAATGGATCAAAGGTTGATGCTAAGGAAAAAGAAGATCAACGGTTGATAATAGCTTGGGCTCCGGAGGGGATCACTTATGGGGCAAGTAATCTTCATCCATGGTTACCCTTTCCACTGTCCTTTAAAAAAATAATGCTTCACGGGGAGGACGACAGAGTGACACGTGGCCCTCTCTATAAATGCCACATCTCCTTACCTTTTAAAAAAAAAATTTCCTGGACGTCTTGCTCCGATCTTTTCCCACCCACATCACCAGATTTTCATATTAAGAAAATCATTTTTAGCATGAACGCGATAGCAGAACGCTAACAAGAATCAAAAGCACCCTGAATCTCTTCACGAGCTTAACAAATGTTCGAATAATTTCCTTGGCAATCTCGTATGTCTCTATCGTGAAGGACTTCCGAATGCGAACCCACGAATGCAATCTACATCATCATGAATGAATCACGGATGTGAACCGTGATGCGGCATACTATGTATCCTTCATATTCTACGACATCGGCTCGGCAAAAGTGAAGGCCAGGAGGCGTTTCGCGTCATCAAACTCTTTCATCCTGGGCCAGAACCGCTCAACTGCTTCCTACTCTATCCACCGAATTATCTGGTGGGGTACTCGCGGGATCAATATACTATTGCATCTGCACAAGTTGGACGACGCCATGCATTACTTATACGTAACTGCAGCTTTAGAACTTCCAAACTGCTCATGTGGCTCCACCAGCTTGCCTGCACTTCCACACAACTGGTGCCACAAGCATCCATACTGCACCAAGGACAATCACTTTCCATCACTACTCATTCCTGCGCTCATTTCTTTCGTGAAATCAGACTACAAAAGAACTTTTCCGATTATGCTGGCATTAGCAACTTAGCACAACAATAACTGATCACAAATAGGAAGGGAGCTTTCTCTATCGAGCACATACTTCAAAACCGCATTCCCAGGACCCACCTCAAGATGATTTTGACCCAAGTGCTCGCTGTCCATCCCACGTCACGGTCCACCTGCATAAGAATGAGCGGAGAAAAACATTCACTTTAGTCTGACTTACATGAAATTGCTTTCTAATTCAGTATTCAAAAGAACTTGGGCTTACGAGCATTTCAAAGACCAGGTATCATGCTTCGATTTGGGTAAGTGCTTTTGCCTATCAAAACTGTTTTTTCTCGAAAAATCATGTAGTTTATACTAAAACAGCTCTTTGAAACTTCAGTACAAAATCTCTTAAGTTTCTGTAATACGAAAAGCAATATCAATCTCTAGAACACAAAAGCAAGTCATGTTACTTCATTGGGTAGTGACTGTTCCAGCCAATAACAGCATTCAAAGTACATCGCTCCAGTGGCGAAAACAAAATGGAAGAAGCTGTAGCCATATGGGACGTCATTGGCAGCTCTCTGAGTATTCGTGAACTGCAGTTACTTAAGAAGTTATTTTGCTGAATGTTCTAGTCATGAAAATGTTTTCTGCTAATTGAAACACAAAACCTGAAAGCATTGGGAGTCGATTCCAGTTGAAAAGGTAGCAATGACAATGGCGCAGCATCGCTACAATGAAGCTCTGTAGTACAAAAAGATAGTAAGCATAGTCATCCCATTACTCTAGACTATAAGATATAAGTTAGGAAACACAAGCTACAATATGGTAGGGAGACACAATATTTCAGAGTCAAAGTATTGAATCATGAGTAACTTAATCATGCTGCCAAAGTGCATATGATCAGTGAACTCGATCTTTTGACAAAACAAGATTTCCTACTGCTATTAGCTTTCTCAGCAACATTTGGCCCAAATCATGCAACTACTAAGCCTATACACAGCAAAAAGCCACAGAGGCCCCATTAGATCAATTCATTCTATAAACTTCTAGAAAGCTAAATTAGCTGAAAAACTCAGTCATGTATTGAGACTGTAATAAGCATGCTGAGAAAGAAGCACAGGCGATCCCAATAAAACTGCGAGGTACCCAGCTCCAGGTTTGTTGGAGTCCATAACATTTGTGATGAACCTTTTCCAGGTAGCAAGTAACCAATTAGATTTAGCCCCAATGTTTCTTATGGATGTTGTCGGCTAATTAAATGCAAAAAATGGAGAAATGCCAAGAATCCAGGTATTACTATGATTGTGAGCCAGTCAGTACTGTGGGAAGCTTCAGCTTTCCTGTTGCAACTTTCTCCTGCCGGTTCACTGGAATGCCAGAACAGTTAGAGAAATGTAAATATAACACTAATTGATTTGTACTTAAATAGATTAAATAGAAATCTTTCAATCAATTTTGGAGTCAGCTTATCTAGATGCTCCATACAAGTAAATCAATCTACCTTGCACAGCCTAATGACTCAACCTCGAACTAAAAAGCTTGGAAACTTTCTCCATGCAAAAGCTCAATCACTTGAAATGGAAAATTTTGTGCTATTGCCTATTTATAAGAGTTCGTCAGAAACCCTAACCAAGGTCATTCCAGACTGAAGTTGCACAGAGTAATTATTTATGTGGATTTGCCAATGAGGTTGAGTCTCGTGGTAAGCTACAGTTCTTGTCACACAAAATTGTACTTTTGGGGAAAAAATTTAAAAGAAAAACAACATAGTATGGCCGTTGTCCAAAGGCAATGTCGCACATCAGCGAAGACATAAGAATAGTACCTCCGAATGGCACACCAGCAGATAAACACAAACATAGAGTCCCATGAGACCAGGAATCAAGAAGCCGGCGTTGACCTGTTTTTGCAACCAAAATTAACTAATTAGATCTGTCTTGTATGACTATTACTGGTGGATTTGGAATGGATAAGAACTTACTTTAGGGTGCAGAGAGACGCTGGTCATGAGTTGCAGTAGCACAAGAGTCCAAGTGATGAAGAAAAAATGTTAAGTAGACAAGATGTGTCGGTGCATACCAGATGTACGTTAAAACGATCCCCCAATGCAAACAACATATGCAGTAGCTGCAAGTAATATCACCTGGATGTAGCTGCAGAGAGCTTTCTTAGAATAAATTGGTAGCGACACTTCACTACTCCATTGGGCCCCTTGAATTACACAATAGATATATTCTTGACGTACGCATTAGTTAAATGCATAGACATCCTTTGGGAAATTACCAAAAATTCTTGAATGAACTAAGAAGCTGAGCACTTTTGCTCATGCTGCCTATGTTCCCTAGATTACGGAAATAATTTAGCTGCCTATGTACTCAGGCTGTAATAATAATTTTATAATTAGTGAAGCCATGAATGACACCAGAAGTGAGTTTTGCGTCATCTAGGATGTTTGGTAAATGGTTTTCACTTGATACAATGCAAGCAGGAACAGTATCAGATGAAAATTTCGTTGCCGAACGCAGAAGTAATGATGCAGAAGAATGAATTGCCCAGATGCAGGATGAATCGGACACTCTTACCACTTCTCTGGATGTTTGTAGACCGACAGCAATCGTTCAGCCACATGATGAAACTGATTATACTTACAAGCTGAACGAGAAGAAAAACCCTGAAAATCATGCCAGAAATCAATGAGAAAATTCCCCTAGTTTTTGGCTTTAGCTCTGTTGTTCTAGTATGATGTAGAGATCATAGTAACCCAATAATGAACAATACCGGCACCAAAATGTGCGACTTCTCCTGTCAAATCAGAGGAACTGTGTCACCACCCAGGATACCATAAATTGGAGCCACCCTAGAGCTTATTTAAAAGAGAGATATACAAAGAGAATCACCATAGATCCGGATAAAGGCTGAAGGAACCAGAAGGGGACAATAATCAAGGTAATCAAGAGGACAGTCTTGACTGACCACCACCGAATGCCATGCATTTCTTTAGGCTCTTGCAACTTCGACGTTAGACAGTTGATAGCAACATTATTAAGTAGAAGGGTCTATTGCAGGATTAAGGCTGAAGCAATCCATGCAAACAAAGCTGGAAGATACACACAATAAATAGGAAGAAGAGCAACATGAAAACTGTAGGCATAATCCTAGTATGAAAGCCAACAAATGATGCACTCAAGTGGAAAGGATATGAAAGCATCCCAAGCTGACCCGCAAGACTCCTTCTGTGCCCAAACAATCTTGTGCACCGTGGCATCCTTCTAATCCTGCAATGGTCAAACCCTCTTGAGCACCTTTCCTCAATACTTATCTAGCAGATATGGCTGTAGAAGTGAGCTTTTAGGCCCGACAAATAATACTTCCCTGATAAAAGATCATCTCAAGTGAGAGGATACACTTCATAAATTTTCTCAAAGAATCCATGAATTTAAAAATCAAAAAGCAAAATGAAGAACGAAGAGAAGGAAAAAGGAAGAGTGTTGGAGAAACAACTCGCATCCCCGGAGCTAGCAAAGCGAACTATCATTAAAGGGCAACTAATAGTGCCAAACTTTTACATTCATTTGGGAGGTTTCATGTGAAGGGACCCGCAAGTTTGAGACTGTACAAGGCAACTATTTCCTTAGTTCTAAAAAAATAGTAGCCCTGTGTCCATTGGATGTGCTCCATCTAATGCATGTACTAGTGCTAATCATAGAAAATACAAAAGAACGTACAAATCAATGACAACCATAAAAATCTTACTCTCCATTTCTTTGAGGGCACCATAGCCATAATCCCGAGCAACCCAAGCCAGTAGATTACAAACTAGAAACATCAAAGCATACAAATATCTGGCCATCCAAGGGTTAGAGCCATTTCGAACTGGCCACAAACAAGACTCAGCCTTGGAATTCAAGATGGCATTCTCCCTCTCGTTGCCACTGCTTCTACTTGCACTGCTATCCCGTCTCCCCTTCACTAAAAAGCGACGAACATCCATAGCATTGCATACCCACTAAAATCTCAGCATCTGCAGTTCAAGCAGGTTAGGATTGTTTAACAAAAATTTGATCAAAAAGAAACAGCATGCAAAGAGTCTACGACATGGTCATGCCTAGGCTGCAGGTAGTTCTTTGTGATTCACCTCAGTCCTAAAGGGCTTGAAGATTATTAACAAAAATCGTCGAATTGCCTAGCTCTCTTCTAAGAATGATAAAACCATACTTTGCGCCCCCAGAAAGATAAACATTTGAACCTTCCTTCCCAACCTGAGTTGTTGGAATGAACCGAACTTCCCGAATTATCCACCCAAACTAGCCAACACATACATAGTCCTCTGCACTTTGCCTAGGAGAAGAACTTAATCATTGTGACTTTGACACTAATATCAGGAAGCATCTCTACTTTCGCAACCTCTTTCCCTGGGCGGCAAGCTATGAAAGACATTACATATAAGGTTTTAGTGTCTGCACCCAAAATGCAAGGATATGCAGGCGTTTTCCAAAATGGAAGCAACTTCAAATTTGGGGGAGGACTAAAAAGAGGAGAAGAGAGACGTAGAATGCAAGGCAGGAACTTTGATAAAGGGATTTGCTTAAAGAATAAATCCCCCAACTTTTCCCCTTTGTTCGGTATAAAAGCAATTAGCAAAAGATCTCGTACCTCAAATCCACAATTCAACACTTAATAATTTCATATCAGTTCTCGCTACTGAACTCATTGAAAGGAAAAATCCAGAGACAATGCAATGTCACCATTTAAATCATTTGGGGGATCACAGAACAGACTTCTAACTGGGGAACAAAAGAAAAAAAGAAAGCAGTTGAGCAAAGCAGCGAAGACGAGCTATCCTCATCCAATGCCGAACAGATTGAAAGAGAAAAAGACTTGAGTCTTGAAGAAAGTGGATGGTACCTGATGGTTCAAGACAATTTCGTGAAGAATTAGAAAGATTCTGTACAAGCTTCCCACCCTCGCCTCGGATATATCCAGGACAAAAACAGAGTGGCAAATCTCATGTTTCTGCTTTTGCTATTTGTAAAAAGACAGCATCGTCCAAAGTCCCCAAATCGTGGTTGAACGGTTGACATATGAGAGAGACTTTTAGGTGCTTTCATTAGCTTCTTTTCTTTTTTCCCGCCGTACGCATTCTGTCTTTTTGCTTTCGTTTTTTCCTTTTCTTGGTGTTGACATGAGGTCGTAGCTCTAAAAAAGATGACATGCAGTGTCGAGTGAGAAATCCTTTGTGCGAAATGCGATCTCGAGAGAACATGAGAATACTTCCGATCTTCACCGAAACAGAAGATGACTGTTTACTTTGGCGTCACTCAATCTGCTGTTTTATATACGACAGATTGGGACAACAAGCAAAGCACATACGATGGTGCTTTGCGATACGGCTATTGGTTATAGCATTCAAGGTGAACTCCTGGGTGGCAAATGAGCACGCTTTCCATCACATCCATGACTCAGTTTCCTGATCATTCCAACAAATCCACTAAGTAGCATCTATGCGACATGAAGAAATCGCCTTTTAGTCGAAATGAATCAGTTTTGACCCTCGACAGCGCCGTTATCTGCCATCTGTGGCTTAGTAGTTAGTGTTCAAGCATGGATGATTTACAAGCCTTGAAAAATTTTCCCATTTGTTAAGTCCGGAGTAGACTCTCGTCTAGAGGGAAAAAGGGCAGCACATCTACTTGCAAACCAGCTGGATGGATAGCCTTTTTTCGATGTTCATTGAGTTTTGGAACTAGATTTAGTTGCAACCTGATAAAATAAGTAGACCCAACAAAAATGAAACCGAATAAATGAAGATCTAATGATTCATGAATCAAAAGCAAAGGAAGAAAAGTTCCCTGAGAAAAAAGAACCTCCCCTCCAAGTTGAGGAGATAATTTTATAATAGATTAGCTCTCGCTTTGGCTGAGCAAAAGCAATTGCACAGTTGAAGCACACTTTGCGTGGATTAACTCTTTCACATGCTCCACAGGGAATAAGAAGACACCCGGAAGCCGTCCATCAAGAACTGCACTAAGGCTGCTGATCCTCTCTCTGTCTCTGAACATCCTTAGTTCCCAGGAATCTCTATGACAACGTGTCTTTGTTAACAAGAAAAAGTTAGAAGAAGAGACAAATTAATGTGGGTACTTTTAAGTTGGGGATTAGTTAAATGTCTGTCGAAAAGCACGAGTCTTCTTGCCTCGTCCATGTTGGGTTCATGTGGGATGCACATGGTCGCCATTAGTTTCTGGTTTCTGCATTATTGCTGTACTGCAAATAGAGGAGCGCATATCATGCGGTCTGATTTAGATTAGGAGCTGATTGCGGATTGTGCACCTTTTTCTGGTTGCAAAGCAACGCGCTAATCAATTATTAGCCTTTTTGATTTTGCGGGTGAGGGATTGGTTTAACCGCGGAGTAAAGCTACTATCTTGTTCTGTCGGCAACGAGGGAATCCGCGAGGAGTAAGCTCTGCTCACTGATCGGGTCCCCCAGCTGCTTACTTTCATTGAAAGGTAAGAACTTTATTCGCCCACTTTTACTAATTTGCACTACATTTGGTGCGGGGCTTCTTTCTGCACAATGCACAAGCGCTCTTGTAGCTCACATTGCCCTGACCCTGATGTTAAGATCTGCATGTAAAACCCAGCACCGAGAACAAATCTGCATGTCAAGTGACACAAGCCTTACATGGCAAAGCAGCTGTCCTGATCTTTCAAGCCCATTGTTGTCCAATCTTTTAGCCTACTTTAGAGCGCGTTGGTATTAATCTACTGGGAGCAGTTCGATAGAATTATTCTTTTATTCTGTTAAAAGCACAATAATTTTAAAAAAGAACGCCGTTTGGTATACGTATAAAATTTATGATTCTAAAAAAAAAAAAAAAAACAAAAATACTTTTAGTAACTACGCTAAAATTTTATTCCAATTCTAAAATTTTACAAATTATAGAAATTTTATTGATTAATTATATTTATACTAAGTAATAAACATATTAACTAATCAAATTTTTATTAAAAAATAATAAATTATAGTATCAACATAAATATAAATAATAAAATTAAAAATACAAAATTAAATATGTCTTCTATATAAAGCAAAATTTCCATTCATACATCAAATCATTTTTTTATTTTTTAAATAATTTTATTAATTTTCTCCCTTTTCCTCTTTTTCTTTTTCCTTTCTTCCTCTCCCTTCGTCCTCTTCCTTCTTCTTCCTTCTTCTTCAAGGTGGGCTGGTCGCTAGCCTTGGGACGGCCTTACTCAGACCCGACCAAACGAGGGCCCGTGACCACTGAGCGTCGCCCCAGCTCGACGGGCTCGTGCCTCGACAGCGAGCCCACCAGGCCAAATGAGGCTCGCCCCAGTGGCCAAGGAGGCCCACCTCGCCCACTCGGGCGAGCCTTCGACTAGGCGAGTGCTCGATGGCGGGAGGCTAGGCGAGCCTTCGAGCGGCCGGCGACGGTGGGCAAGCGGATGGCGGCGTTCAGCGAGGAGCGGCGGCGGCGTGAAACTTGAATGACGGCGATGGCAACACTTGAGGAACAAGAGATGGAAAAAGAATAAAAAAGAAAGAGAAAGAAAAAGGAAAAATTAGACAGATTTGATTTTAAATTGTTCTCGAACAAAAAAAATCGACTTTTTTTTATTCTTGTTTACTTCAAAATCACGTTTCAGGAAACGAAAATTTTACTTAAATGCAATTATATTCTAAAACTACTTCCAAGAACAAAAAATCAGAATAGTTGCTGTTTAGATAGTTACCAAAAGCCCCCTAACCCTCTCTCGGAAAGAGAACAACATTCAGCCTTTTTTTTTTTTTTTTTTTTGGTTTCTCTAGCCAATTTGGAGGCCACCGCTTTCATGGTGCTCCGTCGCCTGATTCGCGACCTCTCCTCCTTCCCGAACTCTTTTCTATGCCGATTGGCTTCGAAAAGGGGCTCATCTGAAGGATTCTGGCTTTCTTTACAAGAAGATCAGAATGAAGATCACTAACAACCGATTTCTGCTACGGATTAGATTGCCTTAACTTCGAAAGGGGAGTTTGGCTGGCCTTTGAAAAGTCCTTCGTTTGTGCGGCCCATTTTCAAGGACTCCGTTAGAGAGAAGCCCACTAATCACAATGATGCATGCCTGACCACCATCTAAGTTTCATTTTGTCCATCGCCTTCTCCCCAACTCGGAAAGTTCACTGAACCGTCACAATTAGGGAGTGTTATGAACACAACTGTCGATTACTACTACATTTTCGCAGACAGAGCTTCGAAGAGAGGGTCTTTTAAGGGCTCGAGCGATCTCGCTGGGCGCGACCGTGACAACCCGAGTAATGATCGAAGTGCACTGGTTCGTGCTTTGAAGCGGCTGGAAGACAAGGCATTGAAACCACCACGATTCAAACTCAGACGCCGGGCCGACGAAATCAAACACATTCTGCAAGTAGTTGCCAGGGTGTATAATAAGGGGTCCGCAAGAACTTTTAAGCCTGCAGGCTGAATTTAAAGTCATCCCAAAGGACTCTGCATTTAAAGGCTTCGCCGTCTACAAAACACCGAAATCAAATCAATATGCGGGACCTTCCTTAAGCGTCCGTCTCATGCAAATAATTACGCACTCGGACGTGATCTACCTTCCGAATCTTCCTGCGGACGCATTCCCTGTCACGGCAGATTAGCTTGCCTTTTTCTTGCACAAAGCCTTTGGAACTCATTCAGTGCCGTTGCTTACGGAAGTGCCCTCGACGCACTCGGCCAAACACGTCCCGTAGAAAATCCAGACAATGTTGTAGGTCTTGCTTGTTAGCCGGAATCCTAACAACTGATGCAGAAGATTATGAATACGGCTCAAGAGGTGGGAGTCGGGGAGTTGGGTTCTGTTTGTTATTCTTCGCCTTAATTTATTGCTCTGAGAGCTCGAACTATCATGTGGCCAATGGGCCCGACGCGGGGCGGGGGGCCGTCGTCGTGTGAGGGCGTGGCGATGGTTGCCATTAATCTACTCGACTAATCCACAGCCTGTCCCGCAGAAGTGCGCCCCCCTCCTTTAATTAAAATGGCAGAGAGAGGGAAATGAGATGGGATTGAGCAGGTCAACCGAGATTTGCACAGCATCATCATAGTGAGGTGCACATACACACATGCATCAGCACCGTGATGTATAAAGCCCCCAACAACCCTGTGTGGGGTACTATCTTGAAGATGGTCCATCCCCTGTTTCATCACCCATCTCTTCCGGTGGGGACACCGGCACGCCTGCCACTTGCTTCTCTTCGACACAGAGACGGGGAGATCACGACAAAGTGCGAGGTCATGCATTGTGCGTACTTCGCGAGTGAAGTTCAAAGGGGTAAAAAATTAGTGCCGGGGTAGCTCGTCGGCGGTTGTCTTGTTCTTTTAATCTTCTCATCAGCAATCTAAGCTGATGTGTTCCCTTAGCTTTAGTGCGCTTAGATTATGGCCACGGTTGTCCTGTGTCTTTTTTCCTTAGCCGGCTCCTCCCCATTTTCTAAGTTGAGATGTGAAAGAAACCGAGACGTGGTGGGCACAATTTGTGCAGTCCATGGCCGCTTTTCTTCATCTCGGACGCATTAGGTGCACTTTCTCTAACAAAGTAAAGTGAACATATTGAGTCATCGCCTGCCACCGTTTACTAGTCACAAGATTCTAAATGACTTCTTCAGGAATATACGATCAATTTTGAGCTGCAAGCCTTAGAATGTGTGGCCACGATCTTGTTGATCGATTCTTTCCTAGTGGAAGGAAGAGATGAGGGGGGAAAAGTAAAAGAATGACAGGGAGAAATCGCTCCTGAAATCATGCAGCAAATTACCCAAATGAGCGTGTGGGATAAGCAGTGGCGTGGACAACAATGCCGTATGGCCCTTCCCTTCATCACATGCGAACCGTAGAAACTTCTTTATTTTCTCCCAGTTTTTAGCGCTTTATGGGCAAATCGGTACGTGCGGTAGATAGATATCACTCTCTAGAGTTACGGCTTTTCCCCCTTCCGACCTCTGGTTTCTTGAGATGAGATTCTAGGCAAAGAAAGGACTTGCACAGAAACAAATGCCACACCCTCGCTCACATGGGGGTTGTCCATCTCGCAGGAAATGTAATCAGTGATGTTGCCAAATACAGATTCTCGAATATCAGGACGCCTTGGTAGGACAATCGATTGGGGCAGAGCACAGTCCTTTACCCTCTGATTTTCTTTCCGTTGGTGCTCAATTAGCCAAATTGAATAAACACGGTTAGGCATTGTTACCGAGACAACCCATTTTGGATCCATGCTCAGCTGCCCATCATGCCCAGTGCGACTCGGGGCGAGCTCTGAAAAGTGGCGATCGCTTTCTCCGAAGTGGGTCGTGTCGTGTGCCAACGGAGAACGGGTCGTTTTTACATTAGTGGATGTTATGAAAACGAGCGTTGTTTTAGCAAGTAGGGTGCCGAAATGGAGGTGGAAACCGATTGAATTTTTTTGGTTTTCCGCACAGCGACTGGATCTGGAGTCCATGCTGAGATTTTTGAAAGTGGGGTTTGTAGCAACTCAGGTGAAAACGATAGGGAGGCATCATCGATTACGGTTGGTGGGATCGAATCCGAGTCCCCATTATTGTCCCCACTATCGAAGTAAATAAAGTTAAAAACTCTTCTTCTTTTTTTCAAGGACAAACCCGACAAGAAGATTGAACCCCTCTCAATTCCCATAACCCCAAATCATCACGGCAACACAATTCATTTTTGTAGTTTTTTTGTATCTCGGGTGGGAGTAAAATCATGTGGAAGAGCTTAAAGCCGCGAGCTTGGAACTTCTTTTTCAGAAGGTTGCGCAAGAACTGAGACGCTGGTCAAAAGGGAAAGGCCGACTGGGGATATCCTAAATGATGCAGAACATCAGATGCAAAAGTGGGAATCTGCACAGCTTCCTTGATGGCTCGAGATTTTTCGGTTTCTTTATTCCTTTTGATGCTTTTGGACATCTTGAGATGGGAAAGGTCAAAAGGGTATTAGGCAAGATCAAAAGGGGGATCGACATTACATTTCAATGGGGGAAAAGTGTGAGCGTGAAGGAACAGGCTCCGGTCTTCAGGAATTTCGAAACCTTGCATTAAGAGGGCGCACATGATGTCAATCCCAATGTCTCTAGTTTATTTCCGATAATGACTTCGAAACGCTGGAAGATGTTGCGCCAATCAAGCGGACGGGAACTCGAGAAAAGAGGCCAATTCAAGGCCCCCACCAAGATCGCTTTTTGGAGGTGCCCAAAATTTGAATAGGAACCGGAAAGGAGGAAAAGAAGATGTGGTCACTAATCCGCCCTGTGAAGGCAATGATAAAGCAGAATTGTCTTGTGGAAAAAGATCTAATTTTCCACCGACTTGCTCCTGTTCTTTTTCTCTGTCAGAACGGGTTCTGCTGAAAAGAGGGTTTTCCACGAGTGTTTAAGGAAGCATGAGAATGGGCTGAACATGACCATGTCCTTCCCTGGATCTTTCAGAAAGGAGGTGAATTCACCCCAAGTCACTAGCAATTCACAGAACAGATCGAGGTAGGCACGAAGAATTTTAACCCCAAAAGAGTAGAGGCGCGAATGATCATCAGTCTGATTACATACATGTATACCACACATACAGAGCGAGAAATAGGAGAACCCAATTTGGAATGGAAAGGAATGATCATTCTGAAATCATCATCATCGATACAAGTAAAAATGTTCATCATGATTATACTGTAAGAATCAAAGAAAAGAAAGGAAAGAAAAATGAACAAAAGTATGATTATAAAATGAGATGAACAACAATAAATTCCAAACAAACTGTAAGCTGCACTAGCACAGCAGCCTCCTGGAATCTGAGTAAAGGACCCCCGATTAAATCGATCTCCAAATTCATCAACATCCCTATACATACACTTTCTCTGCAACCTACTCTTACTCTGGAAATTTTATTTGACATCTGGAGATTATGCACTTAACAATTGCAACAACATGGAGTAGAAGAGACCATCTCCTCTTACCTCACTCTCTCTTCGTCTCTCTAGTTCCCTTCGCCTCTTTCCCTTTGTGTCATCTTCAGCAGCATCTTACAGGGGGGAAAATCACAATCTAAAACTGCACAAGACCCCTTTTTTCTCGTCTTCAGCGAGCGACGAGAATTGCCCAGATAGAGCGAGAGAGAAAGGGGTTTCGGATTGGAAGGAAGCGCCGGTGACAAGAGGAAAGAGATGTCGAGAGCACGAAAGAAATAGCGACACACACAGGACTGACTCGAATTTTTAATTCAGAAGTGAGGGGCGAGGTTAGAGGAGGAAAATTCTCAAAAGAATCAATAGAAGGGTGGTGGAGGAGGGAGGCGTATGAAACTCCGACGACCGGCGGCAGAGGCCCTTCGTATACTGGTGCGGGAGGTGGGGGCGAGGGAGATGGGGGCGGGGTCTCGCACGGGATTGGCGGTGTGGGGTGAGCTGTAATGAACTGGCGGTGGGGGTGAATGGTGATGAACTGGCGGGGTGGAGGTGGGGACGAATATACTGTGGGGGTGGAGGTGGGGACGGATATACCGTGGGGGTGGTGGCGGTGGTGGTGACTTATAGACTGGTGGAGGTGGTGGTGAAGGAGATGGTGGCGGCAAGTGATGGATCGGCGGTGGCGGCGAGGGTGAGGGTGGAGGGGGTGAATATTCAACACATGGGGGCGGAGGTGGTGGTGGAGGCTCTATACAGGGTGGTGGCGACGGCGGTGGAGGAGAATGGACAGGTGGTGGTGGTGGTGATGGTGATGGAGGAGGTGGGGAAGGAGAAGGATAGAATGGCGGAGGTGGTGAATGTGGAGGTGGTGGTGGTGAGTGGGGCGGAGGTGGTGGTGAATGGTGTGGAGGAGGCGGCGGTGGAGGCGAACTATAGTAGTAAGGAGTGGGTGAGGGCGGTGGCGGGGGTGAGTATACTGGAGCTGGCGGCGGAGGCGAGCTTGGCGGCGGCGGAGGTGGTGGTCTGGGACAGTAAATTGGCGGAGGGGTGATGGTGAAGGAGGTGGAGGCGACGGCTGAGGTGGAGGCAAGTAAACGGGTGGCGGAGGTGACGGCGGAGGTGGAGAAGGCGGCGGGGAGATGGCGGAGGAGGCGGGGAGAGTAAACAGGTGGAGGAGGTGGTGGCGGCGGCGGCGGTGGAGGCGGAGGAGGAGGTGAGTAAACTGGTGGCGGGGGCGGTGGAGGTGGGGAGGTGATTGAACCGGCGGGGCGGGGATGGCGGCGGCGGCGGAGGCGAGAAAACTGGTGGGGGCGGCGGCGGAGGCGAGAAACTGGTGGGGGCGGTGGCGGAGGCGAGGGGACTGGTGGCGGCGGCGGCGGAGGAGAATGCACAGGGGGTGGTGGGGGCGGGGGCTAGAGATAACCACCGGAGGCGACGGCGGAGGAGGCGGCGGCAGAGTAGGCACGAAAGGAGCGCACCGGAAGGAGCCACAATCCACAGGCTTGGACAGGAACGACTGACATTGCGCCGGCGACCTCTGCAACGGCCGATTCGGCAGGCAGTTCCGCCGATCGTCGAAGTCCGGCAGCCTCAAGCACGACGGCGGCTCGCCGGTGAAGAAATTGTACGAGTAAGTGAAGTTCTCCAGCCGGGGTAGCGCGCAGATGCCGGCCGGAATCTTGCCGGACAGCATGTTGTGGGCGACATTGAGCTGCTCCAAGCTCACCATCTTCGCTACGCCGTCCGGCAGCGGGCCCACCAGCTCGTTGTAGCTGAAGTCGAAGACCGTCACGTTCTTGAGCTTTCCGAGCTGGGTGGGCAGGCAGGACCTCAGCCCATTGTTCATGAAGATGATCTCGTTGAGGTTGGACATGTTGACCAGGCTGGAGGGGACGCAGCCGTGGAACTTGTTGTTGGCGAGGACGATGACGGAGACGGGGGAGTTGCCGAAATTGTCGGGGAGCTGGAAGCGGAAGCGGTTGTCGTTGATGAAGATGGCGTCCAGGTCCTTGTCGAAGAGCTCCTTGGGGACGGTGCCTTCGAACTCGTTGAACCGCAGATCCAGGAACTTGAGCGACGGCAGCCGCAGGACCACCGCCGGGAACTTGCCGGCGAAGCGGTTGTTGCTCAGATCCAGCTCGAAGAGCAGCTTCAGGCGGTCGAACTGGGGCACCGTGCCGCAGAAGCGGTTGGAGTTGATGTGGAACAATGCCAGGTCGGTGAGGAGGCCGAGCTCCTCCGGGAGGTAACCCGCGATGTCGCCGTGGTTGAGGTCGACGCCGGCGACGGTGCGGATCTTGGGGTCGTCGATGGCGCGGGCGCAGTACACGCCCGTGTAGTTGCACACGTCAGATCCGACCCAGTCGGCCGTGTAGTTCTTGGGGTCCGACAGGATGGCCTCCTTCCACGCCTGGAGGGCTATGTAGGCGCTCCGGATCCGTGGGTTCTCGAACTTGAGCGACGGGTCGACGGTGACGTTCTCCCCCCGGTCCCCGAACTCGTCCCGGTAGTACAGCAGCTGGCGCTGCTTGATGTACGTCGCCTCGGCGTCACTGAGGCCGCCGCCGCCGCCATGGAAGGAGCTCGGGCGGAGGTGCTCCGCGGCGGAGCAGGAGGAGCAGAGGAGGAGGGAGGAGGAGGAAGGAGGAGACGAGGAAAAGATGGGTCTGCTTCTTCATCTCACGTGAGGCATCTGAGACCCGAAAAATGCCACCTTTACCTCCCTTCTCAGCTCCCCTTCACACTCCTCTCTCTCTCTCTCTCTCTCTCTCTAGACTGCAGGTGCAGCAATGGCGAAATGCAGGTGCTGCAGTGGGGGAAGGGGAAAAGGGGAAAAGGGGAATGTGGGTTTCGCTCGTCTGGGGCTCCTTCGAGATCTGAGGGGAGGGTTAGAGAGAGAAAGGGCGGACGAGTGCGGGAGGGGAAGGGAGGACCAGTAGAGAGAGAAAGGAGAAGAGAGTGTGTTATGTATGGAGAGAGAGAGAATGATGTGATTTTGGAGATGTGTGTGAGAAGGGGGATGCGAGAAAATAATGCATCAACGGACAGCTAAATCACAGCTCAAAGCCCACCAGATTCTCCCTCACTAACTTTCTCTCACTAACTTTCTCTCTCTCTCTCTCTCTCTCTCTCTTTATCTTTTCAATTTCCCCATTTTCCTCTCCAATTTTTCTTCCTTTTTTTGTTTTTCACTTTTTCCTGGGGGAACTTTTGTCTCTCGTGAAGGGGTGGTGGTTGGCTTTTATTCTTTCTCCCTTCTTCTGCTTCCCGGTGAAATCCTATTCCCACCTCGTCGATTTTCGTATTTTCGAATTATAATTAGGAAAAAACGAGGTTTTTCTCAATAATTTCTCTTTTTTTTTTTTTTTTTTTTGTCCTTTTAAAGGGGGCGGTCCATTTATTTAATGGGGGAGTTGGAATGATGATTTGGGAGGGCTAATCATTGGTGGGGATTGATTAATCCGCCACTTAGGAATCGAAGCAGTTAGGGGGTTTAGTTATGTGATGAGGAGGGGCGGTGGCCGCCGGAGTCCGGCGACTGCTTTTGTCGCCGCCCTGAGGCCGGTCGCCGGCGGCCGGAGGTGGTGCGGTCGCGTTCACGGGACTTTTCTGGCTTTTCCGTTTTACTTTTTCTTTCCCACAAAAAAATAATAATAATAATTTCGGTGGGGAGCGGGGGTTGACGTGGACAGAGGGGTTTGGAGTTCCCCACAGCGTGTCTGTGCCGTTTGGGTGTCGTTTGTCAAATCAGATAGCTTTCGGACTTAAATGAAAAATTTACCAACTGAGTAACGATCCGCGCAATTGCGAAATTGCCCCCTCGCTTTTTCCCTTCGTTGATCAGAGCTGTCCTTTCGCTTTTTAGAAAAAAGCGACCAAAACAATTTAATTATGATCACCGAGACATCTCCATTCTAAACTTTCTTGTATAACACAAAAATCTTACATTTGTATTTACTTGATGCATTTGTCCCAAATTTTTCTTATTAAACTAAAAACTCAAAATCTGTATTTATATCGAAATTTAGGGTAAATCACAAATTTTAGATTTTTTTGTGTCAAGATAAATGTATAGCTTTGGTATAAATTTGAGTTTTTTGATGTCACAATAAAAAAACTTAGGATAGACATGTCACATGAGAGTGGGGTTTTTAGTATCATAAAAAATTATGATAGATGTGTCACAATATGTATAATTTACGATTTTTTTGTGGCTTTTTCCCTTTATTCTTTTATGCTGAAAACCAACATTTACCACACAATTTTGTAATTTGAGCTCTCATGATTTGGATGAAGTAAAGAGAATTCACCACTTCTTCATGCAAATGAGAGATTATCTAAATATGAAAGAAAAATTCCACGAGATCATTCATTCGATTTTTTAATGTCCATGGAAGGGCACACGGAGTACAAGTTCAAATTTGTTCTTCGTAAATGGAAGGCGCCACCTTCCAACATTGAAAGGGAGAGGTGAGAGATTCAAATCCTCACCTTTTCGAGAGATGTGACACGTAAGTTTCAACATTTCAACTCCCACGCCCTGCAAAGAGGCATGGCAAGAGTTTGAGAGGTGTAAAGTAGGATTAGAGTAGAATTGACAAAAAAGGAAGAGATCTATTTGAGGTTTTTTGTGTAAAAAAATTAAGATAAATTCATTGCGGATGCAAAAATTTGAAGTTTTTGTGATCCAAATACTAATTTAAAATAAATTTATTATAAGTGTATTAATTTTGAGTTTTTCGTGATATTAATTTTAATTATAATAAATTTTTCTCGTTTGGTTTTTTTTCAATGTCATAATCATTTAAATTTGAAATAACTCGTTTGATCATGTTCATGACATTGAGGAAAACTCCTCTCATTCTCATGTCGATTGCGACATCAATCAATAGTGCCTTCACACTATAAATTTCGACGATTCACATTCCGATAAAAGGAAAAACATCATCAATTCGTTGACTAGAGATAATATCGACCTGAGGCCATCGCACACGGATGCGGCGGAATACATAAAATCGCTGATCAGGCCTCCAGCTAACCCCTTGAAGCGTTCTGGTCAATGGTCAAAGGTAATTATACCCTATTCGGCTGAAAAATAAATAAATAATAAAAAACAGAGGTCATCATGGGTTACAAAACCAAAAGGCGAAAAAACCCAAAAAAGGAGCGAATTTTACCCAATTTTTAAACGAAAAGGAAGCTCGTCCTCGGCTTAAAAACCAAACCCTCCATTTAATATTTAGGATCCGTATGTAATTATATTTATATATAAGCGAGCATGTTTATTATATAACAAGTGCGAATAAAGCTTGCACCAAATATGCATTTGCTAATCTGGTAAAATCCAAACGAAAGGGTGCCATCTAACATGCGAGGGGCGGGGAGTAGGTGAGTAGAAAAGCTGTTTTTTTTTCCCTTTTTTCGCTTAAGAAAGCATCTTAATCTCCAATGATTTATCCCCCTCTTTTTCTCTTTTTACCTATACAGGCAAGTTACTTAAATTAAGTTAATCATGTCACTCGATACATTAGGCCAGGCCCACTAGGCATTTAAAAATTAGTGTCTAGCTAGTTTAATGTGAAGCGAGTAATGTCGATTAGTGTTATTGCTCAGACGCGTAAAATTAATTGTCATCATGTTCATGCGCTCGGGCGTGTAGATAGATTGTCGCGGTTATTGTGCTAATCTTACACACATCACTTTTGACCCAAAAAAAAAAGAGAGAGATTATATTGTTATACTAATTGTGTTTTCCTTATTTGTATATATATTACATAGTATGTCTATAAAAGAATACATGAATACCGTTTAATGATACTTTTTTTTTTTTTGCTGATGAGCAATTTCAATAGTGAAAAGGGATTTTCATGCCTTTATGAGTTGTTCAGCAATTGTCCCACGACCATAACGCCTTCGGAGTTATGACAATTTCACGTTACAATAATTTATATCGATTTTGAGGCATACGCTACAACTTGATAAAACTACAATCCAATCCCAAATTACAAACCATTTCAACCAGACAGACGGTCTCAATG